>JARVXP010000463.1:1200000-2400000 GCA_029856935.1 Cyclocarya paliurus
TAGGATCCCCAGATATGATAATTTCTTAGCATGAGATTTAATCTGTTTTATAATGTTTGTACGTTTTTCTGTCCATGGATGTGGATTCTTTTTTAATCTTTTGAATAATGGTTTACATAATGATCTAAGAGATTGATAAAAATCTGCAACATAGTTGAGATTTCTCAGAAATCTTTGTAATTGTTGCTTATCTTTTATTTCATCTGAAAACTTATCAGCAAATTCTATTGTCCTACTAACTGGTGTAATAATTCCTTGATAAATATCATGTCCAAAAAATCTAATTTTATTTTGAAATAATTTTATTTTTGGTTATGAAACAACTAATCCATTTTATTTAATAATTTGGACAAAAGTATTTAAGTGTTTCCAATGTTCTTCAATAGATGAAGAAAATATTAACACATCATCTATATAAACTATTGAAAAATGAGCAAAATGGAAAAATATTTCATTCATAATATTTTGAAATTCACTAGGAGCATATTTTAATCTAAACGGCATAACATTCCATTCATAATGACCGAATGAGACTGTAAAAGCTGTTTTATACCGATCTTTTTCAACGATTTGAATTTGTCAAAATCCACTTTTCATATCAAATTTTGAAAATACTGTTGCGTCATAAAGACGAGATACTAAATATTTCTTATTGGGGGACCCCATTGATCTGGCCTTATATTTCTTCTACCGCATTCGATCAGAGTCATGCTATGTAAGTGGAAGTAGTCTACCATTTGCATTGTTGATATCTAACCTCCTATTTTGATCAGGGGTTACAGTGTCGCGACTGAGCGAAGGTCGCCACAGATGGGGCCCCTTAACATGATCACAATCAGCAAGAGTAAGGGGCACTTGCGGAAGACTGCACCAGAACAGCCTAGTGCCACGTCCACTGATCTAGCTTCTACTACTACTTCCGCTGTTGAGAGACAACCTCTTGGGGCTACTTTGGATCAGGTACGAGCTCTGTTTGTTGAGTTCGTTGAGCCCATCATGGAGAAATTTAGGGATCTGGATGGAGCATTAAAATGTTATAAGAGAATGTTGATCTGCTTAACAGCAAATAGTCGTTTTAGTTATTATTTTACTTTTTTATGTTGTATTGAACATTATATAGTTGAGATGTAATTAATGTATGGTTTTTATTTCTCGTGTTTGCTACTTTATTTATTTTTTTCATTTTACTTGTCGTTCATGATAATATAAAAAATGATACTATCTTTAAAGTTATATTTATATAATTTAACATGAAAGAAATCACTTTTCCCGAGAAAACAAAATTAAAAATATATGTACAAATTAATGAAAAAACGTCCGTTCGAAGCAATAAATTTAAGCTCGTATGATTATTAACTTTTTTCGAGAAAACAAAATTAATTTCTCGCCAATATTACTACTGTTCGAACAGACATTAATTGGTTGTTTGAATATATTTTTTCCCGTTCGAACGTTTTTTCTTTTTGAGATGATTTTTTTTGTCACAAAATATTCCGTTCGAATGGATATTTGTCCGTTCGAACGAATTTTGTATCTCAGGCAGTTTTGAAGATGAAATGAAAAATTCATCCTCCAAAATGACTTTTAGAGACGAAATTTAGTTCGTCCCTAACTAATTTCGTCCCTAAAAGTCAAATTTCTTGTAGTGTATCTTCAAAATCAGGGGTATCATGTGGAGACAATTTTAAGGATGCAGACATTGGGGAAGACATGGGTTTTGCTTGGAGCATATTGCTACAGGTGATAAGGTTTTTGAGGTATTTACGTTGGGACAAAATAATACTATCTTAAGTGTAGTCAACTTCAATACCAAGGAAAAAGGCAAGTCGGCCAAGATCCTTTACAAGGAAAGCAGTACCCAAACCATGTATTAAACCAGTGATAGCAGAGGATTTTGAAGATGTGATGACAATGTCGTCCACATAGACCAATAAATAAATTTGAGTATCAAAATGGTTTAGTATGAATAATGATGGATCAGCTTTAGAAGCAACAAAACCATAATCAAGTAACCAGGTATTTAATTGAGCAAACCAAGCTCGTGGAGCTTGTTTGAGACCGTAAATTGCCTTCTAAAGTTTGTAGACAAGGTGTGGCCGAGTGGAATCAACAAAACCTTGAAGCTATTGCATATAAACATCATCTATTAGTAACCCATGCAAAAAAGGAATTTTGTATATCAAATTGATGCATGAGCCACCCTCTGGAAACAACAATTGATAACACAAGCCGAATTGTCAATGGCTTTACAACTGGACTAAAAGTGTCATGGAAATCAATTCTAGGTTGCTAATGATACCCCTTTGCAACCAAACGGTCCTTTCTTCGTTCAAAGGAACCATCTGCATGAGTCTTGGTGCAAAAGACCCATCGACACCCCAAGACATTTTGGTGGGGGGTAGGCGGAACCAACGTCCAGGTTGAATTTCAAAGAAGAGCTGTATATTCCTCCTTCATGGCCTATTGCCACTCATCAAATTTTGAGGCCTAAGAGAAACCTAAAGGTTCATCTGGAACTTGTGCAGAGATGGTGAGACAATGTCGAGTAGGGTAGGCAATAGTTCCATCAATAAATTGGCGAAGAAGGGATGAGTTTGCTTGTGCTCGTGTTGTGGCGCCTTCAACCTCCGCGTGTTATTTTAGTGGAGTTCGTGATACCGGGATATTGACCACAAGGATCACGCACCCCAACGACAAGTGCTCAAAATGTGTACAATATGCAATAAGTATACAATATAATATTCTCAGCGAAGAAATAAAAAATGTCATTCTTTATTAAGTACCCAAAAGATCAAAACAATAAAATATTCTATACAAGGATTTTACAGTCATTCGACATATTTAAAGAAAAAAAATAACATAGAGAGAACAAATCCCATATCGCCGAATAACATATCAGCAAATCATGCCTCTGGCGAAGCTGGTCCTTCAGGCTCATAATCAGTCTCTGCATCAAAATCTACGGTACCATAAGACGGAATCGCGGGATAAAACACCACGTGAGATTATAACATCTCAGCAAGTACTTAACCAAAACAACATCCAAGAGATTTAAAATACACTAATACAACCAACACGACCATATACGGTCAAACATGAAGGAACAATTGCCCACATCTTTTCCAAAAAATACATATTTAATAACTCACGCCAAAATCTCATTTAGCCCATATATATATATATATATATATCTATTATTATAATATGCATGCACTACGGCCTCTCCTATGGACCATGTGCACACCTTGGCTCTCATCATCACACCACAGGTAACGTCCGTGCATGAGACTTCGTAACGAGTGATATCCAGTTCCGCGCCCAGCGCGTACATGGCCAAGCATCCTCTAACCCCGCCAGCGAAAAGCCACAGAATCGGTACAAGAGGGTTACCGTCTCTTCCATTCCCGTCGTCCACTGCGACAACTCAGAGGATGTCACATCAGTCTGTTACGCTCCCGAGTGACAAAGGAGCTCCACCGAGATAATGCCCTATCTCGATTTGGGGTCGTGATACACACGCACCCACACAATTAATACCATAAATCTCAATTTCTAAGTAGACAACGTGACTTCATAGCACAATTCATTAAAGACAATAAATATGCATGATAACAATTATTGAATGACATAGTAATTTGCTCATTTATATAAAATCACAACAACTACAAATATACAATTTCACAATCAACTACATGCATAATCTCATCCTCCAATCCGACCCAATGCCCAAATTCAATATCAAATACAATTTATTCACAACGCTTCAACGACCCAAGGCCTATTTCAAACCAATAGTATATAAATAACATCAATTATAATAATGCCGTTTAAAACTCATGGGTCGCATTTTGGAGAACTACTCATAATCGAAGATGAGAAATTCTGGAAGATCGCGAGGGTGAAGATGCACTCTCGGCAAGCACCAAAAATCACTAGAAAACTGGAAGCTCACGAGTTTGGCTTACAAAATTTGGGACACAACTACAAAATTTGGGGAACTAAAATTTCTGTTTCAGAGGGAGAGATGAACTAAAATGAGAGATGAAATAAACTGGAGAAACTTGGTCTATTTATAGGCCGAGTATGGCGGTTCGGCCATGTAGATGAATATCGGCTCACATGCAATGAAGGAGATGTGTGGCAGTGGCGAGTTGACAGCAGTTGAAGGAGGCACATCTGATTGACATGGGCACAACACGGAAGCTGGAGGTGGAAGGTGCTGGTGGCCGTGAGGAACGACGGCTTGACAGCACATTTCGGAGTTCATTACCGAACGACACGGAGATGCCATGAGGTGGAGGAAAGGAGGTGGTGGCCGGTGATGAGGGAAAGTAATAAATGCATGTGGCTAAGGTTGATTGGAGGAGGAATCGGCGTCGACAACAACAGCTGGAAGAAAGGACTAGAAGAAATGAAGAAGAATGAGGAAGAAGAGAAGGTTGGCGCAAGAGAGAAAGAGATGGAACCCTAGGGGTTTTCTCCAAAACTCACCGTTTTCAATTAAAGAGGGGGGCTAGGCTTCAATTCACATGGGCTGGGCCCTTAATTCACATGGGTGGTCCATTACTTCACACACGGATTGGGTTAAACTCACACGAGCTGGGCTATAACTCTGTCCAAATAAAACACACACACCACAGCCCAAAGAAATAAAAACACTATAAAATCTAAAGCCCAATCCGAAAATATACCAAAATAAATTAAAATACATATCAAGTAAAAATAATTTAAAGCTAATAATAATAATAATAAATTGAAATAAAATAGCTAATAATAATAAGTAAAATAATTAGTAATACTAGAATTTAGGGACCTCACAACCTCCGCCCCTTAAAAAGAAATTTCGTCCTCGAAATTGGCAAATTCCTTCATTGATTCCAAGACAAGATACATTACAAAACTCAATATAAGTGAAAGAAAACAAACATTCAAAACTACCTGAACAAATAGGAGTAAAACTTTCTCATGTCTGCCTCTCTCTCCCATGAGAAATCTTGAGCCAAAGGATCTCCCCAAGTTACCATAACTAAAGGTATTATCTTGGATCTTAATTGTTGTTCTTTCCTATCCAAAATCTGAGTCTGTACAACTTCATAAGTAAGATCAGGCTGAAGTTGAATGCTTTTTGGGTTAGTGAAACGTGGCTCTTGCTGTCCAAAAATCTTCTTAAGTGATGACACATGGAAGACATCATGAATTTCTCCAAAATATTCTGGCAAGGCAATTCTGTAAGCAACAGGTCCAACTTTCTCCAGAATCTGAAAAGGACCAACGTTTAATGCCTTTCTTACCAAAACGTTTAATGCCTTTCATTGGTGAGTAGGGGTGTAAATTTAAAACGGAGAACCAGTAAACCGGTCCGAACCGGACCGGACCGGACCGGTTTTACCGGTTTTGAATCGGTCCGGTCCGGAACCGGTTCTTATAATTCATAAACTGGTTGGAACCGGTCCGGTTCCGGTTTTAGGATTTTTTGGACCGGACCGGACCGGACCGAATCGGTTGATAAAAAAATATAAAAAATAATATTTTATATATAAATTTTATACAAGATTAAAATTATACAAAATATTTTATATATATTAAATCTATAAGTTTTATATATAATGTATAATTATATGTGAAATTTTTATATATAATTATATATCATATATGAAATAATTTCATATTATAATTTATAAAATATAACATTAAATGTTAATTTTAAATATGAATATTTGTAATTTGTTTGATCATATACTATTAATATAATTATATATAAGATAATGTTATTAAAAAATAAAAGTTTAATCTTAAAAATGAAAATGTAATTGATCATGTATTATATAGCTATACTAATATATAGTTTATCACTAATACTAATATATACTAATATATAGCTATACTAATATATAAATTTATAACTTGTACTAATAGTCTAATATAGACTCTCTAAAAAAAAAAAAGTAGTCTAATATAGACTATAGTTATAGTTATATTAATAGTCTAATATAGATTAATAAAATTATAACATATTTTTTTAAAACAGTTTTTTAATGACAAAATGTCAAACTTATATTTTAAAAAAACCAGAAAACCGGACCGGACCGGACCGAAAACCGGTAAAACCGAAAGTACTGGTTTATGAGTATAACCGGTGCGTAATCGGTTTTGAAAAATACAAAACCGGTCATACCGGTTCGGTCTAAGATTTTGTCCAAAACCAGACCGAACCGGACCGGTTACACCCCTATTGGTGAGACTTTGAGGTATACCCAATCACCTTCCTTGAATGATAAATCTCTTTTTCTTGTGTCCGTATAGCTTTTCTGACGACTCTGAGCTGCTGCCATCTTGTCCTTTATAACTTGAACCTGATTCCTCATTTCCTGAACAATTTCTGGCCCAAGTAGGTTCCCTTCACCAACTTCGTCCCAAAACAATGGTAATATGCACTTCCTCCCATAAAGAGCTTCATAAAGGGTCATCTGAATAGACGCTTGAAAGCTGTTATTATAAGTAAACTTTATAAGCGATAGATGATTTTCTCAACTTCCCTTAAAATCCAAGACACAAGCCCGTAACATATATTCGAGAGTCTGAATAGTGTGTTCTGATTGACCTTCAGTCTGAGGATGATAAGCACCACTAAATTTCAACTTGGTGCCCATGGCTGTCTGCAAGTTTTTCTAGAAGTGAGATGTGAACCGCGGGTCCCTATCTGACACTATACTCTTGGGTATCCCATGAAGACGTATTATTTCTTTGACATACAACCAAGTCAAAATCCCCAAAGTATCAGTGTTGGAAATAGGTAAGAAATGGGCACTCTTGGTCAATCGATCAATAATTACCCAAATTGAATTTTTCCCACTCGGTGTTCTTGGTAATCCCACTATAAAGTCCATTGCAATGTCGTCCCATTTCCACTCAGGAATAGAGAGGGGTTGAAGATAACCAGCAGGTCTCTGATACTCAGATTTAACCTATCGACAAGTTGTACATTTTGCAATAAACAAAGCAATGTCTTTCTTTATTCCTTCCCACCAAAATCTTTTCTTCAAATCTCGATACATCTTTGTGTTCCCAAGATGAACCGAGTAAGGGGCTGCATGAGCCTCAACCAAGACTCGTTCTTTAAATTTTGAATCCGCAGGAATCACCCTACGATTTCGGAATAAAAGAATATCATCCTTGTCTAAACTGAAATATGTAGGTCCTTGTGACTTCTTGACTCTTTCTCTAATATCTAACAACTTTGAGTCATTTTTCTGAAGAGTCTTTAATTCCTCAAAATCAAGAATTCGGATGTCATGTATCGAAGTCAATATCTCCTCTTACTGCAAACTCTCAACAAGAAGTCTTCTCATCCCACAAAGGAGAGAGTCTAACCCCAATGATTCAGCCTCATCTACCAAATGAGACTTCTGACTTAGCACATCTACGACCTGATTTGCTTTTCCTGGATGGTACTTAATCTCACACTGATAATCACTGATTAATTCTAACCACCTCCTCTGTCTCATATTGAGATTTTTCTGCGAGAAGAGATGCTTTAGACTTTTATGATCAGTGTAGATTTCACAAGTCTCTCCATAAAGATAATACTACCAAATCTTAAAAGCAAAAACCACAGCTGCTAATTCCAAACCATGCGTGGGATAATTCCTCTCGTGATCTTTCAACTGGCGAGATGCATAGGCTACAACTCGACCCTCTTGCATAAGAACACATCCCAGACCAAACTTGGAAGCATCGCTAAAGACCACAAATGGCTTATGAGGTTTTAGAAGCGCCAGAACAGGTGTTGTAGTTAATCTCTTTTTCAACTCTTGAAAACTTCTCTCACACTTTTCAGACCAAACAAACTCAACATTCTTCTTTGTAAGAGTAGTGAGAGGCCTAGACAATCGAGAAAAACCTTCCATGAATCTTCAATAATATCCAGCTAGTCCCAAGAAACTCCAGATTTCATGCACCGTTGAAGGATGTGGCATGCTAAGACAGCTTCTATTTTACTAGGATCAACTGCTACCCCATCCCGGGAAATGACATGACCAAGAAATTTAATTTCCTCCAACCAAAACTCACACTTAATTAGCTTCGCATAAAGTTGATGTTCTCTTAACTTTCCTAGAACCAAACGAAGATGACAAGCATGCTCCTCCAATTCTCTAGAATAAACTAAAATATCATCAATAAAAACCACCACAAAAGAATCTAAATAGGGTCAGAAAACTCTATTCATCATATCCATAAATGCTGCAAGGGCATTGGCTAATCCAAAAGGCATCACTTTGAATTCATAATTCCCATACCTAGACCTAAAGGCAGTCTTGGGTATATCTTGATCTTTTATTCTCAATTGATAATATTCTGACCTCAAATCAATTTTTGAGAATGTAGTTGCACCTTGGAGTTGATCAAATAAATCATCAATTCGGGGTAGGGGATACTTATTCTTAATGGTCACCTTATTGAGCTGTCGATAATCAATACACATCTTAAGGGTACCATCCTTTTTCTTAACAAACAGCACTGGTGTTTCCCAGGGTGAAGAACTAGGCTGAATAAATCCATTATCTACCAACTCCTGCAATTGACTTTTTAACTCTTTTAACTCAGCTGATGCCATTCGGTAAGGAGCCTTATGTACTGGTGCCGCTCCTGGTTCTAAATAGATAACGAACTCCAACTTGCGAACAGGAGGCAAACAAGGCAGATCCTCCACAAACACATTAGGGAATTCCTTCACAATTAGAATATCAGCTATAGACTTCTTCTCCGATGGTGTAAACACCACTTGAACCAAAAAGGCATCTGCTCCATTTGCTAGGTCTCTGTTTGCTTGAATTGCAGATATAACTGCAAGTTTTTGCTTTATCTTACTTCCTGCAAACTCCAAATAATTTCCTCTAGGTAGTTGGAAACTAACTATCTGACTACGACAATTAATGTTTGCAAAATGCTGATATAACTAGTCCATTCCTAAAATAATGTCAAATTCAAGTAATTTAAACATTATTAAATCCACATTAAGTGTCGTCCCACTAATAATCAAAGGACATCCTGGAGCAACCTTTGAACACTACACAGTCTCTCCATTTGGTAATTTCACTACTAAAGATTGCGATAAGGGTTTAATGACTAAGCTGCACATCCGTGCAAAAGTGGTAAATACGAACGACTGAGATGCTCCCGAATCAAACAAAGAGCGAGCATAAAACTCATACAATCGAACTCTACCTAAAGAGATTAAAAATTACTAATGAAATCTATAAAACAAGTCACATGGTATAGTAATCTCAAAGGATAGGATAAAAATCTATACCTGTGATGACTCCAACGTTCTGGGTTTCCGGAGCCTCATCATCAACCTCACCAGGTGTCACTGCGTACACTTTAGCCTAGACAGCTTGTCTTTGGTTGTTTCTACCACCACAATAACCATCTCGATTCACTTGGATCATGGTAGGGCAATTGCGAGCAAGATGTCCCATTATTCCGCATCTGAAACACTGAATTCCCGTTGGACGACCCTCACCTTCATGCGACCTATTGCATTTACCGCATATTGGAGCTCGTCCTCCCATACGTACTCTAGTGGACATTTGTGGTCGAGCCCCAGTCCTTGTAGTAAACTTAGGTGCTGACCCAGAACTACTTCCCTCCCCAAAACCTCTTCTCTTTTGTCCAATTGGAGAGCTAATAGGGTTAAAAAAACTCTCGTTCTGCAATTGTAGCTACCTCTACTAGCTGCTGGAAAGTAGGGATTTGCAAACAAGCGACTTGTCTACGGATCTTCCGCCATAGACCCTTCTGAAATCGCTCGTTCCGCATCTCTTTAGTAGCAATCAAATGCATTGCAAACTTTCTGAGTTCCATAAATTTTCGGGCGTACTGCTCTACAGTCATTTCCCCTTGAACAAGATTATTAAACTCTTGGACTTTCTGTTGCCTCATAGTATGTGGGAAAAAGCGATCATTGAACTCCTTGTTGAAACGTGGCCAGGATACAACAGCAAACGATCTTAGCTCCATCTCAAAGAGCTCCCTCTTGGTCCCCCACCAAGTAGCTGCATCACCTTGTAGCAAACAACTTGCATATAACACTTTTTGGGCTTTAGTATACCCACATATCTCGAAGGTCTTCTCGAGATCACTAATCTACCTCCCAGCATGAAGTGGATCCTCTTGTCAAGAAAAAGCAGGGGTCCAATGAGCCAAAATTGCTCATACGGACATCCTATTTGTTGCACTCTTTGTTGAGGATGGAAATTCTGTTGGAGAAAATCTGTCATGCGAGTTAAAGCTCTAGCCATAGCGAGATTCCCATCAGTACAAGACAACTCGTCTTCAGGTTCAGGATGTGGCATTCTTGGTCGATCCATCTTTCTGCTAAAATGCGTATTTTAAATCCCGATATTTAATTTAAATACACATTTTAAAAATACAATAATTTTTTTTTCTGGTACTGCACCTACGTATTTTTGTATGGTTTTACCCAGAGTCAAGCCGCTCTGATACCACCTGTGGCGCCCTCGACCCCCACGTGTTATTCTAGTGGAGTTCGTGACACTGGGATGTTGACCACACGGATCACGTACCCTAAAAATCAAGTGCTCAGAGTGTGTACAATATGCAATAAGTGTACAATATAATATTCGCAACGGAGAAATAAAAAGGTCATTCTTTATTAAGTACAAAAAAGATCAAAACAATAAAATATTATTTACAAGGATTTTACAGTCATCCAACAGATTTAAAGAAAACAAAGAACATAGAGGGAACAAATCTCATATCGCCAAACAACATATCAACAAATCATGCCTTCGGCAGAGCCGGTCCTTTAGGCTCATAATCAGTCTCTACGTCAAAATCTATGGTACCATAAGACGGAATCGCAAGGTAAAACATCACATGAGATTATGACATTTCAGCAAGTACTTAACCAAAACACCAAAACAACAACCAAGAGATTTAAAATACATTAATACAACCAACACGACCATATACGATCAAACATGAAGGAACAATTTCCCACATCTTTTTTCAAAAATACACATTTAATAACTCACGCCAAAATCTCATTTGACCCATATATATATATATATATATATATATATATATATATATATATATATCCATTATTATAATATGCATGCACTACGGCCTCTCCTATGGACCATATGCACACCCTGGCTCTCATCGTCACACCACGGGTAACGTCCGTGCATGAGACTTCGTAACCAGCCCAGTTCCGCACCCAGCACATACATGGCCAAGCATCCTCTAATCCCGCCAGTGAAAGGCCACGGAATCGGTACAAGAGCGTTACTATCTCGTCCGTTCTCGTCGTCTCCCTGCGACAACTCAGAGGACGTCACGTCAGTCTGTTACGCTCCCGAGTGACCAGAGGAGCTCCACCGAGATAATGTCCTATCTTGGCTTGGGGTCATGATACACACGCACCCACACAATTAATACCATAAATCTCAATTTCCAAATAGACAACGTGACTTCATAGCACAATTCATTAAAGACAATAAATATGCATGATAACAATTATTGGATGACATAGAAATTTACTCATTTATATAAAATCACAACAATTACAAATATACAATTTCACAATCAACTACACGCGTAATCTCATCCTCCAATCCGGCCTAAGGCCCAAATTCAACACCAAATATAATTTATTCCCAACACTTCAACGACCCAAGGCCTATTTCAAATCAACAGTATATAAATAACATCAATTATAATAATGCCGTTTAAAACTCATTGGTCGCATTTTGGAGAACTACTCATAATCGAAGACCGAAAATTCTGGAAGATCGCGAGGGTGAAGATGCACTCTCGGTGAGCACAAAAAATCACTAGAAAACCGAGTGAAGCTCATGGGTTTGGCTTACAAAATTCGGGACACAACTACAAAATTTGGGGAACTAAAATTTCGGTTTCAGAGGGAGAGATGAACTAAAATGAGAGATGAAATAAACTGGAGAAACTCAGTCTATTTATAGGCTGAGTGTGGCGATTTGGCCATGCAGATGAATATCGACTCACATGCAGTGAAGGAGACGTGTGGCAGTGGCGGGTTGACAATAGTTGAAGGAGGCACATCCGATCGACACGGGCACAACACGGAAGCTAGAGGTGGAAGGTGGTGGTGGACATGAGGAACAGCGGCTTGACAGCACATTTCAGAGTTCATTACCGAACGATACGGAGATGCCATGAGGTGGAGGAAAGGAGCTCGTGGCCGGTGATGAGGGAAAGTAATAAATGCATGTGGCCAAGGTTGATTGGAGGAGGAATCGGCATCGGTAGCAGTAGCTGAAAGAAGGGATCAGAAGAAATGAAGAAGAAAAGAAAAAGAAGGAGGAAGAAGAGAAGGTCGGCGCAAGAGAGAAAGAGATGGAACCCTAGGGGTTTTCTCCAAAACTCTCCGTTTTCAATTAAAGAAAATGGGTTGGGCTTCAATTCACATGGGCTGGGCCCTTAATTCACATGGCTGGGCCATTACTTCACACACGGACTGGGTTAAACTCACAAGGGCTGGGCTATAACTCGGTCCAAATAAAATACACACACACCACAACCCAAAGAAATAAAAACACTATAAAATCTAAAGCCCAATCCGAAAATATACCAAAATAAATTAAAATACACATCAAGTAAAAATAATTTAGAAATAATAATAATAATAATAAATTGAAATAAAATAGCTAATAATAATAAGTAAAATAATTAGAAATACTAAAATTTAGGGACCTCACACGTGTAATGATTGGAGAGCGTGGTGGAATTAAAATGGTGGAAGAGTTCAACGGATTTGTTGGGGAGGAAGATGTATGAGCAAGTGGCAGAGTGGAAGGAGAAGAATTAGGGTGAGAATTTGGTAAAGTTGAAGAGGATGGGTTCACAGTGCCATTGTTAGGCAGAAGGGATGATGGATGGTTTGGGCCGGGACCAAGGATAGATGGACTGGGATTGGTAGAAGGTGAGTTCGGTATCAAGTCAAGGAGAGACGAAGAGAAGAGGGGGTAAATGGGCTGGAGAGGAGTCAGAATTGAGGGAGAATTTTGTGGGCCGTGTATGGGAGAAAGAGAAGGAATTTTCATTGAAGAGAACATCACGGAAACATATAATTTGTGAATTTTGAGATCCATGCATTTGTATCTTTTATGGGCTGGACTGTACCCAAGAAAAACACAAGAGGTGGACCGAAAATTTAGCTTATGGGAATTGTAGGGCCTTAAGTTGGGCCAACACTCACAACTAAAAAGTATAAGGAATTTGTTGTCCGATTCACAGTTGTAAACCTTAGAGTAAGGTGACTTATTTTTAAGAGTAGGAGTGAGAAGTAAATTAATGAGATAAACCGTAGTTTCAAAAGCTTCGACCTAATAATTAAAGGGAATAGAAGATTGGGCTAAGAGTGCAAGTCCAGTCTCAACTATATGTCAGTGTTTACGTTCGACTAACCCATTTTGTTGATGGGTGTGAGGGCATGAAAAAAAATGTGTAATGCCAAGTTGTTTGCATATGGAGGTGAGAGGTTTGAATTCACCACCTCCATCGGTTTGTAAGGTAATTAACTTGGAATTAAACAAACGTTCAACAAATGGCAAAAATGTGGAGAAAATGTTATGCACATCAGATTTTAATTTCATGGGAAAGAACCAAGTAAATCGAGTATAATAGTCAACAAATGAGACATAGTATTTTTAGCCATTTCTTGAAACATAGTGGGCCAAGCCCCATACATCAGCACAAAGTAATTCTAAGGGCCTAGTATAATGCTCTGATGTAGAAGAAAACAGCAATTGATGACATTTTACAAGGGGACAAACTGAACAATAGAAAACGGAATATGTGGGAAAATAAGGCAACCATTTAGAGTGTAACACACGAGAGACCAAGGCTAGAGATGGATGCCCAAGCCGCCTATGCCAGTGAGCAACTGAAGTTCGTTCTCCAACATGGACAGATGGGGAAGGCAGTGAAGACTTGGTGGTGGGGAAGGCGTATAGACCATCACGGGTGACTCCGATGAGGAGGATTTTCTGTGTCGCCTTGTCCTTCACAAGGAAATAGGTGGCATGAAATTCAAAATAACAATTGTTATCAGTGCAAAATTTGAGAACAGAGACGAGATTTTTCGTTATAGAAGGGACATAAAGCAAGTTTCGGAGAAGAAAGGAAGAGGAATTGAAGGTAAAAGATGAATCACTGAAATGGTCTATTGGAATGCCCGCACCATCACCCACTCTAATGGTCGCACTACCTACATAAGGCTCAGAAAACATGTTCAAGTTAGAAAAATCATGAGTAAGATGATGAGTAAAAGCGGAATCGGGGTACCAAACTGATTCAGAGGAGGGGGTTTGAGCAATGTTGTTTACTGAGAAGACTTGGAGCTTCATATTGATAAGAGTGATCGAATCGTTGCCTACACTAAAAAGCAACATGGCCAGTCTTTTGGCACACTTGAAAAATTGGGCGCTGCGAGTTATACTGCTGAGATTAGGACTGTGGTGAAGAGTATTGAGGAGAAGGAGTGCGACCACCACTGTTATTGGAATAACCACGACCTCGACCACATCCTTGACGTCCCCCTCAGAAAGAACCTCGTCCACGTTGGTCATGGGAAGCAGAGGTAAAATGTGCTAATGGTTCAACAGAAGTAATAGAGGAGCGATTATTGTGCGCAAGACGAGTTTCATGTATGAGAAGCAGTTGGTAAAGCTCACGATATGAAATGGGGTCAAACCGAGTAGTAATGGAGGTTACAACGGACTCATAAGAAGGACCAAGACCATTGAGAATGTAGGTGATGAGTTCCTTATCGGACAGAGGGGTCCTAGTTGCAACAAGAGAATCTGCTAGTTGGCGCACCTTGCCAAAATAATCCGAAATGGTTTGTTCACCCCTGGAGAGATTTGTGAGCTGAAAACGCACTTGAAACTCTTTGGCTTGAGATTGGAAGGAGAATATAGAGGAAAGAGAGGTCCATAGTTGATGAGATGTAGTGGAAGAAAGAACATGATTGAGTATAGATTCCGAGAGGGAGGAGAAAAGGATGTTGAGCACAAGATGATCTGTCTTGTGCCAGGTGAGAAATTCAGGGTTGATTTTGGGATGTGCATTCGAGGAGTGGGGAAGAAACTCAGGGGGTAGAGGGGAAAAGCCATCAACGAAGGAGAAGAGATCCTGACCTCTAAGATATGCCGAGGTTTGGACCTTCCAAAGAAGGTAGTTTTCAATAAATAGTTTTGTAGTCACAATATGAGAAAATGAGGAAGTAATATGGGGATGGGAGGAAGACGAAGGTGGAGGTGGAGGCGGTGGAGGTGGTGGAGGATTTGAGATTTCTTCAGCCATGGATCGAGGATGATTAGTCTGTTGCTCTTGATACCATGTTAGATTAAACAGAAATGAAATAGAGTAGACACAACAAAATCGGAATTCTCCTCATTGTTTCTTATGTGATATTGTATCAGTATATATACACTGTAAAAGAATCAAATAAAGAATAAAGTTTGTTATGGGTGATCGTAGACAATAACAAACCTCTTGTCTTCAGTATTTACACAGAGAGAGAGAGGAATTTTGAAAGAGGGAAAAGGCGAGGGGATCTGATTTCAAAAATAAATAAATAGTTGAAATAAATTGTGGTGTTTTGATTTTTTTTCTCTATTTTTTTTGTGTTTTTGAAATTTTTTTTTAAAAAAATCTATTTATCATCTATTTTTTCACCATCCTTTCAGCTGTTAATGATGTAACATTATATGTTAAGTTTACAAATAAAATATAGTAAATAATCTCTAATCATTTAATGTCACATCATAAAATGATGAAAAAGATAATAAAAATTAAAATTATAAAAAGTATTAATTTTTTTTTTTAAGATACGAAAATTATGAATTGTTTTTTGCGTTTTTAACTTTTGACTACCATTTCTACACTTCTTGTTAATGTATTCGTACATGATATAAATGAGCCCAGATGTTATGGTCGAAGTCCTACTCATAGGAGTAATTAATTATGTCACGCTCACTAAAAAAAATTATATAAATATTTTTACAAAGAAAGTAAAATTTATAATAATTTATTATGGTTTCCAAATATCAGTTTATCATAATATGTATATATTTATATATAATGTATTACATTAATCCAAACCAATTTGAGATCTATTTCTATGACATTTTTTACGCGATCTTCACGATCTCCACTTCTCTTTTTATAATTACATTCTAAATTATTGATATTTATAAAGTGAGAATACTCTTGCAATTTTATTTTATAACAATCTCTTTATTTGATTGTAAAAAAATTGTTATGTATATGACGTTTTTCTTTATTGAATCATCCACGGCTAGTTCGGTTTTTTCCTTTTATATATTTTTTCAAAAAAATAAAATGAAGCTAAAAATATAAAATTGTTTTAAGAATTAGAGATAACATTTTACAACAAAAATTTTCGGATAACAGAATTTTAGTTTTTAGTTTATTATTAATTTTTTCGCTTTTTGGGTTTTATATAAGATAAAAATTAGTTATGACATGATGAAAAGTGAAAAATAAAAAATAAAAAATAAAATAAAAATATCGGTATGAATTCGGTCAAAAAGCAGCTTGACCCATGCTATTATCGTCTATTATCCGCCCGCTTGTAAATAGTAGCAGCGTCCTGAAGCCCAAGCCATTTTAAAGACGAATAAAGATCGTAGTGACTCAGAGAGAGGGAGAAGTTCCATACGTTTACGTTTCTGATTCCCGAAGAGACACGACTGTGAAAACCAATCAATTTTTGTATGTCACTGCGTCATGCCTCAATCTCATAACCTTTTCCGTTTATTCCTCTGATCCCCAATTATTTTTTCCTTTGAGATGGGCTTTGATCTGGATTCTTTGTCAGAGGCCACCTCTGGTGCCATTGGAGCTCTTGTTAGCACCACCGTCTTGTACCCTCTCGATACCTGTAAGACCAAGTATCAAGCCGAACTTCGAGCTCCCCATCAGCAGAAGTACAGGTTATTATTTTATTTCCGTTCTCTTCTTGTACTTTCCGTCCCACGCGTATATTTTTTTATTTGTTCTATATATCGTTTTGCTAATTTTGATGTTTTCTTTTTCGGAATAAGTTTTCTTGCTCCTGTTTGTAGATTTTTCTACTTTTTTTTTTTTTTCCCACGGTTCCTCCTGTATGGGTAAATTGCTGTTCAGGAACCTGGCTTGGGTTTCTGTAATGTTTGGTATGTTTCTTTCAGTCTTTTATTAGGATGATGGCTATCTCCCAACGAGGTTCTAATGATCAATGAGATAAAAATATTCTATATCAACCATGGGGAAATAGATTACTAGTCTCAATTGATTGAACCTGTCATCTAAACTCGCTTCACTTTTTAAGCAAATGGAAAAGAAGGATATCTGAATCATGTAAGTAATTGTATGATAAGTTTCTTCACGCAATGCTTCATCCAATACGGATCAGTGTCTTCTCAGTTTGACCCTTTCAAGAAATTAATCTGTGACCTTAATCTGTGGCTAATTGAATATGACCGCCCAAAATTCAGTCAAAATACATTATGTAATTGAGATTTTGAGGCAAGACTCGTGTATTAAATTATCTATGCAATTCATTGTTCTGGCTTGTGCAGGAATATTTCCGATGTTTTGCGGGAAGCAATTTCTACCCGTCAAGTGCTTTCATTGTACCAGGGCCTTGGGACGAAGAACCTGCAGTCCTTCATTTCACAATTTTTATACTTCTACGGATACAGCTTCTTCAAAAGGTTGTACTTGGAGAAAAGTGGAAATAAAACCATCGGAACAAGAGCAAACTTGATTATTGCTGCTGCTGCTGGGGCATGTACAGTCATAGTGATACAGGCGAGTCATGTGTTAATGCTTCTTTCTTGATAATGAAGCATCTTTAGTTGTGTTTCCTTGATTAAGTAGTCTGTTGCGGGGTTCTTTCAAAATGCATGGCGCTTGAACTCTGTTCATTGAGCTCCCAAAGGTATTCCGTTCTTGTAGATGTATAATGATGTGCATGTTGGGGTTCTATTGAAATGTTTCTGTTTAAACATGACGGGCGGTAAACTATCTCCTTTGTGATTTTCCATGAAATTGGGTGCTGGATGTACTCTAGAGGGAAGTCATTATAAGAAAGGGACTTGGTGGAAAAAGTCATTACAAGAAAAGTAAAGAGGCATATGACCATGATAATAAAAAACTGACAGGTAAGATTCCTCAAAATCCTTAAGTGATGCCATAGATTCAACCAAACTGTTAAGAAAAACTTGAGAAAAAGAAAATGCTATCAATGACAACATAGACCCATTTGTGATGTTTAAATAGTCTAACCTCTGGCTTTATCTTACAGCCCTTGGACGCAGCATCCTCGAGGATGCAGACAAGTGAGTTTGGGAAATCCAAAGGACTTTGGAAGAGCATTTCAGAAGGCACTTGGAGTAAGGCATTTGATGGTCTTGGCATATCTCTTCTTTTAACATCAAACCCATCTATCCAGGTACTTGAGGTTATTATTTATTCAAGGATGATTTTTATTTCTCAAATTTTTGATGGAGTGGAACAATATGCCAGCTATATGTTTAATCGAAGATGGGAACTGCTACCTATGTTCTTTTTACTTCATGGGTTTTCCACTTTCTCTTTCTGTGTGAGCACTTAAAATTGTTGGTTTAACTTGCAAGAAAATCCATTACACTCAGACCAGAACGTGTATTTTGTACAGTATACCGTATTTGATCAGCTAAAGCAGAGACTACTGAAGGGGAAGCTGAGTCAGAAAACAGGTACAGAGTCATCCCCGGAAGCTCTTTCTGCCTTTTCTGCTTTCATGTTGGGTGCAGTTTCAAAGTGTGTCGCTACCTGCTTGACTTACCCAGCTATCAGGTGGATGGTGATTTCAATTCTTCCTTGTGCATTTTACGGTTTATATTTATGGGAACTATGTGAACCCCATACTTATTACCATCTATGGGGTTCAATTTAAAAACTAATCGTTCCTGCAAGTTTTCCACGTATAAGTTGCAGATCTGTTGAAAATAGCATGCATTAACCCTTACTTGTATAGGGATCACAAATTCATTAACATATTTGAGTTAATTTTCCAAAAAGGTGTAAGATTATGATTCAGGCTGCAGAATCAGACGAGGATGGGGGGAACCAAGAAGCTGAGCAGAAAACCAAGAAGACATTTTCAGGTGCAGTGTACGCCATTTGGAAAAGAGAAGGCCTACTGGGATTCTTCAAAGGATTAAATGCCCAGATACTGAAGACCGTGCTGAGTTCGGCGTTGCTTTTGATGATAAAGGAGAAGATCACAAAGATAACATGGGTCTTAATGCTTGCACTGAGAAGGTATCTGTTTGTCACCCGCCCCAGACTAAAGAGCACTTGAATTAGTGATGAGATTGAGAACGCTAGGCATGCGAACCTCATAAACGAAGAGGGGTCTAGTGGATTTGTACACGCTGGTGGAGTCATGTAGCAGCATAGGCCAGAGATCAATTTGTATCTCAAGAAGGAAAATGCAAAGTTTTGTAGAATGGGATTTCCTTTTTCATGCCTGTGGCCCAGTCTGAATCGAAATAAAACATCCATTTAGTTTTGTCTGCTAGCAGCATGTTACGCTTTGTGGTTGACAAGATGTAATCTTCTCTACGCTTTGTTGTTCTCAAGATGTAGATCTTCTCTGTATGGACTTCTCTATATATATTCTATTGAATTTTCTATTACAGAGATAGGGTTTGCACGTCACAATTCTTCGGTTATTTATTTATTTTTTTTTTGATGGAAATTCTTCGGTTATTAATTTAACTATAACTTCGATAACAGAAATAATTTAGTTAACGGAAAAGATTATTTAGAAAACTTTTATGAATCAAATTTAGCATACAACTTTTTTTTTGAAAAAAAAAAAACTCAACAAAAATCTAATATTTCAGTCAAATGATACTACTAGCATTTTCTCAGATTGTGCATTTCTGTGCATTTGGTGAAAAGCTACTAACATAATTAAATGTACGAAACCACTTCACGAGGTGAATCCAAACGCACGTTTAGCGGAGTCCAGCGTGTTAGAGAGGAGCATTGAGATTGTAACAGGTCCAACACCTCCAGGCACGGGTGTAATAGCTGACACCACCTTGATTGCCTCTTCATAGCAAACATCTCCCGTGACACGGTATCCACGGCGACTACTCGGGTCCTGCAGATTATCATTACTGCATCTGATTATTCAACATCAAAAGAGTAGCAACATAGGAACCACTTCCTGGAGAGGAACTAGTGAAACAGTGAATGGAGCAACAAGTACAACTTGCAAGGCAAGTTATTTTTCTCCTTGAAGCTTGTATCTCATTTGGGACTAATCTCATGAGAACACATTAATGTCGCCTCAAAGGATAGGGTTACTCGGTGTCATCCATTAATCTGGATATTGCAGTTATCCTATCTTGCATATATATGGCAAGTGACCAATCAGTCAACATTAACTCTTCCAACCATAAGCCTGAAAGGAGAGAATTAGCATGTCATGCTATTCTAATGAGGGTTGGCTAGACTGA
This sequence comes from Cyclocarya paliurus, assembly GCA_029856935.1. Lineage (NCBI taxonomy): Eukaryota > Viridiplantae > Streptophyta > Magnoliopsida > Fagales > Juglandaceae > Cyclocarya > Cyclocarya paliurus. Next base: position 1,220,592 of record JARVXP010000463.1, read on the forward strand.
GATGATCTTAACAAATGATCCGCCATTGGCTATAATTCATTCATTTAGACCAGTTATATCACATGGAGTAACATGTGTTCAGGTATGTGCGGCTGAGCCTCAACTCAATCAGGGCCACTATTGTTAATCAAAAGATGCAGCCAATGATGCGCAAGAGCCTCATTACTAAACTGACCTCCATCAAAAGTTCATATAGTAAGAAAATAAGTACTACAATTGTTTTCCAGCCAGTAAGTACTTTTTTTGTACAATTGAAGATATGTACTTGTATTAGTGGACAGGTTAAAGGCCAGAGCTGAGTATAATGTCATACTTAGAAAAGAGCTACATTTTCTAAATAGTGTAATCCATACTATTAGTGGTCTGCTCTTCTGTGAAGGAATACATGTACATTGAAAAGGCAAGGAGACCTTTTAAGTTCATTTGTTACATGTGAGATCTAACCTCTGAGATCATTGTTCCAGTCCTCATAGATGTCTTTATCTACTCATATTTTTTTTTGGGGGGGGGGGGGGGGGGGGATTAATGAGTTAATATCATCTATGAGGACTCATTTAAGTGCAAACAAATAAAATTACAACAATTACAATCTCATGCCAGTGCATCAGATAATGCATGTCACTTTTCACCCAATCCAAAAAATAAGAACAGAGAAAAATAAAAACGTTTTAGTTGTCAACTTGAAAATAAGTTTCTCATCTAGCTTAACCAGCACTAGTTCCTTCCCTATCTATTGCATATAAGCTGAGATCGAAACTGATACATCAGGTTTTTCTTTTGGGGCAAGTAAATTTTTATCTTCAAAATTTCAAGGACAAGGGAAACACAAAATTCTGACTGCTTACCTTTACTAGATTGGTTCCCATATCGATTACAACGGCTCCCGGCTTTAGCCAATTGCCTCGGACCATGTTTGGAATCCCAACATCTGAGACTACAATGTCAGCCTTAGAAGTTATCTGTTCTGGGTTATTGGTGAATGCGTGCACAGTGGTGACCGTTGCATGGTGCCTCTGTCCACCAAAAGTACATCACACCAATGGATATAATATATTCTGTATCAGCAAAAAGGCACAGATTACCTGCAACAGAAAGGAAGTAGGCAATCCAACGATCTTGCTTCTCCCAATTACCACGGATTTTTTTCCAATGATTTCCACACCTAATCTAAGCAATAGCTCAAGGCAACCCTTGGGGGCACAAGGGACGAATAGAGGCTCCCTTCCTCTCATTGCAAGATTACCCATATTGAGGGGATGAAAGCCATCCACGTCTTTTTCTGGACTCACAACAGTCATAACTTTTTCCTCGTCCAAATGCTGCATCAAGCATTCAAATTAGGATATGTTACCAGTAAGCTTCAAACTCAACAACCATACTTGATGGAGAAAGCTATCTATTTGAATTTTGTATTTTGAACTTGTATTATACAAGATAAGCTGATAAGCATCTGTAACTATTGTATCTGCGAGTTTAAAGCCTACAAATTAATACTATGTTTTGGTCGACCAAAACAGTTTTCCATTCTTGTTGCTTAATTTCTTTCAGGTCCACGGGAACAAAGAAAGTGTACCCTTAGAGTTACACATATGGTGTCTAGAACGCATGTCCATAACGTCTGTCATGTTGTTTTGAACATTCTCAGCCACCAGCACAACTGACGGCAAGAACTATATTTTCGAATAGTAGATTCAAGAAGCAAAAATGGGGAATTCATTAAAATGCAGGTCCTACGCATCTGTTCAGGTACCATATATATAGAGTAAGGTCACAGCAACTGAAGCTAGGCCATAACATTTCAAGAAAAATCTAAGTTCGCAAAAACGCAACCTTTTCTTTGCAGTTTTTAAAGCATCAAAAGCATAGTAAATGAAGAAAGACAAAATTTAGAACTCTGAAGCAGTTGTGGAAATTACTTGTGGCAAAGGAAGTTGCACGATGATACCGTGTACAGACGGGTCCTCGTTGAAACCTGAGATAACATGAAGAAGTTCACTTTCTGTGCAGGTTTCGGGCAGTTCCGCAATCAGAGTTGCAATTCCAACTTCTTCACAAGCTTTTAGCTTTATATTAATGAAAGTCCTCGAGTCCCTCCTTTTACCCACCAAAACAACAGCCAATCCAGGACATTTTCCAGTGACTGCCTTCGTTCTGCGTATTTCATCGGCTATTCTGGACTTTATGTCATGTGCAATGAAATTCCCATCGATTATCGCAGCAGTCTGACCCTTGGCTGGTTTTGAATGCCAACATTTCAGTGCTTTTAATAAACAAAACAAAAAGTTAATATAAATAACGAAACAAAAAGTGCCACTTTTAAAGACTTACGGAAAGGTGCAGAGGATTGAGGACGGTGGGTGTTGGTGCTGGGAATCCAAACGTCGGGAAGGTTGGGACCGAGGACAGTAGGATACCGAGGAGATCTAGACGAGGAATAGCAAACTCTCCTTCCTAGTCCACGCCTGACCACACACACCCAGTTACCAACACCTCGCATATTCTCCTCTCCCCAAGCTCCCACGGTCTGCCTTGCGCAGGGTCTTATCAATATCTAGCCGTTTTTCCCCGAAGATGTCAATTCAAGGAATAAAAAATACGTCTTTGAGTCGAGTCTTATTTTATTGCGGTGTAGAATTATTCGATTCTTGAATTTATTATTTTTTAAATATCAAAATTTCTCTCTTTATTATTCTTAGATGATATAAATCATTTAACATCTCCTTGTAAGAAGGAAAATCTGTTAACATGGAAAAAAGGATTGGACCTCGCCCTTTTTCAATTGGCAATTAGGATTTGGTGTTGATGGCAAAGAATCTGGACAGAAGTTTCATGCAACTAGGGTATGTGTCAGAGCCTTGTGCTTCCTTGTACTTAAGAGGCACGAGTTTGCACGTGATGAGTGAACCACTTATGAACAACTTGAGCACGCTTTAGGATGTCCTTGCCATTAACAGTCCTGCCTGTTCACTTCCTCTTTACATTTGCCCCCTCATTCAACTCACTTTTAGGGAGAATTAATTATCACCAATTCAATCTCGGAATAGACAAAAACAAAAGCTGGGAAATGGGTTTATCAGCGGTCGCAATCATAGTCCGATGCAGCTAATTAGGTATCGGGATCAGCCTGCGGTCCAGTTTTCGCGCAAAGTCAGGACGATGAAAAAAGAAGAAAAAGAAACATCAAAGCCAGGAGGATAAAAAGAAGACGGAAAACATCACGCAATGAACATAACTAATTAGCTGTCCCTTGACATAGGTCTGTCCAACATTCTACCATCTAGCACTACATGGCAGATCGACAGATGTAGGAATGAGTACGTATTTTCACTGTAAAATAGACTGTATTCAGTAATTCTTTTTCTCTTTCCCTCTCTCTGTTGGAAAGTATGAAGAGTCGTGTATTATAAGTTTGTAACGTGGCCAATTGATCAATAATTCTCCAATAACTGCCAAGAAATGAAAGGTTTTATTTATGGCCATCGTCTTATTTACAACAGCAAAATAGAAACCATCAGCAAAAACAGCAAGTTGTGGATCAAATCAACCCTGGAAACCAAACTGGCAGCATTAGTTGAAGGAGCAAAGCTTCCAGTGGATGTGTTTGTGGTCAGAACAACAACAATCCAATTTTTTTCAGACCCAATCCCTGCTCCTGTGTACTTAGTGTCATTGAGATTTCCTGAATACTGAGACTTTGTGAAGTTGGAGAGGACAAGGCTTGGCTCCAGGCTGGGTACGCAAGCAGGCATTATGGCCCCATCCTGCGTGTTGGAGATATTCAAATGGCATTTGGCTAAAAGGTTAGGATAGTCAGAGAATTGAGGTTCGTTGCCTGGTACTGTGTTGGAGCCGGTGGTGTTTGTACAGGGTTGATTCTTGAATTTGTCAGCTATCTCATCAGCAAGGCACTCTGCATTGTCATTATGTGGTAGAGCTGTCAAGTTCAGGGATGCTCGATAGCTGTTGATGCCTTGAAGAAGAGTATCATCCTCGTCTGCAGATAAATGGTGAGTTTAGGAAATTCAGTGTCCAGACATTAAGAGGGAGAGAGAGATCCATGATTCAAGTACTCTGTGGAATACACAAGGCAATTCACACTAAATTGGTGATAGAAATTACCATCATTATATCTATTCCCAAAATGTCTATATTGCAGCTACCTTGAAATATACAATTCTATGAACAGTATCGGTTGCACTGAACATTTCACAGCGCAGTTCTTCGACTCTTACGTTAACTCTTCCTTTTTCTATATTTATTTTTTTGAGCAACTTCCGATTAGTTTCATTTGCCAGTAATGTTCAGTATAAATGTTTTGGCATTTTTTTTGGGGGGTAAGTGGAAAGGATGTGGCGTTCCAGTATGGCAAGTGAAGCTTAGAAGACCAAGGCTTCGAAAGTCCTGAAAATGGATGCCTGATTAACGAAGGCTTTATCTTGTTCCCATACGATCTCATTTATACATTTGCATTATAGTATAAACAATTTAGGTGAAATAAAACAGCAGGTAAGAGACACAGAAGTACTCCCTCAAGTGATTCAAATCCTATTTTTTAAGTAGTGAATCTTCACTGATCTTTGGCCTTCCAAATTGGAACATATATCTGACAGATTGACAACAGCCAAAAGGGTCTCTTGAGAAAAATAGTAACAAGAAGAGCAAGCTCAGCTAAGAAATCATTTAACTTGAATTAAATTAATATCTTCTTCATAAGGCTATGCTTCCAAGATCAAGCAGCAGTTTGACAGACTTAAGTTTGGATAAAATTTTAGGTCCTCCAATATGGGCCTAACTGTTCTGAACCAATTATATTTCCGGGCCAGGCAAAACAAGTACTAGCCACTCTGTTCCAATTTGTCCTTTATAGAAGCAGTTTCACATTGGATTAGCACAGCTAACATGTTCTCAAGAGAGCATGGAAACCAAATATATAGATTATGAATGTGCATGTTTCGCCAATTCACCCTGTAGGGACAATACAACAGCTCCACCATGTAAAAATTACAAACCACAATGAGAAATAAATGATAAAGATACCGTCACACTGAGAAGTCTAATGGTGGGGGCACAAATAATTGCTATGAACTAAGCATACGACGAGATCCCAGTTAGGGAAAAAGTTGATCTCAATTTATCACCATACCGAAAAGGGGGCCAACACCTGTGAGGCCCTCCATTGTCACTTGAATTTCCCCTTTTGCCTTTCTTGGGGCTTGGCATCTAATTTATGATTTAGGTTCTGATTCTAATGTTCATATAGAATACAATATAGTGAGCAATGGATATGGTAAGGTAAGAAAGCAATGGGTGATATATTAAGAAGCTCCCTCAGTCTTAAAAGGACACAATTTGTTAGCAGAAATATGATCCCCATGTTCATTTTCCCCTGATCTTCCTTTTTTTTTTAATCAGTAAACAATATTCCCTTGATCTTGGAGGACACAAACACAATCCATCAGTCAATACATCACTAACTTAACTAAAACAATATTTAAACTGCAGCTCCTTTAGATCTAAATCATGCGAGCGTAAGTCATAGCTTTCACAAATTATCAAGCCAAGCAAACAAATTATCATCACCCATTGCAAAATATGAATAAAAAAGTAACATAAAATCAGCATCTAAACTCAGATCAATCAGCAATGATCAGACCTCGTCAGAATTGGGTTTCCAACAAAAAAGACAAAAAATTAATGACAAAATGTTAAAAGCTCCTCAATCCCAAATGGCGATATTATAGAACAGAGTCAACCTCAGGGACTTTTGTCCTACTCAGTGACCTCGGAATGAGAAGATGTTGTAAAAATAATAAACGCACAGTCTAATGATTCCCATATATGAAAGTTTACAAAAATAAATAAAGATTCATAGAAGAGGTGCTTACCATCACATTTGACAGGGTGATTCAGCAGGAGAATGGACGAAAGAAGTAAAGGGAAGAAGAGGAGGCGAAGAGGAGAGGACGCCATTATCATTGAAGTAGAAAACGGGGGTGTTGGAGGGGATGGGGGGTTTCAAACAAGTCGCAAAGGCAAGCAGTAGGAAGTTGTTTCTCTGAGGTCATTTCCTTGCTATTTCTTTCGAGCAGAAGCTACGGAGAGCTGTCTGTCGTCGATGTAGACGCGCTAACTCACTGTTAATTTTACTGAGTCAACACTCCAGCTTTCGTAATTAACTTCATTCTGAGTTTTTTTTTTTTTTTTACTCAACAAATAAGGCATTTATAGATAAACTAATTGTTACAAGATATAAGTTTAGGATGAGAATCCCCTACAGATTTCGTCTACCGTCTTGAAGATTGGTGACTGGGGAGACTGATGGCAAGGCGTGTGTCGGACTTTGCTCACCGAAAAGTAACAAATCGACTAGTTTAAGTGCTAATAGGTAAAAGTCAAATAAAAAAATTGAAAAAAATAAAACTAAATAGAAAATGAGGCTGGCGAGGGAGGGAGGTGGGTGGAGCCAAAACTACAACCCCCCTCCCCCAGCGAACGAATCGGAGTCTTGGAAGTGGCGATTGGTTTTGTGGGAATGAGAGAAAACTTGGTTGCATTACGATATTGACTTTTTATTCAACGGGTTTTAATATTGAAGTTGAAGTTCAATGACCTTTATTTATTTATATCTTTTAAAAGCATTCGAGAGGATGTCTTCACAGGAAAAATGCTAGTTTGTCCCCTCATTTTGTCTCATCATTTTGATTGCTCGGGTATTTAATTTTTAATTTTTTTTTTACTTAATGATTAAGGAATTGACTTTTAGTGCATTAATGTATTTTCCTTATTTTTTAAAAATATTTAAATATGTTAAAAGAATATAAAAATAAAAAAACAAATTTGAACTAGGCGGGCAAGCCCAACAGTCATTGCTGGGCGATAGCCTAGCATGACTCGTCTTCACAATGATAGCATGCAAGTTGCAAAGCCTCTCACACGCATCTACGTTCATATCAATGTTTTCACAGATATAATGGTTAAACAACTACCACATCTAGTCGAATTCTCATCTTTTTCTATGTTATCCCTTAATTTCTCCCATGTAATAGGCCAATCTTCCTTGTCGAACCCAATAAGCTTTTCTTTTACTTTGATGGCATTCACAACGTGGATTATCATTATTGTTTGATGTTTGTGTAAGAGTTTTATTTAAACTCTATATCTCACACACCCATATTTTGATGGTTTTAGAATAACTCAATACTTATCACTTAATTGATGAGTCACAATAAGATAAGATTAAGTCTAATGAGATAAGATTAACTCTATATCTAATCCCAGTGAGATACAAAGTCTCTAGATTTCTTGATGGCTAAAATTTTATAAATAGTACTGAGGGGTTAAGGGTTCTCACCTACAACATCATTGTGCCTCTAGCCATCAAGACACACTCGAAGGTAAAGTTATTAGGATGATCTTTTTCTCATAGTCAGGTCAGATTCTTTATCAAACTGTAATGGAGAGAGGTACATTTTGGATCATAGAAAATTGAAGATCCGATTATTAATATTCATATTAGAATATTTAACATGTGGTATTAGAGTTTTAAGTTACAGATTTTTTTATGATCTCGATAAAGTAGATTATTAACATGTAAAATATACATCTTTGATTCTATAAGAAAGTGCTTCTCTCTTGATGGTTTTTTTTTTTCTTCGGTTTGAGACAAGAACATATGTTGCTTGGAATTTTACATGAATATTTCCATTGTTCATAAAATCATTGTTCTTTATATGAAAATTATTCAGGCATATGCATGCAATTGCTTCAATACTTGCTCAGTTGCTTGAGTTTTATTTTTCTCCATTTTTGGTTTGAACTATATTGGGTTGAAGAGAGAGAACAGTTGAGGAGCCTTTGTGTATGTATGTTGGTGGTTGAGGAGACGCTATGTGTTGGTAGCGTACAATGTGAGGTGGTCGGAGACTCAACACGTACGGCGGCGTAAAGGGGCTGCGCAAATGGGTTGTGTAGTCCCAAATGGGTGTTGCCCCTGCCCGATTATGAACTCTTCAAGGCTGAGGGCTGTCGGCGTTGGAAGGAGGCTGAGAACCTCCTCCGCGACATCTTTGTGATAGCAATAGAGGGCTCTAAAGTCCACTGACCGTGGCGGTGTTATGGTAAAACATAAACTAAAAAAAATAGGAAAATTAAGTTAGGGATCGACAGTGGAAGGAGGATGGACATCTTGTCGTCCCCTCAACCACAGTAGCTCAAGGTTTGTAGAAAACTGGTGCGGCGGCTGCTGAAGGAAGAAGAAAGTTTCGGGTTTTCTTTCTTCTTTAAGAAGGGTTGGGTCAGGTCTTGGGCCGTGGGCCCTAGCCTAGTCCGAGGGAAAGATAAATAAAAGAGCCAACTCAAAATAAGAAAGAAGAAAAAAATGAGGGGAAGGTATCAAATCTAAATAGTAGGTCCGACCTAGACCAACATTTATGTTTGACCAATGAACTAAATAGGGTCTCGACCCAGTTTACTGGACTAGTCCGGTTCAAACCCGGACCGGTCAAATTATAATATAATATTATTATTTTAATATTATTTATTAATTAAAAAAATCTAAAATTTTACTTTTTCTTTTATGTGCATGTTCTTATCGTTAAATACATGTATGAATTATTTATTTTTGGCTCTTATTTAAATTATTGTTATTATGCCATATATAATCATTTATCTAATATGGGGTAAATGATTTACACCAAAATTAAGGAAAATATTTGTTGCCCAATGGTACAAGTTTTCTTAAATTTTGGTGAAAAATCATTAAACTCCATAGTAAGGTGGATATAATGGAATGAATAAATTTTTGTGTCAAGATCTACTTCCAAATGAGAGTCTTAATGACCCTACTAGTTCATCTATCAAAGTAAGGTTAGAGTGAATACTTTGTATGACAGAATTTACTCCCAAATGAGAATTCTGATAATACAACTAGTTCATTCATAGAATTTAATACTGATGAAAACACTTTGTGTATCAATATCTACTCCTAAATGAGGATTTTGATGACACTACTAGTTCATTCATTAAAGTAAAGTTGGAGTGAACAATTTGTATGTTAAAACTTACTCCTAAAGGAGAATTCTGATGATACAACTAGTTCATCCACATAATTTAAAATTGAAGGGAACATTTTGTGTATTGAGGTTCACTCTCAAATGAGGGATCTCGATAACACTATTAATACATCCATAACGGCTTAAATTTTGTTATTGTTTGTAAGTGCCAAATTCACAGCACTAATATGATTAAAATGTTTTTCTTACAGTAAGTATATGAATATCTTTACAAGGTTTTATGTACATAATGGACTAGTTTAGAGAAACATGAACATGCCAAATTTACACTAAGAGTTTTAAATCTTGGTTTGTCTATTCTAAATCTAACATCAATTATTATTAAGAATAGTGATAAGGTTCAGGAAATTATAATATTTAAGAAAATTGAATTAATTACTACATATCAAATTATATGAATTTCTTAGTTTTGTACATAATAGTTTACTTCAGAGGTACTATTATTTCATTAAAGTAATGAAATATGAATAAGTTGGTTGCATGGTCGTTAACTAGATGCAAATTTATTTTGCTAATTTGGATGAAAAATCATTTGTATCTTTTGGGAAATGAATGAAATAATGGTGATGAAAATATAAGAATTGTGTCAATTGAAATTTGAAAGAATTGTTTCCATTGAAGTTTGAAAGAAACAAAGACATACAAAGATTTAAGTGCCCTAAGCATAAGATATGATTCGAAGGGAAGGGTAAGCCTTTTTTTTGTAGAAGTTTCGAATCAGATCTTATACATACTTATACATTCTTATTAGATTAACTCGAGTGAAAATGTTCATATTTATTTTATCTATATAAGTTTCAAATCAAACTCTATAAATGTTGATACTTATTTTAGTGGTTCAATCCAAGCATAAATGTTCAAATGTTCAAATTGTTTCAAAATGTCATTTATGTTTGTTCTATTTTTCCTTCCAATAAAATTTTTATTTATTAGTACTTTGCTAAAATTTTTTCCTTTTCACTCATGAGGCATGTATTGGAACCAAGTGAAAAATAATTTTTGAATTTTTTTTATAATTTGTGGCATAGAATTTGAAACATAATTTGTGACATAAAAGTTTAGAAAATATCTCCAAAAAAAGTTGTAGAGGTTAGTATATAAAATATTTTCCGCATTTAAATTTTATATCTCAAGATGTACGTTGATTTGTATAAAAAGAAAATAAATCAAACATATCAAGAAAATATGGTACAAGGAATAGAGGGTTTCTTGAGATAATGCATATAGACGCATGTAAACATTTTCTCTATAATGTTTAATAGATATAAGTATTTCATTACTTTCATAGATGATTTTCATGGTATGGATATGTCTATCTGTTATATGAGAAGTCTCATACCATTAGTAATTCTTGAGGTACTTCTAATGGGGAGGAAATACGCTTGAGTATAAAGGTGAAAATTATCGAATTTGATTGAAGTAGTGAGTTGCAGGAAAAATATTATGAGGCAGGTCATAACCCTGATCTATTTTGTTAAGTTTTTGAAAAGATGTGTAGTAAAATTATTAAAGATAATAGTATATATCTTAAATTGTGTTCCTAATAAGTAGTCTCAAAGACTTATTTTGAATTATGGAGTAATAGGTATTCGCTTTAAAGCATATACATGTATGAATAGTCAATCCAAAGTAAGACTTTACAATTCAAATGAAAGAAAGTTGGATCGTATAATAATTAATAGGTACATTATTGATTATTCAAAGAGATCCAAATGATTTAGATTGTATTGTCTTTATTCATAGTTTGAATTTTGAGAAAATTGAAATGTCAAATTCTTTATGGTTGGCAAAATCAGTGGAAGTATAGAAATTAGATATGCAATTATTGTGAAGTGCATTCTTATACCTCGAAAATGCTTACAGTTCATTTTATTTTTTATTTTAATGATAACATGGAACAATAAGCAAATGATCATCTACCTCTTCAGAGAAATACCGCTGAAGAATTGGCCATGGAGACATCATGTGATCTTCTTGATTTGATTTTTAGTTAGGTTACGTGGTGTGTTTTCAAAATTTGAATATGACATAGAAATAAATAAATGTTCGCATATGTTTTCACAAGTTATAGAAATAAGTGATTTTATAAAAGACTAATGCATAAATGAGTGATTGAAATCTATAAATCAATGTAAAGTCTATAACTTCATCTAAATTATTTGAAATGTATAAAAGTCGAATGTAAATGAGTGTTGAAGTTTAAAGGCAATGTTAAACGATATAAAGTCAAACTTGTAATTAAGGATTTCACTTATAAATGAGCATTGATTAGAAAAAGATTTTTAATAAACCATAAAGAACTCATTAAGGATCACTATAGTATTAATAAGTCATTATGGTATAGAATTACATCAAATAGATGCGAAAATAGTTATAGAATGTGAAATATACAAGAAACGAATAAAATGATTACTTAGAAAATGTAATAGATTTTTTTAAAAATTGATGTTTTTGGATTTAAGAAAATATTTATTGTTAATGTACATACCCTAAGATCAATGAGAGTATATTTGTATTTATGGTCATGCATGCATAGGATTTTTTTACAAATATGAACTGTGGTTTGTAGTATAGCATTAAAGTTATGTCTCTAAATAACTTTAAAAATGAAATTTATAAATAAGACATCATTCAAAATTGAGATTGAATTTTGATACCAAGACGATAGCTATTATGATTGTCTCAGTATAATTGTATAATATTTTGAAAATTTTTACAAGAAGAATTGTTGTTCAATTGATGCTTTAAAAATAAAATGTGACATACTCAGTATTTTACAGTGTCTTTGAATTGATTAGGTTGTTAAGAAAATTCTGCATATGATTGTTATAATAAATCTGATGATTACACAAACTTGTATAAAGTTGAATATCAGTTTTTCAGTTGACTTTCTTGGTTGTTGCCAAAGTAACTAAAGGATGTTTGACCCAAAAGTTATGAAAAGAGTACAAGGTTATTTGCAATAAATTAAAAACTATATTGTTGCCTTAAGAAGAACTGATATTCTTAAGATAATTGGATATTCAAATCATATTTTATGAGATTACTCTAATGATAGAAAATACAGTTATGGTTATGTATTTTACTATCTAATAGAGTTATTTTATGAAAAAATATGAGACAAATCTCTTACTGCTTCATGTGCAATAGAGACTGAGTTTGTGGTATGTTTTGAGACTACAATGTATGATATCTGACTGAAAAAATTTATTTTAGGATTTGGAATTGTTGACTTATAGCCAAACCATTAAAAAAGTATTGCAAGAACTCCTCAGAGTATTTTTTTTTTCCGAATGATAAGTATTTAATGAAATTTTAAATACCTAAGTGTTAAGGAGAAAATATAGAAATAAATTGTAATTTTAAGGAGTGTGATCACCAAACAGTGTACCCCTTGGGAAGATACCATCTCTATGGTAATGGTTCCAATGAGGGTGATGGTTAAGGAAGTGTCAAGAGACACAACCTTTTGATTTAATCATAAGGTTGTGTGTGACTTATGAAGTGTTAATATAACACAACCTTTTGATAAAAAGGTTGTGTCACTTCTTAAGGTTGTGTCATTTGCCAACCTGTGCATGATGGCCTATAAATAGGGGTCATTGGTGCACAAATTCTTTCACTCAATTCCCTTTGTTTATCACCAACTTGTGGGACAAATACCCTCACGAGAGTATCACCATATTGCTAAATTCTATTTCTATTTGTTCCTCATAATTCTACAGTGGTATCAGAATCAGGTTATGTCAGAGGAAATTTTTTCGCATATTGTGAAGATGATAAATAGATAAGTGCTTGATTGACAACCACACTTGCATATTATAATTATTTTCGAAGTCTTAAAAATTCAAGAGATAAACTTTTTCAAATCACGGTGGGAGGATTAGAGTACACTTGGAATCTTCAAAATCTTGTAAGTTGTTATTATTTTCAAGAGAATTATTGGTATTATTTTTCACAAAGAAACAATGAATTATCTAGCTCATTTTCACACATTGTCACTGTTTCGGCTAGTCACTGGAGCCCCTCACCGCCGCCAAGATTCCAGAATATTGGTGACACATCAGATCTTTGGTCACTTTCATCAAAATCATTAGACAGAAATGAAAACCAATCATTTATAGAGATTGGGCAAGAGGAAGAAGAAGATGAATGAAACGTCTAACGGTAAAAAAATTTCAAATTTATCTTGGCTAAATGATATTGTCGTTCAGCCAAGTGCGGATAAAAAATGGTCAAAACAACAATGTTGTTTTGGTCAAGTCTAAAGTAGAAAATTTGAAGCCAATCCTCAAGACGAGCTGCAAGCCTTTCTTTGAGCCGAGTCGAGAAAGGAGCTGTTGACTGAGCCGCTGATCGCCAATCTTCTCCTGAACCCGGTTTGAATCGGTTGAATCGGTTTACTCGATTTTTTGAACTAGTTCGTGACAGATTTGTTCTTTTAGGCCGTTCGAGATAATTTCAAGCTCGATTTGGTCATTTCAAAAGTCGTCGTGCTTTAAATTTCATGTCAAAATTTTACAAAGCACCTGTTGGTTAAAATTATCATTAGAAATTCTTTGAAAGATGTGAAATATCAAGAAAAGATCATGGATATTCTCGATCAGGACGTCACTTTCGTTATTCTCCTTATTTAAAATATAATAGGAGGATTTCGAAGCTGCTACCTTGGATTAAATCCAAGGGTTATTATTACATTAAATTTGTAATAGTTTTAATTTTTCATTGTTGAACTATTATATTTAAATAGTACACATTTATTACTTCTATATTCTTCTTGTTAATTTTTTAAGGTTTATTATTCATGACACTTAAGATATTGATCCCTCGGGTATAGAAAAGCTAAATGGAAGAAAATTTTGGACGTGAAAAAGGCATATAACTTTTGTTCTAACCAATGAAAAGACCTTATATACATTAACAACACCAAAACCATCTGAAATTGTAGAAAATGACGCAAATGATAGTGGGAGCAGCTTTTCAAGTGAAGATAAATGGGAAGAACACAATGCATGAACAAAAGTTTTAATTTTGCATTGTATGAATGATTACAGTATTCTTCTATTTGAAAACTATAAAACTGCTAAAGAAATTATAGATGCAATTGAAGCAAAATATGATTTAAGGTCGGATACTTATATACAGTTATTATTAGATAAGTATTACCAAACTTATATGAAAGAAGATGATGATATTAGCGATCATGTACTTCAAATGGAGTTAATTGCAAAGGAATTACATGATACTGGTCATGTTCTCATTAATAAAATGCAAGTTACAACCATACTAAATAGTCTTTTTTTATCTTGGGATCACATTGTTACTTCTTTAACACACAGTGAAAATGAAATAACAATGATATTGCTTCCAGTACTTTTAGTACTTAAGAAGAAAGGATAAAGAGAATGAATAAAGATAGTGAATCATCCAATTTATTGATGGCTCAGGACAAGCGTTTTACACAGAACAAGATGAAGCCAAAACAGTTTAAGAAAAAAATGTTGAAAAAGAAACAAAATAAATCATTTATTGGAAACTGTTTTAAGTGGGGAAAAATGGATATTACAAATCACAATGTCCTAATAAAGAAAAAGCACAAGAAAACAAGAAAATTGTGATGACAGTCTCAAAAATAATACTAATGGAACTAGCGTCAGATTCATGGTGAGTTGACTCTGCTGCAGCAAGACATATATTCAGGAACAAATATATGTTTGTCAAACTTGAAGATAAACAAACAGGAAATCACAGAGTATATATATATGGGCAATAACACATATTGCGATATCTTGGGGTAATATACATGAAAATTTAAAGTAAATGATTCCAACATTTTACTTAGAAAATATATTATATGTACCTAGTATTTGTAGAAATTTAGTATTAATGCCTGCACTAGATTAGAAAAGCTACACAATTGAGTTTAAGTTTGGAACCATTGTGATAAGTAAGGGTAATGTGTCAGTAAAATGCGTGAAAGATCACGATATGTATGTACTGAATGTTGATATTAATAAAGTACTTATTTTTTATTATTTGAATGTGTATACAGATTGTGCATATTTATGATATTTAAGATTATGTCATATAAATAAAAATAAAGATAATTAGAATGTGTAAAAGTGGATTAATACCACAAATAAACTCAAATAATTTTGATATATGTTAATCATGTATCAAAGGAAAAATGAGTAGTAAATCTTTTTTAAAAAGTTGGAAATCCATAGATTTATTGAAAATTATACATTATGATGTTTGTAGACCTTTTAAAGCTAAAATCCATTGAGGAATATAATACTTTATTACTTTCATTGATGACTATTCAAGATATGGGCATATCTATTTACTTATACATAAATTTGAGGCAATTGAAAAATTTAAAGAATTTAAATTAAAAGTGGAAATCCAGTTAGGTAGGCCCATTAAAAATTTGAATAGTGATAGAGTGAGGAGAATTTGAAATTTCAGATAATTTTTGCAAATTGAATGGTAGAAGACCCATTTATACTATGCCATATAAACCTCAACAAAATGGCATTGCAACTCTATTGGATATGGTGCGATTGATGATGACATATACTGATTTACCAACACATTTGTGGGGTGAAGCATTATCGACTGCTATATATGTATTAAATAGAGTTGAAACCAAAGCAAAATCTCTTACACCTTACAAGTTATGGATGGGATATAAATCAAATTTAAGCAAGCTCAAAGTACGGGGTTGAAAGGCACAAATGCTTATCCCAAGACCACTGAGAGATAAATTAAAAAGTGAAACCTGGAAATGCAGGTTTATTGGGTATGTAGAAAACGGAAGTGACTACAAATTTTATCATTCTGAAAGAGAATTAATAGAAAGTAAGGATGTCATTTTCTTGAAAAATATAAACCTTATTACTTATGTTGATCAGATAGATTTATTAAATGATTTAGAGAATCAATAAATCTCCACAGAGTTTGACAATGAAAATTTTGATATTATTCAAATACAGAATAATAAAAATAAAAAAAAGTCAGATAAAAATCAATTTTCAGGTATTGATGTTGGAGACAGTAGGAATAAAAGAACTAGACGATCATCAATATTATTTCAAAATCATTATGCACTAAATACCAGTTTGAAAAATTTAGAAAATGATCCTGAAAATTTTTCTAGTATTAATTCAGATAAATGGCTTGAGACCATGAAAGATAAAATGGAATCAATAAATAATAATAATGTTTGGGAATTAATAGATTTTCCAAAAGATAGAAAAGTTATTGGTTGTAAATGGATTTTTAGAAGAAAATTTAAAATTGATGGTAGTTTGGAAAGGTATAAAGCAAGATTAGTAGCCAAGAGATATACTCAACAACCAAGTGTAGACTTTGTGGATACGTATTAGCCTGTGGTGAAATTCACATCTGTAAGGATCATCATGTCTATTGTTGTCAGGATGAATTTGGAATTACATTAGTTAGATGTAAAAATAACTTTTTTCAATGGTGAATTAAAAGATGATATCTTTATGATTCAACCAGAAGAATTCTAAATTAAAGGATATGAAAAAAACTACATGTTGAGAAAGTCACTGTATGGACTTAAGCAATCTTCAAGACAGTGATATTTGAAATTTTACCAATTCATTTTGGAAATGGGATATGAAATGAGTCCACTAGATCATTGTTTATACATATGAAAAAATTATAGTAAATTAACATTATTATCATTATATGTTGATGATATATTATTGGCAGGTAATTATCTAAATATGATGCATGAAACAAAAGAATTCTTGAAATCCAAATTTAAAATGAAAGACATAGGTAAAGCCGCCTATGTTCTTGGTATAAGAATTTCTAGAGATAGAAATTTAAATCTATTGTATTTAGATCAAGAAAAATATCTAGAAAAAAGTGCTTAAAAGATTTGATATAAAAAATTGTAAATTTTTAAGTAGGCGTGTTTGCAAAACTCATATTTTGAATAAAAGTATGTGCCTAAAAAATGAGGGGGAAATAAGTGAAATGCTTAAAATTACCTATGCTCAAGCTATGAAAAGCCTCATGTATGTAATGATAAGTACTAGATCAGATATTTGTCATGCAGTAGGATTGGTGTGCAGATATCAATCCAAATCCAGGTAAAGAACATTGGTAAGTAATGAAGCGTATATTAAGATATTTACAATGTATCAAAATTTTGAAATTGTGTTTTAGGAACAGTGATCTAGAATTAATCGACTATAGTGATGCTAATTTTGGAAGTAATGCAGATGATAGAAGTCTACAATTGGATATATATATATATATATATATATATTTCTATTTCTATTTGGTGGAACAACAGTTTCTTGGTTAAGTAAGAAATAAGGTTGTGTTGTTAAGTCTACAATGAAAACAGAGTATATTGCTTGTAATACTATAGTGAGTAATGCAGTGTGGATAAAATACTTTGTTGAAAGTTTGAATTTGGGTACATCCACAGAACCAATCAATGTGTTTTGTGATCATCACTTTGCCATATCATTGATAAAAAGTGAAATACATAGTTCCAAGGGAAAACACATTGATATGCGTTATCACTATATTTTAGATATAGTGGAAAAATATGAGATCAAGGTTAATTTTATTTCTTCAACCAAGATGGTAGCAGATTGGATGACCAAATGTTTATCTCTAGAAAAATTCATAGAACATGTGACTAGAATGGGATTGAGAAAAACTTAGATGAAGCAATTTATAGTCGACATGCATGACTCAGGAAATTCTGGGGACACCTAGAAAATTGAGTTATGGTGATACCCAAATAAAAATTTTGGTCATTTATAAAGTCACTGATAAGATGATCAAGAAAAACCTCAGTAATGGCCTTAGGGTAAGTACTTGATAAAATTTCAGTGCAAGTTGATTAACCAAGTAAAAGATTGATCATGGTAAAGTCGCTGATAAAGTGATTAAGGAAAGACTCAGGAGAGGAAGTACTTAACGAAAATTTAGTGTCATTCACTAAATTTTTAGTGAAATATGATTTGATTACTCAAGAAAATGGTTAATCATTTGTAAAGTGTTGATAAGGTGATTAGGGAAAATCTCAGGAATAGCCTCTAGAGGAAGTATTTAATGAAAATTCAGCGCAGACCGATACATGTATTATGTATTAGGCTGAAGTTCTCAATTGTGACAAGGATATTGATTATTAATCCAGCCACGAAAAATTAATGCCATTCACTAAATTTTTTTTTTAGTGAAATAAAGTCAACTCTAATATATGATCAGTGGGAGCACATATGGTAAAATGTGTGGTCAAATAAGGTAATGACAAAAATGTGTGCATATAGAGGCTTGTCATACTTTGATGCCGATCTGCAAGAGTATGCATGAGAGAGTTGAGTAGTGGAAAACTCATATTTGTACCAAGGTAAAATACTCAACTGGATTATCATAGTTTTGTGTGATTAGGTGTGAGATGTACTTCTAAGAGGTGTGATCACCAAACGGTGTACCCCTTGGAATGACACCCTCTTTATGGTAATCGTTCCCATGGTGGGTGATGGTTAAGAAAGTGTCAAGAGACACAACCTTTTGATTTAGTTAAAAGGTTGTGTGTGACTTGTGAAGTATTAAAAGACAACATTTTATTTAGTCAAAATGTTGTGTCACTTCTTAAGGCTGTGTCATTTGTCAACCATTAAGTTATCAATGGTTATGTTCTTTGCATACCGGTGCATGATGGCCTATAAATAGGGGTCATTGGTGCACATATTCATTCACTCCATTTCTTCTGTCCATCATAAACTTGTGAGACAAATACTCTCATGTGAGTGTCACCATATTGCCAAATTTCGTTTCTATTTGTTTATCATAATTCTACACAAATATGTCCATAACAATAGTGTATTAATAATTATACTTTAAAGGAGATGTTGAAAAAATAGGTCATATGCTTATACCCATGATGTGAATATGTTAAAGAGATCATTGATATGCTGAGTATTTTGTTACTAGACGTTGAAAGATATCTATTATGGTTATTTTTGTTTTCTTGTCTTTTCACCTTATATTTATACTAAATGGTGTAAATGAATGATAACAAGATAATGTCTACAATAGACATTAATTGGAACCCAAGACATTACACTATTAATCTTAATTGTCACAATTAAATATCGTGTTGGATTAAGTTATTAGTGTTGTGGTACATGGAAGGGAATTTGTTGGTCATATAATAGAGGACTACCATAACTTGCATTGGTAGCTGGTTTAATATTGATATTACGGAATTCATGTAATGTATTCTGAGCTATGAAAGTTTTTTGAAAATGAATTTGTGCAATATAATTAATTTCCTGTAATAAAATCATGAACGGAAAATATTATTTTATGTGTGTATAAGCCAAGTATGAGAATGTAAAAGTTTTATTTAAACTATATGTCTCATACACTCATATCCTGATAGGTTTAGAATAATTCAATACTTATCACTTAATTGATGAGTCACAATGAAATAAGATTAACTCTACATCTAATCACAGTGAGACAC
Source organism: Cyclocarya paliurus (assembly GCA_029856935.1). Classification (NCBI taxonomy): domain Eukaryota; kingdom Viridiplantae; phylum Streptophyta; class Magnoliopsida; order Fagales; family Juglandaceae; genus Cyclocarya; species Cyclocarya paliurus. The sequence goes on from JARVXP010000463.1 coordinate 1,240,188, forward strand.
AAAGGCTCCGTTTGTTTACACAAATCTCATATCTCATTTCATCTCATCTCAACTTTTTCAAATTCTCATATAAAAATATAATAAACAATTCAATTTTTTCAAATCCCAAAATAAAAATAATACTAAAAAATATATTCTAACAATATTTTATTCAACTACTATTTAAAATATCTCATCTCATCTGAACTGTGTATCCAAATGGAGCCGTCTCTAGATTTCTTGATGCCAGAAGTTTATAAATAGTACTGAGGAGTTAAAGGGTTCTCGCCTACAACATCATTGTGCCTCTAGCTATTGTGAGACACTCAAAAGTAAAATTGTTAGAGTGATCATTCTCTCATAGTCAGGTTAGATTCTTTATCAAACTGTAATGGAGGGAAGTATATTTTCTAACCGTTATTATTTATTATCATAAATCATAGAAAATCAAAAATCTGATTATTACTGTTCATATTAGAATATTTAAGAGTTTGATCCAAATCCAATGGCATTGTCCTCTTTCTCGCATAAAAATCAGGCATGTGCTGAGAAAATACAAATAACGAGACCACGAGGGAATCATATAATACCATCACGCTGAACCAAAAATCTCGAGGAGGCGCACGCCAGCACCTATATATAGAATATTCCTTGCTTCGTAATTTCGTGCCAAGGGTGAGCACCAATAGGTAATTACACGATTCGTTCGAGAGGGCCACAAAGACCCAAAACAAAAACTGGTGGATGCAATTGATTTTGGATAACGTGGCCCAATCTTCCGATAGCATGCATGTCATGGCGACCAAACTCACTCCCCAAGTTGCTCTGCTCGCTCTCCCTTTTATAGCCCTTCACATTCGACCCTCTTCGTTTAACCAATTTCCAACTTTCTCCTCGACTCTCCTACAAATATGGCGGTGGCGGCCGATGGCCGGATTTCCCTCTCAGCTGCCGGTCGGTTACGCGGGGCGACGGGTTTGGCTGGGAGGAATTGGAGGCTCGTAAAGTTTTGTGACGGAGAAATGATGGGGACGAAGCTGAATGTGACACGACGGCAGCAGCAAGGAGCTTGTAGCATTAACAACGTTAAGAAACATGTTTGCATGTCTCTCACAACTAATGTAGCAGCACCAGGCGAGTCTAAGGTGAGCTCTCTCAAGAACGCACGCACGGACAAGCTTGCTCATTGTTATCTAGCACGTACATAATCCCACATACAGAGAAAAAATTACCATTTTCCCGTAGTTAATATATAACTTAATCCGATTGTGTTGCCATTGTAATGATCTGAATCTAACAGAGTCTACCTGATTTTGTTTTCACAAGTTTGAACGTGGCATATAAGAGTTACCTAGTTGGTGCATATATATAATATAATCTTTGTCAGTCTGGGATTTAGCACAACATAGTTCAAATGTTTTCTGTTGATAGTTGGTTTTATGGCAACAACTAATGTGAATGGCCGAGTATTTCTGCCTTAACGTGTGCCTCTCCTCTTCTGTTCTACTTTTTGGTTTGGATTGATTAACGCAACCCATCATCCACCCCACCATGCAATAGATTACTTCTGTGAGGATGAAAAGAATAAAAAAACAACCAAACAAAAAAGCAAAGAATTACTTTATGCTCAGAGCACCCTTCTTTGCTTGGAAATATTTCTATAGTTCTTCTTTTCTCTTGATATAAATCAGAGTTGAAATGGAAATGTGTGATCCACGGTTGCAGTCAGGCGGGTCTTCTATCCTCTTAAAAAATGAGAATCGAATAAGTTAAAAGAAAATTGGCATTTTGGAATAGAAATTCTATGATATTATGCGGCCCGGCCCGGCATTGCTGTCAAAAAGAGAACATGTTGGATGAGAAATTCACAGCCAATTTTGGGCTCTTTTATTTTCCAGATATCTAAATGAGAGCCTTGGCCCAAGATAGAGACACATGACTCAAGAATGGGCATCTTATAATTTGTCGAGCATCCTCGTTTTGTCAACTTTATGCTTTTTTAGTTGATAATTTGAGATTCTCTTACATTATTTGTGCAAAACTCGAAAAACAAAATTTGATCCTTTAATTTGAACAAATAATTAGAAATAATATTATTCAAAAAAAATTATTTTATTCTCAAATCGGTATATAGAACACATCATCCATATTATTTAAATGATAAGATTGAATTTATAAAATTCAAATTTTAAAACTTATCTTTCAAATTAAATGATGGAAAAATTCTTTTCATTATCTCACCACACCATATTTTTTTTATATATATATTTTTAATTTTTTCTCTTATTAAATGTATGGTATATGGACGATGAGTTGAAGAATTCAATAAATTTAAAAATAACAAAAAAAAAGTAAAATATGTGATGTGCAAGGATGATGAATAACAAAATTTCAAATGATGACATATGTTTTACACACTCACCTAATAATAGAATTTACAAATAATTAATCCTGCCAACTTGCTAATCCCCCACAAAAATAAAAAAGAAGAGTGATAGCTAAGAACCAGGTTGATTTTTCCATATTAGATGACAATGAACTACTCCTAAGAGAGAAATCTTAACTGTCGGACATTTGCAGTTGAGGAACCTAGAGATGGAAAAGCGAGACCCACGGACGGTTGTGGCAATTATACTGGGAGGAGGAGCCGGCACCCGTCTTTTCCCACTCACTAAGCGCCGTGCCAAACCTGCAGTAAGCCTTCCCCTTCTTCACCAATTTTCATGTTTAATCAAAAGGCTTCAATTTTTATTTATTTATTTTTTTTGGGGGGATGATTTTTTCTTTTCATCGTACCAAAACTTTGACAGGTTCCAATTGGAGGATCATACAGGCTGATTGATGTGCCAATGAGCAACTGCATCAACAGTGGGATCAACAAAGTGTACATTCTCACTCAGTTCAACTCGGCGTCGCTCAACAGGCATATTGCCCGCGCCTACAACTTTGGCAGTGGAGTCACCTTCGGAGATGGCTATGTCGAGGTACATTTCGTCATGTTATTCCATGCATTTAACATGTTTTGTCTATATGCATGGAGTTTAACCGTACAGAACATTCTACGGATAATGTTGCATCATCCCACGCAAACTAGCCTGTTGAATGTCCAGAACGAACAAGGAAACGCGTCAAAGAGAAAAAGGTGTGTGTTTTCTGGAAGAATTACTTGAAAAACGTACTTTTTGTTCGATTCCATGGCAGGTTCTTGCAGCCACTCAAACTCCAGGAGTGGAAGGTCAAAGGTGGTTCCAGGGCACGGCAGATGCTGTACGACAGTTCCATTGGCTTTTTGAGGTAACTGATGCTCAAATTTAGTAACTGATGCGAAAACGGAGGTTAATAAGATCTGTGAAGATAGACTGTCAATCTACTTATGAAACAGCCAGTCCAGCTGAGCTGTCCTTATTTTTGGTTCTATTATCGACTCCAGAAGTTTTGGAGTGAATCGCGTACTCGACGTGAATAAATTTCTTCGTAATTTCCTCTCTTAGAGCGGAATAGTTTCCTAATCATGGCACCAAGTTTGATCGGTATTCAGTGCATAAAAAATCTGACTCCTGGATTTGCTGAAGTGATTGGGAATTACAGCCCCCGTTCAAAAGTCTGAGACTGCAGGAAACTGATAGATACCTCTAGCCTCTAGCATTGTTGAATTCATTAATTTTCTTGTTTCATGATTGTTCTGGTGTGTCATTTTGCGCCTTAAAACCAGATGTTTGTGCTTTGCTTGATGAGTTTTGATAGTCGCAGCCTTCTGGACTTGGTGTTGAGCGATATAATTCCTTATTCTTAAAACAGAATGCAAAGCTGTTGTCAGAGGATCCATTGAAATCATTGGAAGACACAAACATTCAAAGTTTCATAAACAACTTTCAGTCTTTTAAAATTAAGCTTTTGGGGTTGGAGTTTCAGTTGAAAACTCAAACAGCACAGAATGAGTGTAAACCTTTCCTTTACTCGCTATCTGTGAAGGGAAATAGGGGTGATTCACCACATCAGGGAACCTTTGTGTCTCCAAACATAGTCCTGCATGATGTCTATAAACATATCCACCTTTCCCCTTCACATCCTTCACCCCGTTAGCCGTGTAAAACTGCATGCCTGGAGCATTTGTCCACAGCTCCAATATCCTTCCCGAGTTCTTATGCTTCACCACTGCTGCCTGCTTGATCTCGCCACCATCAAGCACATAGTTAATATCATAACCGTCAGGCAGCTTCTTAATCTTGCTGCTGATGGTGCGTGGTTTGAGGAAATCATATGGTATTCCATTCCCTCTCACAATTTTTCCAGTGGGAACAAGCTGGTTTATTAACAGGCGTGATGTGGGAACCAAATATCTGGATTTTTGGCTTCCTTTTCTGTGATGTCCCATTGATAATGATTGGTCTATATGAGATATGAGAAAATAAAGAATTTCTTATAAAACCAATTCTACGGGCAATTCCAACCCTGACCATTTAAATATTCCTGCCCTGCCACTTCTTTCCATTTCATGACATCATATGCTTTCCATTCCATAGGATGCAAGGAGCAAGGATATTGAGGATGTGCTGATTCTTTCTGGGGATCACTTGTATAGGATGGACTACATGGACTTCGTTCAAGTAAGGCACTGCATGAAGTTCACTTAAACAGAGCTTTATTTCACTCATTTTCAGTCGATATATTCTTAGACACTTTGATTGATCTCTTCATTTGCAGAATCATCGAAACAGTGGTGCTGATATCACCATCTCTTCTCTACCAATGGATGACAGGTATGTTATATTTGATCAAAGTTTCCCATGTGGCTCAACTGCCTTGTTTGGATTCAAAAACACTCTCAATTCATCTCATCTAATCTAATCATTATAACTTTCCCAAACTTTCAAACAAAATATAATAAATAATTCAACTTTTTCAAAGTCCAAAACAAAAATAATATTAAAATATTATATTCTAACAATATTTTATTCAACTTTCATCTCATCTCAATTCACTATCCAAACCTCCTAGACACTTTAGCCAACCTAACTATAATTGGCTTGACTGGTCATTTCCAATTAAAGACACCATGGTAGTGTAGGTGCCTAAGCAGAGATGTTGAGCTGTTCGGGTTTTTGCGTATTTCATCGTTTGAACTTTTAACGTTGATGCCCACAATTACTGAAGTGCGCTTGTTATTTTCCTTTCCCAGTTCATAATAACTGTGCTTGGCCTTTATGATAATTTCCTCACTTGTTGATAGCCGTGCCTCGGATTTTGGTCTAATGAAGATAGATAACAAAGGAAGGATCCTTTCATTCAGTGAAAAGCCAAAGGGAGTGGACCTGAAGGCAATGGTAAGCCATTTTTATTGTTTCTCCTGTTTTTGATATTGTTTCGAGCTTAGAAAAACATTGTTTGGTTAAGATGGCCTTTCCTGAATATTTGAGTCTAGTCGGTAATTGTTGAAATCTGGAATTTGCGCCTTAAGAGTATCATGGTAACTTCAATATATAATTCAGGCAGTAGATACAACAGTCTTGGGACTCTCAAAGGAAGAAGCTCAGAAGAAACCTTACATTGCTTCCATGGGAGTGTATGTCTTCAAGAAGGAGATACTTCTGAATCTTTTGAGGTATCAAACACTTGAGAACTATTCATGAATTACTGATGACAGAAGTAAGATTACATGAAGACTCCTGTGCTAGCTCACACATAAGAATGGGATTGCATTTAATCAAGCAAAATACCCCCCCCCCTCCCCATCTCTATCTAGTGCACACACTCACGCACACACAAGAAGTGATCATAAAGACGAGGTGCTCTAATTATTCTTGACTCAGATGGCGATTCCCTACTGCAAATGACTTCGGTTCGGAGATAATCCCTGCATCAGCCAGAGAATTCTTCATAAAGGTCATTTCTGAGTGCTGAAGAACCTGTATTTCCAGACCGTTTGGCACGTAGATAGCAAATCATATACACATATACACACTGATTGATTAAACAAATACATGTATCATCTACTTTGATATTCTCCAGCTCCCAGAGCGTTCAGTCTCCATTTTTATTTATTCCAACAGATTTTTGTTTTTTTTTTTTGCAGGCTTATCTTTTCAATGATTATTGGGAAGACATAGGGACCATCAGATCCTTCTTTGAGGCAAATCTTGCCCTCACAGAGCATGTAACTACCATATATCACTCTTATTAAACTATCTTCTAGGGCTCATGTATGCTGCTTAAGGAATGAGGGGGACATAGATCCAGTGGTATGGAGACTGAGTGAGTGGAATTAATTGCGACTTATCATTTTGAGCTATAACGGATATAGATAACTCAGTAAGACATGCAAAAATAGCTATGTCCAATGCAGAATTATGTAGCTCTTGCCATGTTGCTCATATTTTTCATCCTGGTTTCAAATAAGAAATATAAATAAGGAAGTAGAGTCCAACACTAACTTACAAATTAGATGTGGTAATCTGAGTAGTGGTAGTACCATCACGACCCTCTTCACTCTTGAACCATTAATCACAAATTCACTAAGACAGCTACTCTTTATGACCATTTTAGTGTTAATAGCATGGTAGTCATGATTGGCGCCATCTTGTTTCAACAGAAATTCTTCTAGTGTCACACACTGTCTTTCTTTGTACTTTCAGCCACCAAGATTCAGTTTTTATGATGCAGCAAAGCCAATGTATACATCAAGAAGAAACTTGCCGCCAACAAAAATAGATAATAGCAAGGTAAGTAAATCTCCGCCTTGAAGCTTTCACATTGAGAAAATTATACAACCATTGCTAACAATGTTCAGTTTCTATTTCATCAGCTAAATTTTTAGGCAGTCATGCATAGAACGAGCCTTTTTATCTTTTGGTTTCTTCCTTAGCACATTCCCCCTGCGACTAGTCCTTGAAGTATAACACTGCTGCTCATTCTCGTCACAGATAGTTGATTCGATTATATCTCATGGAAGTTTCTTAACTGATTGCTTCATAGAGCACAGTGTTGTTGGTATCAGATCTCGAATAAACGCTAATGTCCACTTAAAGGTATGCCAGTAATTTCCATCATACATTACTTGATACTCGATAGCATATTTTACTTGAGATTGCAAGATAGAATGGTACAGGAAATTTCGCAGCTAGTGAAAAAGCATTCTTTGAAAATTTCAAAAGCTCTCTCAAGTCTCAACTGTTCCATTGATTGGTAGTTCTTGATCTTCTTGATTAAGATACCTATAAAATGCATCAATTTTCCTTGATTTAAACAGATTTCATGCACACACAAAATTAACATTTCTCTGTTTTGGCAATCCATGCTTCTGCTTTTTGTTTCTGAGATACAATTTTACTATGGCCAAATACATGCAGGATACTGTGATGCTTGGAGCTGATTTCTATGAAACAGAGGCGGAAGTGACATCAATTTTAGCTGAGGGAAGAGTTCCAGTTGGGATAGGAGAAAATACAAAAATCAAGTATAAACAGCTTAAATCCCTTGTACAAAAACATGCAAAAAATAATAGTATATTTCTTTTAGCATTTCTCTTCTTACTTGTGTCTTGTCTTTTTAATAATGTGCAGAGGCTGCATCATTGACAAAAATGCCAGAATTGGGAAGAATGTTGTTATTGCAAACTCAGAGGTAGGAGACTTTTAAAGCCCGGTTGGAATCTGGATACAAAAGTTCCTCCAACTCATTTTAATTCATCTCAATTAATCATTATAACTTTCTCAAATTCTCACACAAAATATAATAAACAATTCAACATTTTCAAATCTCAAAACAATAATAATATTAAAAAATAATATTCTAACAATATTTTATTCAACTTTCAACTTTCATTTTAACCTATCTCATCTCAACTCACTATCCAAACCTTAAGTTGGTGGTGGTGACTCCACAATACATGAATTTTCAAATGGTCACTTTGTCTAACTCGTAATCAATCTCCAAAGATAATGTATCAAAAGATTAAAGAATGGTCACTATCCATAATAATGAAATTTAGGATTTCAAATGCTTATAGTTGTTACTGTAAAGGTAAATGATAAAGACAGCCTTTGAACTCAGAAACATTCGTTTCAGTTCTCCTTTTTCTCAGCCACAGAAGTAACCGCATAAATAATATACCAGTAAAGTCTTCAATCAATGAGCTTAAGATTTTGTAGCCTGTCCACCCTGCACTTAAGTTTCTGTTTATGTGGGATTTCAGGGAATACAAGAGGCTGATAGATCTTCTGAAGGGTTTTACATCCGTGCCGGCGTTACAGTCATACAAAAAAACTCGGTAATCCTAGATGGTTCTGTGATATAGCAATCTGTCCATCCTCTTAAGCCTTTTTTTATTGGTTCGGATAGAAAACAAGAGAGAACAACACTCGTGGGTCATGTTTTCCACCATAACCATCAATGTAATGAAAACAAAGGAGATCAAAGCATGTATCATTGGATGTGTTCAATCCTTAACTGTTTATGAAAGAGAGAAGTTTTTATCTGTCTGAGAAACTTCTAACCTTTGTTTTCTTTTTGGATGAATAAACCCAACGTCTTAGCTCCGTTTTAAAACAGTCCAAATTCTTTATAAGAAAGAAAAGAAAAAATATCATTAAGGTATGCTGAAGCTAGATACATGTTTCCTGCTGGGGGAAGAAAAGGGACTTGGAAATGAAACATTTGCTACTTAATTGGAAATCCCCAATAAGACAAGATTTTCGAGGTTTTTCACTTTCACGTGAATTAGAATTGCGAATGAATCAATTTTACGATCCCGGTGATCAAGCAAGCATATATTCTAATATAGCATATCCCCAATAAGACAAGAACAGGGACTTCCACATAAAGTTCTCTGAAATGATTTTGTGAAAGCACAGAGCTTCTGAAGTCAAGTATAATTCATTCACTTATCAAGATATGGCGTCGGTTACATGAAAATATTGGTTGTCCATAAAGGAAAAGGAAATACATTATAATATACTTCAGCTTGAAGCATCCATTATATTATAGAGAGCAATTTATCCAAAGATTCCCCAATTTGTTCCAGCTGAAAATCTTCATATGCTCTTCCAAACTAAAACCAATTACAGAATTTTATCCTGTGTCTCAAGCCTAGTCAGATAAATTCACACTGGTGCACCGAACATTTAGGGTATCACTTCCACCTACTGTATCTAAATGCATGTTTTTTTTTGGTTTTTTTTTTGGGGGGGGGGGGGGGGGGGGGGTCACTTTTACGAATGAATAAACCCCCAAGTCTATAAAATAAGTTCTTCACAGTTAAACAACAATTCATTTTCGTATCTTTTCAAAACAAATCGCTCCTCTGACAATAGAATGCTGGTAACAGTACATTTGTTCTCTGAAAATGGTTTCCTACCTGTTCTTCCAGCTCGATGAAGATAATCTACAGCAGTTCTTGGCAGATCAAAGTTGTATATATGAGTTGTTTCTGGCAGGTCAACTCCCCTAGCCGCTATATCCGTTGCTACTAGGATATAGTTTCCTCCTCCTCTCACTTCCTGTATTAAAAAAATGGATTCACCATAACTAGGGATTTTGTGTTCCAAAACCTAAGAAAACAATTCTCTTGAAACATTAGTCCATCTTGTGTGCGCTCCTGATTAAAATCTCAAACTTAAAAAGAACCAATCTCTCACATTCATCCATAGTGGAACTGAACATCACTTACTGAGAGAGAAGCTGCTCGTAAATGGAAATTCGTGTCTTCTTCCAGAAGATGGATGTCTGAGCAACCCACATATGAAGCCTTCAAAAACTCAACTAATAAAGTGGTTGATGGGGTATTTCCAGCCTTCTTTGACTTCTCAGACTGCAAAAGTAGATAAGATACAGATCTTAGTTCACCAGATAAATCCTCACATTTATTTCAAAAGAGCGAACTAAATTGATCCTGATCCAGATCTATCTCCAGGGATCAAAATCTAGTTGATGATTACATCCCATACAAACTAATGCAACTATGCTACAGATTCCTAGCTTCCAAGATCTCAACTGTACCTGGTCTTTTTCATTCCTATTGTGGGCTAGAAACATTAGTACATCACTGCATCTTGGTCAACGAATACAAGGCTCAATTGATTGTGTTGACATGAGTTGATTTGGTCTCTTAGACAATTGGGCAATTTGGGAAAGGGTGGGAGACTCAAAGTTGGAATATATTGCAAGATTTATTGATGCATCATAATGATCTTACATGCTATTCATAAAAGATATATTTGACGCTAACATAACACATTCATGTCGATATATTACTTTGTGGTTTGGACATTAATATTCACTAGACCCATGAGATATCTATATATACCAGGTGATTTGTCTAGCAAAATGGCCAATAATAACCACAACACCTAGAGGATATCTTCATAAAATGATACCTTCAAAAAAACATTGACATACTCACCAACGAAGATAATTTAATGACTAAATCAGTTTTAAGAAATGAATAAATCGAGAAGGATATATTCTGTGGACCTGCTCACCAACGAAGATAATGCTAGACAAAGGTGCATCAGACTGTAGTAAGAAGAGCAAAATCTGATGCTTTCTGTTCTTGCCACAAATCTGTCATGCAACACAGGATTAGCACGTTTGAAATGAGAAGCACAACAGAGTATGACTTACACCCTAAAGATTTCTTACCACGAATCTATGATATAGGCATGATGGCATGGGCTGAATTGGATTCGCATGGACATGAATCACATCATTCTGTTAATTGTACGAAAATCATAATATGCAAGAAAAAAACAGTGGTGGTATCATGTGAAATTCCAATGAAGATAACAGTGTAACCAGAAATATCAGCAAACCTTGGTCCACTTTTGCTGTATACAGTCATGCAAAAATCGTCTGTGCTGAGGAATGGATGCACTGGCAAAAACAGTCTGACGGTTGTTGAGTGATGAATATGAGGTCAAAAGCTTTCGAAGAGAACTGACTTCTTTTGAAGAATTGAACATGAAATCAACCTAACACAATATTAAACTTAAAATTTCACTTTTTGTAGAAGACTATTTCATAAACTAAAAGCCAGTAGAAAAGGAATAATAAGATGGAAACAAATAGAACTTCAAGTGAATTTAGTCTCAAAAATATTTTTGGAACAAAAATTCCTTTAATGCAAATGCTGCCTTCCCTAGCTGTCTTAAAGTTCCAATAAAGCACACATATAAGATAGTCAAATCCGTGCTTCTGCTCCTTTTTGTAAACAAATATCGTCTGAATTCCAGGAAGACTCGTCTAACATTTTGTAAGCATAACATTCGTTTACACATCTTTAAGCCATAAAAAGAGTAGCCTTCAAAACAAAAAATAATATTAAAATTCAATTACCTCATCAATTATCAGTACCCTCATTGATTCGAGCTTTAAGGTTTGCTTCTCCAGCATCTGGCACAAACTTCTTATTGTTGCAACAACTATTGTAGGGGGCTCTGCCTGAAATTTTTATGCTTTGAAAAATCACTCAAAAGATATGCATAATCTTCTTCTGGCTACATGGTACTATCAGTAACTGGTCAATAAGCAAATGCGGAAAGCTAAAAATCTCCATATCAATTACCACAATGCCACAAAAATGACAAACAAAACAAAATTGCAACCTGTTCAGGTCAGGACCATAGTCTAAATCATATATATTATTGCAAACTATAACATATCCTCTAAAATACCAGAAAATTCTACAAATGAAGAGGCTAATAAAAAAGAAACTACAGAGCCTTTCATGAATCTGCATATGAATCCACCTTGCACTGCAACTTATAATTCAATCCTCGTTCACTTTCACAAAACTTTTCATCTCATTCATCTCATCTAATCATTACATTTTTTTCCAAATTCCCATACAAAATAAAATAAACAATTCAATTTTTTCAAATCCCAAAACAAAAAAAATATTAAAGAAATATATTCTAACAATATTTTATTCAATTTTCAACTTTTATCTCAACTTATTTCATTTCATCCCATCTCATATGCGAAAACAAACGAGGCCTAGACTCCCCATCCGGCTATTCAGTCCAACTTAAGACCCAGTCAATATACGTCATATTAAGACTTAAAAAGCTCCTATTCACCAAGAAGATTTCCATTAAAATGCGAACACAAATCCCAGCTTTTTTTTAGAGCAGAATCCCATATGCTTAGAACCAACCGACTCCACAGTCACTCCTCTACACGACTTCTTTCTTTGATTGGTAAACAAAATTTGTTTTTCTTATGATAACTTGTTATACATTTCCACCTACCATGGCACCAAAAGAAGCAATTATGTACCCAAATTGTATCACATAGGGCACTGTGAGAGCAAAATAAAGCTCTAGCAAGAGGAAAACCAAAGGGGAAAAAAGCAACTAACTGTTTAATTTTTTATTGCTAATTTGTTGCATGTTTTCTCAGAAGGATTAAACCGATGTTTAAAGTTCATTCAGAATGTTAAGCACGGAACAAAAGTTTCAGCAACAGACATCGGCACCTTTTCAACTACTAGCCTTTATTTCACGAACATCAAAGCCATGAAACTTAATAATGAAAACAGAAATATGCAGACCTTTAGCCAACTCTTGTGCCTTTTCAACATTCCTCCATCTAAAAGAGCCATGACGGTACAACATTTCTGCTCCAATTCAAGTTCAACATGCTTCGCAGCCAACATCCGAGCAACTTTCGTGACCTTTTATTGAGAGAGAGAGAGAGAGAGAGAGAGAGAAATAACAATATCATTATAGTGCATAGAAAATGAGAAAAATAAAACTTTAAGCGAGAGAGAACTCATGAATGACACTCTTACTTGCATGCCAAGTTCCCGGGTGGGCACTACTATCACTGCTTGCACAGCGGATTTTTGAGTGTTTATGACAGAAAAGATCAGTAGAAGGTATGCCAGTGTCTTCCCAGAACCTGTCTAAAGGACCCCAACAGAAAAAAATATATATACCACATAAAGCCTGGTCAGTACTGACAGTACACATCGGGACAGACATAAATCATACAAAAATAGTATTAATTATAGTGAAAAAATAAAACGCGAAATCAGTTCCGATGGCGCAGACTTAACCTGCGCATGAAGAATGCAATCGCACCCTGAAAACAGAATTGGCAGTGCTTGTAGTTGTACGTCGGTTGGTCTAGTATATCCAACCTCCTCAGCCCTTGAATATGAAAGTTTATTTCAGGCATTTCCATTTTCCAGTATCTAACTTGTAATTTTCACGAGTCATTACCATGTAATCAAATGATGAACTTTATTGATGGTATGGTAATAGAAAGCACTGATTTAAACACAGTGACAGAGTTAGAATTAGACCTGCGTATTACGTGTTCGGGAACGTGACCTTGGCAGATTTCTCGGAGAGTGGGGGCCTTCTTTCCAGGATTTTCTTCGATGGATATGGAAGAAGAGTTGGGAAGGGATTGTAAAAGCCTTAGTTTGGATACTGGGTTAGGGAAGATAACTTGATTTGTGAAATTAGTGGAGAACGGGATTCTGGGTTTAGGGTTTTGTGATTGGAAGAGAAGCCCGGTAACTGAAAGAGTACCCATTTTGAGTTCCGCTGAAACTGCGAGCGAGAGAGGGCCAAGATATGAGCTTGGAGATGACCATATAGCCGTCTATGAGCGCGGTACATCGACTCTCAGCAAGGGACTCACGTGTAGGGAAGTAACAGCCGCTGGATTGACTTTGTGTTGAACGGAAGCGTTGATAATAATTAATTAGTGCTATCTATGCGTACAACGAGTCAACGATACAAGAGTAGATTTTCTTAGCGGATTGTTTTTACAAAAATAAATTTCCCTAATAATTATGATCACTTCATTCTAATTAGATGTGATATTATGCGTAGTGGTTAATATTTTCTGAATTAAAAAGTTCAAGAATTGAGGGAAAAATGATACTTATTAATACAATATTATTGAATATATTAAAAGTAATAAAAGTATGGCTCGAAAAAATGGTTCCATTGTAGTTGATTCAAATTGAATCGATAAGAAATGAAATCGATTTTAGTGAATTTTTTGAATCATTTACTAGACAGCTTCAATATACTGATTTAGGCCAAATCTAACCATTTTTAGACCAGTTTGAATCAATTTCAGTCTATTCAAAACTGTATTTATTTTTATGTTGTCTAACAACTGGGATTTTTTTAATAAAAAATTATACTTATCATCCTTTATACCACATATCAACATGTGATTTATCATTATATTTAAACACACACACATTTATGTGTAAATATGTGTGTTTAAATAAAATAATAAAAATGACAAATCATATATTGATATATAATGTGAGAATGATAAGTATCATTTATCTTTTTTAATTCCTGTACAAAAATATTATAGAAATATTTATATATTAAATTTTTTTATCATTGTATTCAATAAGAAGTTAAGAATTCCATAAAATTGAAAGATAAAACATGTAATTCTTTTTTTTTCTTTATGAGCAAAAATTAGGAGATAAATGAGTATTTTATATTAAATTTATGATTGTACATAGAGTACTACATTTGCCATGTGCTTGTAACTTAATGATCTTTATTTTTTTGAGCCAATAAAATGTTCACAATTGTGGTTAAATATATAACTTACATATTTATTAAAACTATTTGGATTCATATAATATTTTTATTGAAACTAGTTAATGAATTTATATTTTACACTTTTTTGTACACCATACGAGATGCTTGAATTGCATTATATATGATTTTTAATATTTTTATCTATGATAAGATAACCGATTTAATATTGTTATGAATCGCTTGATTTGTTGAATCAGTCAATACTTGAATCTATACCCGATTCTAATTTTTCAAGTTTTGAATAAAAGTGAAATGAAAGTATAGCATCTGACATAACTCAAATGGGTAGTATGTCGCATTTTCCCCTTTTAATGATATACTATACTCTCATTTAACTTGTATCATACTATAGTGACTCAACAAATCCACTAATCATTAGATTAACTATTATTTGTTAAGATGAAAATTTCACAAACTGACTAATCATCTACCTAATAGGAGTGAGACGAGAGAATATGAAATAACCAAAAATACTTCTATTTATTTCAAATGAAAATGAAAATATTTTATTTCGACTCTAAAGTGAAACGATAACATAGCATAATTGCACTTTTTTTAGTCTTGATCCCTCTATTACGCTGTATTTATTAAATGGCTATCTAATATTTTTTAAAAGTTTTTTTTATTCATATCATATATCGATGGTATCATTGTAGCGTGTGTGAGGGGGTGAGGGTAACTTCCTACCAAACATCCAAGAATCTAAGATGGAAACGTGATTATGTTTACAAAAGATGCCATTTTATTTGGGGCTAAAGCACAGGTATTTTGTATTTTGATGGCAAAAATAAAACTGCCTCGTATTTGATGGTCTCTACAAAATACACATTTTAGTTGTGATACTTTCTTTCCCACAAGTTCATAATATTTCAAATGCTTTCCGGATAATCTTATATATATATATATATATATATATATATATAAAGATAAGTGTTACAGTCATAAAAATATTATATAAAAATAATTTTATAAATTGACGTGATTTCATGTCTTATTTAAATTTATTTTATCATAAAAATAACTTTACAACATGATTACTATCCAAATAAAACAGAAAGAAAAGGGTTTCTAATATCTATCATCGACAATATTTCACACGATGAGACGACACATGTAACCTAAGTTGAATGAAGTTCTTTGTTTGTTTGTTGTTAACTTTTTATGTTTGAAATCATATGTTCATTGAAACGATGACGTATGTAATTTTATATATAAATGAAGGAAACTAGAGGGAGCATGATGGTGGGTTTCTACGTCCAAGTTTATGTTTTTGTACAGATATATATGTATGCAAAAGGCATTAATTATTGGAGAATCCAAAAAAATTTAAGGAAAAATCTCACTGAAATCTGAAACGATTAAGAAACTCGTAATTAAAAGAGATTAGTAAGCAATAAATAATTCAAATTTGATTTGATTGTATCAAAATCAAACCGTCTGAATCGGGTTTTTCTTTCCTGCGTTTTCTGCCTTTCACTCTTCTCCTCCACAATTCTTTTCTTTGACCATTTACTTTCTCTCTCTCTCTCTCTAATTTACTAGGGTTCCTTTCTTCTTCTTCTCCTCCTTCCTCTCCATAAAAGTCCCAGTTTTTTCTCGTCCATTGTCTGCAATCCTCCTCCAACTCACTCTGCCCCCAACAATGGCAAATATTGCTCCCTCTTCTTCTGCATCTTCTGCGTTGCAGAATCCGGTGGTTTTAGCTGCATCTTCCTCCTCTGGAGTTCCCGATGATGCTTTCGAAGAATCCTGCAGTATATGCCTCGAGCCCTTCATCGCTGCTGACCCTGCAACTGTATGATCCTCACATTAGAATATGTTTCTCTATAATTATAGTACGTGTTATGGGTTTAAAAGAGTTCTGTTTTTTACTGAGTTGGAAAGAGATCGTGGAGTCTGTTTGGCTTCGGAAGTACTTTCGTTTGATTCTGACACTAATGGCGGAGTTTATTTACTTTTTGGGTTTCTTTTCTTTTTTTAGTTGTTTGTTGGTCTGTTTTGAACGCGAGGAAAGTGGTTTCAACATGCTAACCTATGTGATCCTGATTAATAGCCCCTACTTTCAAAGGAACAGGAACGAGGGAAAATTACATAAATTATAAGAGACTTGGACATGGGCAATTAAATTATGGGAATTTTTATGATATTAATGCTCTTTCTATTTTAGTGGGCGTTGGTTTTCGGAATGCGACTCTGTACCAGCGATCATGATGATCACTGTGTCGTGTTAAAAATTATATAATAAGTGGGGAATGTTATTCAGATCAATCCTCTGATTTCTAGTTGACCATTTTTGCTCTCTGAATTAGTTACATTTTGTTGTGATTTTCTTATAAAAATGAAGATCTATTTTGTTGTAACTTGGAGGTGATAATTGACAAATGTGATCTAATGTTTCTTTACTTGGAGTCATTGATTTGTGTTCAATCCGAATTTTATATAATTGTGAAATCTGGAAAATTTATCATGATCAGGAGGATGAATCCTTTTATAGTGAGTTACCTTTTTATGATATATATATATATATAGATCCTTTTATAGTGAGTTACTTTTTTATGATATTATATATATATATATATATATATATATATATTTATAGGAGAACATCTGTTTCTTGGTGGGGTAATTGAAATATACCTATAGTAAAGTTTATGTTTTCCATATTTCAGTGGAGGTACGAAGGCTTGGGATTTTTGAATAAAAACAATTGAAATCATTATTGCATCCAGTATGTTTCCTTTTATTTGCTCTGGTTGATGACATGTCCAGTTATGATTTATAATATTTCTATGTTGCATAATATGTGATATATTTAGATATAAAGCATTGCCATATAGAAGAATGATGCAAATATGTATACACATCTCTCGAAGCAAAACATGCTTGCTTTTTTCCTAAAACTTGCAGCTTGGAGGGAGTTGCACCTGGGTCAACTGTTAAATGGAATTCTAAACTCCTCGGGCCTTGTTTCCTCTTTCAGATTACGAGTTGCAAACATGAATATCATCTTCACTGTATCCTTGAATGGTAACATAATCACTTAATATTTAATTATGTTTATTTTCTTCAGCAAAAAGTACATGATTTATGCCCACCACATATGCATGCCCGCACACTTATGACATCGTCAGTTTCTACTTTGATGGATTTATGTATTCTTTTAGGTCTCAAAGAAGTAAAGACTGCCCAATATGTTGCCAGTTACTTGTCTTAAAGGACCCTGCCAGGTATATAATTCTTTGGGAAAAGATCCTGCCCTCCTCCTTTATCTTTTTTAATATCCTTGATTAATTCTGCTACCATAGCCAAGAGCTTCTAGCTGCTGTGGAGATTGAAAGGCGCTCAAGGTCAAGGAACATTTATTCAGCTGCTCCCACAGCTCTTCATAATTTCCACGAGGACTTCGATGTCGAGCACGTGAGTTATTTTATTTAATATGAATTCTAGTATCAAGAATCTGTAGGCTTGGTGGTTGGTGTTGCGTGAAAGAATTGCTTGTTGATAAGAGGTGAAACTGAAACTGCCAGGGCACTTATTATTCAGAAGACTCTGATTTTGATGAGCGTATTATGCAACGTCTGTCTGCTGCTGCTAGTAGAGCTCGTTATATTCACAGAAGGGAAAGACACAGATCTTCTGGGCTTGGTCCTTCCCAAGTTCTCGCTTTCACCTCGCCTGCAAATATGTCACCGCAAACATACGTAACCTCCCCAGAAGATTATCCAAATTTAAGTTATGGGTCACCCGAGGGTGGTTCACCCTCTTCTGGCATGCCTTCTGCTATCAACTTTCGACCTCCAGGAGCAGTGGATGTTGATCTGGTCCCCAGTACTTATCTCAACAGAGACAACCCTGTTAATCCCAGGTATGTGCCCTGGACTTCTAGTCTACTGTAACGTGATTTCATGCTTTGGTATTGATTAGCCTTGCTTGTTGTGGCATCATCTTGTTTTTGCCTATGTTGAGTTCTTTGGAATCCATGCTAGGTTTTTATTTTTAGAGGAATATATTAATAATTTCTTGCATCTGTCTACCAGCACAGCATTACTTGTTCAGTAGTTCTCCCCATGTCTTATTACTGTTTTGTGTCATCATCCAGAATTATTTATAGCCAGACACCATCTGATGGTCCAAGAAGACCAAGTGCATCTGAGATATTCTTTCCAGAGACACTCAAATCCAAATTGTCTGCTGCTTCAGCCAGGTAGATATGCTGCCTTCCAGTTCTTACAGTAGCTGATGTTTCCTCATTTTGGCACTTGTATTGTCGTGTGTGGATGTCTTGTAACAGATATAAGGAATCAATCTCAAAGAGTACCCGAGGCTTTAAGGAGAAGCTACTTGCTCGTAATAACTCAGTAAAGGAGCTAAGCAAAGGAGTTCAGCGTGAGATGAATGCAGGAATTGCTGGTGTTACTCGAATGATTGAACGCCTAGATCTTACATCAAAACGAACTGGATCCTCTATTCCTGTTCCCAATTATACTGAAGGCACTTCATACTTCTCCTTCAAAGGGAAGGGTGTGGAGGAAAATGTTGGTGTGCAGTCTCTTAACAAAAGTAGTGGGCAAGTTCCACGTGATTTAAGTCCAGGTGCTACCTGTATCTCTGGTGCAATAGTGGGACAATCAGAAGATCCTCATGCGCAGGTTCTAAAACTTTTTCTTTAGATGTTCCTCTAACACAACTCATTGTTGAAACATTCGTCTTTAACATAGCATTGGAATTCATAAGCTGGTGATGTTGTAAGGAGACACCCACTGCAGTTTCTTGATGTTCCTCAACAACATGCTGAGTTCCCCAGGGACTAGCTCAGGTTGTAGGGCATGTAGTTTGGGCTGACAGCCAAAGAACTTGATAAATGACTAAATATGTATAAAATGGAGTAATCCAAAAAAGAAACAAAAGGGAAAAAGAGGATGGATTTTTAAAAAGCAAGCGGGCAGATTCAGTTTAGTGTATTCCAGTGCGCACTTGTGTGAAAGTTGAGTAATATTTTATAGATAGATATTCTATGTTGAAGCATGGCTAATCAAAATTTTATTTCCCAATCTTGTAGAGTGGACATTGATGCTGCCAAGTCTGGTACTGGTTCTTCAACTAAGTGCATTTCATGAGCACACCAGGCAGCATATGGTGCAAGTGACGAAATGTGTTTTAACCAATCTGCTGGTTGGTTGGCGTCCTGCATACCTGCCTGTAGCCAATATATGCGAAGCAGAAACTGTTAACTGATATTGCCCTGGCCAACAGTGTTTCCTTTCTTCATAGATTAGTTTAAGTAGATAGCAGAGAAATCTTAAGAGCTACTATAACCGTTTGCATTTTTTTTTTCAATTTTAAGGTCTTTCGTTGTGTTTTCTACATTATTTTACATTATTTTTGTTAACTGTTTCCCACACTATATGTGGGTAAGGTAAAGCCTGAACGTTGATCAGGTGGCCGTGGATAATATGAAATAGGGTGAATGGCTAAAGACCCTTTTTCCTGAAAAGTAATACTCATCATCTTTCCGTGTTTAGACCTTTTAAAACGTCAATGTGTGTAGGAACCCGTCATATTTTGTTTCCAGAGTTGGAACATGTAGCCGGGACTATGTAATTCCCACTATAATGGCGTAGGTTTAGAAAAGAGTTCGCCTGGGGAATATGGAATTGTTTTGGTTCACAATTTACGAACGGACAAATGACAAGAATATGACAGCATATGCTCGTTTCTCAGGTAATAAGTGCATGCATATAAAATGGTTTTGACCTTGGGGTGCTCCACAGGGACACAGACCAAGAAGAAGAGCCGACGTTTCAAGCCATCATACGATCATGATTAAGAATTTGGGGGGGTGAAGTATAAGAGTCGGGAACAATGCAGGGATCGCACAAGGTGGTGCAATCACATGAGACTGTGCTGTGCACGTGCTTGCAATCGGCATCAATGCCGGTTGGCAGTTGCAGTGACATGCTCAAGCAGAAGCGTGCAATAGTGTAGCTCACAATGCTTTCCAAGTGCAATGCGATTCGTCTCATTTGCTTCAAGGAATTGTATACCCGCACCGACACTGCAACCATTAATTAAGGTGTTTGAGTTCCCTCAGGGTTAACCGAAGACTCTTTCAAGCCACGTCTCCGCAATCGACGTAGACAAAAATAAAGTAGCATCGACCGCCTTCAACTTTTTGTGGTTTTTTTATTTTAATTTTTTTATTTCATATTTTTTTAATATATTTAAATATTTTTAAAAAATAAAAAAATATATCAATACACTTAAAATTATTTCTTTAATCATTAAATTAGAAAAACAAAAAAAAAACAAAAACAATTGTCAACTAGAGCGGTGAAGTTGGGACGACTGACAGGCTTTTTTCAAAAAAAATATAGAGCCTTCACACCCTACCCGTCATTGTCCTCTAGCTCTAGCATTAACGCCTAGGTGGCCTCGTCCTTTTCCACGTACGCTCAGTGAAGCCGACAAGACGAGCGAAGCAGTCTTCCCTTTTCAATTGCAAGATTCACCTCCGATCACAAAAGCCGACACGGCTTGTTAGGGCGATAGCAAACTCTTCAGTGTCTTATACAATTTCCATATTCAGGCAAGTTGTTTAGATAGGAGGAGAGAGAGCGAGAGGAGAAGAATAAAATCAGGCCCGCAGGCTACAACTACAAGGATCAAGATGCTGCAATGGATAGAGTTTTTCCATATTTTCCATCGCATTTATATAAACAAAATATTGAACCTGAACTGTAATAATATTCTTTTGTTGTCCTCACCAAGGGATGCTTCAATGTCCCGCGGACCATTTACTCTAATAAATTTTACATAGCATTTGAAGCCATAAATAAGAATCCAAGAGAGAATGAAAGAAAACGCTCCATCGCTTAATACTCTTGACTGTTGATTTTTTGGACTGTAGTGTGGATGATCATGCCAACTGAATTGCTACAACCATGGAATGCATGTTTCATGTCAAGCAGGTTTGCGACTCCTTGCTATGAGGACGATTGTTCTGCTTTCTGTCTCGTATAACCCAGGTGGATTAGCTTTTGTACCAACAGCTTCTCAGCTTCTGCCTGAGAAGAGAAGAAATAGATCGGTAGACAAATCTCTAAGAGATCCAATTCATACAGCCAAATGAAGTATTAACTAAACTAATAAAACCCATACGGCAAACCACATTTAACTAGCTAAAACTTTCTGGTTTCTATTTGGTCCCAAAACTTTTGATTTTGGAAAAATTTTAACAATAAACTTGAGCAATTTGTTTCAATGAAAACCTTCAACCCAACGGTCACTTCCCTACAACGTGCGACTAAATTTCAGTCTTTGCACTCTGCATCTCTCACTTACGGCCACATGAGGAGATATTACACAGTGAGAGATGCATAACAGCAAAACGTGAATCGGATGCTCGGTGTTGGTCAAAACTGAAAGCAGGCTATTGGAAGATAAAAATTGAAATAAATTGCAAAGTATGGTAAAAGGGCCAAAATACAAAAATGGGAACCCCAATTTTGAGGAGCAAAAATGGATTTACCCAAAAGTATATTTACATTTACACTAATTGTGGGTGTTTGTGTGTGTGTGTGTGAGAGAGATAGAGAGAGAGGGATGGAGCAAACCTCAAGCATAGGACTATTCTTTGGAATATTGGAAGCCAGGATTACATTAAGACCAGTCTTCAACACTAACAAAAGTATTGCACGTTAGTCCACACACCAAAAACATAAGATCACAGAAACATCACATAAAATTCTAAACTTACCTAATCGTCGAGCAATTCCCGTTCCTGTATTATCAGAAGTTCCTCCAAGTATGGAAGTAACACTAACCGTATCCTTCTGTTTAAGTCGCCAAATAGCGAAACATAACGTTTAGTTACGATGATTATAATTTATGAGCATAAAATGAACATCATGCGCAATATGATCATAGGTAGGAAGATGAATCCTTCGTCCAAAAGAAGAAAACTTTGTTTTAATGATACGCAGAGACCAAAACATAAAATCACATAACAAGGTCTAACTACTCACAGGACGTGTAGGCGCAGCTGCGTATAAGTTTCCGAATTTAGCAGAGCTGCAACCGATCCACACATATATCTACACTCAACATCATTTTCCAACAATGTAAATAGAAACCCATTAAAGATATAAGATAAATAAAGATTTGGTATCAAAAGAGTTACAAGTATGAATATGCTAAGTTAAAAAAAAAAAGTAATTTGGGCAAATTACAAAGCATCATCAGCTAAATTCCCTGAATTTTTTTAATTTAATTTCATTAATACCGACTCAATCCAAAAATTCTCGGAAGCTGACGGAAGTTCGTAAAAACAAAATGATGATCAGCTTCATCGATTAGTAAAATTATAGCCAAACAGAAGGGGTCGGAGAGATCAATGGCGGACCTGTTTGGGAAGTCGGAGAATTTGAAAATGAAGAGGGACGTCGTTGAAGACGTCACTGAAGCAAGTGATCCCTAAGCCAGCACCGTTTTCCTCCTCCACATCAACGCCCTTATGGTTAAGATCAGGTTGTTGTTGCAGCAGCTGCTGCTGCTTCCCTTCGAAAATCGGGGCGGAGTTGAGGGCTTGGTTCAGAGCATCCACATCCGATCCTCCACTAGCCATTAGCAACTGCACAGCCAATTATGCGGTTCAATTCTCCGTTAGTGTTTAGGGGTTTTTCTTTAGGAGATTTTGCCGCTGGGTGGAGAGAGAGAGAGAGAGAGAGAGAGATGAGGCCCAATAAGAACTGTGGACTGGGGTGGGGGTTGTAGTGGTCGGCAGATCGATATTTTTTTCCCTAAAGCAAATAAATATTTTATTCATACGGACGGTATTTGAAGTCCAATATATGAGTTCCAAATCAAAGCCCTTAGCCTCGTTTTATTTTCGAAAAACATCTTATTTTATTTTATCTCATTTTAATTTTATTATTATATTTTTTTAAATTTTAATATAAAATAAAATAAATAATTCAACTTTTTCAAATTCATCTCATCTTATCTCATATAATCATTACAACTTTCACAACTTTTAATACAAAATAAAATAAACAATTCAACTTTTTCAAATTTTAAAACAAAAATAATATTTAAAAAAATATTTTAATAATATTTTATTTATTTTTTAATTTTAATCTCAACTCATCTCATCTCGAAAAACAAACGAGGCTTAGTTGTCAGGATAATATTAACGTCTGGATGCAAAACATTATTTCATCTTATTATTATATTTTTTTAAAATTTTAATAATATTAAAAAATAATATTTTATTCAATTTATCTAAAATCATTTTATCTCATCTCACTATCTAAACAAATCCTAAATATAATATGGCATGTACATTTTTTTTTTAAAAAAATATGATAATATTATTAAAAAATTAATTTTTTTCTCATAAATATCATATTTATTCCTTTTTTTTAAAGAAACATACGATACCTGCTCACTTTACAACTATGATTATCAATTTTTTTTACCTTGAGGTAGAGAGACTTGCAGTTATGCTCTTTCAAAGGGATTTTTTTTTTTTTTGAAAATACATCCTCGCGACACATTTGGAAAAAAATCCAGGAAAGCAATAGATGAATATTTCCCTTTCTAGTTTATTATATGTTTACTCGTTTAAAATGCTACTAATTTATCATTCTTACCGGTTGGCTTTGAGTTCATTTGGTATGTCCTCCCTTTATAGTAACAAAAGAAAGCATGAGGTCCTAAGTTGTAACTTTTACGTGGAATCCTCTCCTATTACAATTATCATCAGTGCAGCACTGCTGCAACTAATGCCACAACGTAAATGAGTGATATGCAGCACACTTGAAAACTCACATCCTGTAGTGGTTAACTTATTATTATTATTATTTTTGTAGAGATGAGAGAGAAGATAATACATCCAAGATATCTTTGGAAAACATCTGAAATGCCAGAGACCACTTTATGAGTTTTATTACCCCGTCCTCCCCGATGTGTCATTGGGGTAACAGATATACAACTTCACAAAAGATTCAGTGCTCATCTTGTATTGCATACAAAAGAGAAAAAAGAAGAAGAAAGAAGCAGCTTCATATCTGCTTCAAGATGTGCTCCCCACCAGAAACTTTGAAGTCGGACGGATTTTCCACGACATTAAGAACATTAACTTTCCCATCGACTATCAATGCAGACCATCTACACCAGAACAGTAGCAATGTCTTAAAAGTTTAAACAATCTTAGTGTAACACCCACCAACCATTCTTGCCTATGCTGAATGAACAAGGATCTCTCCATTTCATTTGAAATGATTTCCAAGAAAGTATATGATACAGGGGTTATACCTTTGAGAGCGAGGTCCAAGTAAAGCAGTAGATAGATCTTTCTCCAATCCCAAGCTCTTATGGAAGCTTCCATCAAAGTCCCCATAAAAGTCAATCTATCAATCCAAATATTTGAAAAACAGACTATGTTGCTTCAAGGCATATCAGCACATCTAATTATGAGGAAAATACAAATGTTTGCCATAAACTACCAAAATCGACACTTTATACTCTCTGATTCTTGTTGATTACCAAATAACACTCTCATCCAATTCTGACGGGTAATATTGATGAAAAATCGGTGAAAATAAGTAACATAATACAATATTAACAATTGAATTTAGCATAAATAAATAAAACAATTGAATTTCATCGAAGGTGCACATTATATGGTAGTTGGAGGGTGCAACGAGTCAGTTTTAATAGTTGAAGGAGCACATTGCAGAGTGAGTGTTGGAGGGTGAAAAGTGTATTTTTCCAGCTACTTATTATTGCTTCAGATGAAAAAGTGAGCCACAATATCACCACCTTAATAAAGCAGCATCAACTATAATATTGTATTATTAGACTGCTGAACACATTATGTGAAAAGAAACTGACAAATTTAGGTGAAGTGATAGTTCAAGCATGTCAACTAAGTCACAAGCACAACAATTGAGAAAGCGGGAGATATGAAACTTAACTACGTAGAGCTTCAAATGCAAGTGAAGATACAAATGGAATTAAGTACTTGGCAGAAAACAAGCAACTCAAAATACGTTAAAGTTGGTTATTTTGACGGCAACGGGATGAGACTTCAGGATAAGCTTACAACATCTTTGGCTTCAAGTTTCTCTGCCCAGGCATTCATGGCATATGGATCATTAACGGCAACACAAATTACAGAATCAACCTTTTCAGCCCTGAACTTATCAATGTTGTTCTTGTAACTAGGTACATGCTGCTGTGAACAAACTCCTGTGTATGCACCCTGTAATGTGGTAAATGCAAATCATTAATATACTTCTAACCAAAGCATCAGATTAGATATATTGCAGATATAGATTTGGATTCATCTGTCTTGAACATAACTACAAGAAGAATATGATAAAGTAAATTCACTAATCTCCGATTTGTAAAAATCATTATGCATAGCAAAAAACTTTCGAAAATAAAGCGAAGAAAAAACTATAATCATGATAACTACTGAAAAAAATATAATCAAGATAACTACTTTAGATTTACTGCTCAATAAATTTTAAAGCCTCAGTATAATAGCATTACTTTGAGATGATCGAGAAACTGTTTTGATCACCTCACTGTTTATAAATGATCAGCAATCAAATAGCTTCCAGATTATGGCGCCAAAACATAAACTTTTGGTTGGACAAAGTTGCAGAACTTGAGTTAAGCATGTGGAACAGCGAGAATATATAATCTGGTCGGCTAAAATTTCTGATTCTGATGATTATCACTGTTTTATTGATATAAATTCCACACCAAGAGCCTTCATCATTTCCTTTCATCAAATAATAACATAATTCCTTAAAGATACACAAGATCCCAATGATTGTCAAACCATATGTTACACACCGTGTTAAGCTTCCACTTTGCAAATAAGGTTCCAGCAGTCCTTAAGATCAAGTATTCAAGAAATCAAACACGCCACTCCCAAGAACAGTTTTTTTTTTTTCCTCAAAATACCAATGTGGGTGCTCTCCATATACCAATCTACTCGCCCTTTGCTTATATTATTATATAAGTATCCATTGTGATGTGGCCATTACACACCTCTTTCAGATAAGGATATGGACAGAACCTCACCAACCTAATATACAATATCATCATGATCATCCCAAGACGTTACTGCTAGCTAAAACTTAGTTATTAAATAAGCTGTAATCTTGAGTTATCATCTGTTGTAAACTTTGAGATGGATACTATGTCTACTACCTGATTGTATTATATATACATCAATACACTGTGTTCTGGTTAAGTTGACCAAAACCACTCATCATAGATTTATTTCATATTGGAGCTAAACAAAAATCATCAAAAGGAGGATTATCCAACTGAACAAATATATGTTACATACAGATACGGAGTAACTTACAGGGAGCCCAAAGATGACCACTCTTTTGCCCTGGAATATCACGCAACAAAAGACCCCCCCAAAAAAGTAGAAGAAAACATTAGATTAACTGCGAGTGGGTCTCAAAATATAAAATAATGTCAGTCCCCGCCTCCACTTCGCCGCAAATGCCCTAAACGACGTCGCCCCAGTTCTGATTCATCCCGCCATTGACTTCATGGAGGAAAAGCTTGTTCGCTTCAGAATGATGGACGCCATGGGATTGGATTGGGCTCAACTCGGCCGGTTGAAGATGCTAGAGGAGTGATGGTCGGTAACGCAGGAGGGATGTGTTTGGGTAATGCGGGCGAGGTTGGAAACCATGGTTTTATTAGAACGGCCCGGCCAGTTAGAACGGACTGCGAATCTCTGATCAGGACTGCTTGAGCTGGGTTTGCAATTGTAGTAGCCCTTTTTAAATTCCTTTTAACAGGGCAAATATTTCTCTGAATATATTAATATTCATTGTGATTATAAAAGCAATTAAATAAAAATATCTTTTTTTACTAATCGATGTGATAAACTTCCACTTGGACCATATATTTCATCTGTCAATAAACAAACGTGGAAATAGATTTTTCAAGGAATTAAACATAGCTGATCAATTCGATTGTGATCATCTGTGAGTTTTAACTATTTGAAAGGTTGAATTCTTATCAGATTCTGGTTACTTTTGAGCTCTTTCTGCATACACTTGACGATAAACTCACTGTCCACAACATATTAGAAAAAGATCTAATTGCAAAACTATTTTAGTACAGCTGAGCTCAGTAACTTTGCTCCATATGCAAGAAAGGGAAGGGGAGGGACATAAAACTGAAAGTATACTGCAGATACAAGAAAACCAAATCAATACAAATGGGTAATGAGAAGAACATGTTCGCTCGCTTTACGCAACATGGTATAGCCGCAGGGTTGAAAAAGAATCTATCTAGTAACTTCGGGGGATCTAGAGCAATTCATGGTGATCAGCAGACAGCCGCCATCGCAAGGATTCATCATACCCACAGCAAGCATCAAGAACTTCTAGGTCCCTATAAATAAAAGATCATAGTAAAGTTCAATCATCTCGTGAGCAACCCGAATTCCTTACATTCATATGCAAAAACAAGTCCACCAAAACAGCATTTGAGATTAAATCTATCGGTCTTCAGATTGTTATGCCATAAATATAGCTTCATAGAAGTGCCAAAATCTGGTAGAACAGACAGTGAATTAAAATTAAATATATAAGGTTGGTTAGGCATACATTATTTATTTCAATCAGATTCCAACCCTACTCTGGTTCATTATGAATGTGATAAATGAGTGCACTTCATCTTACACCTATGGGAAGAATGATTTAGTAACACTTCAGTTCAACCGCAAAGCTCCAGACATTTTCACTTGGGAAGTTACAGTGCTACCTCTTTTTTTTTTTTTTTTTTTTTATCGGTAACTACATCAAGCCTATTTAGCATAAGGAAAATGCTACTAAGCCTCCTCAATGTTATCACTCAAAGTTACCACTCGTGTATTTTAATTTTTTTTACTTAATGATTAAGTAAGTGACTATTAGTGAAGTTGTATATTTTTTTAATTTTTTCTTAATGATTAAGAATGTTAAAAAAAGAAAATAGAACAACAAATTTGAACTAGTGGTATGCCCAGCAGTAAACACTGGGCAGAGTTTGAACTAGCACTGTAGATGCGGAAGTAGTTTACTTCCTAGATGCATGGATTGATGACACTGTTGTGAACATAATAATCATAAGAAGAAAAAAATGCCTCACGACTTGAATTCAAGGAGAAGGAAAACTCCAGACATCAACCTAGACGTAACTTCATCAAAAGTTAAAAAGAAAAAAAAAAAAAAAAAGTATGATAAACCGGCAACCATCCTATTAAAATTAAAAGCACCACATTTGGAGCATTTTATATGCAACAAAAGGCCAGTTTGAAACCCTAGCTAAATATAAGGAAAGAAAAAGGGCCGGTTTCCCAGGTTAACCTATAGCAACAGATCAATAAATTTGAACTCACCAACTGGAAGAGAGATAAGAACCACATAAATTTATAATCCAGAAACCGATTATAGGTGCATTTTCTGCATAATTGTTTTGTTTTCTTTTTTTATGGATCATCAAAATCACATTATGAACACTGAAAAGAACAGGTCAGATTGGTCAATCGTTCAAATTCTTGTCTTTTTGCACGTTTAAAACAGATATTCCTCAGTAGTCAGTAGTAAAAGAAAATAAACAAGATGAGGGGGCGAGGAAGATTTTGAAAAATGCTTACTCTTTATTTGTGCATGCCACTTCTCTATACTTCCATACCAATTCCACTGGAAGCATAGACCAACAAAACGTACCATACCAGCAGCAACAACCTCGACAAAAGCCATCAGGAATGATCTCTGAGGGGATAAACCAGCTGTCGCTATAGACAGTAACAGACCCTCAAAGTTGCAAGGAATAATAAAGCCACCAGATTTTATGCCACTTAAAGCTTTCTTGGCAACTTCATCAGCTTTCATTGAACCAGAGGAGGCTGCAATGATACTGGTGAGCTGTGGTCTTCTCTTGTTTTCTGCAATCAGTGGGCACAAATCCAAAATTCGAATTTAGCAACAGACAACACAACAGATTAGAGTCCTGCAAAGTCGGAAGTAGACACATGCCAAACAAGCAGGGTAACAGAGAACCACACATTGGTGCCTCATACACATTTTCTACCGAAGGATACATATAAATAACACACAATAGTCATCTTAATCATAACCTCATGCTAGTGAAAGCAACGAAAGATGTAAGTTGGCCACTTTTGGATTAAATAGGCGACAAGAAAGGACGAATGTATCATATCATCGATGCAGATTTCAGAGTACCATAAGTTTTATGAACTGTTGCGGTCTGTAGATGCCTACATGATTATCGTGTAAGATATGTATAATTTAGAAAAGCATAAACTTCTCACATCTAAAATGAATGACTGAATGAGTTGGGAATATTTCTCATGATTCAACGTTAGCTCCTAAGTCCTAATCTTATCATGCCCGTCACTTGTAGCAGTAGAATGTAACAACCATATGTTGGAACCAAGAAAATAAATTCTGCAATTTCACACCTTCGGCAAGGCCGGGAGTGTCAGTGTCCGGAGGGAATATAAGAGAGACATGGATGTCATCCGCAATGACCTCTTGTTGCAAAGCCTCTGCCAAACCCCGGAGCCCAAACTTGCTGGCGGAATAAGCTGTGTAACCGTATATACCCACCTACACAGATAAAAACAGTCGAAAAAACTTTTGCTATGTGATAGAAGTAATTCACTTCAATTTAATTGAATTCAGTTCTGGTTCTGTCTAGGCTAATCCTACCTGGCCGGCCTGGGACGACATGAGAGCAATGGAGGCCGAGCCACGGTCCCTCCGATGAAGCTTCATGGCAGGCAAAGCAGCTTTGATCATATTAAAAGTCCCCATCAGATTCACGTCCAACATGAACCTCACCTCATCCAGTTCTTGCCTCTCCAGCTCCTGAGGCACGAACACCCCCTGATTCACGATCAACACGTCGATTGGCCCTGCCTTCTCCACTGCCCTTGAAATGGCGTCGTAGTCCCGCACGTCGGCCGCGAACACCGCTGCCTCGATGCCCGTGGCGAGCTGGATCGCCTGCTTCGCTTCCTCGAGCTTGTCGAGGGACCGGGCCAAGATAGAGACGCGCGCGCCCTCCGACGCGACCTGGTGAGCCAGGGCGAGGCCGATCCCGCTCGATCCGCCGGTGATGAACACGTGGCGGTTCTTGATTGGGATCCTGACGGGGCGAGGCCGGACTATAAGGTAGAGGAAGAGGAAGAGAGACAGAGGGAGGAGGAGGAGAAGGAGGAGGAAAGAGAGATAACCGAGGTTGGGGTCCGCCATTGATGGAGCTTCGAAAAAGTAATCCAAAGCAACGGAAGCGATTTGTTTGACTTCGAACTGTATCTGCTGTAGGTTGTTCATGCTCCTCTCCTTGTGGAAATATCAACTACGGTTTCAGTTTTTTTTTTTTTTAAGACTCGTTTATTTTTAGAAGGCATCTCAAATTATCTTATTTTATTATTATAATTTTTTTAAATTTTAATATAAAATAAAATGAACAATTTAATTTTTTCAAGTTTTAAAATAAAAATAATATTAAAAAATATATTCTCACAATACTTTATTCAACTTTTTAATTTTAATCTTAATTCATCTCGTTTCATCTCATCACATCTCCAAAAACAAACGAGGCTAGTATCTTTGAATGCATTTTTGTTTTAGATATTTATCTTTTTTAATTCTTTAGTATTAGTTTTTTTTTTTTAAGTAAACATAGTAAACTTTCTTGAAATAATAAGGAAACAAAAGGAAGAATAATCTAACCTCATCCTCCTCACTTTCTAAAGTATACTTAGCCAACACATATGCTGTCATATTGACATTTCTTCTCACATGAATTGTAGTCCAGTGATCAAAATGAGACAAGACAGACCTAGCTCATAATAGAATTCCCAAAATATAGAACTATGTAGTTTTAAGATTGATGTTGTGAATAACTTGCACTGCATCCCCTTCTAGGATTATGTTTTTCAAACATGTCTCTTACTAAGATGATCGCCTGTAATGCTCCTTGAGACTTTGCTGTGAAAGAATCAGTTTACATATACTTTTGCATGCTACTGGAAGCCACCACCCTTCCTTCGAAATCCCTTATAACAATACCTATGCTAACTCTACCAACCTCATGTTTGACTACAGCATTCCAATTCACCTTATAAGTGCCTAAAGGTGGAGGTTCCTAGCTAGTATGATTGATGCCTAAGTCGTCAGCCATACCAGCTACCAAACTCACAAAACCTGATGCAAACAGAGCACACTTCTAAACTTTTGTAGAAGAAATGCTCCATACATCCTTAGTTGGAGGACAATCCCAAATTGCATGAATGGTTATTTCTACTTCTCTCACACAAATGGGGCAATCTAGAGACTCAACAACTTTATTCTTGAAAAGGCTAGCCTTTGTAGGTAAAGACTCTAAGTAAGCTCTCTGTATAAATACCTTTGCTGCATTAGGGATATTCGCCTTCCATATCTTCAACTAAACATCTTTTTGAGAGTTAGAATTTGATTATTGTCCTTTTTCCCTTTATAGCATCTTCTTATGCAAATGATATGCACTCTTAACAGAGAAAATACCATTTTTAGAGAATCTCCAAATGATCCTATCTGGATAGTTATAAACACTAATAGGAATTTTCTCGACAACTTCAACTTCTGTACTTGAAAAAATGGAATCAATCAATGATGCATTCCAAAACTTGTATTCTTGATCAATGAGTGTAGAAACACACTCATCACCATCTAATTCCTACACAGGACTTTTAATTCAAAAAGATGATGGTTGAGGAATCCATCTATCTTTTCAAATTCTCACCTGTTGTCCATTGCCAATCCTTCATAAAGATCCTTCCTCGACCAAGTTCTTTGCTGCATGTATACTCCTCTAGATGTAGGAAGGGTTTGACCCAATTTTAGCTTCAAAAAATGAGGAATGGAGAAAATATTTCAGCTTCAAAATTTTACTTGGGAGTGCATCAAGTCTCTATAGTAATCTATAGCCTTGTTTTGCAAGTAGAGCCATGTTAAAACCTTCCAAATCTCTAAATCCCAAATCACCTGCAGACTGTGCCTTTCCCATTTGACTCCATGAGACCCAATGAATTTTTCATTCATTATGCTGTTGATTCCACCACAAATGCTTCATAATTCTATTGATCTCTCTAAACAAAGAAAAATGAAACTTAAAGACTCCCATACAATAAGTTGGAAGGGATTGTACCACAACTTTTAATAAGATCTCTTTACCAGCCTGTGAGAGGAATTTAGTTTTCCAATCACTGACTCTACTCCTCACCCTGTCTAAAATACTACAGAAAGCCTTTGCCTTTGATCTACCTATAAGAGCAGATAAACCAAGATATGTTTCATATGAGTTTGAAGCCCTGACCCCTACTATACTCAGGATGAATCTCTTTGTCTCCTCCATTGTGTTTCTGTTGAAATGGATAGAAATCTTCTCTTTGTTAAGCCTTTGTTCAGATGCCTATTCATAGAGGCTTAGAATCTCAAGCATTCGACTCCACTCCAATGCATTTGATCTACAAAACAACAAGTTGTCATCTGTAAAAAACAAATGGTTAATAAAAATTTTACCACTGGCAATTGGAAAACCAGTGATAACTTTATTTTCCTCAGCTTGGTTAAGTAGAGCACTCAATGCCTCTAAGCAAAGGATAAAAATGTAAGGTGACAAAGGGTCATCCTACCTAATACCCCTTGAGGCTTTGCAAGTAGTTTGAGGTGAGCCATTAATAAGAATGGAGTAAGAAACTGAGTTGATGCATCTCATGATCAAACTTATACTTTTTGAATGAAAGCCCATCTTGGTCATCACAGCATGTAGGAACTCTCACTCCACCCTATTATAAGCTTTACTCATATTAAGCTTTAAGGTCATAAAACCATATCTTCCTTTGAATCTCTTATCCATTGAGTGCATGGCTTCATATGCAACAATTATATTGTCCATTATTAATTTCTCAGGAACAAACGCACTCTGAGTGGGGGATATTACCTCTTGCAGTACTCCTTTCAGTCGATTGGCCAACACCCTTGATATTATCTTATAAAGAACATTGCAAAAAGAAATTGGCCTGAAGTCAGCAACCTTTCTTGCATTCTTCTTCTTTGGGATGAGAACAATCTGAGTCTCATTTATCTGCTTGATGTCCCCACCTGAATTAAAAAAGTCCAGCACAGCTCCACATACCTCCTTACCAACTGTCCCCCAATGAGTTTGATAGAAACCTGCAGGGAAACCATCTGGTCCTGGTGAACTGATTGGATTCATCTGAAATACTGCTTCCTTCACTTCATCAACTGAGAAGGTCTTAGTTAAGATCAAGTTCATGTCTTTTGTGACTTTAGTCTTTAATGGCCTAAAAAAGTCTACTATATTAACAGGATTTGAAGAGGAAAACAAATCCTGATAGTGATGTAAGAACATTCCTGCAATTTTCTCTGAGGAATTAGCAACAGACCCATCATCCCTCTCAATAATCTTAATGGAATTCGTCCTTCTCCTTTGATTTGCACAAGTATGAAAAGATTTGGTATTCCTGTCACCATCTTGTAGCCATCTTTGCCTAGCACATTGCTTCCATCTAATATTTTCCTCTTCCAGCAACACATCAACCTCCCTTTGTTTCTGGTTAATACACTCAATGAGAAATCCTGTGTTAGACTCTTGCAAGCTCAAGATTTCCTTCAAGTTCTCTAGAATGGCTCCCCTCCCATCTTTTACATCCTTCTTACACTACTTAATTAGTGATTCTTTATAGTATTAGAGACCCTTTGTGACTACCATCAACCTTGAACAAGAGGAAGTTGATTTCTTCCAACTATCTTCAACAATCTTCTTGCAGCACTCCTTATCCCAACTCTGCTCATATCTAGAAGGCCTAACTCTATTAAAGCATACATACCTGCTCTTGCTTACTTCAACCAACAGAAGACTATGGTCTAAAGTTTGAGCAGGGAGAATGAACACATTTATGCAATCTCAGAAACTTGCTAATAAATTATTCCCAAAGGCCCTATCCAACCTTTCTTTTGTGAGCAATTGGTCTCCTCTATTATTGCACCAAGTGAACTTTCTTCCTTTGAATCCCAAATCACTCAACCCACATTCCTCCACTACTATTTTGAAATTTTCCATTTGTTGATAAGGCCTTTATGCTGCTTCGTGTTTTTCATGTTGGTGAAGGATTTCGTTAAAATCCCTCATACAGATCCATGCCAAATCCTCATAAGGTTTGATTAGTTTAAGCAATTTCCAACTCTCCTCTCTAAAGGCAGTATTTGGGTTTCCATAGAATCCTTTAAGCAAAATTTGCTTTCCAACCTCTTCTATTGAAACTGAAATGGAAATGTGATTTTGTGAGTATGAGTTTAGACTAACATTATTGTTGCTGTGCCAAAATAAAGTTAACCCTCCACTTAAGCTCTTACTGTCCACCACAATACTACAATCATATCCCAATTTTATTTTATTTTTTTTTACCGAAGAGCCGGAAGCCACATGTCTAGTGACCTCGTCCCAAATTTATTAAAAAAACCCTCACTTATGGCGGAGGAAAACCGTAGTTACAAACCAAACATTTGAGAGTTTACAAAAAAAACCTCCCAAATACAAACCACCAAACCTGTAACATACCAATCGTAGATTTGGGAGTATTTAAGTAAATCGATTAGTTATTATTATTATTATTATTATTATTATTATTATTATTATTATTATTATTATTATTATTATCAGATTTTACAATTATTAGTTTTAATAATGATTAGTATTAGTATTATTAAAATTATAAGATTTTACATTGTTGTTTTAATAGGATTATTATCATTTTTTTTAATTTTATTTTTAGTATTTTATTGTGA
The DNA here is from genome assembly GCA_029856935.1 of Cyclocarya paliurus. Lineage (NCBI taxonomy): Eukaryota > Viridiplantae > Streptophyta > Magnoliopsida > Fagales > Juglandaceae > Cyclocarya > Cyclocarya paliurus. Next base: position 1,275,655 of record JARVXP010000463.1, read on the forward strand.
TTTGATTTGTGCAACAACCACTAGAATTCTTCTGTTTTTTTTTCTCTTCCTATCTCCACCCGTAAACTTGCAGTGTTCATCTTCTATCTAGTTGAATAAATTCCTGATGGAAATCCAACTCTCAACTCCAAACTCGATTCAATCTCCTTATGACTCACTTTTTTCCCCTCCCTCTTACCTATAAAATCCACCCGAGACCTCCTGAAATACACACAAGAAACTACATACACAGAGCCACCGAAGCAAGCTTCTGTAAACTGAGAACTCACCTTCCTCAACCAAGTCAACCACCTCGCCGGAAACGGCCACAGAAACTGTCGATCAACTCTGCCCCGTCGAGCCTACTTCTTCCCGGTAAGCCCATCGCCGTCGGTCACCACTTTCTCTCCCTAAGTTTTTTTTCAGTTTTACAGTTCTCTTTAAACTCTCTCTCCTTCTCTCGACGTCGCACCACCACAGAGAAGCCTCCAGCTGCCCGCCTTCACTCCCAGCCACCTAAAGCCGCCATCCAGCCCAGCCCCGTCGTGTGGCCCCTCCCTCGGTGAGCCTCTGTTTCTCTCCCTCGCACGGCTTTTCTTTTCTTTCCTTGTTCTGATTTCCGTGTGTTTCATGAAAGTGTAAGCCACTCCTTATTCTCTTTATTTCCATGTGGGCCCGTGGGCCTTAAGCCCATCCAGCCAAGAGCTTCTGGTTCCTAAGTGGGTTTCCTCACACACAGGCTTTAGGCTTCTCATTTTTCTGAAAGAGACTAATTTTATAAACTTGTATATGGTTTTAACTGGGTTTGGACTCATGTGGGCTCGATTATTTACAGTAGCGTTATGATTAATATTCCAAGTTGAGTTAATTTTATTAAATAAATATATTAGTCATAAGCCTTTTTTATAAGAAAGTGTTGAAAGAATTTGAAATATATTTTAAAGTATACTATCAAGCCTAATATTTTGTTAATATTCCTTTATATATTTAATAGAAGTTTAATAAAAATTATTATGGATACTTTAAATAGAAAAATTAAGAAATATGTTATGAGTTTTGAATAATTATGTTAAGAAATGAAATCGATTTTAAGAATTTGTTATTATGAGTTATTTGAAATAGCCCTAGTATTTTACTAAATTATAATATGTTATTAGTATTTTTGAGTAATTTAAAATATCAAGATTTATTGAATATGATGTTAAGTAAAAGATTTATTTGACTACCTTCTAGATTATGAATTTAATTAAGTAGGTTATTAGTACATGTTGATTCTAGACATATTTAGTGACGTTTAAATACTACGTATAGAGCTACGAAGTGAGATTCAAAAAGAAGCGCAGCGAGGTAAGTAATTTGATCACAAATTAGGATCATCACAGTTTAGCTTATATATAAGTATTATTCAAGCCAGTTCATTGACAGCCATTTTTATGTACCACTCATGTCATATGCAAACATGTAATCCAACATGGCATACGATCATGTCATTACACATCATGTTCAGATTCAAAAATTATAATTATGTATGTATTATGTCATGCATTTAATGTGTATAAGAGATATAAGCTATTTTAAGTTCAAGTGCAAGATAAGATCAGATCAGTTAATCAGATAGCTATTAAGATGCATGGTTCCAATGCAATTCAGTTTCAAGATGGATGTGCAAGCCACGGACTCAAGCATGGTCCACCATAGTATACCAGAATACTATCAGCGGCTCCCCTCGCTGCCAATGGGACGTGGAACCAATGCACAACCTCGCACACAAGGTTAAGTGTGTTGGCTAGACAGTAGGAGTGATACCCGCATGGTGCGAGGCGGGGGGTACCCTCCCCCGCACCCCACACCCCGCCCCGCACCATGCGGGTGATGGGGGTTTTCCCCCCATCCCCTGCCCTCGTGAGGCGGGGGCGGGGGAAAAACCTCCATCCGCCCCGCCCCCGGCTAGTCAATGTATTGTGTTTAAAAAAAAAATTTTGGTCTAAAAATATTTTTTTAAACCAAAATTATAATATAATTTAAATAATTAATTAAAATTTACAAATGTTAAAAAACCTTAAACTCATTAGAGTTAGATTTTGGATTGTCTTGGCCTCCAAGACCAACTTTTATATAAAAGTTGGCTCACATTACTTAAAGATGACTATTGTATTGGCTTGACCTCCTATATAAAGGTTGGCCTAGGAAGCCAAGGCAATCCAATGACTTAAATATAATTTTAAGTCTTTAATAAATTGTATATATCTATATACAATATATTTATTCATATATATATAAATATAAAAAAAAAATTATATATGGTGCGGAGCGGGGGGTGGGGCGGGGCCCCGCTGGGGTCATCCCGCCCCCCGCCCCCGCTAGGCTGTCTCCATCCCCCGCTCGGGCATGGGCGGAGCGGGGTAACCCGCCCGCCCATACGGGGGCGGGGCGGGGCAGCGGGGGCGGGGCCCCGCTGCCCACCCCTACCAGACAGTTCAGTCAGTTAAAACAGATCAGTCAGTTAATTCAGATAAATCAATTATGCATAGCATAAATATCAGTATGAACAGTCATGAATTTTAAGCTCTTAGCATGAAAATTCTTATAAAAACCTTATGTTTAGTATGTTAATGTTGTAATGGTTTTCTTACTGAGTATTCGACTCATTTTAGTTTGTTTTCATGTTTTTAACCACCCAGGTGAGGATGATGATAACGAGCAGGTAGGCCAGGATTAGAAAAAGCAGTTGATTTAGTTTCAGACCTCTTAAAATAAAATAAAAAAAAAATTACTTTTATGATATGAATTTTATTCAGTTTATTCATTAATATTTTTGGAAGACATTTTTATTAGACAAAGTTTTTATGAAATAAATCCTAATTTAATTTTTTTTTAATATGAGATCTCTTACTGGGTTTATCTTATGAAAAACACGTGACACTCCTAACCTACGAGAATGGGATGTTACAAAACCAAACAAGAATAACAAATAAACGCCCATCTAAACAAGCCTATAATAATAAAACTAAAGACACTAAACAGGCCTATTAAAAGAAAAACAATAAATCATATCCCAACTTACTCCTCACATACTCCACCTTATTCCTTCTATATTTTGTTTCTATAAGGAAAACAAAATGTGGGCTCTTAGTTTTCACCCAAAGGTGAAGTTTATGAATTGTCCGAGGGTTCTAAAGTTCTCGACAGTTCCAGCTGAGGCAATTCATGGCTGGTGGTGGAGCTACCAAACCAATGTGTCCTTATTTATAGAAATCTCCAAACCACTTCCTGCCTTAGTTTTCTTAGTCACTGGTAATAATACTTCTTTAAACAAACTGTCATCTTTTATTTTCCTTCCATCCAAATATATTGTCAATTAGCCATGTTAGAAATAGAGGATTCTCTAGCTCTTCTTTTCCAAGAAGGTTTCCTCCCACTCTTACTAGATATATTTATTACTTCATGATCTTGCTGCTTATCTGTCTCCACCTGTGCCTTCACTCCTGTATTACCCTCAGCTAATGTCAAAACAGATTCTTCACATCCTCTCACGTCCTCCGAGATTTTAGGGATGTTATCCTCCGTATATAAATGATCCATAAAATCTGTGCTACCTTCCATTTGAAAATTTTCCACTCCTACATTATTGCTTATAGATTTAGGAAATTCAAAATTCAAATTACTCGATATCTCCTTAGAAATCGTCTCAAATAGTGCCTTAGAATCCTCCTCCTGATTTTTCCTCCTATTTTTGAAAGCCTGATCTTCCATGCTTCCATCCTAACCGGACTGGTGTTGTTGCTGGTGAACTGAATCCGGCCTACCTCCATACTTCTTAGATCCAAATAGGTTAGAATTCATAGGTTGAGCTCTAAGCCATGGTCCATATTGCATTTGAAGATTCTCCATCAATTGAGTTTCATATGATTAACCAGAACAATTTCTCCCTTTATGTTTTATCACTCCACACCAAAACCAAAAGGATTGCAACCTTTCATACTTGAAAGAGATCCAAGCATTCTTCTCCCCCACTGTAATCTTCTTGCCCCTTACTAGTGGTTTGTACATGTCAACTTCAACCTGGGCTTGCAGACATTTACTCCATCCCTATCCATCCTCATCGACATCAACAGCCAACACTTGCCCAAATATGGATCCAATATGCTTCCCTACAACCTAGTTCATTCTACATAGAGGGAGGCTATGAACTTGGAACCAGAAAGGTTCATGAGTAAATGAAATTTCATTAGAGAGTAGGCTTCCATCAAAGGCTTGAAAAGCAACAACACTTCTATCAAAAAACCAAGGCTTTCCTTGCATGACTTTTTCCATATCCAATTGATATTGAAACTCAATCAGAAACTGTGGTCTCCCACTTCTTTGAAAGATACCAACCAATAACCATCCAATTTCCACACTTGTGACATTGTATTCTTGAAAGCCTCTTTTAACTCCCTTTTCAGTGACAATCAAGCAAATAAGACAATGTTGTCCTCTTACTTTAGAATTTCTAATGACTTCATCTGGCAATAAAAAAACTTCTTTCTCCACTTCTATTAATTAAAGACCTTCCCATCTTTTGATCAGATCATCCTCATCCATCTTGTTTAGTGATAAAGAAAGAAATAAAAAATAAAAAACTAAACTCTTAACTCTCATTGAGAGAAGACTTCTTTGTATTAAGATACAAAGAAACTCTCACCTTACTCTCACAGAGAGAGAGAGAATGACTCTTAATTGCTCATTTGGACCCCACTCATTAACCTTACCAAGACTAATCTAATTCTTTAATATTATATTAAGAGAATCATTTTAGTGATAAATTTGAAATGGTCCGATAACAATATTCTATATTTAAAGGATTGACTGGTATGTCCTGATTGTGCCATGTCATTGAAGCACACATTACGTGGAGGGCGTGCATCTAAACGATAGGTAGAATAAAGATTTGTCAAGAAGTAGATTAAGGCCCGTTTGGATAGTGAGATGAGATGAGATGATTTTGGATAAAAGTTGAAAGTTGAATAAAATATTATTAAGATATTATTTTTTAATATTATTAGGATTTGAAAAAATTAAATTGTTTATTAATTTTGTGTAAAAATTTAAGAAAGCTGTAATGGAAAGATGAGATGAAACCATTTCTATATTTAAACAGGGCCTAAAAAACAAGAGTAAAATTGAGTAATGTTAGAGGCATGATAAACTTTTATATGCCATTTTACCATGTGTTACAAATAAAAACTTAAAATTAAAAAAAGAAGAAGAAGTCAAATATCTATTATTAAAAAATCTTAATTTTATTAAACCCTTCGACTTGTAGTGAAAGAATAGTACCATTTACCAAGAAAAAATGAAAGAGCTTTGACATTAAAAATAATGAAAGTCTTACTACCTTTTACCACACATTTATTATGTATTTAAAACTTCTATTTTTTTATTATTTTTTAAGTATTTTTTTAACATCCTTAATCATTAAGAAAAAATTAAAAATATATATATAATTTCATTAATATTTACTTTCTTAATCATTAAGTAAAAGAAAATAATAATAAAATTAAAAAAAATAAAGGGAGTAGTGAACAGTAATAAAAAATAGTAAACCTATCATTATCCAAACTAATATGTAAAACTTGAAAAGCCCACTCTACCCCCAAGACAAAATGCGCAAACAAACGAGAAGGTAATTGATCAATAGAAGAGAAAGAAGAGTCATGCCCTGCAGCCCCTCAAAACATGTGAAATATTGCAATGGATAAACGAGAATAGGGTTAAAACATCATCCCTTGGGCTATAATACTTCCAAGGAGGCTGTAAAGACTTTTTAATCCAGTTCACCACCCTAAAGAATATGTTTCAATCATCAATCTTGAAGATTTAATTCATAGCAAAAGAGTAATTCATGTTTTAGAGCAGAGATCTCAGCAAAAAACATTTGAACCGAAGCTCAAGAAAACTGAAAAATCATGAAAAGAAAGGAGCAATCATTATGCCTAATCATACCTCCACATCCAGCCAAACTCGGATTTCCTTTTGAGGCCCCATCCAAATTTAGTTTTAGCTTATCAGCAGGATGAGGCAGCCATTTAACCAAAAAAAAAAAAGCTCAAATTTAGAATTTGACATGAATCACATGAACTATCAACTTAGTATGTAAGACTTTTGTAATAAGACTTGTACTATCTTTTATATTTTGTTGCAGGAAAGGTTTAGGACAAATAATTTTAGAGAATCTTTGTCATAATATTAATGGAAAACGTATTAACGAATGTATGACAAACTAATGTGGGTTATGGCTATAAAGTGTTTTTTTTTAGTGCTGCTCTGTGGACTTGCTTTGTATGATCCTCTTGAATGTAATTGTCGGGGACAAGAAGTGGAACAGAGCAGTAGCATTTCCCAAAGATCCCGAACGAGAAATGAACAACATCCATTGTCTTCAATGTTTTCTCCACCAAATCTTGTAAGGAGAAGGAGAACCCAGATTAGGATAGGCCCTGAAGGAGTCAGACATCTCTTTTTATTTCTTGTTTGTTTGGCAGACGTTTAGGAATTAGGGGTAAGGAAATATAGGAAGCAGTAGAGTAAGTAGCAGGTTTCTTTACAAACGGCAATGGAATGAGCGGTTGGCTTTAAAGTTCAAACCTTTCCTTTAAGGTGATTAGAGATAGTTATAAGAAAGAGAAATTATATTTATAGTTTTTGAATGCATTCCTTTAAAAAAAATTGATTTACATAAAAAAAAAATTAATTTTTTAAACGGTAGGCCAACTTTTAGGGGGGTTTGGGTGGAGTTTGTTCTTTCCAAATTTGGGTTCAAATACTGCATCATTTTGGACTATTTTTGGTCTCAGTGCCAGTTGGAGTCCACCTTTTGAAAGCTACTGCTTACCAATTGGCAATTGTGTGTGTAAAGCCATAGGCGTGGTGGGAGTGTGGACACCCACGACATTCATATTGTCTGTCAAATTATTTAGCAATTGTTTGAAGAGAAATTCTATTTATAATTTTGAGGGGGAGATTGCGTATGTAGTATTATTAATAAATGTGAGTAAAAAGAGAAAAAAAATATAATTTTTAAAAAAATATTATTATAATTTTAAAATTTTTTATATAGACTTGCATGAACAGTCTCTAAATAAGAATTATACATAGATTTATGCTTGGTAGATAAGATAAGATGAGAATTTTTAAAAATTTTATGAATAGTGTTAAGATGAAAGTTTAAAATATTATTTTTTAATATTATTATTGTTTTGAGATTTGAAAAAGTTAAATTGAAATTTGAAAATGTTGAATTGTTTATTATATTTTATATAGGAATTTAAAAAAGATGTAATGATTAGATAAGGTAGAATTAAGATGAGATTTTTCATCTGCCCCCACACATAAACTCTTGTTTGAAACTTCCAAGAGTGGCACCCATATATGGAGGAAGTGTACTGGTATTAGATTTCAAAGCAGATTAAAAGCAAGTACTCCGTACCCATATCCATATCCCCACCTTTTTTTCTACTCTTTTATTTCATTCTGTGCGACTCATCATGACTTGATCACTAGTTTAGTTTGAAACAATTACCAATTTTCGTGTAAAGATTAGAATATATATATAGGTACTCGATTGAATGAAGGTTTCATTGAACAATTTCTATTGGAAAGTATTGGATTATATTTCAGGCATTTTCCACGTACTCAAAGGTGGGGAGTATATCCAGGAAGTATCGATGAGCAGTTTACCAATGGCTTTCAAACAAAGTTTAGTGTAGGATGAGAATCTGTGGGGCTATGGCGCCAGACCCACCTAATAGTGTTAGGCTAAAGCTTCCAAATTACTGGTAAAAGCAGAGAATAAGTCAACAGAATATCATGAGAAATGGTAAATTTGAAAGTTTGATGCCTGCAATTATGCATCTATCTTGCCGCTAGCTCCAACGGAATCCAATACCAGAGGGAGCAGGAGCCATATATTTTTGATATCTTAGTTTCTTTTCAGAAAATTGCTCAAAAGCTGGGGGCCGCGCACAGAATCTGTCTTTTTCCCCTTTATCCTCGTGAAAACATAAAATCTTCTCCCCCACGTAGATTCAACGAGCCAATGGACTTAACTTTAATTAGAAGGTTGCAGCTACGTAAATCTTTATCAGAACTGAAATATCTGACTTCCATTATCTCAGCAAAATGAGGAGTTAAAAGAAGAAGATTGCTGTGATTTGAGCGGTTCATTCACTTAAAACCAAGTCTGTTTTAGCATTCGATATTGTATTATGTATGTCTGGTGTGGACCCAAAACAAGAAACAGATATTTTGCCATTAGGATATATATATGTTCTTTAATAATTTGGTCATTGTTGTCTGTTGAACAGCAGAAGTTGTGTGTCTAAAAAAATGAAATCGATGATCAATCCCTTAAAATAATGAACGGTACAATTAAGAGCTTAACCTGTCTACTAAATACATAATTAACAGCTAGCCAGACATGCCTATCGTTCACAAATATTGGAGGGGAGAAGAAACCTTTGACAAACCTCTCGATGATCGCCATTTACAAATCTTAATATTTTAGGATTCTCACCTAATTATTGAACTAGTAGTAGAAATTATTCAATTATACATTTCATAAGGGTCTCTACCGATCATCAACCTTTTCTCGGTTTGAAAGAATGGTTTGAAGAATCTTGAGAAGCCATCCTTGTAGTATCAGGCTTTCTACGGGATATTGTGTTGTAAGAAGCAAATGATCCTCCATGTCTGTGCTTCCTTTTAGGCTGTGACAACTGAGGGATGAAAACTCCGGTCCCTTTGCTTTCTCTTCGGCATGTTTGCTCGTACAGAATTGGGGGAAATCGCTCAGGTGGATGGATTGCTCGAGAGAAATCCTGCATATATATTATATTCACAACCACACTCGCTAGCCTTTCTTACTACATATAAGAAAACTCAACTGTGTACGTACGTAATACGGGAAAGTCCTACTTCCTAAACGTTTCAAGAGATCGAGGAGATGAAGAAGAACCTGGTAAGACACTGGACAGTTTGCAACTTGGTCCTCTTCCTTGTCGTCCATGATTAAAAGAGAGATCTGTTTGTTTAAATCTGCGAAGAACAAATCATCTTCAACTTCCACAGCCACTTCCATGATCTCTACTCAAACTAGATGTAGCAGATGAAGATCTTGTACGTTTGTCTACTGGGTACAAGGTACAAGGCCAAGGATGAAATTCTATGCTCTTACCCTTCTTTCTTTCTTTTTTTCTTTTTTCTCTTTTCTCCAACCCAATGGCATAAATAGGGTTTAAATAGGGGAAAGGGTGGCCTGGGATGGGTGAGTTGAAGTATTTCATGGATGTAGCAGCAGCAGTAGTAGTAAGAAAGAAGTAGAGATGGATGTGCATGTGGTGTGGTGGGGTCAGGGATATAGCTGGACAATCTGGCTAAGCCCCACTTAAGCCTCAAGAATCATGGAAGTGTGTTATGATATTATCCAGTTGAAGAAAGGGATGAGGAACAGCCGGTAGGAACCCACGCCCAGATATCCGATCCAAGATAGCCTCAATCTCCACCACTCTAGCTTGTCATTCAGCACCATCTCTCTCATCCTTTACCCAAATGACACAAGCTGCTACGTATATGGTTCATAATTCATAGTCCTCTACATCTTAAAAGGGTAATAATGTCCAAAGGAAACTTTAGCTAGCTCTTATTATGCGCAGCCTCAAGTACTAAGATATCCAATAATTTAACTGGCGACAGAAATTAAGGAAGAAATGAAGAATGTTTTAATATAAATGAAAGATACCAAAAAAAGGCAGAGAAATTGAAAGGACCTGTGCAAGTAGGACCACTATTCAGTAAAGAAAGAATGAAAAGTTTTTCTTTTTTAAAATTGGTATTGTATTCGTTACCTAGAAGTTTTAAGGTGGCTTTAAGACTTGAATGACATTATATTAGAGGAGACAGGCAACTATGTTGCCCACAATAAGTGAAGCTGCGATCCGCTAGTGCATGCACAGATAATTACACAACGGAAAATTCTTATTAATTCACGGTAGTGGAGATTTTGACAGAAATAAGAGGAAAAAGGTTTTAACCACTCCAAGAAGTAAGTTAAGATAGATTCATTTGCAACAGGGGAACCTTGTTGCAGTGAAAGACTTGTGGTGTGGGGCCGGTAGTCATAATTCAGAAGACAGATTGTCGGTACAGCTCTACATGAACTTGATGGGTCACGGACCATTAATTGAACCTATGGTTGTGAGAATTCTATTTTCTAACTCAGGAAAAAAAAAAAAAAAATCCATTAAACGAGAAAGATGACACTATTTTTCTTTCCATTTTTCATATTGAGTAAAGCTATATAATTTCTCTAATTTTTACATCTTATATTTTTTTAAATTTTTAAATTTTTGTTAATTTTGTTTTAGTTTATTTTTTTAAAATTAATTTAATTTTTCTATTCATTATTCATATATTAAATATTTAATAAAAGAAAAAAAATAAAAATTAAGAAAGCAAATATCGAATTATAGATATGGGTGTCAGAGTGGTCCAGATTAAACACTGTTTGCTGGCTGGCTGGCTGGCTGGAAGGCCAGGGACCCTCTCATTTTGTAGCATGATGGTGCATGGATCTTCACGATCCCTCATTATGACAATGGTTATTCTTAATTATACCATGAAATATGAACATTAGCTCTCATGTCTTTCATCATTTATTGGAGTTTAATGGTAGATTGTACTTGTGACTTTTCCGGCTCCCTGTTCATCTTTGGATTCTTCCCAAGTTTAAGTTGGCAATTTGATGATAGAAATCATGAGCTGCCAACATGTGTGGTCAATTCCTAGCCAGTTCTCTACGGGGAAACAAGTACAAAAGCCGAGAGATTTCAATGTCAATGAAATGGTGGATATAAAACATCATTCTAAGGACTGCTGCCAGAAGAAACCTTTTGTTTCAAAGCCAGCAAAACATCTTCCTTCGCTGATATTTATCCGAAGCTTTGAAGATAAACATAGGTCAGGATCCAGCACAAAGGAACAAATTAATTTGTATGTAAAACGCCTTAGCAGTCTGCCTCCCATGTAAAGTCCAATCTCGCTCAGAGGCCTTGTTGGCAATACTTCAGTCTCTCATTTGGAATCTGTCTCGCTCCATTTTTAACCATCTCGAGTCTTGTAAGCGAGACTTTTCTCCAATAAGGCACCCCAAGTTGAGAGTATTTTTTTGTGGCCTGGAATTCTTCTCTCCGTTTGTATGGTCTTGGATTTGGCATGATTACCACTGGCTCTGCTCCATACGCTCGTCACTTGGTTTCTTAGCCCCAATTACTCAAGTTAGTCAAAAGTATTCGTGAGAGGAACTTTTAACATGTACACAAGGGTGAGACAAAATTCAAATGACCATTTATGGGAATCATCACCAACCTAATCCGAGCAAGTCATGCCAGAAGATTAAGAATAATGTAAACTAGCTCTGTTCTCTTGGTAAGAAATTCACTGCTTTAAATATTCTTTAGAACAGTCATCTATGGAAAAATTTTACACAATCAAATCGATCACCAATTAACCTTTCCTGCCCTAAATTTTCAAGCGAAAATTAGGCTCCACCAGCTGTATCCATGTCTGTAACCCCATCAGCTCCCTTAAAAACAACACGCAATTTTCTTAGAGCAGAGGTTTTCATCTTGTTCTTGCTGGTTGTACCAGTCACATGGAGAGTAGTCTTTGTAGTTTTACCCATTAGGTCAAAAAGTGGTAGACTTAGGTTGGATCGAGTCATCTCTTCCAGTACGGGAGGTGCTTGCATATACAGATTGTTTCCTTGGTGTGTGACGCTAGCTTTTGATAATAGCAGCTTAGGGTGCTCTTCGAGTAGGCCAATGAACTGTTGCCACAAAAAGTGAATCAGGACAAGCATTAAGCAAGCTAAAATAGCAAATATAATTCAGACTCAAAATGCTTTGAGCATGCTTATAAATACTAGCTCTGGTTTGAGAAATACTACAAAACTTCATTGTGCCGACTTTATTAAATGAAAATTTGAGCTGTACCATTTTTGGAGTGTACAGCAGCATACGTTTATTGTTAAATGCTAAAATGTACATAACATGCACATCCAGTGGCTGCTGAACTTATGTCAGCATCCTCCATAATCGAATACCAAGTAAACTAAAATCATCAATAAATTTAAACACTGTAAATTAAAATCACCTTTTGCAGGGTAATTGACGTTTCTAGCTCAATAAGAACTCCTGGACCACATACAAGGCAGTCCTTGTCCCTTACAAATTCAGTTACTTTAGTATGAAGACCTTCTGCCCCATTATACCTACAAAGATTTAGATCAGTTTGTAAATTTTGTCAAATGATTGATTAGAGAAATTAAAACTACCACCCAATAAAAGAAGAAAAAAAGGAAAGAAACACAGAAATTCCTGAACTTTATTTTTCCACCTTCAAAATTGAACACCAAATTCGTTAACTTCATTGCTTCAATTGACTAAAACAAAACACAAGCTTCAGTTCTGACAACTGCGAAATTCAACTCTCTAAAGCATTTTACTAAAAACAAATCTCTCTAAAGTTCAAGCATAAGCTTTGATGTATATTAAACTTTCTCTGAAATGCTTGATGTACAAAGAGATCTTACAAACTGATGTAACTTGATATGGTACGTTAGATTGTAATGAAAATATCTAGAACTAATAGCTGACATGAAATTAAAAAAAAAAAAAAAGTTAAAAGTTTGGAAAATGTAACTTAAACAAAATTATAAATAATGAGGGGTTGGAACAAGTATGAAAGATGCAAAACAGACCATTTTGATTATCTCAGATCAATCATCCACAAGGTAGGATCAAACAGAAGTGACATACCAATTTTAGTAAATATAGATGAAGAACCAAATAGTTTACAGATTGCCATGTAGCAGGTGTTCTATGATTCTATCAAGTGAAAAAAAAAAATACCTCACGAGACAACTTTATGGACATCCATGCTTTATGGTACTAATGTTGTGAAGATAGGAAACAAATGTGTTGCTGAAATGTTGAAATAAAAGAGTGGTTATAAAACAATGCCCGCTACTCAAGGATTCATTGATGACTCTCAGAAGTCAGACAATGAAAGAGACCAAAACCATTTTCAGACCAAAAAAAATCAGTTCAGTAATTTTACTACCAGAACCATAAAGGCATATGTAACTGAGATTTTCCTAATTTTTTCTACTTCCACACTTTGCTTTGTGTGGTGCTTCAAAAAACCCGATATTGTCCACTGTGTTTATGTACAAAACAAATCTAGTAACCAAGTAAATGAGAATGAAAAATAATAGTTTCAGTCTCCAAACTATGCAAGACATAAAGCCATTTATCCAAAAGACCACATCCTGATCAGATGATTATGAATGCACCAACAATTGCTCTTCTTATAACACATACTCACATCGAGGATGGAACCAGAATATCTAATCACGGGGCCAAAGCATGAATGAGAAAAAAGGGAGGCTGTGCTAGTTCAGTCTTTCTTCTCTTTTTTTTTGTGTGCATGGTTTATTGGATCAAATTAAGGGCTATAGGTAAATGGGTATCAAAATGGGTTGGTTCACCAACTGTATTGACTTTTGGTTCTGGGCTGTATGAAGAAGATTCTTTATTTTGATGAACAAGCCTAATTTTAGACATTAAAATACTGTAACTATAGAGATAAAATTCATGAGTAACCCCGTAGCGACATTAGGGTATAGAGTCCTTTTGGCCACGCATTTGGGAGTGTGAAAAGGTATATTTTTAGATTTGGGACAAGCACCAATTTGAAGCTTTTCACTTTCCGCATCGCTAGATGGGCTATGTACCCCAAACCTCCACTTGAAAGGTAAAAAAGACAATGTCAGACATGTGTCAATATCTTTTTATTATTATTGGCACCGGGTATTCGAGAACAAAGTCCTGACTAATCCCTAAGGTGCACAGACCCTTGGAAAGGAGTTTCCCGCAAATGCACATCTGGTAATTCAAGGAGAAGTTCCCCTAGTCCAATGACCACTAGAAATTGTTTGCACACAAGAGGAATCCCAAGAGGAATCGAACAAGAGGAATCGAAGCTTAGACCTAGAGGGAACATGCCACTAAGACTAAGGCCTTTACCACTTGAGCCAACCCCAAGAGGTTTTTCAATAGGAAAACGCTGCTCTGCCCGCCCCACTATTACCACTCTAGTTTCCCCATGGACGTGGTATGCCATGTTGCATGTCACTTTGTTAAGTTATTAAAAAAAAAACAAAAACTAAACCCACGCCTAGACAAGCCAAACCCAACGGCAGAGAGATTTCTTCCTGTGGCTTTGTGGACAGCCTTCTTTTTTCTTCGCACACTTCCTTTTCCACCAGTGCGAATGGCACTAGCCATTTTCATGAGCCTCTCACGATCCATCTTTGAGAAGTATGAAGTGCAGAATAAAGAATTATGAAACGGAGAAGAGAAGCACCAAAAGGCGGCCATTGAAGAAGTTGACATTTTCAAGGACGATGCTGTCATCCAGTTTCTCAATCCCGAAGTGCAAGCTTCAATTGCTGCCGACACTTGGGTTGTTGCTGGTGAAACCTTTGAAGAACAAGATTTTCGCCGGAAATGGGTCCGGCGACGTGAGGAAGGGAGGGAGGCAAGTGGGAGTCTCTGGTCTAGGGTTCCAGATCTTCAAATTCAAAATATTTCGCTCAGTATCGGTTTTGTGGTCTGCTAGTGTTTTTTTCTAAAAGTAAGCCATGTGTCATGCCACATCAAGCAGGCACGCCGGCTGGTAACACTCAGGCAGCCCGCTAGCAGAGCTCTTTTCAATATTCTTTCATTTGACAATGCTTTTTCTATAGTTTTTTTTTTTCACTATAATCAGATTTTAAAATCAGGGTAGGTTACAAAATCTTTATAAAAAACCATTTTCATCATCTATTCTCTTGATTGCATGTGAGAGAAACAGCCAAAAGGTTGAGACTATGGTGCATTTGGTTTCTGCAACGGGTTCAAGTTTTCATTTCCCTTAAACATAAAGACATCATGGACAGAACCAAGGGGGCCATGACCCCCTGATTCCATACTCAAACGGAGCCAACACATCAAGGACAATATTCTACGGAGTTCGTTGCTAAGCAAAAAATAAAGGAAAAAGTATGACTCACGTTAAATAGTTTGATAGAGTTTTGCTGCATCCTGATGCAAGCTTCAATGTTTCAAGTGCACAAGCAGCTGAAATAATTGCATTGGTGGAAGCAATAGCTGGAATAATATTCTTCACGACCCCCTGTAAACATCAAGGTGAAGCAACATAT
Organism: Cyclocarya paliurus; assembly: GCA_029856935.1. Classification (NCBI taxonomy): domain Eukaryota; kingdom Viridiplantae; phylum Streptophyta; class Magnoliopsida; order Fagales; family Juglandaceae; genus Cyclocarya; species Cyclocarya paliurus. The sequence goes on from JARVXP010000463.1 coordinate 1,290,935, forward strand.
ATTAGCATCTGAACTTTGACCCTCACTTTTTTAATGAATTCTGGAAACTGTATATAAAAGAACTTCAAGAAAAAAATATACAATTTTCACAAGCATTATGATAACATATAGTTACAGTGGGCACCAAAAGCTAAAGTATTCTTAAATGGATTTTGAAAATATATGGTAACCAAAGAACACCAAATCGAAGCACAGGGAAATGGGAAGAAAATAGAAAACAAATTAAGAATTTGAGTAATTTATACCCATATCCTGATAAATATACCTGAGTAAGAGAATATGTGACCCCTGGGATACCAAAAAGCTCAGCTCTCTTGACAGCCTACAAATACGGGTAGCATAAATCACATGACCAATAATGAAAATATATATTAAGAAAAAAGTCACTAGATAACACCATTTTATCAACCTCATTATAGACCCACTTCATATGTTCTGGGTCATCTGGATCAAAAGCCTTTCCACTATGAACCTACAAATAAGATGCATATTTAGATAATAGAGATCAATTTTTTGTTTAACAAATATAGAGGAATCAGTTTAAAACTAACACTTTGGAAACGGGAAAAGAGATAATAATGAGCAAATTATTACCTCATCCCACTTGATTAAGTGGGCATATTCAATACAATGAGCAGCAGTTCTAGGAGTTTCAGCGAGGGTGCATAAGGGAAATTTTACTTGAGGGGGGAAAAGCCAGATGGTGCACTCAAAGCAAGGTGTGACCCCGGGCAAAATAACCCTAGCATGGCCCTTGAAACCTTCCGTCCCACCATCTACCATAGGTTTAATCGTTTCTTCTCGAGCGTTATCATCAGAATCATACTCTAAAATTCCAAACCACAATGAGACATAGCAGATTAGTGCAAACAGAGTTAATACCAACTATTTACTTCGAGGGTGACACATAATGAACCCAGCCTGTAACTTTTAGGAGGCTGTCAGTCAGTATCAAGGTTCATGTAAGCCTTTTGGGATTTTCTTTTGCATGTTAGTTTACAAGAAAACTCTAACTGTAGCAATTGAGATGCCCAAAAGCGAGTTGATTAGATGTGTTGTGGATACATACCAAGAAAACTACAAGCTACAGCATTGATGTAGCTCCGAGCCTCAATTGAATCAAGACCAAGGGCAATAATAATGAAATCACTGTAAAAGTCAATCTCTTTGTCCTCGATTCGGCCATAATGTGGCTTGATATTTACACCACTGACTCTTTCCATGACACGCTTTGCAGCAACCTCAGCTTTTGGCTTACCAACATCTTCAAATCTTAAATGGAAAATCAATTATTCAACATAACATTTTCAAACTACAAATTGAAAAGCCAATGCGAGATATGACACATAAAACAAAGGAAACTGTTGGATTCATTATTGCATGGAAGTCAGGGCAGAGCCAGGAAATTCAATTTGGGGTAAAATTAAAAGTTTCTTTTGGGGGGCGAAATTAAATTTTAAAATCTGTCTCATATAAAAGCCATAAATTTTTTTTTATTATTTTTTGAAATTTGAGGGGAGGGGGGGGATGCCTAGTTCTGCTGCTGATGGCAGCGTACAAATTACTCATAATATTTTGATGATGCCACAGAAAATACACTGCAAAGATTGCGTATTTCTTGGGCTTATAATCATTTGCAATACCATTTAATCAGAATGAAGTGCACGCTATTTTAGCAACCTCATCTCTAGATGTTTTCAATATACTGTTTCAGTCATAAGAAAGATTAATGCCTATTCTTTGATAACTGTCCTCTCAAATCAAGCAATTCGACCGCAACATGTGAAGAAATATTTGGAAAATACAAGGGCTTGCCCATTTTATTTGCTCCTCAAAAGCAATCAATACATACATAAATACATAACATCAACCAGGTGACATACATGATTTGAACGATGCATACATGATAACTCCAAAATTGCAACAAACAAAATTTACATACTATACCCAAGTGTTTCATCATCTTCAAAATACTCGTACCATGGGTGTCATTCATATTCTCGTCCATATGAGAGAGAATCAAAACTATTGGGCAATAATAAACTCCAATTCAGACAAAACCCGAAGCAAATAATAATAATATAATAGCAATAACAATAATAATAAGACAAAGTTAGAAAGGATAATAGAGTACCTGAAGAGGAATTGGCGATTGAGATTGGTGACCTCAATTCTGTCCATGTCTATGACCTCGAGATTTTGGAAACCCGAGAGAGCCAAGTCCTTAAGCAGCTCACAGCCTAACCCACCAGCTCCTACCACTAACACTTTAGCAGATTTTGCAAGGTCGTCTCTTAACTGCAAAAACCCAGAAAAGAAAAGAAAAAAGTAAGAAGTTATGACATTAGAAGAAATTGTAATCCAAATGTTTGCGACAATGTCCGATAGAGTGAGAGGGAGAGTAGATTGATTTTACTTCTTCGCCGGGATCGAAGTTAGCGCCGACGAGATTTCCGGGGCGGAGGAGCAGCTTGTCGAGGTCCCTCGATCGGCTTGGTTGCGCCTCGGTGTCCGCCATCACTATATCTCTTCCTCTCTCCGGGGCCCTCTCTCACTCAGAGACTTGGGATTCTGCTGGGGGTATAAAGACAGGAAGCTGAAACTCCAAAGGTCCAAAATATTACACAGACGGGGGCAGTGTTGTGTCGTACAGTAGCGGTAGCTTGGATTTTACGCTATGATCAACTCGCACTCGCCCAACTTTGATGCCAATGCAGCACACCGATTACCTAATATATTTTCAAAATATGCGAATTTACTATTTTCTAAGCTATATTCACTAGAATATGTGTCACTAATTTCAATTGAGAAAGGGCACAAATTATATCATTATTTGATAATACTTAATAATGGTTTAATAATTTAATTAGTCGTTATAAAAATAAAAAATTAATAATATAAAAAACAATATCATATCACAGAACGAGATAATAGTTTCTTGTATTCATTATTTTAATTTAAATAGATTTTGAGCATAATGATTTATATTTTATAGGATAATGATTTCAAGATCCTTATGAACTAAAGGCATGGGTACTACGTAAATGATTGCGCTAAACCCATGGAATCATAAAAATGATTACATCAAACTCCTGTAATTAACGTATCTTCAGATTGTGGCAATTAACTCACATTTCAAATAAATTGTTCGAACCCATAGCCTTTCTCTCTTACCAAAAATATTAAACATTTATAATTTATAACTCTGTTACAAAGTAACAATAATAATAATCTTTTAATGTAATTGTTTTATAAAGTTTCTGCTCTGTTTTGCTAGGGGCGACAATTTGTGTTTTCGAGTCGTATTTATATTGTGTCAAATCATAAACATTCAACTATATGGATCAATCCGAATCCGATTCGTTAAACTAAACGTGTCAAATTTTCAAATTTTAACTCGAGCTATTTAGATAATGGGTTATGCTGAATCATCCATTTTAATTTATTTAATAATTAATTAAAAATATATCAACACGATACAACTTATTTAAACTTGTTTCATGTAAATGAGTTGAACTAACACGTATAACTCATTAAACCTGATTAACATAATTTCATATAAAAGTTAAAAATAATATTTATTAGTAGCCATAATATTTAAAAGAAAAAATAAGACTGCTTATTAACAAAAAAATATAAATATTTTTCAAATGTTAATATATAATAAAACCAATGTTACAAACCATACAATAACAAATATGAGCATAGGTCTAAAATTACAATATCAATAATAAAAATATAATATATTGAGAAATACCAATATTACAACTTAACAATAATAAAATTATAATTTTGAAATAAAATATAAATAGATCAAAACGAATTGATTTCGAGTTAAGCGGATTGGTTTGTTATTGACCCACTTATAAATCATGTTTTAATTGGTCAACTCATTTAGACCTATACTCGTTAACATCAAACCCTTATCTATTAATTTCGTATTATGTTTATATTCATATTGAATTAACCGTTCATATCACATTGCCACCCTATGTTTTGCTACCGAGAAAGTCTGTAAATATCACCTGCTCGAGGAAAAAATGAAAGACAGGTTCCATGGAAGTGAAATATTCAAAGGCTTTGATTTAGATAGAACTCTAACAATGTGATTGAAAAGACATTTTGTCCAAGCCGGTTTTCCAACCAACTACAATCACTCTGAGACTTGAGAGGACTCAAATTTTCTTAGGACTTGACATGCCCTTGGAAAGCCAGGCCGACCATTAACCAATTGGTGATCCATTGTCAATTTGTCAAATGAATGCATTAACCAATTGGTTAAAGAGTTTAAACACTGCTTACTTTTTCAATGAAAACTCACCTCAATTGTTCATTGATAATCGTTAAGAATATATACAATAATTACAAAGCTATTTAAAATAGTTACACTGATATTGTAGATGTGATCTATTTAGAGTTACAATTTACAATAATTACAGGATTATGACAGCCATGATTATAGGCTAAAAATCTTCTCAGTTGACTTGTGCTTGATCTATGCAATCTTCCTTAATATGCTCCCGCAAGATTGTGCTTTCATCGGCAAAACCAATCTTGTGACGAAGAATTTTCATGCGTTGTCGTGACAATGGCTTGGTTAGTAAATCTACAAGTTGATCATGAGTGTGAACATGTCTGTCATGAAGAGTTCCTCGTTGCACCAAGTCACGCACAAAGTGAAGATCAATTTGGATATATTTCATCCTGGAGTATTGGACTGGATTAAAACTGAGGTAGATGGCTCCAAGATTATCACACAAGAGTAGGGGTGTAACCGGTCCGGTTCGGTCCGGTTTTGGACAAAATCTTGGACCGAACCGGTATGACCGGTTTTATATTTTTTAAAACCGATTACGCACCGGTTATACTCCTAAACCGGTACTTCGGTTTTACCGGTTTCCGGTCCGGTCCGGTCCGGTCCGGTTTTTCGGTTTTTTTAAAATATAAGTTTGACATTTTGTCATTAAAAATATGTTTTAAAAGAACTGTTTTAAAAAAATATGTTATACTTTTATTAATCTATATTAGACTATTAATATAACTATAACTATAGTCTATATTAGACTACTTTTTTTTTTGAGGGAGTCTATATTAGACTATTAGTACAAGTTATAAATTTATATATTAGTATAGCTATATATTAGTATATATTAGTATTAGTGATAAACTATATATTAGTATAGCTATATAATACATGATCAATTACATTTCATTTTTAAGATTAAACTTTTATTTTATAATAACATTATCTTATATATAATTATATTAATAGTATATGATCAAACAAATTACAAATGTTCATATTTAAAATTAACATTTAATGTTATATTTTATAAATTATAATATGAAATTATTTCATATATGATATATAATTATATATAAAAATTTCACATATAATTATACATTATATATAAAACTTATATATTTAATATATATAAAATATTTTGTATAATTTTAATTTTGTATAAAACTTATATATAAAATATTATTTTTTATATTTTTTTATCAACCAGTTCGGTCCGGTCCAAAAAATCCTAAAACCGGAACCGGACCGGTTTCAACCGGTTTATGAATTATAAGAACCGGTTCCGGACCGGACCGATTCAAAACCGATAAAACCGATCCGGTCCGGTCCGGTTCGGACCGGTTTATCAATTTTTCGGTTTAAATTTACACCCCTACACAAGAGAGATGGTGGGGATTTGAGTGGGAACCCAAGTTCATGAAAAGGAGCAAGTAACTACATAGTTTCAGATGTTGCATTAGCAAGGGCCCTGTATTCAATCTCCGTAGAGGATCTTGCAACAACTCGTTGTTTCTTGGAACTCTAGGAGATTGGATTGGAGCCAATGAAGCTAATGCATGCCGAGGTAAAAGTGCGATCATCAACATTACCTGCCTAGTCTGCATCAGAGTAGGTTGTTAGCAGCGAATTTGTATTTTTTTAGCTAAATACAATGAAATATGGTTTGCTTTAGGTAACGAAGAAATCTCTTTGTTGCTGTCCAGTGTGTGCTTTATTGATAGAGCAAGAAGTACATAACGAAGACAATTTATTTTTCTCAACTGGAAGTGAAAAACAATTAACAAGGCTTTAGACTATTTTGAGAGATGAATGTCCAAGATGCTTGTGTCACCCATCAATCGAGATCCGTTCATGCACATAAGCAACCAATTTTGAAAGAGAAGCCACTAGTGAGTTCGGAAAGATGAAAATGCGGTTTTCACATGCACCTCTTAATAGGGTTGCCCCCTGATATGATCCTTCACAAGAAAATAAGAGGGGTAAAACTCAATGAATACATGATTTTATGTTGTGAAATGATGGACATAAATTAAATTTGTGTGAATATTTAGAACACAAAGTGTATCACGTAATATAAAGGTCATTTTGGTTGAGCGTAAAGCTAAAGAACCAATGTGTGAGACAACCAAACCTGAACTATCACCAATAACAACTTCATCGGTGCCATCATATTCAAAATGAATAGATAAATTTGCCAGATTACCAGTTAGGTTATGAAAGGCCACAGAATGAATTAGCCATTTTTTATCCTTTGCACTCGAAGTAGAGGCACAATTTACAGTTGCTTTAGGAAAATGCAACTGAGGGCAGGATTTTGCGGTGTGGCCCAATTGATCATAAAATTGGCATTTGGGCTGATAATGGCGTTGATTTGAATTTGACCGGCCGAAGAAATTATTGAAACGACAGGCATCTTTATTGGGTCCATTTGACACACTGGCTGAGCCATGAATACGCAGAGGCCCACTTGAGGAACCACTGGCACCAGACTTCCGGGTGGCGTAATTGGCAGAGGCGACAAGCTGTTGGGTGGCAGCTTCCAACCACCGCAGGTAGCTTTCATGCCCCATAAGGAGATAATGGAGCTCTTCAAATGCCAGGGATGTCTCCAGGGCTTGGATTGGCGCAGCAAACTCTCGAAAATCGGGACCCAGTCCGTTGAGAACATAAAGGGTTAGGTCATCGTCGGAGATGGGTGGTCGATGGGGGCGATTTCATCGGCCAGGGCCTTCACAGCTTGCAAATAATCGGGAATCGAGCGGTTCCCGCGCTGGATCAAGGTAAGTTCTTCCTTCAGTTGCATTGCTCTTGTCCTGCATCTGCTAGCATACATAGTGTTGAGTTTTTTCCATGCCTCGTGAGAGGTCATGGTAGTTGCGATAAGTGGAGTAATGGTGGTGGAGGGTAGAGGCCAGAAGGGCACTAAGGATGAGTTTGTCCTACCGAACCCAGTGGGTTTTGTTGAAGGCAGAGGAGGAGGTGCCAGCAAGGTAGGGACACATCAAGGTGCCATTGACATAGTCTAGTAAATCATAGCTAATAAGAAGTGCTTCAAATTGGGCACGCTATTGTGGGAATGTGGAGGGTTGTTAATTTTCCATTGATTTGGACAGTGATATTGAGAGCAATAAGAGGGGTTTCGGTGTAGGACAATGGCTGAGTATTTAGATTGAGAGGGGTGCTTGATCTATGGAAGAAGACATCTCAGAAATAGGAATCCTTGGCTCTTCTGATACCATATAAAGTTTAAACACTGCTTACTGTTTCAATGAAAATTCACCTCAATTGTTCATTGATAAATTGGTAAGAATATATACAGTAATTACAAAGCTATTTAAAGTAATTACACTGACATTGTGGCTGTGATCTATCTAGAGTTACAATTTACAATAATTACAGGATTATGAAAGCCATAATTCTAGGCTAAAAATTTTCTCAGTTGACTTGTGCTTGATATATGCAATCTTCCTTAATATTAATGACCCATTGTCAATTTGTCAAATGGATGCATTAACCAATTGGTGACTCTAAACAATTCTATCAGAAATCCAATGGACCTTCTTGCAGGGACAGTAACAGTATCTTAAATTGCATGTTGTGCTGCTTTCTTTTCTAAATTTACAAAAAAAACATTGTCCTGCCTTCATCAATGTAGTGCTTTCTCCTTGCAGTTATTCTCTCTCAACTGATCAGCAAAGTTGGAATGCTATATTTCATCAAAGAAAGAGGAAGATACATTTGGTGCTTGATCCAAGTTATAATATACAAACAAAATTTTGTAAATTAGGTATCTTTTCCCCCCCAAGAACTATACCACCCGATATAATCAAAGCAAAAGGACCCAATTTAAAAGTGTTTCTTTACAGTGTCATGTCTTCATTTCAAAAATCCTTGCTCACCCCTGTATCAGCGTCGATATATGAGATCCACCTTCGACCCATATAGCAAAACTCCTGTAACTGTCTTTAAGTGTCTGTTTTCTTTTATTCTTTTGTCATTTTTCTGAAGCATGAGTAATCTGTGCATAAAATTTCCATCTTTGTGAACATAAATAAGAAGCTTTTTTTCACCTCTAATGCTTTGCACCTGATACTAGGATGAGTTTCAGGTTCTTGTAGCCTCACGCTTAAGGAGAAGTGCATAGAGTAGCTCATTCCATGTATCAGGGACTCCGGGGAGACACCAATGACTGCAATCCTGGCGATGGATAGCTGCAGGGCCTATATCCGGACCCAGATAATATAAAGATGAATGCCCATCTTTTCTGCGTGCAGTCATGTGAGTTACATTCAATACCTCAAATTTCATTCCTTGTGATGTGTTTGAGTGAGCTGATAATATAGCATTGGCTATTTTGAAATGCGCCCAAGTATCAGAAGGAACCAACGAGGATCCCATCTCTGGAAGTGTCTCCAAGTGACAGTTTCCTCCATTCCTCCAATCCCCTCCTCTGTATAATACATAACATAGCAATTTAAATTCCCAAATAGGATGCATAAAAGATTACTTCACAAGAAAAAGGCAAAGGATGCATATACGTAGAACAATTGAAAGATGACACAGTTTAAGTAACCAAACAAACCTGAAATGTACAGGGGCATATGTGCGAAAGAAAACCCGAGTCTTGCTTGTATTTAACCGAGTGTGTATCCAGTGCACCACAGTCTCTATGGACCTCTGATATGCGTGCTCTACTTTCATATCCATCTTCACCTTTGCACCTTCCTGGAAGTGACAACCCCTGAACAAAATACATGGATCTTTAATCTTTTCTCCAGCTAAAAAGGAAAAAGAAAGGGGAATTATGGGGCCGGTAAGTTTCTAAAGATGCTCAAAGCTAAAAGATTGATTTCAGGCATGTCTTGTCGCACAGGTAACAGCCACTGACGTTGCCACACTGCCTAACAATTAGCTTTCTCCTTCATGCCATGTATTCATTACCCACATTCACAAATAATTAAGTGCAAAAGTCAAATCGGAGATCTATCGACTGAACTCATACACTGAAAATCTCATTTCATTTTAAATTAAAGATGATAGGATGCTGGGTCCATTTGCCATCATATTATAAGCAACCATGAATAGGTTCAAGGACCCACCCAGTCCATCATTTTCAGCTAAAATTTTATTATCTTAGGCCCAGGTACCCAGTACGAACATTACTTATCATGGGCAGCTTAATTCTTTTCACAGTTGCACCTTGTATTATGTGATCTTCTCTTGATAAGTACATCGTAAAATCAAACATAACGAAAGAGTGAAGCTCCTGGAGAAGAAAAGAGAAGCACAAATATAAACATCCAAGTTGGACGAAGAATATCACTGAGAACCAAGGAACAGCTTAATCCTTCCCCCGTAAAAAAGAAAAGAGGCTTCACCTAGAACTAGAAGTATTGTTTTTTATCAGCATATATTACTTCATTTATCACTCTTTTTTCGTCTTGAACACCTCAGGGCCCCTTGCAGAGATCTTCAATGGAGTTTTTCTTATTTTGAAAACCAGCCCAGTGTAAATTCATAATCAATTATTTGGGGGAAAAAAGCTGATTCCAAATGCAAATGACCATTGTAAACAGAGAGAAAAGAAAGAAACCAATTTCTATTGGATTAAGTTACCCTCTTATGGTGCTTTAAAAAAAAAAAAAAAAGTTACCCTCTTATGGTCTTCGCATAATTCCACCAATGCCCTGTGTTTAAGACCAGCACATCTGCATCCCTCCACGTCACACTATTCCAGTCCATTTGATCCAATTTCAAGGTTGTCCTTACCTCCGGGGGAGCTCCGGCAGGGGGCCGGCTCTGTAATACAAGAAATGGAGATCTATAATACTCCACTGTGCAGTTGAAGTCCTTAAACTTGAACACTAAGAACCCCGTGTGCTTTGTAATCGGGCTTCCATTTACTTCATAGATTGAATCCTTGTTAGGAACTGCGGATGAGAGCATGCAGAGGAGGGACTCCCATTGGTTTCTCCCAATTGAATCACCAACAAACACTAGCCTTTTGTTTCGCAGATTTTCTAACATCAGTTTTGCATTAAACCTGTTTTGATTAGTGAGAAGAAAGTGACATACAAATTAGATATCAAAACGTTATTGGTGTCATAAACTCAACCATGCAACATCAGAGTTTATTAAGCATTAACTTATGGACGAGAAAGAAGAAGCTGTACAGCAAGATAGAGCAATAAGATTTCAATCTCGAAAAAGAAATGGAATTTGTTTTTGTTGCCTAAGATGGTCAAAACAGCATCCAAAGGCTCACGATCAAAGCTACCGTTCGCAGGAAGAAACACTCCAAGTCTCGGAAAGCAATATTTGACAGACTATAAAATGGTGGAAGGTAGGAAACGAAAAAGATAATATATAAATCTTGACATAATTTAGATAAAATGAAATTGTAAAGCCCACAATTTTCGTCCTTTCCAGAATATCCACTTATAGAATAAATTTATATCCAAGGCAAAACTAAAATAGATTGCTCTTTCATAAAGTGGGTAACTTTTGGTTGATAACTATGTCCATTAGAACTGACATAGAAATCAAGCTTACACAAAGTATAAGTATTAGAATTTATAAAATGATTAAATTCCCACTTACCAGAAGCTCAAGTTTTCGGGTACCAGTGGTAATCTTATCAATAGCCAGTAAAAAATTTCTTGCCTGCATAGTCTAAACGCTTGGTTTGCCAAGAAACGATACAAAATAATAGAGAATACATTTTCATGGTATGATTAACGTTTTCCGTGCTTGCCGGCATATCCAAAGTTCAAAGATAACAAGGTAGTCACTTTCGAAGGCAGGCAAATCATAATGGAAGTTTGACAATTAGCCCCACTAGCCTGACGGAGAAATCGACTAAGAAAATTGTTACAGACATAACGCATCCAATAAAAAGGCCCCAAGTAAAATAATCAAATCCTTCCGTTGCCGTGAAAATACAGGAAGGTAGAGAAGATTCAACCTTTATAGTTGCTGAGAGTGCGAGTATCTCAGCCTCTAAAGTCCGACGTACTTGAAAATCTAAACACTTCAATATATTTCCTCTTTTAGGCCCAAAAATTTAATTCTTTCCTTTGTCTTCTACGTTCTCTAGAACCAAATAGTACTAAAAGCAGTGTTTATAAGGAATATGAGAACCTGGGCAAGTTGCAATATTTGGGTTGCCATCTCCACTTGGTGTAAAACAAATCAGGCCTCCCATTCTCAGAGCACCGGAATCCGCCATCTAAAAATCTGCAGTCTTTGGATTGATACAGAGGATAGTTGTCATCCCACACCCAATCCCCTACAAATATATCACACCCGCCACCGTTTTCTTCAAGGAACTCCACCCTTTGGTCCTCACCGGACCCTTTATTCTGCAACCACATGAACTTCTCCGACTGGCCGGGAAATATTGACCCTTTAGCCACAGCACTATGATCCAAGTAGAAGAAGCAGCAAATCACAAAGACAGTGATACAGATGAATCCCAGAACACCCACGGACGGCTCAAACAGTCTCAAACGCTTAAATTTGTTGAAAAGTTCAGAGACTGGCATGGCTTCGAGGTCCGGCACAGGTTGTTTCTCAGACATTTGAGCTCAAGAGCAAAATCTGGAATCTGGGCATTGTTCCTCTGGTGGGAAAGACAAAATTCGGGTTAAGAATAAACGCAGGGGCAAACGCGTTGTGTGAAAGCAACATCAATAAGTCAAGGATGGCGGAGTTGAAGCATGTCCTGAACAGCTTTGGTCAGTCAGTTTCGTTTAAGCTATGAATGTCAGTTCAAAAAAGAGAGAGAGATGGGTGCGAAGGAAGCAAGGAAGCGTTCATGCCAGATTTATGTTTACTTTCCGATTTTCTTCCTCTTTTTTCAGTTACTCTATAGTTTTTATTTATATATTGCACACACACGCAAACAGACACGGAGAGAGAATGGTTTTGGCAGAACAGAATAAGGATTAACGAGAATTTGGTTTCCGAATCCGATAGATAACTATGAATTTATTCATAAAAGATCAGAGAGAGAAAGAGAGAGAGAGAAAAAAATAAGAACTTTTGGAAGAGAGAGAGAGAGAGAGAGAGGTGGGTCTGTGACCAGTGGAGTTAGAAATTTTTCGTGGGGAAGAAAGTGGGCAAACTGGCGAAAAGAAATGGGTAACGGCTAGGGGGCGGTAATCCCACCGTTTCCTAAGAACGTGTGCAAGAAAGCAATTGGTTGATATGGATTTTAAAATAGTTTATGATTGGATCGTCCTGTCCACGTGGGTGATATAGAGCGTGGGATCTCGACAAGTACGATGCGGGCTGTAGAGAGATTTCGAAGCTTTAATGACTCGTGTCGTTCGTAAAGTACCCTGTTGTATCAGTCCTTTTGTTCAGGACAATCACAATATAGAGAGGAGATCGACGGCCAACGTACTCTGGTGTGCAGTGGGCCCAGACCTTGCACGAAGAGAAGTGATTTTTGTAACTATATGTGTAAGATTATTTTAAAAAAAAAGTGAATTAATAAAAAAAAAATGCATGATATTTACTCATGACTTTATTTAATTAGTCTAGAAAGGAATTCTTAGGGAGCTACGCCCAAAACTGGCCCTACCTTACGGACTCTACCGTTCGTGGTCACGGGACCGACCACACCTATGATGCTCATGGGCCGCGTCTTCGGCCGAGAATGGCCGACTTTCCACTGTCTGATTCAGCCGTTATAGGTCCGATGTCATTGACTCATTGCCATGGACGGTGTCTGTCTTTTATGAATTTTATTAAAAATAATTTTTTTTTTTGTAATTATTTGTCTTTACTCTTTCTAGAGATTAAAATATTGTATTATGTAAATTACAATGAGTAATAAGAATTGATTTTTTTTTAGTTTCATAGAATCTTACTTCAAAAAAATAAGTATTTATTTTTCAATGATAACTTGGTCATTCCATTTGACCAATTCTAATTTCTTGATTTGAAATTTTTTTTTTGTTTGAAGTATTTGTAAAAGATTTAGAATAATTAAGAATAAAAAACATTTATTTTAGTTTTATATATCTTATCTTGTTATTATTTTATTAACTGACTCCTTTAAAAAAAATAAGAGCTGATGAATCAGAAACAATCAACTAAGAATAAAATATTTTTATTTTCCAATTATAATTCCTATGGTAATAGGGGTGGAACTTCTCCTTTTTCCGAAGGTAACAAAAAAAATCTTCTCCGCATGTAGGCTTTTTCTAGTATTTTATTATTAAGCACAGTTGTTTTATCTTTATTTGAAATCAGTCTCTTCAAAAAAAATCTGCATTATGTAATTTTCTAATCACTCAATCATTAAAAATCCACCTCCATCTCACCATTCTTTTATGTGTGAATTATATTTGTTTAATAATTAATTCAAATATTAATAGATGATAAATGAGATGGGAGAGATTGAGATCTACTATTATATTGTACTATGTAACATAATTATTTAAATAAGAAAAATTTTCTCATCAATCACTATTTATTATCCTACATCTCATACTCTATGAAAAATATTACCACACTTTATGGAAAAAAAATTATAGGTATAGGATATGAAAGTGAATAATAACTGATACATAAAATTTCTTTACGAGAATGATGCTTTGATGGAAATATAAATATAAATATATATATATATATATACTTATATATACGCGAATTATTGTATTAGCGGGTTATTTTGATTATGTGTATGTGACTTTCACGTTTGTGTATCGATCAAAAAGAAATGCTAGATTTACAAAAAATAAATAAATAATAAAATATTATAGAAACAATATTATAAATTGACATGACATTATGTAATATATAATATTTACATTATAATAAAGATAGATTTATAATCTAATGTACCATATCACATCGCAACAATTTGTAAGATTAATTTTTATAAAAAAAAAAATTTATAGGCCAAGAATTTCTCAAAAAATACGAACATATGGTCATAGACGCGCATAAAATTTATTAAGATATGAATATTTATTTATTTTGGAAAACCTACGACTCTTTCTAGAAACGTGTTAAGAGTCTTGACATGGTTTGCTCGACTTTAACATATTATCTTCTAAGTTGAGAGTTGGGAAGCCTTATCTTTGAATCTGTGATCTAGCTTCGACGTTCTTGTGTGAATACATAAACACTAGTCCAGAACGAACCTACTATTCCTTCAAGAAAATAACAAAACCACTGATTGAGACGACACTCATGCAACTTTGTTCGGAAATAATAGATTCCAAAATGGTTTCCATCGTTGGAAAACCCAAGTCGTTGGGAATATCATTAGATCCTTTTTCGTGTACCATAAGATTAAAATTCCTTATGTCCTATATTCTTTTCCAAGCTTTAATAATCCAAATCCACGACTTTCTTGGATCTAAATCTCTAATATATATCCTTTCCAAAAAAAAAAATCTCTAAGATATATATATATATATATATATATATAACATAATTTTAATTTTATATATTATCACTATTTATTGACATTATTATATATTTTTAAAATAAATGATAAGAATGTAGACTATAAGCAAGTTGGCACAAAGATGTCAATTGATTTGATTTGATGCCCAAAGTCCATCGATTAAAGTTGACTTGGCTTCATCCATGACGGCAACGTGCAATATTCAAGATGAGATATGCTTCGTATGGGGCGTTGAGTGTTGGGTTAATGCCTAATTAATAATCCCCCCACCCAAAAAAAAAAATGGCTAATTAATAATGGGTTAGGAGCAAATAAAAAAAAAATCATTGCACCACATAGTATTCAAAGGAGTGGCCATAAAAGAAAACGAACAAAGTCCAAGCAAGGAGGCATTGGCAATAGCTAAATGATAATATTACAATTTTTATATAGGAACTGCTCAGAATAGAATAAAAATATTGGGACTGTTCGAATTTGTGGGGATGGTTTCGATGCCACACAATATTAACATGGGATCGAATACGAATATCAAGGAGAGTGAAGCTGAATCACATGTCGTTTGTCTGGGACTCTGAGGCATAAACAGCAGAACGTATCCGCCATGCCCCAAATTAATGGTTTTCACGTTCTGGGATGGTTTTTGTAATTCATAATCTCCTAGAAAGTTGGGTCTAACAAGAAATGAAGGAAAAAAAAAAATGGGGGGAAGGAAATCTTGATGATCGAGCATTTTGAGGTTTTATCAAATTATCGGACTTCCGGATCAATATACACAGAGACAGACAGCTAAACAAAGCTTATGTCCAACATGCACTTCATGGAGTGAACGACAGGTTTCTTTTATGAAATACTAAACTGTTAGATTTTGATAGTTTGGGGTGAAATGTGCCCTTAATTACACGGCTTTTTGACATCGACATATCGTGGAAGTTTAAAAGGTCTCGTGTCCTTTACAGCCAGGGAGGAATCGTCATTTTTGTCGTGTGTCTTGCTTGCCAGTTGCCAGAGATGACGAATAAACCACCACGAGAAACTCGATCCTCTTATCTCTCGCAAACAAAGTTTTGAATATTGATTTGGTTACCGTTTCAATTAAGATACTAGAATGAAATATTTTGATACCAGTATTGTTTCGAGATAGTTTATATATAAATAAATAAATTATATATATATAAATTATATTTCAAAATAACATCAATGCAAATCTTAAAAAATTAAAACACATATTTATAAGGAAAACTCTTCATACAGGAGGTTTGCGGACCCAAACTACACACCAATCCGACGTGGCAAGTGAAACGGTGCGACTTAGGCTTCGGTCAAATGGTGTTGGCAAAACTCACCATTTTCGTTCCCTCTTCGTGATTGATTCCCACCCCTTCTCCGGTTTCAGCCCCGAAGTGAGTCCCTTCTCCCTTCAACAACCTCTGAGCATCCCAGCTTCTCTTCCCTGTTGTCATCAGTTCTCTTCTCTCTTCAAACTGTCGAAAGCTCCCATTTCTCGTGCGTAACATCCTCTCTGGTTTAACCCCCCCCATTGTTTGGTCCGAACCCTATTTTTTTCGCATGCCTTCGTTGCGCCTCTTCCCCGTGAACACAGTTGCAGCCACCGGTTCTCTCTCTCTCTCTCTCTCTGTAATAGATAAATGCAGTTGATTAATTTTGTGTTGATTTTCGGTTTTGATTTTATGTCCGAATATAACCATTATTTCCTTGTGATTTGTGAGCCATCTTAGGACTCTGGGTTGATTCACGGCTTAATTATTTCCTTGTGATTTGTGAGCCATCCTAGTGCCAATTGTAATGTCTCCTTATCGTTGTATGTTGTCGCTACCATTTGTCGATTGTAATGTCTCTTTCATTTGGATGCCATAATTTTATAATATGAAAGGGACCTACAAGAGATCATGCACATGGATCTGCTATTTTAGTGTGTTCTCTTGTGGTACTAAAATAAGTTTTTTTTCTTTTTTCTTTTTTCTTGACCTCCCAATTGTTTGTTTCACATCTTTAGAGTCCAATGTATTTAAAGGAAATGTAAGGTTTTATATGATGCATTATATCCCTTATTTGACTGCGATTACCATTGAGTTTGTAATTTTCTAAACCTGGGCCATGAAGCTGTGATTTTTGGCTTTTGCCTTTATTGTTGATTACAGCAAAGAGCATTATTGTGTTAATTAGAAATTTAGGTAGTAGCCTACCTTTTTTGCTTCTGAAAGTCGCCACAATTTTCTTTTTTGACATTATTTGACTTGCTCTGCAACCGAAAGCCAAAGGATTCGGGTAATTATTAGACTTTTCTATCATAGTTCTCTTCTTGTTTCTTGTTGATGCTATTTTTTTTTTTTTGAGAAGTTCTTCTTGTTGAGGATCTTGCATGAAGTGATCTGTTATCTTCCAATTGTATGATTCAAAATGATTTCTCTATTAGTTTTTTGCTATGTGTTCATCAGGCTGCATCTTTTATATAGTTGTCTGGGTTGTTTGACAAAAAACATATATTCTTATTTTTGTGTAATGTAGCTCTTACCGCAAATTAATAGATGTTTGGCCTTTGTTCAACCTTAGAACTTCTCATGCATTACATTTTTTGTTTTATTGGTGACGCATGCACTGAGTGGATTTGTAGTATATTTTTATACGAGCAGGGGATTGTTAGAATAGGAATATAGGCATAGAAACTGGAGTGTAGGATAATTTTATTTTGTTGTGTATTGGCTTTCTTAACTCTGCAAATAATAATACCGAAAATAAGTGGAGGCTGAAAAAATTAGAAGAAAGAAGACAAAGAAAAAGAAGAATAAGATAAGTGAATGAGCATAAGATAAATGCTAGGATTTTCTCTTTTGACATGAATTTTCATAAAGGGAAAAACTTTCTACATTTCTAGCGCAAGTCCATTTTTCTCTCAAATATTGGGAACATGTTCTTTGAAGCTAGTTTTTCATTAGGATGTCATCGTCAACTGCTTCATGGATTTCGACAAACAACCCAATGTGCACTTGTAGGAAGCCCGCAAAACTTAGAACCAGTGTTTTTAATTTCGTATCGTACCGGCCGGTACGGCTAGTATTTTCCATACCGGCCACCGATCCGATACAGGTACACTATATGTTTCGTACCAGCCGAAATATCGGTCGTATCGGCCGATACCGCCGATATTTCGGTCCGTACCGGCTGATATTTCGGCCTTTAATTTTTTTTTTTTCATTTTTTCAAACTATAAGTTCATTTTTTGACCTCTAATTCAGACTAGACTATTTATAATTTATATATCTAGGTATTTATATGTAATTTATTCATATATAGACTATTATTTTGAAATATAATTTATATATATATACATTTATATATATAATTTATTCATATATCGACTATCCCAAAACGCTATCGGTACTGAAATATTTCGTTCCAGTACCTTGACCGGTACGACATCCGATACGGTATTCAAAATATTGCTTAGAACATCAAATATGCCAAGAAATCCGGGCCGATCATTTTTTGGGTGTCCAAATTACAATACAGAGGTAGAAATTTTTTAGTATACTTTTGACGTGCATTATCACTTTTTTCAAATGTTTGATAATTTACGTTTGTTTCTTTATAATCAGGGATTACCACACTGCAACTATTTCAAATAGGCAAATCACAGTGAGGAAAGAGAAATTCAGTTGTTAAGGAATGAAGAAGAGTTTAGAAGAAGAGATAAAAAGATTGTAAAGTATAAGTTGGGGATCCACAACGCCCAACTTGATATTCAAAGGCAATGAGCAGACATTCGGCGTGAATGCACCCTACTTCGAATCTCTTGGATCATTTTTATATTAATTTCATTATATTGCGTTTGTAAATAATAAAACCATATTACTAGAGGAAACTTTGTATATACTTTTGTGGGCTTTGTTGTGTATAACATGAAGCAACTAGTTGAGAAATTGAGTTGTAAATGATGCATGCGCATCAATGTTCTTATATATAGCTTATCTATGTATAAAGTTGGGAAGTGTGATTTTGGCGTTATTTGTCCCCATGAAAGTATTTTAAACAGGTTGATAGTAGATATGGACTTAATTCGAATGGGACATATCATGGCAAATTGGTTGGCAAAAATAAACCAAAAAATCATTCACAAATTACATGACAAATTCCACAACTCTTTTGAAATTATTTCAAGTCCCTGATTTCAATTCAACAAAATAAATTCTTCATTGGTCTCCCTAATTTCACTTGTACAAAATATAACTTCATTATATACAAGATTCCATTGTATATACATGTAACATACGCCCTACTTCATACACATTAATGAACACTTACAACTCAAAATCTCAACCTCTCATAATTGTGACCGAGTCCTAATATAAACAATGCACCAACTATGGAATGAAATCCATTCACAAAATCACAGTAACAAATGAAAGTATTTCAACATCTTCAATCCTGCACGTGTCCACGATCTTCAGTCCCATCTACAGCTTTATGAAGTTCTGGTTATGTCTCATCCCTAAGTTGGGTAGTGTTTTCGAAAGGCTAACAATAGATTAAAAAAAAAAAGTAAAAAAGTTAGAATTATATTACCAAACATTGCAAAAAGTAAGAATATAAAAGTAATACCATAGAATCATTAGTTGCCTGAACGACAACACTATCTTGAGTCCCAACAACTGTTTGCCCAAATAAATTCCTGCACGTGTCAACCCTGTCGATATCTCTTCCATGTAGCTACAAATCAATAAAAAACCAGATTTCGTCTAAGAAACAAATACACAAGGTAATCAACCTCAACCAAGCATTCATAATGGAACACTGAGTTGACTTGTTTAAGTTTTCCCTTCTGAGTAGCCTTCTTCGTCGTGGGTTTGACTCTCTCAATCATTGATTTTTTCCTGAGGCATGGCAGTCTTCCTTTACCTCTGACTACAAGGGGACTCAAGACTTTCTTTGAACTCCCAGCTGTAGTTGCATCGACAGTTGTATCTGCAACATGTTCCAACGGTTGTTGGGGCGACTTCTTTGTGCGGTAGACGATATTCATTGCATGTAACTTATCTATCATATCATCAGCATACTCATCACACGACGCTGCATTTGTGGCAACGTCATAGCATACCTACAATATTTGTTTTTTGATAAGTTCATAAGAAAATAAGAATTTGACAATCCAACCACGTAACAATATTACCAGCAAAAGAATCTCGTTTAAATAAGAAAACAGCATACATTCAATATACGTGAATATCTGCTCACTTATTGCCTTGCATAAACTGAGTCATAACTACTTCGTATAAAAATGTATGTCCTTTTAATGTCCTTCATCTATCGATCTAGTATATACTTTTCTGACACTTTTTTCACTTTGTTAACTCTCATAATGGCTAATACATGTTTACACAATATCCCTCTCATTTCAAACAGTGGGCATGAACACTTGACATCAACTTCAGTCTCATTAAAGTACACCATTTGGGTCACCTCCTTGATGAAATCTTCAACACAGACTTCATCTTCTACATGATAAGTTGCAATTGCACCATTTTTCTGGTGTAGAGTTGGAAGAACACCAAGCATTCCCAATACTTGTTTTTGAACTTCTCTAAATTTAGAGTTAATGTATATGCAGCTTGAAATATCTTCTCAAGTGGAGAAATAGAGACGACGAGAATTGTGACGTTGAATGAGTGAAAGTCCGCCCCATTTTCATTCTCAATTTTCTTCTTCAACGCATTATCGAATTGATCTACAAACTGTTTTAAGTTTGTCCTAGTATGAACATACCCATCAAAGAAAGCATTTATGCTCTCGTTTCGCTGGGTTGTACTCATTCCAGCCCAAAAGACATCTTTCAAGTATACCAGTGCCCAATAGGTACGCTCAGCGTATAAACTCTACAACCAAGCATTGTCCTGCAAGTTGTATGTTGTAATCATCACTTCCCAACAACTCTCAAACTCCTCTTTTGTTTGAGAGTCATACACACAATTAAGCAGCTGACTTTTCAACCTATCTTTGTATGCACCATGTGAACCGAGTTTTTCCAGTACTTTTTTCAATATGTGCCATAAGCAATATCGGTGTCGAGTATTCGGAAACACAAGCGAAATCGCATTTTTCATGGCTCTATCTTGATATGTGATTATAGCCCTTAGAGCTTCACCATCCATACAGTTCAACCAACTCTGAAACAACCATGTAAACGTTTCTGTATCCTCATTAGAAATCAATCTTGCCCCCAAAAGGATTGACTGTCCATGATGGTTTACACCAACAAACAGTGCAAATGGCATCCCATACCTATTTTTCAAATAGGTAGTGTCAACGAATGTGACAACATCACTAAAATATTTGTATGATGTCCTACTTCGTGCATCTGCCCAGAAGACATTTTTCAACCTCCCATCATCATCCATATCCATTAGTGAAAAGAATCCATTATTCTTATATTGCATCTAGCAAAATAGTCACGGAGGGCTCTAGCACCACCTTTCCCAAGTCGAAGGTGGCGCACTTTGTCAATGTAGTTACGACAATCATTTTCATTGAATGGCAAGTTCTCAAACCCACTTGCTTCTTGCACAAAAGTGGCGAAATTCTTGTTCATTCTGATACCAGCTTGATCATTTGTATCTAACATTCTCTTAACAGACAAAATCACTTCTCTATTGCAGAGAAAGAATCTCGACTTTTTTGGACTTAGTCCGTGATTGTGGGTATTGTGAAGAGTCAACAATTTCAACTCCCTTCAAAAGACGTAGCATTGATCCTTGCATTACAACCTGTCTTTGATGTTGGACGTGGTCGAGCAACATTTGTGGTCCGATTCCGTGCCTTCCCACCACGAGCACAACCCAATGTGATATATCTGAGACTCTCATCCTCGAACCTATGACTCATTTGTGTCATTATCCAAAAACCGCATTGTTTCCCATAGCTTTTATAGTAAGCAATTAACTCTTCTTCAGATTTAAATACCATCCCCTCCTTCGGCTCCTCAATGATATCGGCCCCCTCAGTATGCAATGTAATTTGTGTCCCTTCTTCATTGCAATCTTTGGATTCAGAGGGCGTAGACATATTTTCAACCTCCCTTGGGTCAAGTATGGGCTCCTGAATTTCTTCCACATGGCTTGAGCTTGCAGAGTCTAAACCAATCGGAGAAGGGGATGATGATTGAGATCCCTATAAAGATTTACATTCAGTTTACAACAATATTTTGAATCAATTTAAACATTTTGAAAAATACATAAATTACTTAAAAATTTAACTCATCACCTGACAAGTCCATTGAGATGGGTTGGCATTAGGACGAGGTAAGAATGGTGGGAACCAAGCATGTGGCATTGGAGCATAGCCCCCCTCATGCATATAGCTTGATAAATCTGGATAAAAAAGGCATTGGTATCACCTAAATAGGTCAATAATGACAATTAACCAAAAATGTAGTAATAAATATAGACATTAATATAACTATGGTGTCGAATTTCATCATAATACCTGGGTTGCTAGATTAATAGATGGATCTATGTTAGGAGGTGTTGACAAATATGTGTAAAATGGTCTTGGTATCATCAGGTTTGTTGATGGATCTGTGGTAGGAGGTGTGATAGGAGGAATGTGCTCTTTTCCTTTCTCCATCTACACAACTGCCAAATGTCAATCTTGGATGGTTTAGCTTTATACATTTACTTTAACCACCAATACAGTTAAAAACTTACAATGCACTAGAAAAATTCGTTGGAAGAGGAGCCACTATAGACTTATTAATTTTGTTGATCAGTGCTTGAATGTCCTGTACAAGAATAAGAGTGTAAACTGAAAATTAATCCAATACAATCACTAAATGGACAGGACAAAGCTTAAAAGCATAGAAGTTGCAGCGAAGCCTTCCAACATTAATCATGAAGAACAAGTTACCAAATAAAAACAAGTTATATCAAATGGACTACACAATCATACAACCAGATTTGCATTTACTGATTTTTAACATACTTGAGATTCCAAATCTAAGCAATTTAAACACAAACACACTCAGGACCAAAGGAGAGATTATAACAATGCAATGCAATATTTGAAACTTCTTAAAAATCTCAAACTAAGTTCATAACAACTGAATATTCTAAGTTCTAGAAATGCTAAACATAGATAGAACTGCACAACTGATAAAAGTTTTACTTTAGATGATTTTCTTGAAGTATGAAATTCCCCAAACTAGAATACCCCAAGGCGTATGAATCCAGTAGCATTTCTACATCTCCTTCTCTATTCAACGTTTTCTCTATTTTTTCATTGTCATTCAGTCTATACAATCTGTGAGGTTCATTACATTGCTCCAACAAGGAAACAATCCCAATTGCCAAATAAGACCCGAACCAGAACAATGTGTTTACCCAGTGAATACCAAGGTCAGAAGGAACAAACCTATAGCTCACGTAGCTTTGGCTACCCAAACATAGAGGAGCAAAACTATTTCAATTCAAGGCAACTCAAAGAAAGTGCCAACAATGAAATGAAACCTAAGTCAACGAAAAATTAAACCTTTTTGGCTTAAAATCGTTTCAAACACTATTACATCCCAATGTTTCCTTCAAAAAAACATGGCACGGAGAAGAACAAACCCCAAAATAATTTCGTGATGAAATCTTAAACTCCAAAAGAAGAAAACAACCACAAATATAAAACAATAAAAAATAAATAAAAGATACCTTTTGGCATCAAGTCCATTGGTTGTTGCCATTGAAGCCTTGGAGAGTTCTTGATATTAATTTTACTGGATTTAAGCTTACTTTCAACCTCCTCACCATCGCGCGTAGAGGAAGAGATTTGGGGAGATGGAGGAATTTTCTGTTCGATTTGGGCTACTCGTTCGTCAATTTTCATTGAGTTGCTCTCGCGTTGATTTCTTTCCTCAGTTTTCGTTCGCTGTTCGATTTGGGGAGGGAGGGAAGCAAGTGCTTTCAATTTGGGGAGGGAGGCGGTCTGCAAGTTTTTTTTTTACTTTCATAATTACGTAAATGCCCTCTGTTTCTGCCATGTCACCAACTTGGGTTCGCAATTGGCACGCAAATGCTTGTACCTAGAAGAATTGTATTTATAATACTCAAAAAAATTATTTTTGCAAGTGATTTCACGTACCAAACCGTGAATCAATATTAAATGTAAGGCATTCGTGTAATGAAATGGTGCGAATTGAAGAATGAAATGATTTTCGTGAAATATAAGACCTTCTTCTCTCAATTTTATTTTTTATTTTTTATTTTTTACAATAAAGAAAGCTATGTGAGTATTGGTACACGGTTTGGTTATGCCAAACCGCTTATACCTAGCAAGCCTCTACTCAATAATACTTCTAAGTTTTCAATCTAACTATTAAAAAAATAATCAATCATTTTTATCACAAAAAATGAGAGTAAAAATTTAATTTTCAGTTCTCAAGAAAAGAGGATTAAAAAAATGTAAAAAATAAACTTTAAATATAAGAATTAGAACGAAAATTATGAAAATAAACTGAAAATATAAAAATTCATTAATTTTAACCGATACATTGAAATCGGCCGGTATTGATTGAAATGTACAGTACAACCGACCCGATATAAAATACATACCTTTCTATATCAATTTCTATCCCGACACCATAAATACTGACCGTACATTCAGTACGGCACGATATTTAAATCTCTGCTCCCTAATGTCTATTAAATTGAGCTTGCAGAAGCTCAGAAAAAATCATAAATGTACAGCATTAATGGTGAGGAAACATGAATAAGCATCTCCATCTTACCCATGATGTTAGGCCCGCCCATTTACTTTACTACCAATTCTTCAAACGGAATGCAGAAGCAAGTTCTCTTCTAGCAACAATAAATACAACTGTCAACTAATTTATGAAGCATTGATAATCAGGCAGAGCATAAGAAACCAATAATCAGCATCTTTGCTCCACAACCCAGATGTTGGCCCCCACCCAAAATCGTTTTGCAAGTACGTAGCACATGTGTTACAGTTTAGTGAAGGAGCAAACCTGCTTAGTTCAACCAGAGGAATATTACAAGTTTACAACCAATAATCTGCAAAACTTGTTCTTCCGATTTAGTATCTGTTATGAGCTCTAGAAATGGAACATGCGACTGGCGGATCAAGAGGGAAAGGATGCTGGATTGTGTTTGTGTGTGTTTCCTATATTAACAAATTATAAGAGATAAACGTCGATTTTTAAAGAAACCCATCTTTACAAACAAAGTTTGTGAATAATTCTCTGATATTTTATTGATAGCATCATTACATACTTATAGTCAATTTATTGCACACAAAAAAAATGTAGAATAAACAATAAAATAAATACTAATTGATTGTCTGAAATAAGACAAGTCTGCCTATTATTCTCTAGCCAAAATTACTCATAGTTGCCAACAACGTTCCCACCAATTACGTTCTATACAAGTTGGATGTTAGACGTCCGTATCACTCCCTCCCTCTTCAAAATTTTCCTTGTCCTCAAAGAAAAATTCCAGAAATTGAGTTTTGATCACCTATAGTCTTCTGTCTCTACTTCTTTTTCTTCGTCCTTCATTATTTCTTCTTTAGAAAAAATTCTTTCAATTAAAAATAATTTTTTGCAACAATGGTCAGGCACAAAGTTCTCGTCGCAATTAAAGTAAAGTCCTTTTCTCCTCCTTTCTTGTAACTCGTCGGACTGAGCCACCAAATGGGTGGTGTTTTTATTCTTGATAAACTTGATGGGGGTTCTGTTGGTTCCATGGACACAAATCGCTTGACCTCTACTGTCAATGGTTTCTTAGCATGTCTTGCTTTAAATAATTGAGACAAGCTTATAGCATCTGTGATGGATGCTGGCCTTGCAGCTTGCACATCTGTGCGTATGGGCTCCTTGAGTTCGCTAATGAAGCACCCTAGTTGGTGCACGAGAAAGCCAGGCCTCCCACTCGACTTAAAAGTTGCACAAATTGTAACTAATATTCTCGAACTATTTCCGTTTGGCACAGCTTGCTCAAAGTGCCGAAATGATCCTCAAACAAGGTGGGTCCATAGCAAATACGGAGTCCTCTTTTTAGCGCCTCGCAGGATGTGATTTTTTTGGTATCTTTAAATAATTGGTATCACATCTGCACCTCTCCCTCCAAGTGATAAGCAACTAACGATAATTTTTCAATCTTTTCCGTTTGTTGGTAGTCGAAAAACTGCTCTATCCGGTAGATCCAACTGGTCGGATCGTTCAGGTCATTATATCTCGAAAAGTCCAACTTGGCCAATTTGGGAACTACCGAGTTGTTCCCACCACCACAGTTCCATCCGTTCATATTCCTTGACCCCGATCTTTCTCCATCACCGAAACTCTTGTTGGCCAAAGAATCCATCTTCGCACTTGTCTCCTCGAATTTTTTCATTAAGTGTTCCATAAGGCTCCCAAAATTAGCCATTTGTTGTTCCAAACGCTCAACTCGAGAGTCTTCCATGACCTACTCTGATGCCAAAATGTTACGAGCTTTGGCAATGGAACGAGTTAATCGTGATTCAACTGGGAAGGACGCCGGATCGAGTCAATGTGCCTTACCTATGTTGAATTAAAATTGCAAGAAATAGTTGGGTTGATGAGGAACCCGCCTCTTTCAAACAAGTTTGAATAATAATTTTCTTGATATCTTATTGAAATCATCATTACATACTTATAATCAACTTATTACATACAAGGAAACATGTAGAATAAATGATGAAATAAATACTAATTGATTGTTCAAAATAAGACAAGTTTGCCTCTTATTCTCCAGCCAAAATTACTCATAGTTGCCAACAACGTTCCCACCAATTACGTTCTTTTCAAGTTGGACGTTATAGGTCCGTATCAGTATCAGCAAGAGCAAAAGTACAAATAATGCAACCAGAAACTCTCTGCAGCTATGTGAAGCAGTTCTGCACATCATACAAATGTAACTATTGGTGAGCATGATTTTGCTTTCAAACCAGATCAAAATAACAAATGATATTCCTCACAAAAACTTATCCCCCCCTATAGATACTTGCTTTCAGCAAACTTCAAAGAGTCCTTCAATTTCATCCACAACAATTTCTAGCATCAAATCGTTCCACAAACTGAAGCAATCCCCCAACCCCATGAATAAAAAGTGCTTGGAAGTCACAACAACAACATTGTTGAACAAATTAAAGGAATCACATATGGCAAGAAACAATATTTCAGTCCAAACCATAAATTCCATTTAGTCTCATCCACCATAACATAAGTTTATCGAGGATCTGGAGGACCATACATCATTTGTAGAAAAAATTTCTTGCATTCGTTAATTGGGTAACCAAAGAATTTTCTCACCCTTGCAGCATCTTCAATAAGTAAAGTGTAGGCCCTGTAAGGTAACTTCTAGTCAACACCCATGTTCAACAATTCTGCAAAAACTTATTCCTCTAAATAAACATGACCTTGGCCACTCTTTATAAAAGCATTTTTCTCTCTGACTCAAGTGTGTCTGCAACATCTGTGATTGCTTCCCCTATACCTTGAAAACCTCTCTTACACTCAGCATCCCCTCAAGTTTTCAGTTTTTTGCTGTTCAAACATACCACAGATTTATCATCAAGGTGTCTATGATAGAATCCACGACACGGGTATATTGCATATACCATATAACTAAGAATTTGAGCCACCGCCATTTATATCCTAATTCAATAACTAATTTTAATCTTCATCATAATGTTCAAATCGTTATTATAAAAATGAAGTTTATCTACTTTGTTAGTTCGTTTGTCTTTCAGACCCAATCGTTATCCTCTATTTACACGAATAGCATCCCAAGTGACAAAAACTCACAAAACAATGATAACTCTGTGGTTTTTGTCATTCCTTGAGCTCAATCATTAAACTGTAGCAAAAAATCATACATAAAAGGGTTTGGAACAGACTGCTTCAAGTTCGTGTACTATGAGTGATACAGATTGAAACAGGTGTTAAAGAGCACGATGCGTGGTTACCGCCAACAGATGCAAATAGTAATCTCGATGAAGACTGGATACAGCAATAGCCAGGAAGCAAAATAAAACTAAATTCAGTAGAAGAGATTGGGAAAGAGTCAAAAGACGTCAAAGAAAAACAGGCTCAAAACAAAAATGTAAAGGCCATGCATTGCTGTGTCTATCTTTACTTGGAGATCAAGGCGATGAGCACGGCTAATGTGTAGACGACTATAAAGGCCACGCATTGCAGCCCAAATGGCTTGGAAAATAGTATCATAGGTGGCTGGCTAAAAAAAAAAAATCTCCTTTCTTTTTCAACAAAACAAAAATCTCTATCCAAATTGGAGCCAAAAAAATTGAGGAAAAAAACTTAAGCGAATCTGTGTATCGTGTAGAGAGTCAGTGATCCAGTTCTTATTTTATTCTTCGTGTGTATGAAGAACGAGATTCAATCCCATTCACATCCATTCAAATTAAATAGACAGCATATCTAATTCCACTAAGAAATCAGAAGGGATCTATAAACCATACCTTTCTCTCTGGTTGCCTCTTAATCCGAAAAGACCTTAGCTAAGTACAGCACAGAAAAAGGAAGAAAGAACCCAAAAAAAAAAATATTTAAGATGGTGGTAATTTATTGGGAGGGAGGAGAAGGGGGGTCAGATTTTTCGAGGGTTTCTTGAGCTTTCTCGAGAAACGGCTTGAACCCAAGCTGCAAGGTTAGGTATCCGAACGCCAAGGCTCCCACCACCACTATTCCCGACCTTATCGCATTCATCTCCGCCGTTTGCTTCATCCTTCTCTCTCCCTCTCTCCACCTCCACCTCCACCTCGTTCCCTCTTCGCGAGAGATCAACAGCTCTAGGAGCAGCACTCGGAAATAGCGGGTGGATGTGGAATACCATATTACCAAGGTAAGTGAAAGAAAGAACCAAACGCCGTCGTTGGACACGGACACTGAATAAACGACTCGTAGTAGCCCATAAGTCCAGCCCGCTCATTCCGAATGAGGCCCATTTAGCCCTTGACCCATGACCTAGACATCGTGAATAACGTAGACGTACGCCTCCGTAATGGGCCTTCAGCAGTACGGCATGCCCATTTGTCGAAGTACGGCTCGTTGTTTCACTTGCTTCTTCTTCCGCATCTACCCGCAAGTTTTAGCAAATTTGCCGACTTTAGTTATTGCCCATTTCTCAGTCTAAATTTGCTGACATTAGTTCTTGCACATTTCTCAGTTCATATGTTGCTTCGCTTCGTTCTGTGTTTTCTATGTTGAAGAAGGTTGTGGTGTTTGGGTCGGCTTGTTTTTGTTAAACATAGCGGCATGAACTCTTAGTTTGCCTTATTGGGTAACGCAGAAGATTGTACGTTGTCAAATGATGACTCTAGTTTATTCGATGAGTCACATAAGGAATCTCGAGAATCTATCGAACAATGTGAGTATGGGACGGAGCCAGCCGCCATATTCTCTGTTCTGTTTTTGGTTTATGCAGCTAATTGAAAATTTTCCTTTTTCTATTTTTTTTCGAAGAGCTTTGTCATTTTCATTTATTTATGATCTGCCAATTGAATGATTCTGATAGAATCATATAAGCGCCTTGTTTATTAAGTGCTGAATTGTGAAGTGAATGAGCAAGATGCTGATGGGCTAGCAAACTATGGAGTAGCTGGGAATGAAATTTCCTTTTCATCTGTTATGCAGCTTCCAAAGAGATTGGTGGGGATACTTAACATAGAGAAATCAGGTTTGCCCAGTTTTAGATACTAAAACAGTGTAATTAGTTTAGTTTTACTGTTTGTTTTTCGCATGAGCTTGGTTTTGGGACTTTTGTAACCCCCGAACTCTTTACTTGTAAAAGGTGTTCCTCCGCCAAAAAATGAGGGTTTATACTAAAAAAACTAAAATAAAATAAAAAGTAGCACTCATTGACATTGCCAAAAAAAAAAAAACGTTCTGGAAGGCAAGTGACCATTTATGATTTTCAAAATATATTTTAGTAGATAATTTTTTTGCAGACGTATAGATATTAGATGTGATTGTAGTGTTGCCCTAGTTTGGAATTGTAGTGTTATCCCTTAAATTCATCTATTACTACTTAGTCGCTTGCGGTTATTGAGTCTCAGTTCTATGTAGTGTTGCCCTAGTTTGGAATTGGTTCTTTCCTTGAATATGTGATTGTTTCATCAAAACTAATCCACCAATACTGAGGTGTCTTGCTGGGTCTGCTTTGATGAGGAAGGCGGCATCAAAGCTTTCAGATCCTTTTAACTAGCAAAGAGGTGACAAATGATACCATCGAAGCAAGACAGGAGATTCCAATACATTAGCTATTTGTGTTTTCTTTGCGCAAAAGTCCACTGGCATTTCCTAGAAAGTGTACCAGGCATAATTAATTGGCATCTTGTGCGGGCTCAAACAAACAAGTTCTAAAACAAGTTATATTGTGAACAGAACGCTTTAAGGTAGCCATTTATGCAATAAATATAATGCTTTCACAAGTGTGGGAAAGATATAAAATCTACGTAGTTAGTCGCTAAAGGCAAGGAGGCAAACATCATCAATTAACTTTTTGCTGCAACTCTTTCTGCAGATAAGGCAGAAAACTTGCATTTTGTTAGCAACGGAGTTGATTGTCGGTTGCAGGTTTACGGGTATAGTCTTGTTGGTCCAATCTCTCGAGACACAGGGACGGCTCGACTAGCAAGCATTAAAGTTTTGTTCTTCTCAACCCCTTCCCCCCGGGAGGGAAAACGCTCTTTGAAGACGACAAGAACAAGGGGCATCATGTTGAAGAAACATGATCATTTCTGTTGATTCTAAATGCAATAGATTTGGCTATAATGACAATCAGCCCAATGAATCAAATCGCCCTAGCTTGGCATTTTACAACTGGTAAAAAGGATGTAAAGGTCATATATTTCACATACTAATAAAGGGTCCATGAAATCAAATATCTATGGTACAAAGACCACGCCTATTACACGATGGGGAAAGATGTATCAAATGACCAAAACAAGCACTTTTTAACTGTAATAACTACATATTAAGAACAGTGACTGACTTGTGCTGCCCCAAAGATAAGCACATCTAAGATTCAAATTACAACCACAAAGTATCATAATTAGCTAACTCACTGTCCTTCATGTTCCTAGTCAGCTATTCCTTTCACTCAAGAATCCGAAGGCGGCTGCTCCTGTTGCATCTGTGGCCACATTGTCTGAGTCATGTAAGGGCGAGTCTGTTGGCCATAAAGAGCTTGATCCATTACAGGCTTGCCCACTATCATCCCAGGAGCACCAACCTGTTGAGCATGCTGAGGTGGCATATAATAGTAAGGAAGACCCTCGCCTCCAACAGGAAGATTCCCTCTAGGGATGGATGCAAGAACTTCATCCTTCAGATCCTCCCTCGGGACAATATCGACCAGAAAATCAAATATATCAGTCCTTGTAATTGCTGCAGCGATGTCATTTTTCTGGAGTGTCCTCCTTTTGTTCTCCTCTGTGTGATTCCAAGACCGCAGCGTCAACTCCAGAATGAACATCTCACAGGCCCTGGCAAATATGACCGGAGCTTCAGCTGATATCATCCTTACATCCTCATCAGCCTTCATAATCTTCTTAATTCTAGCCAATGGCAGGCTATGGTTTTTGAAATCAGAGGTTTGCTCAATCTCTTGGTACTGATTTGCCCAAAAATTTTGGAGTTGTTGCTGCAGTTGCTGTTGCTGTTGTTGGTGAATGTGCTGATAAGCAAGTTGGTTTTGTGCAAGCTGAGCTGAAGAGGCAGAGAGACCTGCAGTCTGACTAGGAGACTGCATAGATACGACAGATCCAGGTTGGGAAGCCCCAATCATTTGGTTAGATTGATATGGGTTGAGGCCATATGACACTTGAGCTGCACTACCAATTGCTGGGGGCTGTCCATGGCCTTGCTGATGCTGATCCATACTAGTTTAGGATTGATTGGAAGAAATTCTAAGTGCAAAAAAGCACCCAAAAAATATGAAACTATTAGAAAAAAATATAACAGTCGATAATTTCCTATTAAAATTTGCAGACATAAAATATAAACAATGAGAACAACAGCATAAGCTGTGGACCCTCCATACCGATATAGAACAAAATCTCAGGTACTCGAGCCCCATGAATTACATATGACCAAATCCTAATCTTAAGACAAATCAAATGCAGAAAGACATCTGAGATCTAATACTAGTGATGCCTTGGAAATATTAGACATGTTGAACTGAATCTCTGAGGAAAGAGAGACCATTACAAGCAATTTTGGTCAAGTAAGTTTAGCTCTACTCTGCTCTTCATCCGTAACAACTTTATTCCAAATAGCCATGGATCTC
This sequence comes from Cyclocarya paliurus, assembly GCA_029856935.1. NCBI lineage: Eukaryota > Viridiplantae > Streptophyta > Magnoliopsida > Fagales > Juglandaceae > Cyclocarya > Cyclocarya paliurus. The sequence continues at coordinate 1,323,006 of JARVXP010000463.1, forward strand.
ACCCAGACTGCGGAAGTCAGAAATAGCTAAGATCCTAACTAAGATCCCATATTGAAGCTCTAAGAAATTAAGTTTTCAGTCTAAAGTGCGGAAGAAGCATAAACTTTTACATTGACATCCACGAACAATCTAATTGGCAAGCAAGGTAGAAATTTGATGATATACATGGTAAGATAGCTCTATTAAAGAAATGGGTTTTCCAAAATTTCCAATAAAGAAAGAAAGAAAGAAAGAAGAAGAATAAGGGAAAAGAGAGAGAGAGAGAGAGAGAGAGAGAGAGAAAAGAAGAAGAAGAAAGAATCGGACCAACAACTGAAACATCACAACTGGATCTCGCATAGAGCGTGTCACGACAACAACAAGAATATCATCGTACCAAGTGGTTAAAAATCTAATTTCATTGTTGTCCTCTAACCCTAACCAACACTTTTGTTCAACCACCATCTACACTCACCGAAAATTACGCAGATAAATTTCAACCAAGAATCTATGCACACAAAAAAAGAAAAAAAACTCAAAAATCGAAAAGAAAACGCGGTCATCTATCTACCCAACAAATAGCTAGTGCACACAACCGGAAACAAATAAATATTAGAGAAGAAAAAGAGGGTTCACCTTAGTGGATGCGTCTGGTCGAGGTTTCTGGGTCTATCTTCTGAGTCAGTGAAACCCCAAAAGAGATCCAAGTGGGAAGACGGAGGATGGAGGGAGTGGAAGATTGACTTTATAGGTGCTGCTGTGAAGTAAATGGTTGTGTGAGGTCCTGACTCTTCCCCGCACTATAAAAAAGCGCGACTCCCCTACTATTAACTTTCTGTTTGACCTTTTTCATGAGCAGTTGCTTTGCATCTACGTGAGAACCGAGAAGAGTCAAGACTTCACCGATAAACAGAAAATATACAAAATCACATTCTCAAATCATTAAAAATCAAATTTTAAACTTAATATTCTAAAAAAAATATAAAGACTGATTTCATAATAATAATAATAATAAGAATGCTTAATATTCACATACAGCTCATGAATGAGTTCTTTTCTTTGTCTCACTCAAAAGTTCAATTGTAAACACAATATACTCCATATTTTTTTTCTCCTCAATTACACTCTTCTTTCTTTTTTGTTTTTATAAAGCTTCACAGTGTTCTCTCTCTATAGATGTTCAGAAGAACTCCTAGGGGTCCTGAGGCACCAACTTAAGTTTCGTTTAGTTTTACAGATAAAATAAGATGAGAAATATATGAATAATAATGAGATAATTTATAAATAATAATAAAATAATTTGAATTAAGATATTTTATAAAATTTTAAAAAAAGAGAAAGAAAATAGAATAAAAATATTATAAAATTAGTTAAATAGTTTTTTATGTTTTGTTTAGAAGCTTAGAAAAATTATAATATTAAATAACTATTACGTAAAAAAGTTAAAAATTTGAAATTAAAAAATATTTATATTTGAATGATGTTTAGATATTGAAATGAAATAAAATGATTTTGTGAAACTAAATCGGGCTTTAAGAGTGGGAATAGTGTTTTAAAAGGAAAAAAAAACACTTCACATTCTTGCGTGGAGAGAGAAAGAAGAAGATTTTTACCTTTCATTTAACCTATCATTCATAGGTAATTAAGGAAAATATTCAATTACAAGTATTTCTCCACTACTTTACAACTCAATGTATTATTGGTTAGAAATGTATTATTACCCGATAATTAACTGTTCAATACTAGTAGAGGTTAGAAATTAATTAACCATTAGTCTTTAATTGGCCCCACAGCGCATACACCCCTGACATAAAGTGTCCATCTGGAGAAGCATTAGCAAGGGCTAACCATTCACAATTGAGTTAGGTCCAATTATAAAACAACCGCCCTTCGCTCTCTTGTCTTATCGTCACATAATTAACTCCCAATTCCTTTGTTTTCTCATCATTTTTTTGCAAGCAATGTCACCAACAAAACATATATATAAATAAATATATATATATTTAAATGTTTGGTATCATACGTTAAAGAATAAATGCCACTTTCGTGCTATGCTTGATTCCATCATCGACCTACCTGTTAACAATAATATTAGGATGGGTTAGGATACACAGATCAAATAAGATGAGATGTGACTTTTTGTTAAGAGTTGAATAAAATATTGTTAAATATATTTTTTTAATATTATTTTTATTTTAAAATTTAAAAAAGTTAAATTATTTATTATATTTTTATATAAAAATTTGAAAAAATTATAATAATAAAATAAGATGAGATATTTTGTATATCCAAACCCATCCAATACTATGCACCATAAAAAAATAAAATAAAATAAAATCTATTGACCACCCCAAAGTAGATATATATATATATACACTAAACATTGCCGCTTAAAGTAAAGGATGAATGCTATGCATCAATTACTATTCACTCTTACACTCTATACTTATTATTTTTTTATAAAATATGGGAGTGTTTTTCACAAGGTAAAAGTGTTTTTCATAGAGTGTGAGAATGTTTTTCATAAAAAATAGGATGTTGAGTGGTAAATAGTAACTGATGAGAAGAATTTTTCAAAATAAGGCTGTGTTTGGATATTGAACTGAGTTGAGTTGAGTTAAGTTGAGTTTTTTATTAATAGAAGTGAGTTGAGATGATTGAGTAGGTTTTGTGAGGTCTACTTAAAATGAGTTTATATTTGTTTGGATGTTAAAATGAGTTTAGATATATTTATAGAAAGTTGTAAAATAATTGAGGCCCATCATAAATCCACTGTTCACTTGTCAGTTATGTCTCATGCACAGCCTACGGTAATTCCAACAACAAGTTTGTTATTTATTTATCTACTGTTCACATGTCAGATCTTCACATAAATATATTATTTTATACAAATATTTGCTTACTCTTTTATAAAAACTGAATAAAATAACGGAATGGTACAAAAAAATTAATCCGGATCAAAAATCTCTGCATTCTTGAGGTGTCCCTTCTTGCTACAATAAACGAAATGAGTGTTTTGCTTTTTCCAGATAAAACTCAGCTCAAATTTGTGTTTAAATGGCGGATGGAGTTGAAAATGGAACTAAGTTGAAATGCTTTTATCATCCAAACGAAGTCTAAAAGAAAAAAAAGATCAAGATGGTTAAAAGCAGCAGATGCAAAAGATGTAGATACATGAGTTGCGTTTGACGTTTGCAAGAAATCAATAATGCAAATAAATTTTAATTGGAAATGAGTATCTCGCATCAGCATTTCAGAATATGAGACACCAAGCTAATGCGTCCATGTGCAGCCTGGACGAACCGGAGTATATTATATGCGTGCCATGAGGTCACACAAAGAATCCGGGAAATCATCATTTAAATAAAAGACTTAAATTAAATTAAATTGTATAAAAAAAAGTATCATTTATTGTCAGTTAATCTTGAAAAATGTATATGATTTTGATATTCAATTATTGTTGGGCATTGGAAGTATCTGTTGAATTCTTGATGGGACATCAAGTGACATAATTTATTTTTTCTTGGTCATGAATTGATTAGTATTTGGTTCACGGGCCTGGTGGCGCACCCCGCCAAACCCAATTCAAATATTTGCATCAAATCCTCCCTCACAGAGATCTTACATATTTATAATCGTGTAGTGTGTAAATATCGCGTAATTTAAAAAAAAAATTAAAAAAAAAAGTAAATATAATATCTAGCTAAAAGAAAACTAATTTTTTAATAATAAATTCTCATTCTTTTCAAAATGATTGCGCGATACTTACGGACTCCATAACAGTACATAACTTTACTCTTATCTTAGAGAATCAAAAGAAAATGGGAAAGAAAAAAAATATTACTTTATTACTTATTAGACTAGAAATTACAACATTTCATTTGTTCAAGCTAAAGCAAATGATAACTTAATAACACAAAACCGTTATGTGGGTTCCCTCCTGTATGGAGGATGGTCTATGTAGGTCCATTAAGTCCACATGGAGAGAGAGTTTAGGCTTAGTTTAATTAAGTTTATTAAAACTTAAGTGTTGCTGCTTCTATGAGAAGAAACATGAGAGATTGGGGAGAGGAAGAGACAGTAAAAAAAAAAGAAGTTCGTCCAGTTTCAATCAGACACTTTGATCATAGTCGACTGTGGTTCGATTGAGCTGAAATTTTGCAGGCACGTTCACAAGTCAAGGTTCTATAATCTAAATGGTGGAGATCGAATTTGGAGCAGTATTTATGGTGTTCGAAATCATGAACAGTAACAAATCTCTTTAGTGAAATATCTTCTATCATACTGTTTGGTTGCCAAGAAAGTGTTTTCTTGAGATTATTGCTGATTATATGCCTCTAGTGTTATCTAGAGAGAACATTTATGTACACATCATTGTTGATAGTAGAAGGTTTAACTGGACTAGATCCCGTAGTTTTTCCCTTTGCATTGAAGGGTTTTCCACATAAAAAAATCTTGGCTCTTTGTGTGTGTGTGATTTTATTTTAAATTATTCTCTATTAAATTACTTCCTAAAATATTCACACAAAGTGAGAGAGAATTATTTCCGCTGTTTGGTAATAGATTTGGTTATTCCAAGTCGATGTTAAGATTTCTCCCAACAAAGTGGTATCAGAGCAGGATTATAGTCATTCAATACTTTGTGTTGAATAATTGAAACTAATTTGAGTAGAATGGTTACTTTGAATGGTTCTAATTATTACACTTGGAAAGGAAAAAATGAAGGCCTTCTATTTGTGAAGCAATTTCATCTATCGGTGTTTGCTTATGAGAAGCCTGAAAATAAATCTGATGAAGAATGGACTTTGCAGCATCGACAAATTTGTGGATACATCAGACAGTAGGTAGATGATAATGTTTCGAACCATATTAGTGGGGAGACACATACACATACACTCAAGAATAAACTTGAACAGTTATATGCTCAAAAGACTGAAAATAATAAAATGTATCTGATCAAGCATTTGATGTCTTTGAGATATCAAGATGGAATTTCGTTGATAGATCACTTGAACACATTCCAAAGAATAATTAATTAGTTGGCTGGAATGGGTATCAAGTTCAATGATGAGGTACATGATTTGTGTTTACTTTGTACATTGCCAGACTCTTGGGAAACATTCAGAATTTCATTATCCAATTCAGCCCCAGATGGTATAATCAATGTAAATCTGGCTAAAAGTAGTGTTTTGAATGAAGAGCTGAGAAGAAAATCACAAGGTTCCTCTTCCCAGTCAAAGGTCTTGGTTACAGAAAAGAGGGGGAGGAGTAAAAGCAGAGGTCCAAAGAATAGAGATAAAGGCAGAAGCAAGTCAAACAAGTTTGCTAATGTTGAGTGCTATCATTGTGGCATGAAAATGACATATTAAGAAATATTGCAGAAAATTGGAGAGAGAATACAAGGAGAAAATGAATAAGAAGAAGAACGATGATGAAAAGAATGATGATCAAGTTGTCGCCACTACTACTGGAGACTTCTTCATTGTTTATGATGATAATGATATTGTAAACACTGTTTATCATGAAACTAGCTAGCTGATTGATAGTGGTACCTCAATTCATGCTACATTAAAAAGAATTTCTTCACAAACTATGTACCTGGTGATTTTGACACAGTAAAGATGGGCAATGGTGGCTTGGCTAAGATTTTTAGCTTTGCAGATGTGTGCTTGGAAACTAATAACACTACGGTGCTTATTCTTAGAGATGTGAAGCACATTTTTAATATTCGCTTGAACTTGATTTTTACAAGTAAACTTGATGATGAAGGATATTGCAACACCTTTTGTAATGAGCAATGGAAGCTTACAAAGGGTGATATGGTTATAGCTCAAGGCAAGATGGTTTCAAATTTGTACATGCTACAAGCAAGGCTCTCTAGTAACATTATTAATGCTATGGAGAATGAGTTCACAATACAATTATGGCATAAGAGACTTGCCCACATGAGTGAGAAAGGCTTAGTAATATTGGCTAAAAAGAACTTTCTGTCTGGAATGAAGAGTGCATCTTTGAAAAAATGTACTCACTGTTTGGCAAGGTAAGTAGAATAGAGTTTCCTTCAAAAGTTCTCATTCTTCAAGAAAGTCAGGTATACTTGATCTAGTTCATTCAGATGTTTGTGGTCCTATGAAGACAATAACACATGACAGTTCTTTGTATTTTGTGACCTTCATAGATGATCATTCAAGGAAGTCTTGAGTTTATACCTTGAAAAGAAAAGATCAAGTATTGGAAATGTTTAAACAGTTTCAGACCTTAGTTGAGAGACAGACTAGAAAGAAACTGAAGTGCATCCGAACTGATAACGGGGGAGAGTATTCAAGCCCATTTGATGATTATTGCATACATCAAAGTATTTGGCATTAAAAGACACCTCCGAAGACTCCTCAGTTGAATGGTTTAGCTAAGAGAATGAATAAAACACTGATTGAAAGAGTGAGATGTTTGCTTTCACAGGCACAATTGCTTGGATCTTTTTGGGGTGAGGTTTTGAGTATAATTGTACATGTTTTTAATATGACACCAGGTGTTCCACTTCAGTTTGATGTACTAGATAGAATTTGGACTAGTAAGGATGTTACTTATGATCACTTACGTGTCTTTGGTTGTAAAGCATTTATGAATATTCCAAAGGATGAGAGGTCTAAGCTCGATGTGAAGGCCCAATAGTACATCTTTCTAGATTATGGTATGAATGAGTTTGGGTACAGATTATATGATCTAATTGATAAGAAACTAGTGAGAAACCGAGACATTGTGTTTATTGAATATTAAACCATACAAGATATTGAGAAGACAAATAAAGCAGTGATCCGATACAATGATGGTCCAATTAACTTGAATTAGGTGCCATTGACAGATTTGCCATCACAGGTTGAACATGCTATTGAAAATGACCAACAGAGTCCATGTGATGCAGATGCTCCCTTATAGAATGAGACCCTTGGTCAGTTGCCAGAACCAGAGATGCGACCAAATGTTCCACTCAGGAGGTCTATCAAAGACCGACATCATTCCACTCGGTATTCTACAGACGAGTATGTATTAATTAGGGGTGGGCAGTGGGGCTCCGCACCCCGCTGCACCGCCCCGCCCGCCCCGCCCCCGCCCAAGAGGGGCGGGGGAACCGGGCCGCCACCCCGGGGTGCGGGTGGCCCCGCCCCGCACCCTGAAGAGAAACGGGGGCGGGGGACGGAGGGGGCACGGCCCCGCTCCGGTTTTACCCCGCCCCGCCCCGCATACATATATATATATTATATATATATATATATTTATATTATATATTTAAAAAAAAAAACCCCTTATTAATGAAACGGCGCCGTTTTGTCTATGGAGAAAACGGCGCCGTTTCACTAATAAGGGGTATAACCCCGGTTTACCCCCCCTCCCCTCACTCCTCTCGTCGTTCTCGAAGGCTCGAAGCTTCACTTTCGTCTCTCTCGCGCTCTCTCGCACTCTCTCGCACTCTGTCTCTGACTCTCTCGCCCTCGCGCTCTCTCAGACCTCAAGCTCCCTCTCTCGCACAGTCGCACTCCTCTCTCTCTCTCACTCTCTCGCACTCTCTCTTTGGCGGCTCTCTTAGAGACTCAGACCTCAATCTCACCCTCTCGCACGACTGCGCCGAACTCCAAACTCCAAAGGTAAGAAGAAAAACTCTCAGTCTCTGACTCTCTCGCACTCTGTCTCTCGTTTCGATTTTATTTTTTATTTTTTAGTTTTGGATCGGAGATTGGAGGAAGGATGGGTTGAATTGGAGATGGAGGATGGGAATGATTGTGAAATTGTGTGCTGTGGATTCTGCTTGTGCATGTGTTTGACTGTGTGTGAAATTTTTTTAGGGGTTTCGGATTCAATCCGAAACCCTAATTTTGTTTAGGGGTTTCGGATTGAACCCCCAAATTGATTTGGGGGTTCAATCCGAAACCCTAATTTTTTTTAGGGGTTTCAATTGAAACCCCAATTTATTTAGGGGTTTCGGATTGAACCCCCAAATTGATTTGGGGGTTCAATCCGAAACCCTAATTTTTTTTAGAGGTTTCAATTGAAACCCCTTCAATTGAAGTTTAGGGGTTTCAATTGAAACCCCAATTTATTTAGGGGTTTCGGATTGAACCCCCAAATTGATTTGGGGGTTCAATCCGAAACCTTAATTTTTTTTAGGGGTTTCAATTGAAACCCCTTCAATTGAAGTTTAGGGGTTTCAATTGAAATCCCAATTTATTTAGGGGTTTCGGATTGAACCCCCAAATCAATTTGGGGGTTCAATCCGAAACCCTAATTTTTTTTAGGGGTTTCAATTGAAACCCCTTCAATTGAAGTTTAGGGGTTTCAATTGAAACCCCAATTTATTTAGGGGTTTCGGATTGAACCCCCAAATTGATTTGGGGGTTCAATCCGAAACCCTAATTTTTTTTAGGGGTTTCAATTGAAACCCCTTCAATTGAAGTTTAGGGGTTTCAATTGAAACCCCAATTTATTTAGGGGTTTCGGATTGAACCCCCAAATTGATTTGGGGGTTCAATCCGAAACCCTAATTTTTTTTAGGGGTTTCAATTGAAACCCCTTCAATTGAAGTTTAGGGGTTTCAATTGAAACCCCAATTTATTTAGGGGTTTCGGATTGAACCCCCAAATTGATTTGGGGGTTCAATCCGAAACCCTAATTTTTTTTAGGGGTTTCAATTGAAACCCCTTCAATTGAAGTTTAGGGGTTTCAATTGAAACCCCAATTTATTTAGGGGTATCGGATTGAACCCCCAAATTGATTTGGGGGTTCAATCCGAAACCCTAATTTTTTTTAGAGGTTTCAATTGAAACCCCAAATTGATTTGTTGTGTTCGCTTTGCATTGTGACTTATTTAATTTTTTTTAATTTTTTTGTGTTGAAAAATCAGGGATGTCTTCTCAAAGGGATTACAGTGACAGCTCTCTTACCCCTACTAGTATCCCTACTCCTGCCCCAGAATTGGCTCCTACTGAGCCAATTCCAACCCCTTCAAGTACACCTTGCCCCGCCCCCATCCCCCCACCGACACAGAGCAAGAAACCTGTGTCCATAGTTTGGTCTCACTTTACCAAACTAGAGGATGGTGACCCCAATAACCCTCAAGCCAAATGTAATTATTGTGGGAAAATATATGGATGTCACTATAGGAAACACGGTACATCCCAGCTAAAGGTCCATTTAGAGGAACAATGCAAGAAGAGTCCAATATTAAGATCTTTATTGGAGAAGAATCAATCTAGACTAGAAGTTGGACTAAAAAAAATGGCGGATGGGAGTAGTGGTGGTCCAACGTTGAAGGGGTTTACGAAGTATAATCCCGATGAGTGTAGAAGGAAGGTAGCTCATATGGTGATCATAGACGAGCTACCTTTTCAGTTTGTGGAAGGGAGAGGGTTTAAGGAACTGGTTGGAGAATTGGAACCTAAATTTTTGCTTCCTTCTCGCCACACTGTGGCAAAAGATATTAAAAAGATGTACAGAACAGCTAAAGATGTTTTGAGGGGCCAATTGGCGGGTATGGTAGTTTGCCTCACTACTGATACTTGGACTTCTGTCCAAAATTTCAATTACATGTCTTTGACTGCCCATTTTATTGATTCTGATTGGATTCTTCACAAAAAAATTATTAAATTTTGTCAAATAGTTGATCACAAGGGTGAGACTATTGGGAAGGCCTTGGAGGCCGCAATAAAGGAGTGGGGGTTGACACGGGTTTTGACAGTGTCTGTTGATAATGCCTCCTCTAATGATGTCGCCTTGGGATATTTGAAAACTTATCTTAGAGAGGCGAATAAAACATTTTTGGGTGGTGAATATGTGCATGTTAGATGTGCTGCACATATCTTGAATATAATTGTTACTGAGGGGTTGAAAGATGTTGATAACTCGGTTGCACGAGTTAGAATGGCTGTAAAATTTGTGAGGTCTTCTCCTTCTAGATTGGAGAAATTCAAGATTGCTGCGAAGAGTGTGGGCATAACATCGAAGAAGGGTCTTTGTACTGATGTTCCTACCAGATGGAACTCAACTTATTTGATGTTAGAGGCGGCCCAAGAATATAAGACAGTCTTTCAGTTATTGGGGGATGAAGACATTCAATATGTCAAATACTTTGATGAGCACGGGGGCTTAGGAAAGCCTAGTGATGATGATTGGGAGGTAGTTTCTACTTTTGTTGATTTTCTGGGCTTTTTCATGATATCACATTGAAGTTATCTGGTTCCTTATACCCTACATCCCATGAGTTTTGTCAACAAATATGTAGGGTAAAAGAGGAATTAGACGACATGTGTAGGGGTTCCAATATAAGGATGAGGGGGATGGCATTGACTATGAGGGTCAAGTATGATAAGTATTGGGGAGATTTGAGCAGATTGAATATTTTGTTATATGTGGCTGTTATTCTTGATCCCCGCCTGAAAATTTCAGGCATGTTATATGGTTTGGGACTTGCGCACGATCAGGGATGGGCTGATCTTATTGGTGATATGGCCCGAGATACTCTTACTAAATTGTATGATGAGTTTAATACAATTAAGGGTGGTACTGGATCTACTACACCTACACCTACCCCAACGCCTCCTTCAGACACTGGGCCAGGAAAAAAGCGTAGATTATCGTGGACTAAGACCCTTGCACATAATCCCACACTAGTCCGTCAATCTACGGAGGTGGTTTCGGAGTTAGACAACTATTTGTCAGGGGATCTTATTCAAGATGATGACAATTTTGATATATTGGTATGGTGGAAGGCGGCAGCAAAGAAATATCCCATCCTTTCTGAGATAGCCCGTTGTATCTTGGCCATCCCTATTAGCACCGTTGCCTCAAAGTCAGCCTTTAGTACCGGAGGGCGCATATTGGATCCTTTCCGTAGTTCATTGTCTCCTTCGACTGTGGAGGCATTGATATGTACACAGAGTTGGACGATGGGAAAGGATATTTATGTTCCGGATGTTTTGGATTTTAAGGAGACTGACGAGGAGGAGGGTGGTGAGCAGTCTGGATCTGGACCACCTGGTAATTGTTGTTTTTATTTTAATATATTTTGATTTATTTATATTCATTTTGATTTTATCGGTATTAATTTTAGTGTTGTAACTTGTAGCATCACATGAGACTAGTCAGACGACATCTACCTCCGCTGCTTCATAAATATGTGCTCACTGCTCAAGGCTCAAATCTGAATTATCAATGATTTGTAATATTGATACAATGTCCATTCGACATTTATGTAACTATGTTTGTAATTTTGTAATTATTTAGCCTTTCAATTTTGTAATTTTGTAATAGCTTAATTATTATTATAATATTATTAGTTTCTTAGGTAGTAGACTAGTAGTATGCTACTAGTGTAAATTTGTATTTTTTTTTATTCATGTAATTTTTTTTAATATTTTTTTTAATTTTTTTTTCTTCTTTCCATTTTAAACCTTTTATGGGCTCAAATGGGCCATTTTGGGCCCATTTGAATGGTTTCTGGGCCAAAAATAGCCCAGAAATCATTTATGGGCCAAAGGCCCAGTAGGGGGCGGGGGGGGCGGGCGGATTGACCCCCCCCACCCGCACCCCGCTGTGCGGGACGGGGTACCCCGCCCCCGCATGCCGGGGGCGGGGTACGGGGACGAAGTTCTCCCCCCGTCCCATGCGGGGGCGGGGGGCGGGGAGGGGGCTACCCCGCCCCGTATGGGGCGGGTAGCACCCCTAGTATTAATGACTGACGGGGGAGAGCCCGAGTGTTATGCAGAAGCCATGGAAGACGAACATAAGGCAAAGTGGATTGATGCCATGCAAGATGAGATGCAGTCATTTCATGACAATCACACTTTTGAACTGGTTAAGTTGCCCAAAAGTAAAAGAGCTTTGAAGAACAAGTGAGTTTATAGATTGAAGCAAGATTAACACACTTCCCGACCACGATACAAAGCTAGACTTGTAGTTAAGGATTTAGTCAACGAAAATGTATCAACTTTGATGAGATCTTCTCTCCAGTTGTGAATATGTCCTCCATCCATGTGGTTCTTGATTTAGCAGCTGGTATAGACTTAGAAATTAAACAGATGGATGTGAAAATTGCCTTCCTACATAGTGATTTAGAGGAAGAGATTTATATGAAGTAACCAGAGAGTTTCAGGGTGAAAGGCAAAGAAGATTGTGTGTGTCGACTAAATAAAAGTTTATATGGTCTAAAGTAGGTGCCTAGACAATGGTATAAGAAATTTGAGTCAGTTATAGAAGAGCAAGGCTACAAGAAAACCACCTCTAACCATTGTGTATTTGTGTAGAAATTTTTTGATGATGACTTCATAATATTACTGTTTTATGTTGATAATATGTTGATTGTTGGCAGGAATTTTTCAAGAATTGAAAATCTGAAGAAGCAATTAAATCAGTCATTCGCCATGAAGGACTTGGGGCTAGCAAGGCAAATTCTTGGTATTCGAATTTATCGAGATAGAAAAAAAAAAGTCGTGTATGTCACAGGAGCGATATATTGAAAAAGTACTCGACAGATTCAATATAAATAAAGCTAAGACAATTAGCTCTCCTCTTGCTACTCACTTTAAGTTGAGCACGAAGCAAAGTTCTTCCACAAATAGAGAGAATGAAAATATGGAAAGAGTCTCATATACCTCAGTAGTGAGTAGTTTAATATACGCAATAGTATGCACAAGGCGATATAGCTCATGCAGTTAGTGTAGTCGGTCGTTTTCTCTCAAATCCAGGAAAAGAGCATTGGACTGCAGTTAAGTGGATTTTAAGATACCTCAGAGATACTTTCAAGGTATGTTTGTGCTTTGGAAATGGTAAGCCTATACTTGAAGGGTTTACAGATGTAGATATGGTTGATGACATTGATTCCAGAAAGTCTACTTCAAGGTATTTGATTACTTATTCAGGGGGAGCTGTGTGATGACAATCAAAACTACAGAAATATGTTGCTTTGTCTACCACAAAAGTTGAATACACTGCCATAATTGAAACAAGCAAATAGTTGATATGGATGAAAAAGTTCTTAGAAGAACTGGGTCAGAAACAAGAAAAGTATACTCTCTATTATAACAGTCAGAGTGTCATTCATCTCAGTAAGAACTCAACTTTTCATTCAAGATTCAAGCATATTGATGTGAAGTATCACTGGATTCGTAATGCATTGGATATGAAGTTGTTACAAATTGAAAAAAATCCATACTGATGAGAATGGGTCATATATGATGACAAAACCACTACCTATGCAAAAACTCAGAGTATATAGAGCAAAAGCAAGTATGGTAAGTTCCCCCACGTTGTTGGGAAGGGAGAGATTTGTTGTGTGGGTTTCCTCCTATATGGAGGATGGCCCACGTGAGTCCAGCCCACATGGAGAGAGGGTTTAGGCCCAGTTTAATTAAGTTTATTAAAACTTAAGTGTTGCTACTTCTCTAAGTAGAAAAGAGAGTGAAAAAAAGGGAGAAAACCGTGTGAGAGATTGGGGAGAGGAAGAGACAGTAAAAAATATGGAAGTTTGTCCAGTTTCAATCAGACGCATTGATTGGAGTCGTCTGTAGTCCGATTAAGCTGAAAGTTTGCAGGCATGTTCACAATCAAGGCTCTATAATCTGAACGGTGGAGATCGAATTTGGAGCAGTATTTATGGTGTTTGAGATCGTAAATAGTAACACATCTCTTTGGTGAAATCTCTTCTATCACACTGTTTGGTTGCTAAGTGTTTTCTTGAGATTATTGTTGATTGTATGCCTCCAGTGTTATCTAGAGAGAACATTTGTGTACACATTATTGTTGATAGTGGAAGGTTTAACTGGACTAGGTCCCGTGATTTTTCCCTTTGCATTGAAGAATTTTCCACGTAAAAAATTATTGGCTCTGTGTGTGTATGATTTTGTTTTAGATATTTTCTATTAAATTACTTCCTAATAGATTCACCTAAAATGAAAGAGAATTATTTCCGCTATTTGGTAATTGATTTGATTATTCCAAGTCGATGTTAAGATTTCTCCCAATAGACTTTATCTTACGAAAAATGATATGATATTTGTAATCGTGTAGTGCGTAAATGTCGCGTAATTCTTTTTAAAAAAATGAATAAATATAATATCTAGATGAAAAAATCTAATTTTTTAATAGTAAACCCCCCACTCTTTTTCAAAATGATTGTGCGATACGTGCGGACTCCACGACTATATATAGCATTACTCTTATCTTAGAGAAGCAAAAGAAAAGGGGGAAGAAAAATAACAGTACTTTATTACTTATTAGACTAGAAATTACAACTGTACATTCGTTCAAGCTAGAGCAAAGGATAACTTAATAACACAAAACTACCCACATAAACCAAGCTATTTCCATTACCAACAGTTGTTATCACTCGTTCAGCTTATTTTACATGGCCCCTGGAGCATGGAGGATGCATCAGCCTTTGCCATATAAAAACCCACCCTTTCCAGCCCAATTGGATATAGATTTTGTTTTATCACACTCACTCTCTGGCTGCAACAACCGCTGGCCCTTCCACCTGAAATTTTCAGCCCCACCAATTTGAGTCATTGACAAATCAGTACAACAGAATTTCAAAATATGCGGGGGATTTGACCTCCATCAGACTCCTTAGCTGGTGGGCACACCTAAATCCATACCCCAAAAATGGAAGAACAGACATAAATACACACACACAATACATAAGGAGATGACACCAATTTGCTATGTTAAGTCTCTCTCATAGCTGACAAAACACCCTTCTTTTCATACTTCAATTTCCACCAACAAACCAATGGTTTATAAATCCATTTGAAATATGCTAATTATAGATTGGAAGATAATTATAGATCAAACGAATTCTCTCTTAGAATTCTCCTGTTCAAACGATATTTATTACTGTTTGTGTGGTCTGACAGATAGTATTAAATGTTGTGTGTATGTTCTTTTCGAAATTAACTTAGAATGGAAGTAAAAGAATTTCAGGTAATCCTTATTGTAGATTATACGTGTATGGTTACCATTATAATACTAGACAGGAGAAAGTAATTGGCAGACATGATAGGATACTAACGATAGGATTATTTGTGACGGAATATTTGCGACAATAACAACTATTTGCGACAAAATCAGACTCATTTTGGCATGAAATAATCATTTTCGATAAAAATAACTTGTCACAAATAAGCAATTTTTTTGTAGCACGTGTATGAAAATGTGTACCTTGAATGTTGCACCCCAGATCTCTTCATCATTTGCAGGTACCGCAGTGATCTTATTCTTTGGGTTCTCATAGCTCCTCAGTTCTCCTACGGTCGTAGAGAAGAAACATCCTATCGAATCCCAGGCAAAATTGTGAACATAGTGAATTAGAGAACAACGAGAGAGACAAGATAATGGAAAAAATCCCAATTCAATTTGAATTGTAAGAAAGTAAAATCCTATTTTGATTTTGTTCAAGTATCCTCCGTCTATAACATATTTGTCACCCACCTTGAGGGAAAGAAGCAAGTGACTTGCCACAAGCACCTTGAAGCAATTCTGCATTGTCAGCAAAAGCCACATATCCATCAGCAGTGATTCCCCAATACAGAGGAACCTTACCATATTGGTCCTGTAACACCACCAACACCACTCAATTATTAATAGCTATTAGCTTTAATGGAGGCATTTGTTGGTGGGTGGGTGGGTGGGTGGGGCTAACTTACAGAAGCGACAAAGAGGGTTGAGGTAGACTTGTCAAAGACTACGAATGCGAAACTCCCACTAAGGTGGCCAACAACATGGTTGGGAGGGTAGGGTGCACGGTCACGGAGTGCCTTGTAAGCCTCAATGACCAAGACCACCTCGTTCGCAGACTTGGCAAGCCCATATTGCTGCTTCAAACTTCCCAAGTTGTCGAGGGCTCCCTCGAACAAGCAGAATATCTCATCCTTCACTGCAAATGACCTGCCATTTTTCCATTCGTATTAGTTATACACTAAGGTTAGGTTTGAAAGTTTTTTTAAATATAAAAATTTTATCTCATCATTACAATTTTTTTTAATTTTTATATAAAATATAATAAATAATTCAACTTTTTCAAATTTTAAAATAATAATAATATTAAAAAAATAATATTTTATTTAATTTTTAACTTTCA
Source organism: Cyclocarya paliurus (assembly GCA_029856935.1). Lineage (NCBI taxonomy): Eukaryota > Viridiplantae > Streptophyta > Magnoliopsida > Fagales > Juglandaceae > Cyclocarya > Cyclocarya paliurus. The sequence continues at coordinate 1,339,108 of JARVXP010000463.1, forward strand.
TCTCAAATTAAAAATTTTCTTCTCAACATTCAAACCTAACATAAGATTTCCAATTAAATTAGTTAGTCAGGAACCTAACCGAAAAAAGAAAAACAACATTAGTTGGGTTTTGCTATTCATCCTCCCCACACTCCACACTCCACACTTTTTAATATTTTTTAATATTTTTTTAAATTTTTTTTTGAATTTATTTTTTTTAAACTATTTATAATTTTTTATTCACTATTCATATAAAAATATATTTGATAAAAAAAATTAAAAAAGAAATTAAAAAAAAGATAAAGTGTGGAGTGTGGTGTGAATAGTAAGAGGTTGAATAGATTTTTTCTTCATGCGTAACACAGAACTAGAATTTCAGGACTTGGATTCAGACATAGAAATACAACATACGTTGAAACTAAAAAGTGCGCTGGGCTATAAAAGGTGCAGGTATCGAGACGGTATTTGTCAATTCAGCATCAATCACGAGATTATCAGAATATATACCCATATATATATATTTATATATATATATATATTATATGATAAATAATTGATTAATATTAATGGAGTATTATTGTGTATAATACTACTCACTCCCTTGCTGCACATGAAACGTGAGAGCTATATAGTTTCATAAAATAATTTTTTTTTTATAAGTAGAGAATAGCTGCAGTTATTTATAAAAATAAATTTATAAATTAATATAATATAATTTTACAATTTAAATTTAGGTTAAACCATTCCTAACGTTTCGTATAATAATAAGAACAGCGGAACGTGGAAATTCCGTTCTGCTAACTTTTTGGGTCCCCCAACTTGACTGGAATCCTTATCCTGATTCGACCGGCTTTATCCAGATCCCACCTACTTTCTCCAGTCCAAACCAAAAAAGTCATTGCGGCACTCTCACTCAAATTGATATTATATATATAATATGATAAATCATTTACATTACAGGAACAGAAAAAAGAAAAAAAATCCTCCGCACAAAAATACAATAATCCAACCTCCCATCCAAAAAGATATTTAGAAAGATAGCCGTGACTTGCAAGTCTGTTGTAACCATAACATATTGTTCGTGGCCGTGACCCGTGCAATATTAAAGATGATTACCAGGAATATGAACTGCTCTCGGTTCTCGCCATAGAAAAACAAATTCTGTTATTTTTAATTGTATTTATTGATATAATATACTTTAAATAATTATCAATTTAAATATTATATTTAGTTATTTAAAGGTAAGGTATTAACAATTATAATTAAAAAATGATAAAATTCAAGCTATCCAAAGACACTTCTATTTTGTGTTTAAAATAAAACAATAACAAAAGATAACACTCGGTTCTTTTCAAAAGTGCGTTGGACCAATTGGTCCTCAACCAACGGCCACAACTAATTCAATCGTTCACCTCCAACTCACGTTTAAGATCATCTGACCGTCCACGTGCTGGATAAGACTCTAATCTATGGCAAATCTACCACGCGTAGACACAAGCTCACGAAATGACCGAGACAGAGAATACTCATCAACACGTGGCAACGTACGTGAAGAGCCCCGTAAACGACAAATATCTACTTCTCAGCAAATCAATCAATATGATTGTAAAATCATTGGCCCTTGGATCTTCACGCCCAACGTCCCGCGAGCTAGGCTCGTAGCATAATAATACTACCGCTCATCATTTTCTTCTCCACTTCTACCTAGTCCTTGCCATCAATTCGACTCCGAGTCTTTGAATTTAGCAGAAATGATTTCGATCTGAAGATTTCCGTAACTAATGGATGGCAGTGATCTGAATCACAAGGACAGAGGCATACTACGAAAGCCACGCGATCATGAAAGAAATCAGCGTATTGGATCATATGAAAAATTGATTTGGTTATTGCTTGATACTCTGCTACTTCATCTTTCCCTTTTTTCTCAGCAACCAAACGTGGCTGAGTTAGACGATGATCGAAAAAGGATCAAATTAATTTTACCGACCGTCCGATCTCCAAACTTTGCTTTCGGATTCCTGTTCCGATTAATGATCGAAAGACGGTCAGGTTTATTTGGTCCTCCCGGTTAGTCTATAAATTCTCTCTCTCTCTCTCTCTCTCTCTCACGCGCACGCGCCCACACACAGTTAACTCCTCCTGGCGTACTCATTTTTAATTCTATTTTTCCTCAACACAGAGTATGAGAGGCCGTTGCAACATGCATGGCGACGCAGGCGGCCCATTTTTTCGTTTTCCATTTTTATTTTTATACATGGTTTTTAAATGTACCTGGGCAGCAACGGGGACTCCTTGTGGTGAGTGTAGGCCAACTGGACTTCGTCTCCGACATGTATGGACACCGCGGAGGCATTGGTCTCGATGAACCGGTTCAGCAGTGCCGCAGACGTGATCTTTGGCGAAGGAGTCCGACAGCCGGCAGCCACCAGCTCCTCCGGAGGCGAAACGATCGAGCTGCTGAACACCCCCAACATCTCCGACTACAAAATTCTCCCACTCTCTAGAAAGTCCCCTCTCTTGCAAGAAAGTTAGAGCTCAAGAATAAGATTCAGAGCTGGTAAGCCTGGGTTTTGATTTATAGGCGGATGACTGAGGGCATTTCAGTATTTGCAAATCACCGTAATTTTTATCATCCAATCAAGGGAAGAATGGCCACGTGATGTGTGGGGTCCACTCTAGGCGATGATTCCTGAGGACTGTCGATAAGGACGGGGAGACGTTTTTGGGGGCCCTACCGAAAGGTTAAACATACTGTAATTTTATTTTTTCTTACGCGCGTGATTCTTCATATTTAAAGAAAAAAGTTTTTCATTTCTTGAATTTCATCATCTTTAATTATGTGGATTGGTGTTTCTTGTTTTAAATGATTATATATATAAATAATTAATATATTAAATTATATTATATAATTAAAATAATAAATTTAAATTAAAGAATAACGTTCATCCAATTAAGGGAAGAACAACTACATGAAATATGGGATCCACTCTTGGTGATGATCTCTAGAGACCGTGGAACGAGGAGACGTTTCGATGTTTTTGTTGGCCCTACTAAAGGTCTTTTATTTTATTTTGCGTTCATACTATTCAAATTGACTAATGTTCTATATAGTGATGAGTTATAGAAGCGTTATATATTTTTGTTTAGAAGAGTAAAATTTATTATTAAAAAATTAATTTTTTATATAGATTTATTATTTAGGCTACGTTTAGTGTTGATTTGAGTTCAGCTAAGTTAAGTTCTTTGTAAATAGTAATGAGTTAAGTAGTTGAGGGAGTTATATAAGGCCCATTGAAACTGAGTTTAAAATGTGTTTGAATGTTAAGATAAATTTAATATTTTTTATAAAAAATTGAAAAAGGTTGTAGGTCTCACGTATAAAAATGTTTTAAATTGAAAAATATTGTAGGTCCCATGTGTAAGAAAGTTTTGAGTTGAGATGAGTTTAGTAATTTAAAAGTTAGATATTTGGATGTTAAACTCAGTTTAAAATTAAACTGAACTCAATTAAACTCAGCTTAACTTGGGAACCAAACGCAACCTCACTCATATCCAAACATGTCCTTGGAAACCACTTTTCAATCAAAAGCACTTGCCATTTCTCTTGGCTTTGTTAGTCAAAGTCAAACAGCGTATTTATATTATTTTTTATTAAGGTCTCGTTTGGTTGTTAAATTCAAATGAGATCAATTCAGTTCAATCTAATTTTAAATTTAGTCTAACATCTAAACACTTAACTCTCAAATTATTAAACTCATCTCAACTCAAAACCTCTTTACACGGGAGACTCACAATCTTTTTCAATTCAACATTTATTTATACGTGGGACCCACAACCTTTTTCAACTTCTCATAAATACATATAAACTTATCTTAATATCCAAACACATTTAAACTCATTTTAGGTGGACTCCACAAAACTCATTCTACCATCTCAACTCACTAATATTTATAAAAAATTCAACTCAACTAAACATCTAAACACAACTTAATTTTAATCTAGAGTAGGGTAGTTTGTCGTCCACGTCCAAAAAAAATTCCCCACCTCCTTTACAAACATAAAAGACTCTTTGTCTCAATCTTTTAAATTTTTCATTAAAAACATATTATTTTAATATAAAACAACATATCAATTTAAAGCGAGACACACAGTTGCATCTCACATTTAACAAATATTATTAAAAACATGTTATTGTAATAAATAGTTTTAAAGTAGGACCCATGAATGCCGTCATCAATCAATAATTAAAATAAAAATAAATTAAACCAATACTTATTACATTGGTTAGATGTAACACCACGCTCTCTAATAAAATTATTTTTTAAAGAATTAGTGTATTATTAAATTTGAATTTAAAAACTTTTCTTCTAATGAAATGCCAAATATAAAAGATTTTATAATAAATAAGTCAATTTTTATTAAATATTTAAGATATGAAAGAGAGTCTGTTGAAGTAATTATTTAAATTCAATAAAGTTTCATGTATTTATCAAAATAACTTATTAAACTTTAAATCATAAAATTGAGCATGACATAAACTATCTAGGCCTCTGCCTTACCTCCTCGAGCCAAATCATGTCCTGTAGTCTCATTCCCATAAATGTCATCACTTGGGATGATTTAAAAATATAAAAATATACAAAAATGAATCGAAGACTCAACAAGTAACACATCATCTAGTAAACATAATAAACATAATATTTCTTAAAAATATGCATACTCATAAATACATACGTGAATAACATGAACATAAACTTATCTTTCACTTGTCATAGGCCAATACACACTGTTGACCCCCGTGAGTTAGGGTTAGCGAATCTAAGTAGATTTCGATTCCGTCCGTGGTCGTGGGTTGTTGAATCCATACATAAGGAAGACACACTGGGTGCACTACCAGTATGTACAACCTACCAATGCAATATGCCCATGACATATGGTGCTATTTTCATATCATAATATAAGTCGTTACATATCTTATCATTCATATTTTATCATAATCATATTTACATACTTGTCATATTATAGATTTTAAATAAAATCACATTCTTTCACAAAATTCTGTGATACATGTTTCTTCACATAAAATCATGATTTTTCATAAATATTTTAATGCATAAGTCATTTCATAAGATCATGAATTTTCATAAATAATTTAATGCATAATTCTTCATATAAAATCATAGATTTTTATAATTTTATCATTACTTGGTTGCATAAAAAATGGGCTTCCAATAAAGGGCATACATGCATAATATTTTTATAAAAGACATGTTATTTACCGCACACATGTGTAAGTGTATGATCATGATACTTACTTCGCATCATTAATCCAATATTTTCGACATGAAATTGATCACGTGAACTAGAAAGAGAGAGAAAACATGAGGAATGCTGATGGACTAGAGGTGCTCTGCGTGATTTTGGTAAGCAGAAACTACAATGGGGCTTGGAGAGGTATGAGATACACCTAAAGTGCATGGGGCTGAGCGTATATATAAGAAGTTGGTTTAAGAGTTTTGATGTGAAGATGATTTGTATAATTATAAGAGAGTTCTATTGGAGCATGAATCCTAGTGGAAGGTGGAGACGTGCATAGTTTAGAGTTTGAGAATGCAATCGGTTAAAGAGTTTTAACGTGAAGATGACTTGCAGAGTTGTATCCCTATTGGAATATGATGCCGATAAGTTTGAGTTCGAATTGGACTCGGTCACGGTCATTCAAAAATATAGTTTGAATTTAACAACATTATCTAGTAGTTCATTCAATGTAGGATTGACAATGACTGAGATTGCGTAGGAGACTTTAATTAGTGATGATTTTAAATAGAAATAAATTTCTAATGACCAATTTTTTAATTCTAAAAGGAGTCTAATTCGTTCAATAAATAATAAATGAGATTTAACCTATTTATTGAGTCTAATTATAACTCCTAATTAATCTCAATATTTTATTGCTCGTGGGATTATCCAATATCACACATTAAATATAATTTAAGTTCAATAAAAATTATTAATATCTCAATTTTAGAATTATTGGACCAGGTCATTACATGACATGTCACCACTTAAATGGAGTTTTATTAAGATTTGTGGTAAGTTTAATATTTTATAAAAAAAATGTATTACACTTAAACATATTTAAATATTATTAATAAAATTAATTTTAATATTACTAATAAAATTAATTTTTTTGTAAGACAAATTATATCATAGAGACAAAAGAACTTTGGCGAACTTTAGATGTTAAGAATAGAGAAGTTTTTTTTTAAAATAAATAGCGAAGAAAATTAGTTGATATGAAAGTTTAATAGGTTTTTGTGAAAACATGGTCCTACTTTAAAACTATATATTACAATAATACATTCTTAATAATATTTGTTAAATGTGAGATCAAACTGTGCGTCTCACTTAAAATTGATATGTTTTTTATTAATAGAATATGTTTTTAATGAAAAATTAAAAAAGGGTGAGATAAAGAGTCTTTTATGTTTGTAAACGAGGTGAGAAATATTTTTTAACATGGTCGAAAAACTACCCTACTTTGGATTAAAATTACTCATATCCAAACATGTCTTTGGAAACCACTTTTCAATCAAAAGCACTTGCCGTTTCTCTTGACTTTGTTAGAGCCTGCTTTGGGTTGAATTTAAAAACTTAAAAAGTATTTTTAATTGTTTAATTTTTTTTTTTTAAAAAATGATATGTTTGGTAAATTTATAAAAAATATTTTAATCACTTAAAAAAGTTAAAAGTCTACTTTTAAAAAAAAGTACTAATTTAAAACTTTTATCGAAAAGCTCATACAGATAACTGTATATTAAAAAAAAAAATCAATGTAACTAACTTTAAAATTACTTTAGACATGTTTATCAAGCAGTAAACACTTTTTGAAGTATAGAGCTTATTATTTAAGTTATAAGTTATAAACCTTAAAGTTATAAGCTATATTTCCCATCGCAATCCCAAACATGCACTTAGAGTCTATTTGAGATTGAGTTTGAAAGTTTAAAAAATGCTTTTAACTATTTAAAAGTTCTTTTAAAGAAAAAATGATATGTTTGGTAAATTTATAAAAAGTGCTTTAATCACTTAAAAAAGCTGAAAGTCTACTTTTTTAAAAAATATCAAATTGAAACTTTTATAGAAAAGCTCTTGCAGATAATTATAAATTTTTAAAAAATTAATGTAACTAACTTTAAAAGTGATTTAGATACATGTTTATCAAACAGTAAACAATTTTTTAACTATAGAGCTTATTATTTAATTTATAAACTATAAACTATAAAGCTATAACTTATAAGCTACATTTCCCACCACAATCTCAAACATGCACTTAGTCAAAGTCAAACAACGTATTTATATTATGAGCACTCCACCATTTGACCGCTAGGTCAAATTGGTTTATTTATTTATTTATTTTTAATTTATTTATTCATATTTTTTTATCATTTTAAAACATTTTTAAAAAATATAAAAAAATATCAATATACTAATAGCCACTTCTTTAACTATTAAGTAAAGAAAAAAATTAAAAAAAAAAATTAAAATACATAAGGTGTCAAAATGAATGGACAAATTGAGTGGGCAAAGTATCATTTTTCTTATATTATTTTTCATTAAGGACTCGTTTGGATAATGAGATAGAATAAGATGAGATAAGATGATTTTAGATGAATTGAATAAAATATTATTTTTTAATATTATTATTGTTTTGAGATTTGAAAAAATTGAATTGTTTATTACATTTTGTGTAAGAATTTAAAAAAGTCATAATGATGAGATGAGATGAGATGAGATGATTTCTGTATTCAAACGAGTCTAAAATTTCAAACTTATTAACTCCTAAAAAATTATATTTATAAATCATTATGCTCTATATATTATTGATGTAGCATGATATATTTTGCATGAGAAATTAAGTTTAGACTTTACTCTAAACTCAAAGCCAAACATTTATCTTGCAAGACTCTTAAATTTAAATATCACCATTTTACTTGGATTTTAAAAGTTAAGAGCATTGATGCCTCAAGATTTTCACTATTTAATGTGAGTCAATTGCAAGACAATTCCTTTGAATTTTAGGAAAAAGGTTGGAATTTTGTAGAATTCGTGATAGTTGATTGAATGGAATTTGAATAAAGTGCAATTAGTATCAAAATTGGCCACCATGATCCTGTTGGATGAAGTCATAATTGAAGCAAACTTGAAACCACCTCTGCCCAAATACCACTTGCACAAAAAACTATTACTCCGCGTCTACCTCACTCTTTTATGTTGTTGAATGCATCAATGGTCACATATCTTTTTAATATTTGTTTGAAAAATAAATAAAGAAAATGCTTTAGGATATTAATTACATTTGCTAAATATATATATATATATATATATATATATATATATATATATTTTCGAATTAAACTGTGAATATAATTACCGATTTAATATGGTTTAACTTTTTGGTATAATTATTTTAAAAGGAGTACTGATAGGTAAAATCTTAGAGTGTGGAAATTCCGTTCATTGCTTCTGAAAAAAGTAGTTAAATATATAAACCACATAAAAAATAATTTTTTAATATCATACTTTACTTTTTTTTTTTTAAATGAGTACGCGAAATTTACACATTCTAAAACTGTAAATATCATTTAGCTTTTAAAAAATGTGAACACACCTACAAAAGTTTATATTTTTACAATGGAACCTTTTTTTTTTTTTTATAAAGAAAGTTATACGATACTTGCAAGCACTAAACTTACTTCAAACATTATTTCTATTAAATTGTTCATGTATTTTTTAAAATAGGGGTCAAGTTCTTAAATCAAAAACCGTGGCTGGGCCAGTGGTTTCCTGTGTTCTGAGAACAACTTGGACCTATATTATGAGTCTGACCAGTGACCACCAAATATATTAAAACTAAGTTTAAGGGAGACAAAGGAGCGGCTACATGGGTAAAGAATCTAAACCTCCATCCAAATCAAATATTAATTAAAGTTAGCAAGTACATGGATGAGTCTTGTTTTAAATTCAAGACATCTATTTTGATAGTACATTAATATGAATCTATAAATTTAAAAATATATTTTATGTTCTAACAATTGCTTATAAGTCATGTCAAGGCAATAGAGCAATAGGATTTTTCAAAAAAATTGTAAGGATATGATATTTGCAGGTTTAAAATGTGTAAGTCTTGTATGTTGTTTTTGAAAGAAGTGAATAAACATAAAATTTATATAAAAAAACTTAATTTTTTTAATAATACTCTTTTAAATAGAGTATACGGGATTTACACACTTTAAAATTATATCTGACATTACTAAAAAACATAATAGAACTTGCAAGAACAGTGCTACATTCTTTGAGGAGCACGAGATTGATATGGAGAAGAACAATTTTTATTTTTATTTTTTTAGATTCTTAAATAGATATTTTTTTAAAAAATTTACAATATCACTACAAAATACTTCTTTAATCATTAAATAAAAATAAATATTCAAAATTATCGGGACCCAAGTGTTAGCAACTCTTAACATTTTTCAACTTGCAGGCCTAAAATTTATTGGGGCAAAAAAGTTTCAACAATATACCAATTTGGGAAACATCGGCGAAAAGTATCGTGTGGTGTGCTTACGATGTTTTCTATGAACCTTAACACTTTACGACTGGAATAAAAACAACCACAAGATATAGAATATTTTTGGTACAGAAAATAATGGTGTTGGAGATTTTTTAAAATATTCAAATTTCAGGATTTCATTATTTAAAATTTATGGGAAATTAAAATATAAAAATAATTTGAATAATTTTATGAATCCTATGCATTTCGATCCATATGTATACAAGGGAGTTGGGAAGGCGATGCAGAAGCAGAGACGAGATGGATGGCGTTGAAATGTCTGCGTTTGCCGTTTGCCGTTTGGTACATCGGATGTAGAAGAAACTTACTTGTCCAAGTTGCATAATATTTTAAGATTAAAGTCTTATCTTAGAAGAACATAAAAAAGTGAAGAAAAAAAAAATGCAAAGTATTTTAAACAAAGTAAGAATTGACGTGTAATGATTCCGTATGTGGAGTGGATAAGTTCCAAACTCTGGGCGATTCCCATGGTTTTGCGCATGGCCCACGGTTTTAAAGGTGTAGAAAGTTATTTAATAATAAATTTAAATTCAAAATTCTGTAATTTAGAATCAATTTTATGTAGGCATTTTTATATATTTTTTATCTATTCTATTAAGATGATTGATTGTGATATTTTTTTAATATAAAATAATATATGTGATCAATCATATTAATAAAATGTATAAAAAATATATAAAAATGACTGTATATAACAAAACTCATTTATTAATGCTATAGATTACATATTTAAGAATTTATCATCCATCCATCTATCGTTGTAATAATTTATTGATGCAATATATTTTAAACGAGTTTATATATTTATTAGTTAAATTAATATTTATTTAAAATGATAAAATTTGAAATGAAATATATAATTTCTTTTTGTCTCGATTAATCGAAACATGAGAGCCTTTAGAAATACTTTCTTTTCATAATTTCAAATGTTGTCATCTCTAAGTTTACTTTGTACTAGAAAATATTTTAAGTGACTCATATATAAATAATTGACATTTGAAATTATGTAAATGTGTCACAGAGTTACATCAATAAATACTGCGATGATAAATCTACTAAAAAGAGTAAAATTACTCTTAAAATCATTTCAATCTTTTGAAAAAAGATCAAAACCAGATGAGTGATGCTACATAATTTGATCAAAAGTTTGATTAGCTACATCAAATATAAAACTAGAATAATCTTGAATCCTTACATAAATATGAGCCAGTACTTATCAAATTTGGAATCAAGATTTTTGAGTGATTAATCTAACTTTAGAGCTTAAAGTAGAAAAAAAGATAGGTATGTTGGAAATGTTTCGTCTATACATAAATATTATAAAAGTAAACTTATAAATTAATATAATTTGATATTATATATCAGATTGTAAAATTGGTGTCATCGAAAATCTTAATCTTAAAACATAAATTATTAGGCATCAAATGTACATATCAACCTGAATGTACATGGGATTACATACTTCAGATTATTTCTAGCATTACTTGTATGTGATACGATTGCGACGAATGAAGTTGTATATTCAAGTTTATCCAATGAATTGATTCGAAGTAGGGGTGACAATTCATATTTGCAGGTCGTGTGCATGTCGTGTAAACTTGACTATATGGATAAATTCAAATCCAATCCATTAAGCTAAACGTATCAAATACTAACCCGACCTGTGTCACCATTTTAATAATTAATTAGAAACAACTCAACACAATATCACTTATTTCAACACATTTCATGTAAATGGATTGAACTAAAACGCATAACCTATTTGACTCGATTAACATAATTTTATATAAAAGCTAAAATCTATATTTATTCGTAATCACAATATTTAAAAAAAATAATAAGACTACCTACTAACAAAAAATATCAATATTTTTTAAATTTTAACTTATAATGAAACCAATATTACAAATCCTATAATAACAAATATGAGCATATGTCCATAATTACAATTTCAACAATAAAAATATAAGTATATTGAGAAATACTAATATTACAACCCAACAATAATAAAATTTTAATTTTGAAATAAAATCTAAACAAATCATTGTGGGTTGATTTCTGGTTAAGCATGTTGACCTGTTTATTAATCGTGTCTTAATGAGTCAATCCATTTTAACCCGAACCTATTTATATCAAATCCAAATCAGCTAATTTTGTATTATGTTTATGTTGAGTTCACAGATCATGTCACATATTGCCACTCTTAATTTAAAGGATCCTAAATTAATAAATTTATTACACGTTATAAAATGAAAATTTAAATACCTTTTGAATATATTAATCCTCAGATCTACAGAGATTAAGAAAATAATGAAATGAAAGTTGACTTCTAACAATCTAAAGTGATGAGATATGCAATATGCAAGACAATTGGCTGCATTTCTTTGTTTATTAATTCCTTCATGTATTGTACAAATATTTTAGCTGGGAGAGCAACATTTCTTCGTGCGTGCTGATGACAATTTATGGGAGATATTCTGGATTATATTCGTGTTTTTATTTTTTTTATTACTATTTTTAGGTAAAAAAAATAAATCTTGAGAGAGAGACTAATAACAACTACATAAGGAAATGGTAGCTGCACCTTCAACGTCTTCACCAATATTATTTTTGTAGACTTAACAAGATAAATCTCCACGATCACGTTTCTGGCCTCCCCTATATATGATTGAATCTTATACATTACTCTAATTAAATAATCAATCCGTAAAAAAGAGAAGAAAAAAGCTTGATTATATATATATATATATATATATATATATTTATATAAGTCGGGTAGACCACATCTAAAAAATACTTACATGACCTAGCATGATTTAGAAGATAAATTTTAAAATTTAAATTTTACAAATCCAATCTAACCATTGAAGTAATGTGGATGGTATAATCTACACACCGACTTGAAAATAAAATTACTCATATATATATATTTGACACTTTATTTATTCTAAAGGTAAAGAATGCAACTCATCTAAGATTGTAGATCCATTCATGCGCATGATTATTGCGAACATGTTAATCTTTGCATGATGACGTGTTTTGTGTCTACAAATACCATGACATTGAAGGAGACTTGGCATCGGAATTATTAGCATTTAGGGAAGACATTCGATTCATAGTGGTTAATGTTAGTATTTTAATGTAGGAATAAAAACAGAACAAGAATAAGTTCTTATAAGAAAACAGAAACATCCTTAATTCAATCAAGATCCTTGTATGCTTGAGGAAGCAACTACCTCTCTCTAACAAATCTTACTTGCACTTGAAAAAAAAGAACAATTACTTACAATCTTATGAAAGCCATGTACCCTTCACCTTTATTCTAAAACAATGAGACTGGAATATAAGCGTTGGCGAGGTAAGATCTTTTGTAAGTGTTAGATTTAGAAAGAGGATTGCAAAAAATGAAATTTACAAATGAACGTAACATGATGAGATAGATTAGACTCTCATCATTATTTTTGTCATAAGATTGATTTGATATATCATATCAAAATACATCAGTTAGAAAAATATTGGGTTCACTTTTATTATTGGTATTATATAGTACAATATATTGAAATATTACTTAATCTAATACTTTAAGTTATAATCAATTTTGAAGTTGATGTCACAATTGAGTGTGGACATTTACATTTGAGAAGGATTGGCTATCAAACTAATGTATGATGACACAGTCACAGCACATTAATTTATCTCACCAATGACAATCCAAAGGGATCAAACCATTAATATTTGCATTTGAAAGGGTTAGAAATGAAAAGGGAAAATGTGTGGGGGACACAGAACAAAAGCAGTGGACTGGTGGTTGGATGTGGTTTGGGACCATAGACGATGGATGATGTGCAAGAAACTTGGATTTGACACGGAACATCGATCCATCCTACCAAATATAATATATTTTTTTTTCTTTTTAAAAGAAATAGAAGGCATTAAGAGCGTCAGCACATTAACAAGTAGCACCAAAGATTAAGACGTGTAGCAAAATCTAATGCTTTGTTTAAGGCACAACCGCAACTTCTCCCTTCTCCTTTGACCTTGGGCTTGGGGTTGGGACTGGGTGGGGGCACCTTCCAAACGAAAACAACACTCCAGACAGCTACGTGCTGGGCGTTCTCACACACCCAATAAATTTGTGTTTCAGATGCCATTTCTGAATTATTGGGACTTGTTATATGAGAAATATTGATTTAATTTGGACTAGTCTCGATCATGGCTGCATCTGATATCTCCATTATCCTTTTTTATTCTCTTCGATTTGAAATACCTATTTTTTTTTTCTCCAAGAAAAAGTAAAATAATAGGAGTGCTTGTTTCTTGAGATATTAGTTAAGGAGATGAGAACGAGGTTAAAGAAGCCAAGTAGAGGGGACGAAATTGGATTTTTACAAAAATCACATATTTGATACTGAAAATCATAATTTATTTTATTTTTTTAAATCAGAAATTTAAATTAGTAATTAAAAAAACCTATTTTCATCTCATACATCTATGCCAGTTAAACAGAGTGGCAGGAAAACTATGCAGAGGAGGAAGGCCGGTGAATCGTTTTGTTTGAGATGGAGATCATGGATCTCATTGGCTTATGGTGACGCACAATCTTATATTTAATTCAATACTTTGATGGTATATATTATATTATATATATAGTATTATTGCAAGGATACCATTGGAGAATCATAACTTTGGTTTGTTAAATTGGTGACATGAGGCTCCCCATATTCCATCACGCACTACCAATAAATTAGATTCCATCTCCTTGTCTTTTAGGCGGTTGAATAAAGAATAATATTAAAGATTTATTATGTATTATGCACTCTTACACCCCACATATATAATTTTTTTTTATAGAGTATGAGGATATTTTTTATAGGATGTAGGGTGTGAAATAATAAATAATGACTGATGCGAAAAATTTTCATAATATTAAACTCACCAAAAATTATACTTATTACAAAATTGATTTAACAATATATGTGATTGGTGCCATATAATTACCAGAATAATAAATAATTAGTGACGTAATGTATATAGTGCATGTTATAACTCTTCTAGCATTATCTTATAATAAAAAAGTAGAACTGCATAAAGATTTCACAAAATTAAATTCACAAACTAATATGATCATATGATATGTTAGATCTACTTTACAATAAAAATAGTTTTACAATCTAACATACTACATCAAGTCATGTTAGTTTTTGCATTTACTTTCATGAGATTTTTTTGTAGCTAAAACATTTCTCGTTACTTAAAAGGAGGGGTGGTAGTGGGGCCTTGCATCTTGTTGCCCTACCCCCGCATGGGCGGGGCAGGGCTCAGCGTCGCCAGATGCTGGGAGCGGGTGGCCCCGTTGGCATTTGGGGCCTCCACCGGAGGTGGGGAACGAAGGGGGCCTAACCCAATCCCGATTTTTCCTATCCTGTATATATATATATATATTATAAACATATATGTATGTTTTGTCATTTTGTATCTGACAAAACAACGGGGATTCCAATCCGAAACTCGAAACCCTAAATTGATTTAGCTTGAATCTGGTAATTTTTTATTTCATTTGATTATTTTGATTTATTTATATTCATTTCATTGGTATTAATTTCAAATTTAATTGTTGTAGCAATATATGAGATGAGATCTATTTCTGCTGCAGTATGACTTCGTGGTATTGGACCCACCATTGCCATTTGTCATAGGTTTGTACAATTTGTATTGTCACGTGATTATTATTTTTTATTTATATAATTTTTGATATCTAATTATTTTTCTTGTATTTTTTTAGCTTTTATAATTTTATTGTCTTATGCGCAGCTCAAGCTTCAATTCTAATCTCAAGCCCAAGGACCAAAATTCAAATGATTTATTCTCATCTTGATCCCCATCTCATCTTGGTTAAGTTAGATTTTAGTTTAAAATTTTTTCATTTCTAATATATGTTTGTAATTTTAATTTTTGTTTCTTGTTTATAATTCTAATTTATTTTCTTATTAAATTGTTAATATTTCAGATTTTATGATCTCACAGCAGGCAGTACTAATTACGTCTTTCCACCCTTGGCCACCCGCCGCAAATGTCAAACAACTCACTTAGTTCAGTTGTATTCAATAATTCAGTTATTTGTAATGTTAATACAATGTTTTATGTTTGTAATTTTATAATTGTTTTCTCTTAATTTGTATTATTGTAATAGCTTAATTATTATTATTAATTTATTAGGTAGTAGTAGTACTTCATTTTCTCTTAATTTTTATATTATTTTATTCTTGTAAATTCATTTTTTTTGTTATTTGTATTTTTTTGTTAATTTTTGGGTCATTTTGGCCCTATTTCAGCAATTTCTGAGCCATTTTGGGTCCAAAAACATAATCTAGGCCGATGGCCCAATAGGGAAGGGGACGGATGAGATGTTCCCTCCCGCACACCAGAGGCAAGTTTTGAGGTGCAAAACCCCACCCCCACCCATGCAGGAGTGGGGGCAGGGAGGGGGCAGGTAGCTCCCTTAGTTAAAAGAAGACGACTATACAAGATCCATTGGGCCTAAAACGCAAATAAACTCCAAAAACAATATTATGCATACTGATGTGCTTTAACTTCATTATACTTGGACTTATTTTGACCCTATACAAAAAAGCTCCAATCCACACGGAAACAAAGACAAATTAAGTGTATAAACTATAAAGCACTTTGATACTTTAAAAAATGTTGTGGCATCTGGCTGGTGGCTGCTTCTGCATTAGTTTGGTTACAAGCATCCATGAAACATGGCTAATCTAAATACATTCTGCACTAACTTGAGGAGCGAAGGCCAAGGTATGATCCACGAGACTTGGCCTTAAGAGGTGGGACAACATGAGCGGGGTTGAAGACGTAGGCCTTGATACAGAAGGGCACCTGCCACAGCTCCAATCACTGGGGCAGTTACATATATCCACAAGTCCTTGAATTTACCTGAAATGATTGCAGGTCCCAATGACCTTGCAGGATTCATTGATCCTCCTGAAACAGGCCTGCAATGCAATTGCAAACCAGAGAAATTGATGCAAGAAATGTACGAGTAAAAAAACAGAAGGGAACCGATCTTAGCATTTGTAGGCATCATGGATATAGTTTGTACCTACCCTGTGATTAACACGGCTAGTGTAATGGATATTCCAACAACAAAGCCAGACAAATGGCCTATCTGCAAGACGTTATAAATTTTAAATGATGGGAATTATGATTCTTCAATTAAGGATCTTCCAACTGACAGATTAGGAATCAATATCCTTACAGAGTGATATTGGTCTGTCAATGATGCAGCAAGGAACATGATGATAAAAGTCGCAATGAGCTCCACCCAGAAGGCAGAACTGCAGCCATGGAGTGGCCGCGTGGTCAATATTTCTGATTTAAGACCATAGACAGACTGTCCAATACATGTTGCCAACACGGAACCCAGCGTTTGTGCCAATATGTAGAACGGAACCTGCACAGACAAGGTGGGAATGAGAACGTCAATACTTAAAACATCCTCATAGACCAAGAGTGGAAAATTTATATACCTTGGACCATGGAAAATGACCAAAGGTTGCAAAAGCTAATGTGACGGCAGGATTGACGTGCGCACAAGAGATATGACCAATGGAGAAAATCACAACCACCACCGTCAATCCTGCTGTGGTTGCATACTCCAAAAGACCCACTTCTCCTCTAATTAGCTGGGTGCACGCTACGATCCCGCATACAGAAAACATCAAAATGAAAGTCCCTACCATCTCTGCTAAAACCTGCATATCATATATATATAGGTGAAACTCACACGTATGCTTACCAAAATGTCAATAGTGAAGGATTCGGTAAAAGCTTTATAAAGCAACTTACATCTAGACAATGTTTAAAGCTTCTAGCTTTGATTATTTGATTAACATATTAAACCTAGAAGTATGTTTGAGTTTGAAAAACTGGAAACGAATTAAAACATTTCCTCGCTTTCAAAAGACAAGGAATTTAACCGCAGTGTTGATTTAACAATCCGTTATGCTACGCTTGAGACAGTTCCATCTAGCAGCTCCTCAATCCCAGATGTATGACAATATTTTGTTGAACTTGCAGACTTGTTTAGTAGATGTCATCCCTTCTCTGCCCTGTCATTCTATACTGTACACTTAATAGAGGGTATGTTGATTTGCTTCTCCTCAGAAATTGATGCTTAAAAGAGTATGTACACTTGGTTTTCATGACCATTCTGACTCGAGATCAAGTATAATGTCCGTATTATGAGTCTAAAATTGAAAGGATGATCATGTAAATTGAATTTATTGTTAGAAACGGTAGCATAAATGTTTTAAGTAGTTCAAACGCACAATCAGGAACAGAACTATATAAGAATTGCCTCAATCAGTGTGTATTTGAAAGGAGTTCACACTCTTGGTGAGGAAAATCGGGTGGTCTTATACTAAAAAAGCTCAATATATAGACAAGTCTCTTACCACCCGTCCAAGATTTAGATCAATTCCTTGTGGAAAGCAGCTAAAGGCTGATTTGTTCGAGACATCTCCACCCTTTGGCATGGCATTATAGCCCATTTCTTGATCATCTTTAGGTTGGCCGCTAGTTGATGCATGGTTTGAAATGTGAGGAGGTAGTCGCTGATCTTCAAATACGCTTTTCATGATTGAGTTTCTCATGCACTTGCAAAGAAGGAATACGGAGTTTGTAACTTTAAACAAGCCCTGTAACTGAGTCTTAATGATCTTTGAGAAAGATAAATAGGTGCAAAGAACATTTTGAATAGAAAAGTTGGTTAACCATGTGCAATGGGAGAGTCATTGGTCAAGCAACGCAACTACGGTTAGATATAGTAGAATTGTTTGTTGTTCACACAGTTTTGGCTCCTTCTGGGGGGGTGGAAGTTTGAGGGGGAGACTGAAGTTGGGGCTGCAACACAAATCATGTGTCTCCTCCAGAAAGGTACTGGAAGAGAATAATCTGTGCTTCAACTGTCCTAGCATAACAACCATCTTTTCCCCAACCATTTTGATATATAATTAGCTATGCACACTAAAAGAGGTTCTTGGCGATGCAAAATAAAAGGGAGGCAGGTCTTAACAAGTACTCCAAAATCTTATGCATGCGTAGCTGCTTCTAAATCAATTTTATCAGCCCCGTTTTACAAAGCAGAAGTTGCTTCTAAATCATGTGTCGTTTTCTTTTTCTTTCGGGCCAGAAATAGTATCCAAGTTTCAAAATTTGGGCACAGGTCCATGATGGTTTACAAATTATTCTCCTACCATTTTTTCGGTTTGGTCCTTGCTGGTGTTAATTGAAATCAGTTTGCTCTTTGTTGATCTGAAGCAACATTCAGCATCTCAATGGACTTTCCCAAAACAACAATTTGAAAGAGCTAGAGACGAATGTTGAAGCATTAGTTGTCACGCTACTTAAAAAATTAGTGTGTTATAAGTGTATCGCTTAATACTGCAGAATTAAAATAGTTAAAAAAAAAAAACTCAAAGAAATAAATATTTTTTATACTTCTTCTAATATTGTGACAACTGACATGTCATTTTTGCTACAAGTGTCAACAACAAATATCACAAACACTACTAATTGTCACAGATATTTTATATGCATATATTGTGTAACGTCCTTGAATAATCAAGAACACTACTGCACTCCCTTTCCACTTCGGTAACACAAATCTTACTCAAACACAACAATTGAATGAAGTTAGAATCACACACGGAATGATCATCAAATGCCAGATTCCATAATGAATCTTGATAAGGAATTTTCAAAGAATTTCCAACCTCCCAAATCCAGAACTGTATTTATCCAAGATGGTTTACATGTGAATAATATGCTTTTATAGATGCAGAATGAAGAAGAAAACTAAAATGCTATCTTTACAACATAAAACGCAATCCAATTCTTAACAGCCAAAACTCACCGTTTTATTAAACGGTTTCTAATCACTACAAATATAAAGCGCACCGTATCACTAACTCTATTTACAAAAACTCCTCGAAAATCAATAACTGCCCCGACTTCCTTCTGTTATTTCTGTTTCCCTCCTCCTGATATTCTTGTTACTCCTCCTTCAGTTCCCTTCTTCAACTCCTCTTCCTTCCTTCATAGCCTTGCCCTCAACACCCGTGACAATCCCCACTTCTTCAAGGCCTTGCCCCCAAGGCACCTATGACAATTTCACAAAAATGTCCTACTAAGTGAGGATATGAGTTCCTGAGATTCCATAGTAATTCCCAAGAGTTTTCCTCCAAAGCAACCCCAACCCACTTAACTAGCACCTCAGTACAAGCTCTTTCACCCACCTTTTTCATCATTCTCTCAAGAATTTTCTCAGGTTTAGGCTGAACAATTCCTTCACTGTTAACTAGCGGCAAGGTAGGTAAGGGTGAGATTTGATCACCCAATTTCTTCTTTAAGCAAGAGATATGAAAAACAAGATGGATCTTTGATGAAGAGGGTAAATCCAGTTTGTAAGCAACCACACCAATCTTCTCAATAACCTGGAAAGGTCCAAAGTACCGAGGGGATAATTTCATGTTATGTCTCAAGGCCATAGTTTTCTGCCTATAACGCTGTAGCTTAAGAAAAACCCAATCCCCAACTTCAAAACTCCTTTAAGTTATTCTTCTATCGGCATACAACTTCATTTTGTTCTGTGCTTTCTTCAAATTATCCTTCAAAAGACATAGCACCTCCTCTCAAGACTTCAAGTGTTGATTCACTGCTGCATTGGGTAACACCACTCAGCCATGGGTAACCAACTACACAAACTTTTTGGTTTAGAACCAATGTATGCCCTCAAATAACCCTCCACACACTTGTTTAAAGCTTCAGCTTAACCATCAAATTGAGGATGGTAAACTGAAGTAAAAGCCAGTGTAGTACCTTACATCTTGAATAGCTTCTTCCAAAATAGACTAGTGAAAACTACATCTCTGTCAGACACTATGGTCTTGGGAAGGCCATGCAGTTTAAACACTCCATAAAAGAAAATCTCAGCTGCCTTACTAGCTGTGTAAGGATGTGCCATTGGGAAGAAATGACCCACATTAGTTAGTCTATCCACTACAGTTAGGATAACTATCATTCCTTTCGAACTTGGAAGTCTTTCAATAAAATCCATGGCAATATCAAGCCAAGGATTTTGAGGGATGGGTAAGGGTTGAAGTAACCCAGCTGGACAAACATTCTCATTGTTGTTAACTTGACAAGTCTGACATTCCTTCACCAACTTCCTGATGTCTTGCATCATACTTGGCCAATAAAAGTCTAACTTTGCTTTTTGAAGTGTCTTGTGATACCCTACATGACCAGCCTCTGGATTATAATGAATGTGTTGTAGCACCCTCTTTTGAAATGGGGATCCAGGAACTATTACTAGCTTTCCCTTCCTGAGAAGCATGCTTTACTGTAAGGAAATCCCTTGGAAACTTGTTTGCCCTATTGCAAATCATTCAATAAGTTCAACAGAAAGATTATAACTTTGTTTTAAATCCTCTAACCACAGAGGAGTAGAAAATGAAATTAAAGCCAATGTAGCTGGCTCCTCTTCCATTTTTCTTGAAAGTGAATCAACCACTTTATTTTCCTTGCTCTTCTTATATTCCACTTGAAAATCATAGCCCATAAGCTTTGAGATCAACTTCTACTGAGCCACAATAGCCACCTTTTGTTCTAATAAAAATTTTAAAACTTGTTGGTTAGTCTTAATTCTAAATGTCCAAGCAAATAAGGCCTCCATTTGCTCACAGCACACACCAAGGCCAAGAACTCTTTTTCAGAAGTAGACAACAGTAAAGTTTTGCCTTTCAAATCCTTGCTAAAAAAGGCTATTGGATGCCCTTCTTGCATCAAAACAGCTCCTAATCTAACCCCAGATGCATCACACTCAATAGTAAATTCTTTTGCAAAATTTGGCAGCTTCAAAATTGGAGGTCGAGCTACTGCATTCTTCAAACTGTGAAAGGCTTCCTCAGCTTCCTTAGACTACATAAAGGAGTTCTTCTTCAGCAGCAGTGTTAAAGGAGCAGCTATAGAACCATAGCCTTTTATAAACTTCCTATAATAGCTAGTAAGGCTGAAGAAACCTCTCAATGCTTTTACATTTTTAGGGAATGACCACTTTATCATAGCAGCTATTTTTGTAGGATCAGCTTTAACCCCTTCCACAGAAATTATATGGCCAAGATAATCTACCTAAATGACTCCAAAACGATAGTTAGATTTATTTGCAAAGAGAGTATGCTACTGTAAAATAGAAGAGACTGTTGATAAATGTTCAACGTGTTCCTCCAAATTTTTGCTATAAACCAGAATATCATTAAATAAAGCTAATACAAATTTTTTGAGATATGGTTTAAAAACATGGTTCATTAATCCTTGAAAGGTGGCAAGTGTATTGGTAAGCCTAAATGGCATTACCAAGAACTCATAGTGGCCCTCATAAGTTCTAAATATTGTTTTAGAGATATCTTCTTCTTTCACCCTAATTTGATGATAGCCTAACTTTAAATTAAGTTTTGAAAAATATTTTGCTCCACACAACTCATCAAGAAGTTCATCAATGACAGAAATTGAGAATTTGTCTATTTGTCTTTGATGGTTTCTTAGTTTAAGGCTCTATAATCCATACACATTCTCCATGTTCCATCAACTTTTTTAACAAGGAGAACATGTGAGGAAAATAGGTTTTGGCTTGGTCTAATCACACCATTACTCAACAGATATTGTACAATATTTTCAATCTTTGATTTCTAATAATGAGGGTGCCTGTAAGGCCTTATTGACACTGGTGTAGATCCACTTTTCAGAACAATTTGATGGTCAAAAGCTCGAGGTGGAGGCAACCCCACATGTTCTTCAAAAACAATTTTAAACTGCTGCAACATCTTCTCAACTTCTGGTTGTATCTCCTTCTTCTCTTGCTCTTGCTACACTGCAACTAATTGCAAAAACCAGCCATGTTTTCTCACAAAAGAAGATTTTAACAGATTCATTCTAGCTTCTACTTCAACTCTTCCAGAAACAAGGCCTTGTAACAACAACTTCTTGTCACCTACTTGAAATTTCATAGACATATTAGTAAAGTCTCATTTAATGGAACCTAATGTTTTAAGCCACTGGACTCCAAGAACAATGTCACACCCACCCAAGGTAAGGAAATGAAATGGAATTATGAACTTGGAACCCTGAATGTTAACAGCTTCCACACATCTTCCTTGACTGACAATCTTTGCACCATTTGCAACTTGAACTTGCAATCCCACATCCTTTTCTACCTTCAATTTAGCCACCTCAACCATCAATGGGTCCAAGAAATTATGTATACTTCCAGAATCCACCAGAATTTCCACAGCAAAAGACCCAATCATTCCCAACAATTTCATGGCATTGCTATTTACCCAGCCCGAGATAGCATGTATAGATACCTTTAGAACTTTAGAATCCTGTAAATCTGCCCCTTGAATTTCTGGCACAGATTCTTCTCTCAATACAACATTATCTTATACCTTTTCTTCATTTTCACCTTGCAAAATATACACATTAGGATTTTTACAGGTGTAATTGGGATTCCACTTCTCATCACAGTGGAAACACAACCCTTCCTCTTTTCATCCATTTGAAAGGAAGTAACTTTCCTCACAGGAAGGAAAGTTCTCTACCTTTTATTAGCTAAATCCACCCCATTTTCAATAGGCCATTTATTAGCATAATGACCATTTTGCCTCCAAGACTTTCTTGAAGACAAAACATGTTCTTCTTGCAACTTTGCCAAGCCAAAAGCAAAACCAAAATTAGGTGGATTAAACATTTTAACAGGTATTCGAATTTCATCTTTTAATCCACTAATAAAACAACTCATCTTTTGTTACTGGACATTGAAAGATATTTATTATGGTTATTTATGTTTTCTTGTCTTTCTATTTTATATGTACATTAAATAGTGTATATGAATGATGACGAGATAATGTCTATAATAGACATGAATTAGAACCCAAGACATTACAATATTAACCTTAATTGTCCCAATTAAAGATCGTGTTTAATTAAATTACTAGTGTTGTAGTACATTGAAGGGAATTTGTTGGTCATATAACATAGAACCGCCATGACTCGCATTGGTAGCTGGTTTGACAGTGTATTTTGAGCCATGAAAGTTTTATGAAAATGAATTTGTATAGTATGGTTAATTTCCTGTAATAAACCCATGAACGGAAAATATTATTTTATGAGCATATGGGCCAAGTGAGACAATATAAGAGTTTTATTTAAACTCTGTATCCCACACACCCATATCTTGATGGGTTTAGCATAGCTCAATACTTATCACTTAATTGATAAATCACAATGGGATAAGATTAACTCCAATAAAATAAAACTAACTCTATATTTAATCACAATGGGACACAAAGTCTCTAGATTTCTTGTTGGCCAAAAGTTTATAAATAGCACTGAGGGGTTAAAGGGTTCTCTCCTACAACATTATTGTGCCTCCAGCTATCGGGAGATCACACTTGGACGTAAAGTTGTTAGGATGATCATTCTCTTATAGTTAGGTCAGATTCTTTATCAAGCTCAGATGAAGAAAAGTACGTATTTTGACTGTTATTATTTTATTATCGTAGATCATAGAAAATCGAAGATCTAATTATTAATGTTCATATTAAAATATTTGACATAAAACCAATCTTAATGTGAAAATAAAAATAAATTAAAAAATGTGGAAATAAAAATGCACTCCTAAATTAATTAACTCTGATCATATAAATATAAATAGTTATATTTAATAACAGATCCATATAAATATTATAAATAGTTAGCAATTGGTGTCAATATTGAGTTTTATGTTATTAAATTACAAGTGGATGAAGAATACGTGCACGCGTGTTGTATTTTATGTAGTGTATACAGGCCACAAAGAGCGGTACAAGATGGAAGACTCTCATTTAATATAGAAAGCCAACCCATATAATTAATCCTAATGTCCAAGTTAATAATATATTAATCAAGGTGGAAAGCTGCTCAAAAAACGAACAGGAACAAATGAAGCAATGCGGATAGCTTAGTCAACGACGACAACAAAGACTTTTCTTTTGACGTTGAATGATATATATAATTAAAATAATTAATATCTTCTTTAATTTTCTCATTAACAAAAAAACTTTATATTGTTAAAGCGAGATAGTGCGGCTGTTGATTTCAAGATTAATTAATTACATTAATAAAGTTAAAAAAAATCGAAAATAATCATAAGAAATCTTGATCTGTATAATTGTATCTAAAGTACTTGAATAGTCGGTGCTTATGCCTAAAGAAGGAAGTGTTGTGAAAAATGATGTAGGAATGTAAAGTACACGATGCAAAGATTTGCTTGGTTTAACATGTCACCCGCGAAGTTGTAAACGATTTTATATATTATCTTGAGGAATGATCAAATATAATTTGAGACGAAATTATATTGTTCTAGAAAGTCATACTATTCATAATATATATATATATATATATATATATAGGGTTGCATAATGAAAGTCCTAATTTTTCAATCATTGTGTTATTCAATCGAGCGAACTCTCTGTCTGATATTCGCTCTAACAACTGTTAAGCAAACTCTCTGCCTAAGTTTTGCTTGAACGACCTATCGTGCGAATATCAAGCAAACTTTCTTTGTAACAATTATCGAGCTTGCAATCCGTGGCCCAAGTGTAATCGAAACTCTACCAAAAAATGGTGATGAATCATTGTCGGGTCTGATTATCAAATTGAGCCATTACAAGAATAAATCAAGGTCCACAAACTCAACAAAAAGCCATACATTATCATATATGAAATTGGTTGGAAGTATTGAATGAGCATGTCCTTTTACAATCACAAAAAGATCTTAAATATTTTTACAATTTAACATAATACATCAATTTATATATTTACTTTTATAAGATCTCATTATGGTTAAAATATTTTCCTTTATAACTTTATCATCTCTTATTTCTTTTCATTTTTTTTTATCAGAAAGAAATCGATATTATTCTTTGAAAACCAATTTTCCCAAACTACACAAAAATATAAAACAAAAGGGATTAATACACAATGCTAGAGGCCAACACACAGTACACAAGCAATCAAGGCCGGTTATTCCTTTCCGAGATCTGCAATCGAAGCATTATGGCTTGTATGAACTTAGATTAATCGACCCTTCAAGCATGAGAGGTAAAGTTGAAGTTGGCGCAAGTTGTCTGCCTGAACAATAGCGAGGAGCTGAAGCCAAGCCTCGATGTAGCTAAATCAAACTGCAGAAGATTGTCCTCCAGTTGATGCCCTCCAATCACAATAGATGTCCTTGGGTTTGAGCCTCCATCCACGAACCCCAGACACAGCACATCATCGCTGACTTGCACCATGGAGTTTGCGCCGAATATCCTCCAGTACACAGTCTGAGTTTGCAGAACAAAATCGATCTGAGGCACAGCCGGGCCAACGCGTGTGCTGCCGATATTTTTTGAGCTAAAGCATGCCCCGAAGGGTGCCACCGATGCCACTCTGGGGACATTCGGAAGTTCTTTGACGAAAGCATTGATTACAGCGTTGTAGATTGTGGTCTCCATGACGGTGTAAGGATTTACAGTGCTGATTTTCGTTCCTCCAAAGCCTTCTCTGTTGATGGACAACAACGACGAATTTAATGGCACACGTTTCTCGTTGATTTTGATAGACTTTACGCCAATGAAGTATTCGGCTGAAGAGTCGCCCTGCGAGTAAACTGAGGCTGTACTAACGGGGTTGAGGACCAGAGGGGTATAGATAAGAGACTCAGAGACATCCATATTTGGAAGCAAAACATATGGACCATTACCGAAGAATACAACACCATTAGCTCTCGTCGAAGAACTCAAGCAAATGGCAAACTTCCTATAAAAGCTGAAAGCTGCAGAAAATTGAGATGGAAGCGAAATTCTAGTCCTTCCCAGGCCAGCCATACCCTTAACACCACTAGCAAGGCCCTCAAGGAGAAACGTTGCGCCGCAAGTAAAGAGAAACTTAGGCACTGAAACCACCCTACCGGGATTAGACCCATCAGTGGACTGTATGGAAACAGCATCCTGGGCGAGCTCACCGCTGGTGGCGGTGCGTGTCACGGTGTTATCTGGGAAGAGACCGCATGTGTTATTGTTGCAGCCGGGCTTTGGGACAGAGAAGCACTCTCCACAACTGCTAGCCTTCGCAAGTGAGCACTGGGCTGAGCGGCACCGGGCAGGCTTGTAGGTAGATGAAACATAGCCCTGATCACAGTCTACCCAAAGGAATTGGCCGCCAAGGTCAAGGGTTAGTTTGACGGGGACGAGAGGGGTCCTTTGGTTGAGTTGGGCAAGGTATTGGAGGGATGAGGGATCCTTGGAGACTGGAAGAACAAGAGCTTTGGGACGAAAGGTTGTTTGGGCTATGGAGGGGAAGATGAAGAGCAGCAGGGAACAAATTAAAGAGAAGACCAGGAAACGAGGAATTAGGCATAGTAGCCATTGGGGTTGGAGGTTATTTTTAGGGGTGGGTGGGTGTAGTAATTATTAACATATAACATTTTCAGTCACTAAAATCATTTATTCATTTACTTAAATAGGTTCATAATACTCTAGAAGTTAGCTAGTGTTATTTACATCAATACCCCTATCTGTAACAGAATTGATTCTCCCTTTCTACGTGTATATAAACACCATTTCTTATCAATGAATACAAGAAGGAATTCATGAAAATCTCCCAAGCTTACATGGTATCAGAGCTGCTCGACTAGCAGTCTCATGACCCATGGCCTCCCTCCTTTCTCCTTCTGCTTCCCTTATGCCCTCCTTCTCTCACGTAGTCACCCTTAAACTTACTACTGAAAACTATCTATTATGGAAGGTGCAAATATCAGCTTACCTTAGAGGCCAAGATCTCTACTGCTATGTTGATGGCACCTTACCCTGTCCAGCCAAATTCCTCATTGCTGCTAACAATGAAATACTTGAAATCAGTAAAGATTACAAAACTTGGATGAGAACAGATCAATTGGTCCTCAGTGTTCTATTCTCATCCCTTTCTGACTCTGTCATAGGTCATGTCTTATCAGCCACTACTTCCTGTTCTCTTTAGAACGCCATAGCCTCTATGTTTGCCTCTCAATCTCAAGCAAAAGATTTTCATCTATGTTTTCAGCTAACCAATTTATCTCGTGGTGAGTCAACAATCACTGAGTATTTTGGTAAGGTCAGATCCATAGCAGATAGTCTTGCCTCCACAGGTAACCCTTTACCAGATAAAGAACTTGTCACATACCTTCTCATTGGGCTAAGTCAGCTCTATGAATCTTTTGTCACATCTATGACCACTCGCTCTTGCCCTACCATCTCCTCTCATGAACTATACCAAATGCTTCTCATTCATGAGAGCCGACTTGCCCACACCTCCAAACAAACCATAGAGTCCTCAGCCAATTTTAGCTCCCATAGTTCATCTGGAGGTCGATACCAGAGAGGTAGATCCTTCTCGAGAGAAAGACAAGGTAGAGGTTGTGGAAACCCCTCAAGCCGTGGTGGTCATTATACACCAAATTTCTCTGGGAACTCTCATCAAACACCTGGTAGTAGCCGCCCCACTTGTCAAGTTTGTCAAAAACCAGGGCATGTTGCCCTTCAATGTCGACAGAGGTTCAACCCTTCCTATCAAATGCAACCTCCCCCTTACTTCTCAGCCAACTATACGTCTGGTTCTCCCACCCAAACACCTTCTCCCAACCATCAGAACTACATCTCGGATACCACTTGGTACCCCGACTCTGCCGTGACCCACCATATCACCAATGATCTCTCTAATCTCAATCTGTCTAGTGAGCACTACAATGGTACTGAAGGCATTCGTGTGGGTAATGGATCGTGTCTCCCGATTGAACACATCGATGACTCTACTTTTCTCTCTAACTCTTCTTCTTTTCTTTTACATAAACTGCTTCATGTTCCTCATATATCGAAGAATCTTGTTTCTGTGCTTCAATTCTGCAAAGATAATCTATGTTTCTTTGAATTTCATGCCAATCATTTCTGTGTGAAGGACACTCGAACGGGGAGGTCCCTCCTCACCGGACCAACGCGTAACGGCCTTTATGCTTTCCCTTCAATAAAATCAGCCTCGGCTTCAGCTCATCTGGGAGAGAAAACCTCCATCTCGCAGTGCCATCGAAGACTCGGGCATGCTTCCCTTGATCTCGTGTCCAAAATCTTGCATTCTCAATGTCTACTCTCATCCCGCAAAGAAGACGAGTGTTTCAATTGCTCAGAGTGCCCTCTTGCAAAAGCCCATAGACTTCCGTATCACTTAAGTTCGGCCCACTATACAAGGCCCTTAGAAATTGTTAGTGCGGACCTTTGGGGCCCATCTCCTGTAATGTCTAAAAATGGGTTCAAATATTATATATCCTTTGTGGACCACTTCACCTGTTTCACATGGATTTTTCCTTTAAAATTAAAATCAGATGTTATTCAAGTTTTCACGCAATTTTTAGCTTATATTGAACGTCTCTTTAATTCAAAATTGCTTATATTACAAACAGATGGAGGTGGTGAATTTACACCACTCACACCTTTTTGTAAAAAACTTAGAATTACACATCGTTTTTCATATCCACATGCTCATCAACAAAATGGGCTTGTTGAACGCATGCATCGACATATTGTCGAAACCGGCCTTGCCCTTCTTGCTCATTCCTCTTTACCTAAAAATTTTTGGGTCGAAGCTTTTGAAACCGCAGTGTATTTAATTAACATGCTTCCTTCAAAGGTTCTTAAAAATAAATCTACTTATTTTTTGGTTCATCAAAAAGACCCTGATTACACTTTTTTAAAGGTTTTTGGATGTGCATGTTGGCCCAACTTGAGGCCCTATAACAAAAACAAGTTAATGTTTCGGTCAACACCATGTGTTTTCTTGGGCTATAGTACCTCTCACAAAGGCTATAAATGTTTTGACCCAAACTCTCATCGCATTTACATTTCACGTGCCCAGGCTCAGGCCCACATTCCGCCCACAGCTCACCCATATCTCCCGAGGCCTCATTTCCTTCCTCTAACCCTAATCTCGTTCCCCCTTCTCTGCCGCCCTCCAATTCAGCGATTCTCCCATCTCCAGAAAGCTCTTCGTCCTCATCCTCTCATCCTTCTATTCTTCCCTTCATTACATCGACAGTTCCTCATCTCCCTCGTTCTCCTATAATCACTCGGAATCAAACTAATTCCTCTCGACCTCGCATCTATCGGGATGGCACGATCCCTTACCCACAACAACGAAATTGTTTTCTTACTATTGCAGGTGTACCAGATGATCCCTCCAGTTTCTCGGTCGCGAGCAAGTTCCCAGAATGGCAAGCCGCAATGACCCATGACCATCATGCCCTCGTCAGTAACCATACTTGGAGTTTGGTACCCTCTGATCCCTCCTTTAATATTTTAGGATGTAGATGGGTCTTTAAAACAAAGTATAACTCTGATGGCTCCTTCGAAAGAAGAAAAGCCCGATTGGTAGCCAAAGGCTATCATTAACAGTCTGGTTTGGATTTTCATGAAACCTTCAGTCCTGTTGTGAAATCCACCACAATTCGTTTGATAATTTCTCTTGCTGTTACAAATGGTTGGTCTCTACGTCAGCTCGATATTCAAAATACTTTTTTACACGGTGATCTACATGACACAGTTTACATGCAACAACCCCAAGGGTTCATTGATTCGAAAAATCCTAATTTCGTATGTAAACTGCACAAGGCCATCTACGGCCTCAAACAGGCTCCACGAGCCTGGTTTGCACAGCTTAGTAACTGGCTCCTTAGTTACTGGTTTTCTGCATCTCACACGGATCCATCTCTGTTTATTCTAAATAATGGTGATCTGAAAATGTTTATGCTCATCTATGTTGATGATATTGTGGTTACTTCATCAAAATCAAGTGCTATTGACTCTTTGTTTAATGCTCTGTCTCAAGCTTTTCCTGTTAAAGATCTTGGCTGTTTATCTTGTTTTCTTGGGCTTGAAGTTGATTATTCTAGTTCTGGTCTGTTTTTATCTCAAAGAAAATATATCAAGGATCTATTAGTACGAAGCAATATGCTTCACTCAAAATCTATGACCTCACCGATGGCATCATCAACTAAACTGTCTCAATATGACTTACCAGAGTTTGATGATAGTACACCGTTTCGTAGTATTGTAGGGGGTCTACAGTATTTATCTCTCACCCGACCTGATATAGCCTTTGCAGTAAACAAGGTTTGTCAGTTTATGCACTGTCCCAAAGTTCCTCACTGGACTGCTGTCAAAAGAATCCTTCGGTACCTTAAGGCCACACTTAATTTTGGTTTATTTTTTAAATCTCAATCTTGTGTCTCTCTTCAAGCCTACACGGATGCAGATTGGGCAGGGTGCCCTGATGACAGATGCTCCACAGGAGGCTTCGCTGTGTTTCTAGGCTCTCATCTCATCTCTTGGAGCTCCAAGAAACAAAAGACAGTAGCAAGATCCAACACGGAAGCTGAATACAAGTCTCTTTCATCTACTATTGCTGAGCTGATATGGCTTCAATCCATGCTAAAAGAATTGGGGATCTCCTTGTCTACAGCTCCTACACTTTGGTGCGACAACCTAGGAGTTACATACTTTACCGCCAACCCAGTCTACCATTCATGGACCAAGCATATGGACATCGACTATCACTTTGTCCGTGATAGAGTTGCTACACAAGCTCTGAAAGTCTCATTTTGTAGCTCCAAAGAACAACTGGCTGATGTGTTTACCAAGCCACTAGTATCAGATAAATTTTTTTCTTTTCGTTCGAGTCTCAATGCAGTTGACACCCCACTAGACTCAAGGGGGCATATTAACATATAACATTTTCAGTCACTAAAATCATTTATTCATTTACTGTAAATAGGTTCAGAATACTATAGAAGTTAGCTAGTGTTATTTACAGCAATACCCCTATCTGTAACAGAATTGATTCTCCCTTTCTACGTGTATATAAACACCATTTCTTATCAATGAATACAAGAAGGAAGTCATGAAAATCTCCAAGGCTTATAGTAATGGTAGTGGGTGGGCATGTATAGTAAGGATGCTTATACTTTATATAGGTGGAGTTTGGAATTTGTTTAATATTTGTTTCCTGTTGGCTATTGTTTAATATTTGATAGTGGGTGGGCATGTGCTAGAAAGATAAATATAATCAAGTGGATGAATTAATTTAATAAATAGTAATAATGTCATGTGCTAGCAAGATAAATATAATCACGTGGATGAATTTAATTAATAAATAGTAAAAATGTCATGTGGGTCATGATCAAGATCTTCGGGGAATGTATATGCCTCAAGAAGCTGCGGACGCTTGAAACCATCAATAAAGGCCAGATATGGTTTCCAACTCAGCCTGTCGATGACTACCTACTTCTACTGTCAGTTTTAGATTTTGAACGTTCGATGGATGAACTGAAGAGGGGATGACCATTCTGACCCGACATTAAGTATAATGTCCATACAATGAGTCTAAAATTGAAAGGATGATCATGTAAATTGAATTTATTGTTAGAAACGGTAGCATAAATGTTTCAAGTAGTTCAAAGCCCCAATCTGGAACAGAACTACATTAGAATTGCCTCAATCAGTGTGTATTTGAAAGGAGTTAACACTCTTGGCGAGGAAAATGGGTTGGTCTTGTACTTAAAAAGCTCAATATATAGACATTCCTTGTAGAAAGTAGCTAAAGGCTGATTTGTTCGAGACATCTCCACCCTTTGGCATGGATTTCCTTGTGGAAATCATGCATGTGTTGGCCTGCAATCCGATCCAAACCATTCAGGATTTGAGCTCGACCCATTCCGGCCCGCATGGCTGTTCGCACCAACCCGACTCGACCTGAAGGGCCGGTTCAACTTTTTTTTTTTTTAAAGATGGCAGTGCGTGTACTGAAGACTGAACTCTATGTGACTAAAATTATTACACCCATTATCTCACAAAAACCTTATCTTTTTTTTTTCTTTTTCCCACTATGCATAAAATTAAATCATCTTTACAATTTACTGAAAATTCATGAGTTGAATGAATATGTTCATTTCAAATTATGAAATGGTTAATTATACTTTACCTCTTCGAATTTTCACTCAATTCATAATGTGCCTCATAAACTAAAAATTGCAACAAAGTAAATCATTTTACTTTCAAGACGTACCAATCCCCCCCTTCCATGAATTCCTAGCATGAAATGTAACGAAAATTGCCTCCACATGCTGCTTATGTGTATAACATTTACTATGAAGATGTAATTTTTATCTTTATCATTAATTGATAGTATATATTATTTTATATTTTATATTGTCAATAATAAATAAATTAGATAAAAATTACATTTTTACAGTAATTTTATGCACATATGCAGCACATGGAGGCAGTTTCTGTTAGATTTAACACTGGGAATAGACAGAAGGGGCACATTAGTAAGTTTTGAAAGTAAGAGGGTTTACTTTATTGTAATTTTTAGTTCAGAGGACACATTGTGAATTGAGTGAAGGTTAGAAGGAGCAAAGTGTAATTATCCCATTAAGAAATGTCTGAAAAAAAAGATATCAGTTAATTAGTTTAAGCCTAAAGTTGATCGAAAAGAAAATGGAGAAGGAAGAGCATTATGGACAATTCTGATATATATTTATATAATATAAGGAATTGATTCAAAAAAATTTAATGTTCTTTTCTGCTCTGTTTTCTCCTTCTTCTTTTATTATTATTATTATTTTTTTCTCTTCTGCTGTAGTTTATTTCAAAAAATACAAATAAAAACTGTAAAAAACTCAGCGAAATAAATGAAAGTATGAAACAGTAAAACGCAAAGAATGAAAACACTAAAACCAAGTGAAGACCGATTGATTATTAACAAGATTTCACGTGGGAGCCAGCCATGTTGCCTGACCAAAATGCAACTTGATTAAGTTTGCTCAGAAAATCAAATTTGTAAAAAAAAAAGGAAAAGGCTCTCTTCCATCTAATAACAGCTACCAAAGCCTTCCTTTGCAAAGATTATTACGATAAGAAGAAAGAAAAATAACTCATAATTAAAGGAAAAAAATGCAAACCACCAAATAACCATGAACCACACTAAAATCAATAATTTCAGGATCACGACCAAACAATCTCCCGAACGAAATCAAGAACAAGAACTCTGAATCATATTAAGTAAACAGACCCTTAAAACCTATAATCTATTCTCACCACACTTGCAAAAAAAAACCCAAAAATAGATTAAAAAAAAAAAAGGAAGACATCATGATCCAGCAGCAGCTTATAGGTTTAGGAGATGTTTGGATTCGAAAGTGTTCTCAACTCATCTCATCTTCATCATTACAACTTTTTTAAATTCTTACACAAAATATAATAACATATTTGTTTTTCAAATCCCAAAAGAATCTTTCCAAATTCCCATACCAAAATATAATAAATAATTTAACTTTTTTCAAATCTCAAATGAATCTTTTCAAATTCCCACACAAAAAATAATAAACAATCTACTTTTTCAAATCTTAAAACAATAATAATATTTAAAAATAATATTAATAAAATATCTTATTTTACTATTCACAAACCACCTCAACTCATCTCAACTCTCCTCCCAATTCAAACAACCCCTTCATGTGGATGTAATGTTTAATGTTTTATCTTTCATGGGTTGGAGAAAGAAATAAAAGAGGCGTAGCCTCTACTTGCAAGCTAGCTCTACAGACATCAGCTTTTTCTCTCCCTCCTATTATTTTTTTCTTTTTGTTTGAGAACTTATTATTCAAGGCTCTAGCTATCAAGTCTTCTGGACAGACCGTTGAAATCTAAGGACTTGAACATGAAAATAATGAAATAGAAAGGAACAACAAGCATGAAGAGAAAAATGTTCTTTTTCCTTCTGTATTGATTTCCTTGTCTTCCCAGGTTACAATGATAACTACATATATATATATACATAAATACAAAGAATCAAAAGAACAACAAAACAAAAGAATGACAGCTAATCCTAGAAGTAGACAAATAAGATAGTGGCCACGAATTGCTGCTAATAGCCTTATGCTATGGTAGTGGCAATAGAGTCCTTTGACACTAAGAGACAAAACTTTATGATGCTAGGTAATTCTCTGTGGTGGGACTATAGGTAGAATCAGTGCATCCCTCTGATCCTTTTGATGAAGTTTGATACTCCCCCTCAGGATGGGCATAGATGTTAAGAATGCCCATCTTGGACAATAAGAAATGCAGTGTAGCAGTAGGCAAGGCCTTGGTGAAAATGTTAGCTAACTGAAATTTGGAAGGAAGGTGAACTGGTATGATCATTCCTGTTGAAACCTTCTCCCGAATGAAATGAAAATTAGCTCTATGTGTTTGGTCCTCTCATGAAAAACTGGTTCTTTGTAAGGTGTAGAGCATATTGACTATCATAGTATAATGCTGCAACCTTAGTGTGATCAATTTAGAAATCTTTCAAAAGGGAAATGATCCAAGTGATTTCACAACTCGTGTGGGCTAAGGCCCTGTATTCTGCTTCAGCAGAATTTCTGGAAATTGTAACTTGCTTTTTAGACCTCCAACTAATCATAGAGTCTCCAAGAAATATGCAATACCCTGTGATTGATCTTCTTGTCTCTGGACAGGCTGCCCAATCTGAGTCACTAAAGGCCTTTAAGTGCAAAGTTGACAAAGCTAAGAACAATATACCTTACCCTATAGATCCTTTCAAATACTTCAAAACCCTATGAGCAGCTCTCAAATGTATCTCTGCTGGTTTGTCCATAAATTGACTTAGTATATGGACAGCATAGGTAATGTCTGGTCTTGAAATTGTTAAGTAGATTAGGCGTCCAATTAATCTTCTATAGATTGTAGCATCCTTCAACAAATCTATAGAAGTGTGACTGAGCTTGTGATTAGTCTCAATGGGGGTGTGGACAGGTTTGCATCCCAAGAGACCTGAATCCTCAAGTATTTAAAGAGTGTACTTCCTCTGACATATATGTATCCCAGATCTTGATCTTGCAATTTCCAACCCCAAAAAATATTTCACTTGCCCCAAATCTTTAATTCTGAACTGTGAATTCAAATCAGCCTTGACAGCTTTGATGGTTGATAGACTCGAGCTTCCAATAAATATATCATCTACATACACCAATAGAGCAACAAAACCATTTTTATCTGACCTTGTAAACAAAGTGTAATCTGATCTAGACTGTTGAAACCCAATAGAAAGCAAAAAAGGAGAATTTTGCATTCCATTGCCGAGAGGCCTGCTTGAGACCATACAATGACTTGTGCAGCCTGCAAATTAACTTCCCATTTCCACCATGAGTCTCCCCCTTGATATGATAACCTGTAGGTAGTCCATATATATTTCCTCATCAAGATCCCCAATGAGGAATGCATTATGCACATCCATTTGACTTAAATGCCAATTAAGGATGGCTAGGGGTGTAAATTTAAACCGGAAAACATGAAAACCGGTCCGAACCGGACCGGACCGGACTGGTTTTACCGATTTTGAACCGGTCCGGTCCAGAACTGGTTCTTATATTTCATAAACTGGCCGGAACCGGTCCGGTTCTGATTTTGAGATTTTTCGGACCGGACCGGACCGGTTGATAAAATATATACAAAAAATAATATTTTATATATAAGTTTTATATAGAATTTATAATTATATGTGAAATATATATATATATATAATATAATTATATATCATATATGAAATAATTTTATATTATAATTTATAAATTATAACATAAAATGTTAATCTTAAATATAAACATTTGTAATTTGTTTGATCATATGCTATTAATATAATTATAATAGATAATGTTATTATAAAATAAAAGTTTAATCTTAAAAATGAAAATGTAATTGATCATGTATTATATAGTTATACTAATATATAATTTATAACTAATACTAATATATAGCTATCTAATAGTCTAATATTATACTAATATCAATTTTACATTTTAAAAAAATCAGAAAACAAGACTGGACCGGACCGGAAGTACCGGTTTAGGGGGTAATTGGTGCGTAATCGGTTTTGAAAAATACAAAACCGATCATACCGGTTCGGTCTAAGATTTTGTCCAAAACCGGACCGGACCTGACCGGTTACACCCCTATGGATGGCAGCTAAGGCTAGGAAAATTCTGACAGTGGTGAGCTTAGCTACAGGACTAAATGTTTCTTGATAATCAAATCTCTCAACTTGAGTGTAACCCTTGGCCACTAACCTGGCCTTATATCTCTCCACAGATCCATCTGAATTGAGCTTGACCTTGAAAACATATTTGCAGCCAACTGAGGTCTTTCCGGGGGGTAAATTAGTGACTGTTTAAGTTCCATTTTCCTCTAAGGCTTTCAACTCAGACTGTATTGCTGCTTGCCAATGCTAAGACATCACAGCCTCTTTGTAGGTATTTGGTTCATGCAAGAGGGCAAGTGAAAGGGCAAAAAATTTCTGTGATGGAGAAAGATGAGAGTAGGATAAATGTTTGTGAAGTGGATGATCAGTGAAAGTAGAGAGTGATATTTGAGTGGGGTTGCTAGTGACTGCTTGACAGTGATAGTCATGTAAATAGGAAGGAGGTTTCCTAACATGATCTGATCTCCTAAAAAAGGTGGTGGACTGAGTGGTGTTTTGTGAAGGAGTTAAGAGAGGGGCAGTTGAAGTGGGAGTTGGTTCAAGGTCAATGTGAGGGAGAGAGGAACTAATTGGTGAGTCTGAAGTGGGAATGTGAGAGGAGGAATCAGATTGAGGTGTTGAAGGAGAATCAAGTTGGTTTGTGAAAGGATCAGATGGGATAGAAGGGGAATGTTTTGTGATAGGTAAAACTGGAGGTATGTGTTGATCATGAAAGGATTGATCATAAGAGGAAGATGTGTTAAGATTAGAATTTTGAAAGGGGAATGTGGATTCATAAAAAATCACATCTCTAGAGATAGAACATGATTGATTCTCAATGTCATAAACCTTGTATCCCTTGACACCTGCTGGATATCCTATGAAAACACATTTTCTAGCTCTAGGGTCCAATTTGGATCGGTTGTGTTTGTGAGTGGAGACAAAACATAGGCAGCCAAATACTCTTAAGTGATCATAGGATAGTGTGGAGGAGAAAAGTTTCTCATAAGGTGATTTTCCATCTAAGATAGGTGAAGGAATCCTGTTAATTAAGTATACAGCAGTGAGGACTGCATCACCCCAGAATTTTAAAGGAAGTGAGGCCTGGAAAAGAATGGCTCTTGCAACAGAAAGGAGGTGTTGATGTTTTTTTTCAACAACTCCATTCTGTTGTGCAGTATATACACAAGACTTTTGATGCAAGATTCCATGAAGATTATAGATATCTGTCATATTGAACTCAAGGCCATTGTCTGATCGAATTTGTTTAATTTTAGCATCAAATTGAACTTTTACCATGAGGACAAAAGACTGTATTAAAGTTCTCACTTCAGTTTTAAACTTCATAAGAAAAATCCAAGTCACTCGACTGTAGTCATCCACAATTGTCAAAAAGTATTGGTGCCCTTGATTGGATACTTGAGAATAGGGCCCTCAAATGTCACAATGAATTAGTTGAAAGGGGGAATGAGAAATGGATGTGCTCAACTGAAATGATTTTCTCTTTTGTTTAGCCAAATGGCATATAGTACACTGAGTTTGTTCTCTACATTTTACATTAGGAACTTGAGAGTGAATTAAACTCATTCTCTGATTGGATAAATGCCCTAATCTAAAATGCCATAGATCAAACTCATGCTGTCCATTTGCATTGAAAACTTGGCTTTTGATTGGAGGCTTGAGATGGTGACTGGAAGGAATGACTGTAGTGTTATGAAGGGGGCTGGAAAGGAGGTAGTAGAGTCCATTGTGGACCTTAGCTAGACCAATCATCGTCCATGAATAAAGGTCCTGTATAACACAGTGTTTATTCAAGAATAAGAGACACAAAAGAGGGTTATCAGTGAGTTTAGTCATAGAAATCAAATTAAAGCTAAATGATGGCACACATAGAACATTAGTGAGAGTTAATGATTTTAAAAGTTTGACAGTTCCAATGTGAGTGACTTGAGCTTGTGTTTTATTTGGAAGCTGTACAAAGGCTTGAGTGGAGCATATTACAGAAGAAAAAAGGGAGGTGGAACAAACCATGTGGTTTGTAGCACCAGTGTCCAGAATCCAAGGTGTCTTTTGTGTTTCTTGTGTGGAGATGGGATTGTGATGCATTAGTGAATCAGGAGCAGAAAAAGCACTAAAGAGACAGATACTCTTACCTTCCATGTTAGAACTTGATGGAAATTTGGTCACAATATCAGCTGACTGAATGGGGTTAGGTTGAATGGATGAGGTTTGGCCAGAGGATTGGTGGGTCTTTGGTTCATGTATCTTCAGCTGAGATGTCTGAGCACTAATCAATGTAGCAAGTAGTTGAATCTGAGCTTGATTAAGAGGCAACATTGATGGATTCCCTGAGTCGTGCTCCTGGTTTAGGGATTGTACCTGATGTGCAGAGTGACTAGCACCAGAAAAACCACTAGAATACCCAGATTTTGATTTAGTGAATTTGAAATTTGGTGGAAAACCCACCAATCTGAAACATTTCTCCTTAGTATGTCCAACTTTGCCACAATGATAACATGTCATATCAGATTTTTCTTTCCTCTTGTTGTTTTGAAAAATAGCAAGAGCTGATGGCTCAGGTGAAGGCAGTGATATAGTGCGTATTTGCCTTTGCCTTTCCTCTTGCAAAATTAAAGAGAAGGTTTTGTCAAGGGAAGGCATGGGGCTCATGAGTATGATCTGTCCCCTTATGTTATCATATGTGTTAGTCAACCCCATTAAAAACTTGAAAACATTATCTAACTGTTGTGTTTTTCCAATGTCATTCAAAGCATTACAGGTACCTTTTCCACACAAACAATGAGGCAAAGGTCTGTAGCTATTCAGTTCTTCCCATACAACACTAAGTTGAGTAAAATATTCACTTACAGACAAGTTTTCTTGCACAATGGAACTTAGTTGCTACTGGAGATGATAAATCCTTACATTATCAGGTTGTGAAAAATGATCTTTGAGTTTCTCCCGGACATCCTTGGCTGAACTCATGAACATCACATTTGAACCTATCTCTTTTGAAATGGAATTGAAAATCCAAGAAAGGAGTAAATTTGATATGAACCCGCGGAAAAGGAATCCATTGAACCCACAATTAAATAGAAAACTTAC
This sequence comes from Cyclocarya paliurus, assembly GCA_029856935.1. NCBI lineage: Eukaryota > Viridiplantae > Streptophyta > Magnoliopsida > Fagales > Juglandaceae > Cyclocarya > Cyclocarya paliurus. The sequence continues at coordinate 1,379,018 of JARVXP010000463.1, forward strand.
CCAAGAAAGCCAAAATCAAGTCAATGGATGGAGAATCTAGACTCGTTGAGAACTCATTTCAAGAACCTAAATTATATTAAAATCTAGACTCGTTAAAAAATCCGTCTCAAGAACCCAGATTATAAGGAGGAACGCCACAAAAGTTGTGATTTATTTTTGATAAGTTTAAAAGTTCAATTAAGAACAAAAGGAGTAAAACTCAACTCACAATGAATAATTCATCAAATTTCATAAACATCATAAACTGAGGCTACAAAGTGTATTTAAAGCAAAACCTAATTAAAACCCTAGATAAAATAAAGCCCTTTCTCCCAAAAATACCCTTGCATGAACAGTGTCACGACTGCTACAGTGTTGCTACAGTACCCTGGCTACAGTAGATGCTTGAAACCCTAGTTCCTTAAAAGTAACTTTTCAAATACGCCCTTGGCCAAAATATAAGGCTTTTCCAAAAATTCTAGTTCATAAAAGTAAGACATGTGGGCCAAGTATCCTAAAACCAAATTATTCATAACTAATAAAATAAATCCTTTAAATGATTTAAACAATTTGAAAGCCTTCAAGTGTCCAAGGCCTTTAAGTCATGTTATTGCCCTTTTCTATAACTTGTATCAAATGAATCAAAATTGGATCTTCATCCTTTAAGGCACTCTTGAATGTTGGGCTCGGTAGACTCGTCCCAAGTGGATTGCACCAAACCTTGCATTGCTTTCTTGATCTTCTTAGCTCTTGATCTTGTAATTGGCCCATATGGAACTTGTAAATGATTTTTAAAACTAGGCCCTTCTTGGGCCCATCAAAATTGTTGCATCTTAACCAGGGAATATAGAGAGGATCAGAAATCTTTGGTGTGAGAATAGAGCCATCTAGAAATCCTAGCTTGTTTTTGATAGAAATAGCCAATGTGAAAGACCTATTCCATGTAAGATAATTTGAACCTATTAAAGGTGGAGTGACTATCACGGTGTGAGCATTGTCACTATGATGTATAAAGAAATAGCTATTAGGATCTTCTGAAGGAGATTTATATCTGGGTGATTTTGGTTGAGGACTCTCAGCCATTGAGATAAAAGAAAAAGCATATATGAAAGATTAAAAGAGGTGAAGAATGAATCAGTAGCAGATTGAACCTTTAAGCAACCCGGCTCTCTAATACCATGTTGAAATCTAAGGACTTGAACATGAAAATAATGAAATAGAGAGGAACAACAAGCATGAAGAGAAAAATGTTATTTTTCCTTATGTATTGATTTCCTTGTCTTCCCAGGTTACAATGATAACTACATATATATATATATATATATATATACATAAATACAAAGAATCAAAAGAACAACAAAACAAAAGAATGACAGCTAATCCTAGAAGTAGACAAATAAGATAATGGCCACGAATTGCTGCTAACAGTCTTCGGCTATGGTAGTAGCAATAGAGTCCTTTGACACTAAGAGACAAAACTTTATGATGTTAGGTAATTCTCTGTGGTGGGACTGTAGGTAGAATCAGTGCATCCCTCTGATCTTTTTGATGAAGTTTGATACAGATGGCTTTTTCCAAAAACTGCAGCACAAATTGTCATATCCAGCCAGTCAATGAAATTGGTTTCGTTTGCTACAAAGAACAATAAAATGGTGTTGTTGCTGTAGTATATTTCATATAAATGATGTTCCATTTATACACACGCACTCGGCAAATAGATATATCACTTGCAAAAACTCCCAGTATGTCTAACAGGTGTCCAACAAACTCCTTCTTGTTGTAACTTTGTGATATAGTTTTAACGAGACTCATGCAGTTTTAACTATATAGGGAGTATACTTTATTGCACACAAATAATCTTCCATGAAGAATCCTACTTACTTGTGTTGGTACAAAACCTCTGTAGTTTCAAAGCCTGTAGTACAATCAAGATCTTGAGTTGGCATGATTTGAAATCTTATAATCTCGACTAGATCATGAAAATTACAGCTACCATTTCATTTTCATCTAATATTTGAGTGTTGAAGTGGATAAGCACATGGAGTGGACACCAAATACAGAAAAGGGCAAAGGCAAAGCTGGGTTCAAAATTCTAAAACCATATCTACAGCATCAATTCATAATTAATCCTACAAAATCAAACTGAAACAAAAATGGAGCAATGTATTTCTTTTTTCCTTAATTGTGTGTTCTAATTCCACATAAACTCTAGCCAGATTATGAGGCTTTTACCTCTCTCTACTGGCATCTAATGCAAGCTATAAAATCAATATGTTTTTATTTTATGAATCTGAAAACCGCAGTTTAAAAAATTTTTAATGACAATTTAGCAAGCAAACAAATATATTTTTTTCAATTCTGAAACAGGCAACCGGGGTTGGCGAATCGTTGGGGAATCAGCTGAAGTCAGCCGATATATTATTTAAAAAAAAAAGAGCAAAAGCAGACGAAAACACGAAAAAAAGCAGACGAAAGGTAGCTTAGCATCCAAGAGAGAGAGTGTGTGTGTCGTCGCGTGTTGTGGGAAAACTAGATCTGTCGTCGTCGTCGTTTGGCAGCGACCTTCTGACCCCAACGCTCCACAATTCTTCCGCAATCTTGGGTTTGGCTTTTCCCTCTCTCCCTCTCTCACTCTCAAATCCCATCTTGCATTGATTCTAAAACCACAGTTTGGTACACGGATCCCATCTAGTCCTTTTGAGAAAGATGTTAACTTCATTTGAAGACGACAAAAAAAAAAAAACATTGCTTTAAGCAGAAATCAAGAAAAAGAAGATGTACATTTTGAAGCCAAGAAATAATGTGCTTCAAACCATAAAAAGATGTAAAAGGACATAAGCCTCCACATTCAGACAGAAGGCATACCCATCCAATCGTTTCTTAACAAGAAGAATAAAAAATTACCAAGCAAGAAGAATTTGTACAATCACTCTGGCGTTCTTGAAGAATAGAGAATTTCAAGAAAAAAAGGAGAGCGTGGCAGCACACGAGAGAGGTTGACAGCCCAAATGGGTTTTCCCAAGAAAGTCAACTGCCCAGGCAAGCAATTCGTTTATTATAAACATGCAATATTATAGTGAATGCTAGTTTCCTGGAACCATAGTAGAATACATAGAAAATTAAGTTAGATGTGAGGAGACCCGGGGGGGGGGGGGGAAGAACTTGAATATTCGATGGTTTAGAAAAGATACTTTGTCTGATAGCGACAATGGAATTAATGGCTTAAAATTGGGTCTTCTTCCAATAACTGAATGGACGAAACCAAAGAGGCTATTAGATTTACGTGCAACGGGGACTTGAGATTTTCTTCAAGGGGAAAATTAAAGAAAAAAAAACAAAGTGGCTGTAAGATTTTCATCTTTATTCTGGGAGGTTTAGGGCATGCGAAGAAGAAGATGAGAAGGAGAACCTATTTTCATCTTCGTGTTCGTCTGTAGAAAGCTGCGTTCGTTTGTGGGAAGCTGCGACCACTCGCTCTGTTTTGTGGGAAGACGAAGGGAAGGGAGGGCAGAAATGATATGAGGTCGTTTGGTGTATATGAAACACACAGTTTCATTTGTACACGTAGGCACCGGTTACGCGGGGTTCCCAGCCAGTTGTAACAAGGAATTTTTTTTTCAAGTAGCAATCAAACAAAGAAGTTAATATGCAGTAGAACACTTTCTAAACTATTGTCCCATTTACGATTTTCCCTTTTTGTAAACATAGCAAACCGTCACCTTATGCAACAATATGTTGATTGGCAAGGAAATGAAGAACCATATTATAAGGGATAAAATATAATAGTCATATGGTATTTCCTAGACCTAGCCCAATGGGGGGACTCATTAAGACAGAAGAATTAGAAGAGAGAGGAAAATGACAAAAAACTGAGGGAGTGCAGAGTGTCAAGAGAAGAGGGGGAAAGTGACATAAAGTAAATGAGAAGCGACATAAGAAAGGGGGTGATGGGACGTAAAGCAAGAGGGTATAAGATATAAGAGGAGGGAACCAGATGACTTTGGGGGGGGGGGGACTTTTGGCCAAGCTTCTCCAAGACTTCACCTTCTTCAACCTCACCACAAAGACTCCAGCAACAGAATGAAAACCAAATGATAGAACTTAGATCTCCATTGTATATTGAGGACAAGAGATTATGAGAGACTGTAAAACATGTATATTATAGTGGACTCTCCCCTATTCGAACCCCTGTGGACATAGGTTAGGTACCGACCTACGTAAATCTATGTGTTTCTTACCCTTTTACATTCTCAGTATTTATTTTGCATTCACTACCACAGATGTACACATAGCCGCACCAAACAACGTTGAGGGTTCCAGACTAAACCAATCGAGGCCTAGATTGTCTTAGGAATGACTCTTTTTCCCCTTCTGAACTATTGTGTGCTTTTTGGCATAAACAGTTTGCACCGTTTGTGGGGTCTAAGTTACTTTTTACATCGAAAGCGGAAGAAGGACAATTTTCTGCGGGCTAAATAATCTCCAAAGAAGCATATGAAAATTTTCCAGGTAAGTATTCTTAGCCCTCCAACTTTATTTATGAGTATTTAACAAAAAATGAAGAGCAGGCCTTTCTTGCCCAGGTAAAAAGCCAAATTCCTCAGCCACTTCAGTTGCAAAAAGAGCAAAGGTGGGATACACCCACGGTACACGAAGAACACAACAGATTATGGAAGTGCACTATGCATGCACAGTAGCATGGGGGCCACATTAAGTGCACCCAGGGACATTTGACAGCGACTGGCCTGTTGCTACCCTTCACCAGCGGCCTAGCTGCTGGGCACCGCACTGGTGGATGGCTAGGTAGAACTGGTAGGGATAACCTCGCCTAATCCACGTTGCACGAGGCCCACGAGCTGGTGGGATCCATCCCACCAGCCACAAAGGAGGCCTAGGAGCCTCCTAAGACAACCACCGGCAGCCACCACTAGGGTCACTAGTGGCTTCAGTCACCGGTGGACCCTCCCACATCTTGAAACAGTGAAGGGCACCGGAGCTCACATTTGGGACGCACATTGCACGAAGGTCCACAGGCTGGCGAGATCCATCCCACCAGCCACTAGGGGGACTAGAGACAGCCATCGCCATCCACCATTGGCGTCGCTAGTGGTTTCTGTCTCTAGAAAAGCCTCCCCCCTCCTGAAGTTACAACGTTTGCCGGGGCATGCACATATGCGACACGCATCGCGAGAGCCTCACGATGGCTAGTAGGCATTGACCCTCCAGCCATCAACGAGACATTATGATTGCCGACTTACTGCCTCTTGGTGACAGAGAATGATGGCAAAACCTTTTCCACTAGCCATGGACTTCCTGACCACGTGTGGCCACATGTTGCTTGGCCAAGGTATCCCTTGACTCGGCACCACAATTGGTATGAGCTCGAGACCACTACATCTCAACTTAGACACCAGTGGCAGGGAACTCACATCACGACTCGACCAGAAGGCCAAAGGACTTGCCCAGCCACCGTGGAGTCGCACAGCAGGTCACGGACTTGCCCAGCCAGTCATAGAGTTGCTTGGCCGTACAGGGCCATGCATAAGCAATGGACATCTTTTCCAAGCACCTCAGACATACTCTCCCCAGCCATGCAAACACTTCAAATAGATGCTTCTCGAGTACCTCCCGACTCAACACCATAGCAATTCCCGGCTCAACACCACTACATCTCAACTTGGACACCAGTGGCAGGGAACTCGCATCTTGACTTGCCTAGAAGGCTAAAGGACTCACCCAACCACTGTGGAGTCACCTAGCAGGTCACGGAGTCGTTCAACAGTGCAAGGCCATGCATAAGCAACGGACGTCCCGTCTAGGCACCTCAGACAGACTCTCCCCAGCCATGCAAACACCTCAGACAGAGGCTTTTCAACCACCTACTCCTCACCCACGGACTCATCGTCCAAATGCGGCCGAGTCATAGGAGTAGCTCGGCCACATGAATGGTGGGCAGGAGCACCATGTTGCCCACCACCTCACTCAACGGGCAACATCATGACGAATTAGCAACCAATGTTTATGCGTGTGCTGCGGATATGTAAGATGCATCATGCATGAGCCATGCATGGTACACGTGATGGAGAACAAGAAACTACCCAGTGTTCCACTTGCCCACAATACATGACTCGAAGAGAATATGAACAGAAAATTTTCTAAAAGATGGTTAAGTCCACATCGCTTCGAAGATACTTAAGCAAGAACAAATTCCTTAACAGCAAACTGACTCACTTGAAAAAAGAAAATAAAAATTAAGAGAAAAAAAAGAAGAGCAAGAGAAAAAATGGCAACCAGTAGCGGACAATTTCAATCAAGCAAAAATCGGTCACAATGGCTAAACACCCGGTTTGTATGTCTCAAAACTTATGTGAATTTTTTTTACTAACTTCATTGACTCCTGTAACTTAGAACACCAACTGTACAGCCCCACTCGGATATCGTTTAGACGTCTCAATATTTTTCCATCGGAATAAACTCTTTAGCATTCACATGCACGCGGACAAGCATCCTTCCTACTTACCTACTGGTGGGATCCAAGGGATGGGTTACGCCTAAAGGCTACTTTATCCTTCCCGCAGTGGAGAGTGGGATCAGCATAGCTTGACTCGACACTTACCTTCCATGTGGCATCAACAGGCGGAAGCAGGTCCAATCTCAAACTTCCAAGTAACTTACCTCCCTATGAGCCGATAGGCGGATGCAGCCACCCCCTCGGCGGTTCGACCTCCCTAATGGAGGAAAGCGGGTCCAGCCTCTCGGCTACCCAACTACTTACCCTGACCTTCGCCATGGAGAAGAATGGAATCAACACCAGCCTGACTTGACACTTACCTTTCCTGTGATATTAATCGGCAGGAGCAAGTCCAGTCACAAATTTCCCCACAGCTTACCTCCCCACGAGGATCAGCAGGAACGCCTAGCCCTCCCGGTGACTCAACCTCCTTCATGGAGTAGAGTGGGCCTAGCCTCTCAGAAGTTGATAACTTACTCCAACCCCATCATGGCGAAAAGCGGACCAACTTACTCCAACCCCATCACGCTGAAGAGCGGACCAACTCCTCGAGAGGTCCAAGGGGATGGGTTACACCTAGGAGCTGCTTTATCCCTCTCGCGGTGGAGAGCGAGCCTAGCCTTCACCTACCCGACACTTACCTTTCCTGTGAGAGTCAACAGGCGAGAGCAGTTCAATCTCAAGTTGCCTGACAACTTACCTCCTCGCAAGACACAAAGGGATGAGTCATGCCTTAAGGCTGCTCTATCCTTCCCATGATGGAAAGCAGTTCCAACCTCTCGACTATCTAGAAACTTACATTTGCCTCCACTACAGCAAAGAGTGGATTAGCGCCAACGTACTTGATACTTACCTTCCCTGTGATGTTAACGGGCAAGAGTGGATCCAGTCCCAAACTACCCGACACTTACCACCCTGTGAAAGTCATGGGTCTAGGCCCTAACTCTTTCATAGAAAAGAGCGGGTCTAGCCTCTGAGCTCCCTGGAAACTTACCCCGACCCCCATTAAGGTGAAGAGCGGACCAGCTCCTCAATTGTCTAGCAACTTACCTCCCCGGGGGGACCAAAGTGGCTGTATTAGCTTGAGGCATCCCGACCTCTCCTTCAGTGGAGAGCGGGTTTAGTCTTTCAATTGCCCAACATTACTCCTGAGACGTCATCTCTTGCAACGAAACACAAAACGGATAATGCCTTAAACCCTCGCCAAACTCCATCTCCATCTCCATCAAACGAGACGCCAAATGAGTAATGCCCAAGACCTTCATCTCACCCCAGCAAGACAGCTTAGGTTTGCAAATTTCACACCCATTGTTGGAGATTATTTACACTAACCGGTTTGACTTTTTTAGCATGATAAAACATCTCCTACTTACCTTCCCGTTGAGGGTCAACAGTGGGTTCAACCTTAAGACAGCCCGGCCTCCCTCATGGCGAAATGCACATTTAGTCTTTCGACTGCTCGACATTACTCCAGGGATCGCATCTCCTCTAGCAAATGTTGAGCCTCTGATCTTCACCGCACGCTAGAACGAGGATTCAATTTTGTGAGTTTTGCACTTGTGATTGGAGAATATTTACACTGATCGGTTTGTCTTTTGCAGCACTCTCAAATAACTCCTACTTATCTTCTCGTTGAGGGTCACCATTAAGGCGGCCTGGCCTGCCTCACGGCGAAGTGCGGGTCCAGTCTTTTGGCTATCCAACATCACTTTAGAGACAACATATCCTCCAACAAATGTTGAGTGCTTACACTCGAGCTATGACTGCCTCTCTTGGGTTTTTTTCTTCAATGAGTTAACAAATGAGAAGGATTAGGGGTCGCTCGGCCCCCCTGGACCCTAACAAGCCGGCAAGTCACTCAACTGCTCGACCTTCTCACCTTACGCGGTCAACCACAACTCCCACCATAGCTGAGCTACGCACTCGTAACTTACGCATTGGAGTACATCTCCCACCAAAGCCGACCTACGCACTTGCACCTTATGCGGTCGTGCACCTCTCCCACCATAGTCGAGCTGTGCACTCGCACCTTATGCGGTAGAGAACATATCTTGCTACGCTGAGCCCCGTACTTGCACTCTACTTGGTCGAGCCTATCTCCCGCTTATCTCACCAAGTGGAGCCCTGCGCTCCCACCTTATCCAGTCGAGTTCATCTCCCACTTATCTCACCAAGTCAAGCCTCATGCCTGCACTCTATGCGGTCGAGCCTATCTTCCGCTTATTTCGTCAAGACGAGCCTCGTGCTCGCGCTTTATGCAGTCGAGCCTATCTCTCGCTTACCTCGTCAAGACGAGCCCGCGCTTGCGCTCTATATGGTTAAGCTTATCTCCTACTCACCTCGCCAAGCCGAGCCCCGCTCTCGTGCTCTATGCAATCAAGCCTATCTCCCCTTTATATCGCTAAGTCGAGCCCGCGCTCGTAGTTCACATGGTCGAGCCCATCTCCTGCATAATCTCGCGCTCAGAAATATTTATTGCTTAACGGAGTAAAACGTATAACCGGGGACTAGCTCCTAGAATTTATTTCTCTACAAACTTGGGTGGATCAGTTCATTTGCATATTTTATCTTTGAAAATTCTCAATGTATTCTTTTTGGAGCAAATTGCCCTTAAGATTTGTGAGCAACTGTAAGGGATAAAATATAGCAAGCCCATGGTATTTCCTAGGCCCAGCCTAATGAGGGGGGACTCATCAAGAAAGAAGAATGAGAATAGAGAGGGAAAGGACAAAAGGCTAGGGAGTGCAGAGTGTCAAGAGGAAGAGGGGGAAGTGACATAAAGAAGGGGTGAAGGGACGTAAAGCAAAGGGAAGAAGATAAAAGAGGCGGGAACCAGGTGACTTGGGTAGACTTTTGGCCAGGCTTCTTCGAGACTTCACCTTCTTCAACCTCACCACAGAGACTCCTTTGCTTTGCTTGATGCGCTCAGCAGGTGACTTGCTGTAAGAGAACCTGTCACCTACCAAGCTTAGAATCGACGCAATTGAAATGGAAAATGGGTCTCTAAAACTTTCTTGGTCTGAATTAACAAATCTCTGACTCTTTGTGAGGGTTGGTGAAATATATTTTGGAATTGGAAGGTGGGTGGGTGATGAACTTGTGGAGGGCATGCTCCATCGCGATCTAAGAAGGAATAATGCGATGACAAACGAAGGGAAAATAATTCGTTGACGAGTAGAGGGAATGGAGGCAATGACCACGTTAACGAACAAAGGTGATGAAAATGAGGAAGAGAATGGGGAGGGCTAGTCGGGTAGGGTTTGGTTTGGATTTCTACGCTTAAAACGTGACTTTAGGCGGGTTGAAACCAGCATTTCATGAGCTTGACCCGAAAATTAGTTTAGCTCGCATTTATTGATCAGGTCGGATCAGGTCATTCAGATTGACCAGGCCTACGGTTTTTCTACACAGGCCTATGCATGTGTCTCTTTCATAAAGGTACTGGAAGAGAATAATGTATGCTTCTTAACTGTCCTAGCATAACAAACCAATTACCATCTTTTCCGATACCCAACAATCTTGATTTGGTTTAAACCCCCTTCAATTCCTTGCTCTCTTCCAAGCATCTTGATATATAATTAGCTTGGCATACTAAAAGATATTTGGTTCTTGGCCATGCAAAATAAAAGGGAGGCAAGTCTTAACAATTTTATCAGCCCCATTTTACAAAGTAGAAGTTGCTTCTAAATCATTTGTCATTTTCTTTTTCTTTGGGCCTGAAATAGTACATCCAATTTCAAATTTAGGGCACAAATCCTTGATGGTTTACAATTCTCCTACCATTATGAACTTGAGGTTGATTTCATTCTCATTGACTTCACTTAAAACAAACAGAGTAATGATAGGTACAAGGCTCAAATAGATAAGTCTCATACAAGCCCTTTGTAAAAAGTGGGTCTCACTAATAAAGAATAGTTTTTTTACATTTTTTTTAGGTGGGGTCTACCTTTTTACAAGGGCTTATATGGGTCTTGTACAAATCATTTATCAAACATTAAACCCCCTCTTGTTGGGTTTGAGGAGACTGGTTTATTGTTGTGGCGGTCCGACTTGATAATTTGACTTGATAATAAATTGTTACAGTCTTTGAGTGAATTTTCAATGAGACTTGTGACACAAAGCGCATGCTTGGGTTGACAGGAAAAAATTTCACTCGACTTTCAGTTCGAGCGAAAATCAGACAGAAAGTTTGGTCGAGTCTTGCTCGACATTGGCCTGGAGTGAAGCTTAGGTAAAGAGTTCGCTTAATAGTCACTCGACTCGACATTGCGAACCCCAAGCAGAGAGTTTGCTTGACAGTCGCTTGACACTGCACTCAAGCCAAAACCAAACAGAGAGTTCTCTCGATGCATGCTCGATAGTCTGCTTGAGCGAATATCGCAAAAAGTGAACATTTGGTTTTCTGCCATGTAACCCTATAAATATGTTTATTTTAAACAGTATGGCCATTTTGAACAGTGAAAAATCCCCCCAAAGTGTATCTTATAATTCATCAGCGTAATATAATCTTTTGCAGTTCCGTGGACGTAGACACATTGATCAACCACGTAAATTTGTGTTGTGTGATTGATTATTTGATTATTTTCTTGTTTACTTTTGTTTTATTGTCTTCTATTTTAGCAACACCTAAATTTTTTTTTTTGCGTTTGGTCCTTGCTGGTGTTGATTGAAATCAGTTTGCTCTTTGTTCTGAAGCACCATTCTGCATCTAAATGGACTTCCCCAAAACTACAATTTGAAAGAGCTAGAGACGAATATTTAAGCATTGCTTGATCAAGCCTTGAAGTGGACCAATGAACTCAAGCAACAAGAGTCACAACGACAACGTCGTTCTACAGCTAGCAGTTTTAATAAACTTGCAAATAAAATTTCTCAATTTGACAACTGACCACAATTACATGCTTAATTGCTACAAAAGCGTCAGCAAATATCAGAAACATTTCATTTGTGCCGGACCATGTGTCACAGATATTTTATATACATAATATATATATATATATATATATATATATATATATAAATATATATATAAACACACACTGCACACATGATAGACGTACATGTCCGATCGAGAATGTTAGAAGAAATTCACTCGGTTACACTCAGTTAACATAAATTCTTGAGCAGTTGTTCCATTAGTGATCAGAGGCACCTTCAAGGAACATTGGATCTTACGAGGCTCGTACGAAATCGTCTTAATTTTACCGTATCTAACCCTTATCTGAAAAGAGAGCTTTATGTTAATACTGTATATACCAGAACTCTTTTCAGAATCTAGCTTTGAAAGGTCGCGAGCCCCAAGTAATAAGAATTGCTGCCCTTGAAAAACCGGTCTCAGAATACTCGAATTCTTGTGTCCTTGGTAAAAGGGCGTCAAACCCACCGTAGAGAACCATTTTTTTTTGCTGTAATAAGCAATGGCATCGATCCGCTCGTAGAAGACACCGACCCTTTGGTTGGAGTTCCTGAGATTGATTTTGAGTGTGAGGTTGAAGTTAAGAGTGTTGTTGGCGGTGGTGAAATCGAACTGTGTGAGTGAGGCCTCGGTCACGTGGAACTTCACCTCCCTCGGAAGGAAGATGAGCCAGAAGAGCAAAGACGCAAGGGCGGTGAGGAAGATGAGCAAGAAGGCGAATTTACACACGCACTTACCAGTACTCATGACCGCTTAGAAGTTTGAACTGAAGGAGAAAGAGCTATTCCTGTGGGAAGGCATGCAACGCCAGGCCGTAAACCTCCTGTATCCTTTGCATGTGCTGTGCATGTGTGAAATCAGTACTTGTAGAAGAATGGCAAAGCCGTCACCGAAGGCCTAAAATCAAGGCTGCTGCCTCGAACTTCTCGAGAGGACGATAAGGGTAAAACCGAGGAGTTTTAACTTGTAGTTAGTGTTCAATCAACAGTACTTGTAGATAATGACAAAGCGATGGCCAGAGACCTAAAACAAGGTTGTTGCCTCGAAATTGTCGAGAATTAATGATATATATTTGGGCGATCGAATGGCGCGGGTAGATTTATGTTAGAGAAGTTATAGATTTACAAGATTTTTATGAAGGGAAATGATTTTCCCACCAACAAAACCCCGATTGTATTTCTATTTTTTATTTATTTTATTTAATGATTAATTAAATTTTTTTAATAAGTTTATGATTTTTTTAAGATGTTTAAAAGGCTTAAAAAACTGTTAAAAAAAACCCAAAAAAAAAAAATTGGCGGTTCGGTTGCGCTATCTTCGATGCCTTCCCTCAGTGGGTGTAGCAGCACCATTTTATAAAACAATTGGGTGGAATAAACTTATATATAGTTTGATATAATATATGAGATAAAAATAGTTTTTCAATTTGATATACTATATTAAACTACTAAGTCAATTTATAAGACTATTTTTACAATATCTATTTGTAAAACAAGTATTTCATGATTGGGTACAAGCCCAGAAATGGATTACAGACAGACTTGCGCATAGTGCATGTACTATGTAAAACACAAGGAGAAAAAACGAAAAGAAAAGGACGTAGCTAGATCAGTACTGTCGCGCGTTTTGATCCGAACATGACATGCAGGGGACCTTATCGATCCCTTCAATATCACCAGTTGTAAGGATCATGTGGAAAAGAACGAAATTATAAGACTAACTACGACGGTGCAGCCTTAATCCTGCTGATTCACTGACGCAAACTAACTACTCATGTCTGTTACTGTTAGTTCATAAATTTTTATACGCTCAGTTCTTTAATTGAGGTGGTTTTTTTATTAAAAAAAAACAAAGAAACGAAAAGATTTCATGTTTGGACTGCAATATCAGATCATAGCGAATAATTAATGTCAATCCGATCCAGCATTTAATTAATAGCAATGAAGAAATTCACATTCTGGCACTCAGTTAACACAAACTCTTGATCAGGAAGTGTTCCATTAGAGCTTAGAGGCACTAATTTCAAGGAACAATCAATCTTCTGAGCCATCGTTTTGATCTTACCGTACTTGATCCTTATTTTAACAGAGAGCCTTACATCAATGCCATATGAACCAGAACTCTTTTCAAGTTCCAGCTTTGAAAGGCCACGAGCCCCAAGTGATACGAGTTGCTGCCCTTGGAAAGTCGGCCTCAAAATACTCGTATTCTTGTGTCCTTGATAAAAGGGATTCAAACCCACCGTACAAAATCATTTTTTGTTGTAGTATGCAATGACATCGATCCGCTCGTAGAAGATGTCATTGCTTGCTGTGTGAGCGAGGCCTTATATCAACCGTGGAGGAGTTTTAACTCTTAACTCGTAGTCAATTAGTGTTAAATCATGTATACAGAGAAGGAAATTCTCCTGCAGATTTCCTTGCAAGATTGGGGTCGGCGGAACGTGATGTCTTATGGAATTCCATGGCTGAGCTACCGATCATTCTTCGAGGTTTAATCCGAACTGATAAGTTGGGTATTCCGCATATTAGGATGGTCCTAAGTTTCTTGCTGTTTCTTTCATTGTTTATATTGTTATTCTTATGGAGTCTTTGTTAACAAGGTTTCCCTCCACCTTAAGCGAGGAAGAATAAAATTGGAGGATATACCTCCTGGTTCTATCAAAAAAAAAAAATAGTGCTAAATCATTAGTAGTTGTAGATAATGACAAAGCCGTACTTGGCCATAGGCCTACTTAAATCAATAGTATAAGTTGTCACGTACATGACCCCCCAGATCGATAGAACGAACCTGATCTCCTTCTATGTTTTTTGCCAGCAAACAGCAAAGCTAAAATTAAATCGGCTTCGCGTGGCCGCGTCCCCACCATACATTTCGACTGCCCTCTCATCCTCCGATCGATGTTAATGTTGTACTTTCTTCGAGTGTCACATGACCCCATACAACTTCAATAAAAAAAAAATAATAATAATAATAATAATATAATAATAATAATAAAATAAAAAACACCTTGCTCTAGTCCCAGATCATAACTGTTGATCTTGGTCTTCTTCTTCTTTTATTTAAAAAAAAAAATAGAGAAAAAACTCCCCCTATTTTATTTTACATTTTATGTTACATGAGTCTATCTTTCTTAACATCCACGTGAAACTTTGAAGAGGTGAAGGTAATCGCTGTAGTACTTTAGCCAAGGAACTTTCTGAGGATTTTAACTTTCCTAAATTTTAGAAGCTACCATTAACGTCCCAGTGAATCTTTTAAAACCAAGCATAGATTCTTGTTTCATCGTCTCAAAATACGTACTGAGGACTTTTTGCAATAACGTAATTCTTCTATTTCAAAGAATGTTCTTGGATAAACTGGCAAACCTTTTTGTTTGCTATAAATTCTATGTTCAACATCCTCGATCAGCTTCAAAGAAAATGCGTAGAACTCGTAAATTTAGGTATCGTTTGGCTACATAGTTAAGATGAGATGTTTAGTTGAAAATTAAATAAAATATTTTTAAAATATAAATTTTTAATTTTAATTTTATTTTAAGATTTAAAAAAATTATAATGATTATATGAGATGAGATGGTTTGGTGTCTAACATTCTGCAAACTAACTCCCTGCTAAATTCGCCACTCCTGTTGCTCCTCCATAGTAGTCTTGTTCCTTCTGTTATGCTACTTGACAAAAAAAAAAAAAAAGTCGTACCTGTAATTATGGGACTTGTTGTTTTACTTTCACACAAAGACACTGCCCAATTAGGAGCATAATATAATAGGAAGGTTATAGGTGTGAGAACTAACAAAGGGAGGAGCAACCAATTGTAACCGGTCGATGGGGAGGAGGAAAACTGGGCGTATCAGCTTCGGTAGTTTTCGGTCGGTGTTCGGTTCCCCTAGCAGTGAGCTTCTTCTGAGAGAATAGAGAGAGAAAGGGAGAGAGAGAGAGAGTTGCAGCTAAGTGAATCAATGAAGAAGGTCTAGGGAAGAAGACGACCCCATCTCGAAACGACGATGTTCCACTTGAATAAAACGATGTTTATTAAGTGGAACGGTATCGTTTCATACGTATTTTTTTATACTTTTTGAATAAAATGATGCCGTTTGGTTTAATACCAAATGGTGCCGTTTCCATTATGTTTTGTATATTTATAGGTGTAAAATGATGTCGTTCCACTTAAACTTAAGTGGAACGGCATCGTTTTGATTAGGGTATATTAAAAAAAAGGTTTATTTTATTGGTCGGTTCAGAAGTCCGGTCCAACTTCAAACCGAGACTGAATTGATGAACGTTGGTTCCTTCAAATTTTCATTGCAAGCCAGCCGGTTGCTATAAACAACTCCATCAAAGGCAAGTGCCCATCACCATAAACAACGTCGTTGCCAGCTCGTTCCAGTTGCCAACTCTTTCCCGCAACTCCTCGAAACTTCTCTCCAGAAATTGTCTCTTGAAACAACTTGGTAAATTTCTATAATTTCTTCTCCTCTTTTTTTGGGTTTCTTTGGGTTTTTTTTTTTTGTCAGATCTAAATGTGGGAGAGAATTAGTGTTGGGTTTTATTTCGGTCAAATCTTTGAGTTAGGAAAGAAGAATGAGGTATTTTGGTTTGTGTCTTTTTGCAATAGATGAATGAGCTATGGATTGGTGTTGCTTTGAGACTTTTAAGTGCTTCTTCTTTAAAATAGATGCCGGTGCTTCTTTTCATTTTCATACTTTTAAGTACAGCCATTTAAAAATATATTATACTGTTAAATTTGATATATTGGCATCAAGTAACATCTACCATGCCCATGCCATTTATTTAATAAGAGATGTGAATTATATAAGATTCTCAATGGGATTTATATAAGTGTAAATTCTTTGTTGCAGCTCATTACTGTCACACAACTCATTACTGTATTTCCATTGCACTTCTCACAATTTTTATTGGCTTAAGAACACTTCTCACTTTGCACCCTTTGTTATTAGTGTATTGTTATAGCTTCAATGTCATTACTGTGATAGAATTTGTTTATGGTACTATGAGACCTTTTTAATTGGCCGCTAGTTTGATGTTTTTTCAGATTTTGGGCTGGCTTTTGTTGTTGCTTATAAAGAGGAAGTTGTTGCTGTTATTATTATTATTATTATTATTATTTTTATATATATATCGGGGGGAGGGGGGTCGAATCCATGATCTCCATTTTAGAGATGTTGATCTTGTACCATCAGGCTGTGTGGCCTTGGCTGTTGCTGTTAACTTGGATGTATAGCTTGATGCCCTTTTCTTAATGCTTTAATGGGCTTCTTAATGCTTTTTTTTTCATATTCTTATACATCTAAGTTATGCACACATTTTTTATTATGCAAACATCTTTCGCTTCTGCCTTCACATGATTGCCTACAGATTGGATGAAAAAAAATAATGAATGTGCATCCAAATATGTTTCTCTAGTTGACTGCATATCGGGTTGTGAATGTGCATAATAATTTTTTTTTGTTAACATCTACAAAAACTGTCAACTAGATATGTTAATTTTATAGATTGTTGGATTCAATTGGTGAAAATGAATATGATTGTTGGAGGTTATTGGAGATTATGAAAATAAAAATAAAAAGTATTTAAAAAATAAAAAATAATTAAAGAAATATAATTAATAAAAATAATAATATTTTATTATTATAGAGAGTGTAATGACTAATCAAATGTAGACTTCAAGTATTGAGTAATTAGTGAAAAGTAAAAAAGTTACATATTAGTCAAATTTTAATGATTCTAAATTTGAGGTTGGCATAAAGCAATACATTGAGCCTAATCCTTTTTGGGGAAAAAAAAAAGGGTGAATGAAAAGCTTATGGACGATGGCTTCACAAGGGGATCGAAGGGGAAAGGGTGGGTGGTGCCACGGCTTTCTTCTACACTCAGGTAGACGGTTTGTTTGGGGGAATGGATATTTTCTAGAGAGAATGATAGTTTTTGGAGAGAAGGAAGGGTGAAAAGATGTTTATACTTTATACCATTATCCTTTTCTTTTTCTTTTTTTATCAAAAGATATCAGTTTTAAAAAAATGATTACATGATGTTTTTATATGTATTTATTATTTTTACAGATTTTAGATTAAATTAATGGATATGGTTTCATATGTGGTATTAATGATGCAGAATAAAGTTGTCATCAATCTTACATACTCAAAAGCAATTAAAATTTAAATCAATGGAATTGGAAAATCTTATCAATATAAGTTTCCTAATTTTGTAATCAATATAACTTAATTCAAATTGGTCCATCAAGCACATCCTAAAGCATATATTTTGTTTGCTCTCATTAATACAAGAAAAATTAGTTGGTTAGGAGAAGAATTTCTACCAACCCCACATTGCAAGAGATTGGAAGACAAAATCATTTACAACAACTCTATAGGCCTGGAGTCAAATTTGAAGACGGAATTACAAGAACCTTGCATCATCGACAGAGACTGGCTAAATCCTAACATGGAACTACCCAAATCAAACTGCAACAAAGTATCCTCCAACTGATACCCCCCCAACAAAATCGAAGTTCTTGGGTTCAAACCTCCATCCAAAAATCCCAAGCACATCACTTCATTGTTCACCCGGACCATAGAATTTCCACCCAATATCCTCCACTTCACCATCTCACTCTGCAGCATCAAATCTATAACTGGCACTTTTGGCGCCGACTGCTCGCTCTCGATTCCCTTCGAGTTGAAGCAAAGCCTAAAAGGCGCCATAGATGCCACCCTAGTCATATTCATTGAAGACGCAGCCTTGATATATGCTTCGATAAATGTGGCATATATTGTGCTCTCCATTGTGGTGTAGGGTATAATAGTGCTTAGTTTGGTCCCTTCAACGCCCTCTCCATCCAATGATAGCAGCGATGCATTGAGTGATAGCCTCTTGCCTTCTATGCTGATAGATTTGATGCCAACAAAGTATTTTGATAACAAATTATCACCTTGGTTAGTGACAAGGGGTGTGTACGTTAGCGACCTTGAGATTTCGGGGCCAAAAATAGACCCAAGATGATCAGGCCCTTGGTCGGATACCATGATGCCCTCCGATGATAATAAGCAGATGGTGAATTTTCGGCGAGTGCCTAAGGCCGAGGAGATTTGCGAGGGCAGAGAAATACGAGTCCTTCCGAGTCCTAACATTCCCTTGGCACCGCTAGTTACGCCATTCAGTAAGAACGTGGGCGCACAGGAGAAGAGGAATTGCTGGAAGACGGTGGCGGTCGAGCCTGCGGCCTTTGAATGATCTCCAGATTGAATGGCTATGGTGTCTTCTACCAGTTCTCCTCTTGCGCCCAGTCGTGTGATCCTGTTTTCTGGGAAAACCTCACACTTTTGGGCACCAGAGAGGGAATTCTTACTCCCAACAACATGGGCTTTTGCGGTTAAGCACTTGATCGAGCGATTAGGGACCGGACGGCTAGAAGAAGATGCGTATCTGGAGGCACAATCTGTCCAGAGGAATGGGCCGTCGAGGTCAACCACAAGCTTGATTGGAACAAGAGGAGTGCCATGAAGAATTGTGGTCACGTACTGGAGGGTATTGACATCTTTAGTGATGGGGAAGACCAGAGCTTTCAGGGAGTGAAAAGTCTGAGCTAGAGATATGAAGGTAAGGTACAAAAAGGAGGAACCAAGAAGAAGGAACTGAAACGAGGAAGCCATGGAAACGAAATCTGCAGAGTGGGCGTGAGAGAGTGGTTGATTTAAATAAATATTTGAATGGAAGCTAGTGGATGTTGCGAGGGGACGCCGCAGCCGGCTAAAGATTGACTAGTTGTGGGAATGCTGGAATAGGGGTGTGGAATGTGGATAAGTGCTGAGTAGATTCTATCTTCTTTTGACTCTTTTAGAGGTGTCATGCATTGCCCACTATAAAGGCAACTAGTGTTTCTCTTCTCTCTCTCTTTTGGCACGTGAGAGTGATCTGAGTGAGTGAGAAGATTTCAGGTTCTGTGGATAAGTATCAGTCGTACTAAGATTTTTGGGATATCAAAATCCAGGTCACGTTTTTTTGGTGGGAGGGGAATAAATACGTGGTCCTCTTTCTTTAAGGATGAATTTTATGTGTTTAACGTAGTAGACTGACTAGTAGCGCACAAGAGCGGCTGCGGTTTTTAGCACAGGCTGAGAGACTCAAAACTCAAAATACTTCTAAATTCTGAAGAAATAAATTTAATTACTTAATTATATTATGACTTGATCAAGATCATGAAAGAGTAGACAGTAGACACTATCCTCCAAGTGAGGGCCTGTTGTTGGCATTTGTCATAGGTATAGCACATTTTCCTAGATCTTCACCGTCAAATTGGCACCATAAATACTCCATCAACGCTCCAGTTCTGCAGCACCAGATCGATAATTGCCACATTTTGTCCAGGTCTGGGTTCTATCTATCAATGGTCTGTAGGAGCCGATACATGCTCCAAATGGTGCCAAGATGGATGCCACGAACCATAAAAGGAAAGGTAAAATAAAAAGATAAAATCAATTACACACAATATTAGATTTATGCGATTTAACAACGTGATTATATTCAAAGAATTGCAGAAGATTATTTTCAAACAATAAGCAAATACAATGTGACGACCGTACAAAAGAATAATACAATATATAATAAGGATCTTGCTAGGTGGCGGTCTAGTGTTTATCACTGGGCGTACCTTTAACTATAAATTTTTTGTTCTTTTTTTTTTATTTTCTTTTAAATATTTTTGATTAAGAAAAAAAAATATACAATTTCATTAATAGTCATTTCCTTAACCATTACGATTGCGTCTGGATGTTAAATTGAGTTGAGCTCTTTATGAATAGTAGTGAGTTGAGATGATAGAGCGAGTTTTGTAGGATCCACTTAAAATGAGTTTAAATGTGTTTGAATGTTAAGATAGATTTAGATGTATTTACGGAAAGTTAAAAAAAGTTATGGCTCCTGCGTGTAAATAAGTATTGAATTGAAACAGGGTGTAGGTTCTACGTATAAGAGATTTTGAGTTGAGATGAGTTTAGTAATTTGATAATTAAGTGTTTAGATGTTAGAATTAGATTAAAATTAGATTGAATTAAATTGATCTCAATTGAGTCTAATAACCAAACATGACCTAAGTTAAAAAATAAATAAATCAAATTAAAATACATGAACGTAAAATTGAACAATAAATCCAATAACATTTTTCATATAATAAATCTAACCAGCTGGTCAACTCGGATCAAGAATCAAAACGACTCAAAAGATTTCGCCCCTGGATCTCCCATCAAATCAGGCTCGCACACAGAGACCCAACAACTCTAGCTGCTTAGTTATCTCAAATTTCACGCGGTGTGAGAAAGGTGAGAGGTAAGAGGGGTAGTTCGTGGAAAGGCTCGAAAGAAAGACCCAAAAATGTGAAGAGGGTAGGGAAAAGGAGACAAAGGGCAGGTTGTTGTAGTTATGGTGGGGTTCATTTGTAACTTTGTGGGCTCGTCTACTCTTAGGACTACTCGCGTTTCACTTTTTTTTTCCACTGTTCCAACTGGTAATATTGGGTATTTTTCATTTGTTTCTTGGAAATATTACAAAATACAAAAATGATTTTCATGTGTAATTACATTTTGTGGTAAATAAGAAATGGGCATGAAACTTGTTGGGTTGTTAGGCAAGAATGCATATCATTTGGTTGGAACTCCTCAGTAGATGTAGCATCTTCCTATGCGGAAAAGAATGAGCTATTATATGTGTTTAACATTATTGTAATATTGGCCAAAAGTGTCATTCACTCCTAGAAGGGGATTGAGACAAGAGGATCTATTGTCCCCTTATCTCTTTCTTCTATGTTTTGAAAGTTTAACAGCTTTGTTAAAAGTTGCATGATCAAAAAAAGAAATCTCTGGGCTTAAAATATGCAGATCAGCTCCTAATATTAATCATTTACTATTTACAGATGATAGCGTTATTTTTTACAAAGTTGAGGTGGAAGAAAATAGAAGAGTACATGCTGTTTTGGACTATTATGAGAGCGTTTCATGTCAAAAGATTAATAAGGAGAAAACATGTTTTTAGTAGTAATATTGGTAGAGAGGTTAGAGAGGAGATCAGATTGTTATAGGTCAATTGTGAAACTCAGCAACATGAGAAGTATCTTGGGTTACCACCTATAGTGGGTAGATCAAAAACTAAGGCTTTTTCAGTCCATTAAACAAAGGGCATGCAAAAAATTTAAGGTTTGAAGGAAAAATTGTTGTCTCAAGGTGGGAAGGAGGTGTCTTTAAAAGCTATAGCATTATCTATTCCATCTTATCCAATGAGTTGTTTTCTACTGCCTGCTAGTTTCTGTTCAAAATTGGAGGGATTGATTGCCAAGTTTTGGTGGGGGCAAAAAAATGAGGAAAAAATGATTCATTGGGTTAGTTGGAAGAATACGTGTGAGGGGAAGTCTAAAGGAGGTTTAGGGTTCAAGGATCTTAGAACTTTCAACATTGCTCTTCTTGCAAAGCAGGGTTGGAGGTTATTGCAAAATGACAGTTCTGTTCTCCATAAGCTACTCAAGGCTAGATATTTTTCTAAGTTGAATTTTTTGGAAGCAAGATTAGGTAACTGTCCATCTTATACTTGGAGGGGTATTTGGGAGGCTAAGAAATGGTTGAAGAAAGGGTGTAGATGGAGGATTGGGGATGGGAAGTCTGCACATTTATGGACTGAGCAGTGGATTCCAGGGCACAAATCTTTGGACCAAGAAATTGGTGTGCAAGAACAGAACAGGGATGATTTAGTGGTTTCCATCATTGATGAGGATACAAGATGGTGGAATATTGAAAAGATTAGATCTCTCTTCAATCCAAGAATAGTGGCAGATATCAAGAAAGTAATGATTTTTCTAGGTGATACAACAGATAAGTAGATATGGGGTCATGAGAGAAGTGGTCAGTTTTCAGTGAGAAGCTATTACAGATTTTATTCCTTCTCAGAAGAGACATTTCCAAGCAGAATCGTCTTCTATGAATAGACAACAGAGGGTATGGATGGCTTTGTGGAAAATGCAAGTCCTAAATAAAATATAGGTTTTTGCCTGGTAGGCTTGTAAAGACTGCCTTCCTTCTAAGGATAATTTATTTAAAAAAATAGGCGCTGGTGGATGCAAGTTGTAGCTTCTGTTTACATCTTGTTGAACATTTGTATCATGTTGTGTTTAGCTGTTGTTAGATGCAAGTATTATGGAAACAGATTCTTCCTTCTATGATGCCAAGTGATTGCTCGAGATTTTAGATACTGCTATGCAGTTTGTGGAGGGTAAAGAGCTTGATAGTTTGGGGTTATTTTTTTGCCTGGTATGGAGATTCTGGTACAAAAGAAATAAATGGGAATTTGACAAGATCAAATTGAGCCCTAATCAGGTAGTAAATAATGCGATTGGTCTGTTGCATAGCTATAAAATAATAAGGCTGCAAACTCATGTTCAGCTTCAACATCATCTCAGCTAGTCTCCACCTCCAGTGGATGTGCTTAAGTTCAACACAGATGGGGCTATGTTTGTTGATCTCCATTAGCCAAGAGTGAGAGTCATTCTTAGAGATGTTACAGGTAAGGTGGTTATGGCTGTAAGTAAAGTTGAACCTGAAGTTGGGGACCTTGAGGCTATTGAATTGCTAGCATTGTTTCATGGTTTACAAATGTGCTCAACTATGGGCATTTCAAATCTACTGGTGGAAAGTGATTGTTTGTTGTTAGTTCAATCTCTGCAGAAGAATGACATGGCTAATTCTACTTTGGGTGTTCTATTTCAAGAAGTTTAGAAGCTCACGGGTTGTTTCAACTCTTTTAATTTCACTCATGTGAATAGGGAGGGAAATAGGGCAGCCCATCAGCTTGCTTGATATGCATGGAGGGTTGATAGTATAGAAATGTAGTGAGATTGTATTCCAGATTTTCATTATCAAGTCATTTGGCTTGATAAATGTTTGTAATTTTTATCTCAAATAAAGTTGGTTTTCTTATATATAAAAAAAAAAAAACATTATTGTAATATTGGGTTTGGAATTAAAATGTTATCCAATAACATTGAAGCTCATCTCCATTTGACTGAAAAGGGAGAGAGCTCAAACACACAGGACTTTAAGTTGCCAACTGATAATTGTCTAGAAGAGGCCGACATTTATGTCTTTTCTGATAGCATTACTTAATTACAAATTATCTTACTATTATTCACAAACTATCGTACTGCTATTTACAAAATTCTTATCTAATCTTATCCTATTCTCCAAGTATTTCCTAATTTGCAACAACAAACAGATACCCTAAAATGGGAATGTTTGGGCTCGGGATTTTTTTGTAAATCTTTAAAACTTTTCAGAAAACTTTAATAAGATGAGTTCTAGTGTAGTTTTATGAAGTTATCTAATGTATTGAAATTATATGTGGATCAAGAAAGTTTTTTAAAATATTTTTATTGGAATTTGAAAAAATGGTGGGATACATTAAAATTATGTTTAGAAATAAAATATTGTTAGAATTTATTTTTTCTTTTATAATTTTGAAAAAAAAAATTGTAGTTTTTCCTTGTTATGGAAATAAAGTAAGATGTTTTAAAGAAAATAATACTTGAGATATTCTAGTGTAAAAATGTTTGGATTGAAAGTAAATAAATCTTCTCAAATGAAGATTTATCATGAAAAAGTGGAACTACTTTTTCACAAATTGCAATTATAGAATAAGCTAAAAATAATTATAAAATAAGAGAAATAATTTATACAAATTTTAAATAGACGAAACTCATGCAAATCTTTATAAAAAAAATAGACTTCACCTTTAAAAAATGTAAAACAAAATTATTATTTATTAATAAAATATACTTTTTTTTAAAAAATCTATATAAAAATTACATTACTCGAAAAATAATTACAGATGTATCATTTTATTATCTAACTATCAAAATAATCTTCTTAACTCAAAGAAGTGAGGATGCCACCTATTTTGCCCAAATTCAACGCCAAGGCCCAACGCTCTAATCATGGATATTGCCGACGGCCCGACAGAGATAAAAGCAACATAAATATTTTGCTAAAATAGCGGCGATAAATTAACTCAGAGGAATTTTAACCCTGAAAATATTCAGTCTTTCCCAGGCTCCAATTCCGCTTGATTCAGAGCTTCTTCCTTAAGTTTGTTGTCTTTTCTTTTCTTTCCCCTTTGATTCTTATTTCTATAATCTGCTGATTATTGTCATGTATGTGATTAATGCGATCTTAGTATTACTGTAATTGAGAAGCAATTTTTGTTTTTTTGGATTTTTGGGAACTACCCAGGTATTGGTTTTTGGCCTGTTCGATGTGAATCATGATCTCTGTTGAGTTGTTATTGCTGGTTTGAGTTAGATTGCTAGTTTCAATTCCTTTTCTCTTTTATCTGAAATTTCAAAAAGATATCAATTCTCCTTGGTAGCTCGGTGGTGTTGTATCTATATCATAAAGTCTTGTGATTGCAAGCACGCGTGTTTAGATGTATGATTTCTCCTTGGCTTAATCAAACCATTGTTTTTAAGATACTTTCTCGACGTAAATTGATAATGGATTTTGGAAGTGTAGATATGGTATTATGCATCAAGTGAGGAAGCACAAAACAGTCTTATATCACTTTCTGAGTGGTGTTGATAAAATAGAGAATCATTGCTTTTTCATAATTTAAATTATGAGACAGACATTAAGTTATAGGTCCCGTAGGAGAAACACGAAGTTCCTTGGTGTTTTTATGCCTGAAACTTGTTGGGGAATCTCACATTCGTTAGTAACTATATGCCTGTTTCATAGGGGGGGAAAGAAGAGAAAGACTTTGAGTTTCTTCCTACAATGAATCAGTTTGATGAGTCCGTCAGGAAACAATTAGCAGTGCTTTTGCGAGTTATGAATGTGACAAGATGCATTAAAGAGGATAATGTTCCGTGCAAAATTGAAGAGGTGATTGAAATTTTGACTCCATGACCCTGTTTAATACTTTTACTGTTATCACCTTGGTTTTGTTTGCCTCTCTGTTAATGCGGTGTTTGCTGCTGAGGTCACTTTGTGTGTATCTCTTTCATTTGTCAGGGTCTTTTCTTGGGTTCTATCGGAGCTGCGAATAACAAGAATGCACTGAAAAGCTTGAATGTCACGCACATACTGACTGTGGCTAGTTCATTACCACCTGTACATCCAAATGATTTTGTATATAAAGTCATTAATGGTATAAACTTCTTCTTTCTGGTGGAAAAGTGTCTTTCAAAAATATTCAAACACACTAGTGACCGTCTCCTGAAGGCTCTCGTGTTTACTCTTCTCCGTTTGTTCTTTAATTTATTGTTCTTTGAGCAGAGTACTCCATTGACTACTCCTTGTGTCTAACTTAACAGTTTTTGTCAGGTAGCTACCATGATCTTTTAACTATTTATTGCATCTGAAGGTGATTTCCATTTGTGTCTGTCATGTCTATTGATAAATTTATACTGATAAAAAAAACACCTATACATCCTGACAATAGTATCTTACATTAGTTTCACTAACACCTCTCTCTCTATTATCAAATATTTACATCTATAGTTGTATTGCTGCCGCCTAGAAGGGTTTTAATGAGTTGAAGATTTAAGTATTTTGCCGTGGAAGTTATTGATCCTTATCATTATTCTGAACCTTGCTGAGCTTCTAGAACTGAATTCATTTATTTTTGTAATTCGAGGTAGTCACCGACAGAGAAGACACAGATATAAAACAGTACTTCGATGAGTCTTTTGATTTTATTGATGAAGCTAAAAGATTGGGTGGTGGTGTTTTGGTTCACTGCTTTGTGGGAAAATCCAGAAGGTTGAGTTTTCCTACCCTATCTAGGCTACTCACTTTCAGGGTCATCTTCTTGCCCATGGTTTTTGCATCAGAAGGCTTGTAAAAATTCAGAAACTTACAGCCCTATCGTTATTTTTCATTGTTTTTAGTTACTATGTTCTCTTCTTTTTATTGTGCTTTTTCTCATATAATGTTGCTAGTTTTGGTGGTTATAATATTATAGCGTTTTCCTGATTCAAGCCTTATTTTACTTGGTATTATTAATATTATTTTGCATCAGAAGGCTTGTAAAATCTAACTTTCAAAAGGAACCATATTTTGCATACCTAAATAAGTGGAATTTGGAAGCATACTATGTACAAAGAATTGGCTTGTACTTGGTCTGTGATCGTGTTTGAACTTTCACCTTTCTCTAAAGCTGTAATTAATTACTTGGAACTTAGGTTTTGCATGTTTGGGTTTCAGTGTGACCATTGTTGTTGCCTATCTAATGAAAAAGCATGGAATTAGCCTATCTCAAGCGCTGGAGCATGTGAAGAGCAAACGGTCACAGGCAGCTCCTAACTCTGGTTTTATTTCACAATTAAGGGACTTCGAGAAATCTCTTCAAGGTGTGTTGTTTTTTACAAGTATTATTTTTATTTACATTTTATGTTACTGTCTCATCTTTCTTAGCATCCACATGAAACTTTGAAGAGGTGAAGGTAATCACTGTAGTTTAGCCATGGAACTTTCTGAGAATTTTAACTTTCCTAAATTTTAGAAGTTACCATTAACCCAGTGAATCTTTTAAAACAAGCATAGATTCTTGTTTCATCATCTCAAAATGCTGAGGACTTTTTGCAATAGGGTAATTGTTCTATTTCTAAGAAAGTTCTTGGATAAACTGGCAAACCTTTTTGTTTGCTGTAAATTCTATGTCTAACATCCTCGATCAGCTTCAAAGAAAATGCGTAGAACTTGTAAATTTAGTTGTCTAACATTCTGCAAACTAACAACTCCCTGCTAAATTCGCCACTCCTGTTGCTCCTCCATAGTAGTCTTGTTCCTTCTATTATGCTACCTGGAAAAATAAATAAAAGTAGTACCTGTAATTATGGGACTTAGTTGTTTTACTTTACACAAAGACACTCCCCAACTAGGAGCACAACATAACAGGTTAGGAGAAAAAACCCCTAACAGAGTAGAATGGGCACATTTGAGCACTTCATTTTGGGCTGTTGAGAGGTTCTTCATGACGAAGTGGTTGGTTAGATTTTCTCAATTCTTGCAAGTTGTTCCTATAAATAAACCATTCACATGCTAACCTTCTTTGGCTTGGTACAGGGAAGAAGAAAAGAAAAGAAAAACTAAAACCATCCGTATAAAATTTAAAAGAGAACTGGAGTTGCCTAAAATACCTTCTATAATCAAGACCTTTATCTCAGACAATTTTCTCTTCAATTTTTTCATAGATTTGAAAATAGAATAAGTAGAATCTGCTGCACATTGCACAACCATTCTCCAATTTGGGAAGTTCTCAAATCTTTGGATCTTTTTGCAAGTCCTTCATTTATGAAGTAAATTAAAAATGAATAATAAATTTTGAATTCCGTGGGTATATGGGGAATGCGAGGAATGCAAGACAATGCCTCATGTGCTTATTCTCTAATTCTATCAAGGATTATATAGAGAGTTGATGTAGAGTATACATAATTCAAACATTCTTTATGTTCTAAGAAAGAATCTGAAATAATGGCGAATTTTTATGTTTGCATTTGATGAATGCTTTATTGTCTGTCTCAACCAAATATCTGTTGTGGCCCTAAAGATGGTGTTTAGCATTGCCAGTTTTCTCGCTCCCAACACTTATGTTTGTTGCATGGCCTATACAAATTGTTGTTATTGCTGGTGCTTTAACACATATTTGATTAGCTATTTGTTTTTCTTTTTAATTTTAAAGTGACTGGAAATTATGTTTGTTTCGCATGTGTCAAATGAAGATGAGAAGAATATACAGTGAAATGAGGAGACGCAAGCGCTACAGATTGCTTTTGGTTTGTAACCGAATGAGATGTAATCTTCCCTGTAAAGAACTGGTCAGCTGTTATAGAAAGATGCTCTTTATTAGCCTTTGAAATGTACTGCAAAATAGGTACGATTGAACCCTGATATACCTAATTATTGGACATTTTACATATCAAAGAGGGATATAGTCTTTGTGCTTGATCTTGAATCTTTTTTACTTCAATTTTTGTTACTTCAAATCAGTAATAGAAACAGAGCGAGGAATCAGTTTATGGTTCTTTGCGGCACATCAAGCAAACTAGCATTATTCTGCAGTTTTATGCATATTGGCCCCCCGGCTATTGAATGTAGAGTTCTGCTTGTACAAACGCAATGGTCTTCGAATGAGCATCATGGTTCCTCACCTGAAGTCCATAAAAACTGAGAGACTGAATTACAGTGGGATGAAAAATGGGTGTTTACCGACACCGCATGTATTATATTCAAGAATTGATTCTGTACGAGTGGGTTTTGTTCATGATTTGTTACATCAACATATACTTGAGTTAATTATAGATTTATAAAGAGATTTTATAAAAATAAATTTACAAATTAACATACTTTTATGCAAAACATCAAATGTACTATACAATAAAAGAGTTTTATAATCTAACGTATCACATCAAATCACGTCAATTTATAAGTCTCCTTTGGTAAGAACTCTTTATAAATCAAACAGGAAAACTCGTTGTTTCAATTTATACTTTTAACTATTAAAGTTATCATCATGTAATCCAACAAACCTTCAGATTTTGTTTTAATATATCATTTTGTACTCTTTTAACTATCAGATTTTAATAACTTTGATCCTCGATTAAGATTTGACTACTAAAGTTAATGAAAAATGGAGCATTTAGCAGAATTGTAACGGTTATATCTTAACCGATGACGTGAATTGTTAAAATAAAAATCAACTATTAGTTGAGATGTAAAATTCAAATTTTCCGGAAGAAAAATTTCTGCTACAGCAGAACTCTTTTTTAGGGTGTATGACGATGCCCAAATTTCTCGGACTAGGTGGTTACAATTGTTGCCTGACAACAATTGGCGTCGTGGTCTTTTCCTTCTATACATGAGATGCTGATCACCTTTCCTTTTTTTTCCCTTTTGTCGTGTCTTTGACTGAGTTTTGTTTTCCACGACATCCCTTCGTAGTCCGGCGACTGAAGATGACAAGCTAAGCTAATACATGCAGAAAGTAAGCCCAAGCATATCAGAAGCAGTTCGGCTTTCTAAAATAGGATTTGCAGATGAAATAATTTGGAATGGACATCAAGTGGTAGGCTGCAAACTCAAATACAGTACCAATCATGATTTGAACATGATGATCCTGTAAAAATGCATCCAAAAAAGGAGATGGGCCGGGAATATTATTTCTTTGAAGCTTAATATATTTATGCACTAAAGTCAGAGAGATGGAGTTTACATGGTTATCAATTTCGGTTAATGGGGGGGTAAATGTGAAGCTCGTTTGCAAAGCAGGCAGGTGGTTAATTTTGAAGACTCTGAAGTTAGGCAATTATTGCTGAAAGTTGCAGGTACTGGTTTCCGAGGGATATTGCTAATTTAGAATTTCCAGACAGTACTGTAATGAGCTCAATATTGGCATGCAGTAGCCCCCAGAGAAGTACGTGCAAAGATCCTGGTTGTTTACATTTTTAACATTACAAATGTCGATTCTTATATATGCAGCATGCATGATCCCTAGCTGTGCTCGAGATGCCACACTTAATAAATTGTAAAATCATCACTTATCTCAAAAGTTTAAGTAGATAGAAAAAAGTAGACTTAATTATTTGTATTATATTATTTACATTCCCCCTCAAAGAATAGGATTAACACATGAAATATTTAATTAAACTGTGTATATTATAGAATCAAGATTCGAACTCGAGACCTTTATTTTGATATTATGTGAAATCATCATTTATCTTAAAATTTTAATTGATGAAAAGAGGTAAATTTAATTATTTATATTATATTCTTACAAATAATCACATAAAAAACACTAAAACACATAGGATAAAAAGAAATGTAGAAAAAGAGAAAAGGCCTAAAGAATAATATTGACTGAAGGGGGAAAAAAAAGAGAAAGAGAGAGAGAATAACTCCGAAAGGCTATCTATAATCATAAACTACTTGTGGGGGTAATTTTAGAAACATTCATCAATATAAATATTTTTTCAGGAGCATAACTAAGGAGCTGACCCTTATATATATATAGTGTGCGGGGGAGTAATCCACAGGGCCGGGCTTGGGGAGTAGGTCCAGTCCACAAGACCCAAGAACAAGAGCTGTGTTGGCCGGCTAGGTCGGCCCAGGGGGCTTAGGAAGAAGAGCAATCAGGTAATGCATGCAAACTAGAGGACAAAGGGTCAGACTGTCTGACACCACTACTGGCCGACAGTTAGGAACACCCCCTGTCCCTGAATCCTGGCGTTTGGACAAGTCAGAGTCATGGACGTATCTGACTAGAACCATGCAGCATTTAATGGGATGGAGACAGGTATGGCATAACAGGGAGTCACGTCGCATTTAATACATCTCGGGGCTCGGCACGCAATGACGTGCTTCCTGGGTGTTAATGACAGCTGCAATCAGGTCTGACAAGTCTGTTGCACAATAGGAACACCTGACTACTGTACAGAACAACACATCCAGCACCACCACCTCGAGAATTCCTCCTCGGGTCAGGTATAAATACCCCCTCCCCCAGCTAGGAGAGGGATTCAGAATCTCTCATACTTTAGCTCGCATTTTTTCTGATTGAATACTTCTCTCTTTCACTCCATCTCAACAACTAATTTGGACATCAGAAGTACCACGGCATCCCGAGTCCTCATTCTCTATCTAAGCAAGATCTAGACTGAGCCCAACAGAGTAGAGTTGCCTAGATTTTGAAACACGACATCAACATATAGTTCTGTTACCAAGAGGACCAAGCAATCTGAAAGCACCAATAATATTTACTGCTCCAAATGTTTCTGTACGTGGGAATAAGATTACGTTGACTTCGTGCAGAAAAATGACGGGCCTGAAGAGTGAAGAAGATGATCAAGACGCGAGCCGGCGGCCACTGCCACTCTGGATCTGGCGTGGGGCTTCACATCTTAATCATTTGGGGACCATAGGGAGTAAATACATGATTCATATACATCATGAACCGGAGATCAGGTCACACATGATCAGTACTGGGCATGCATGAATATTTACCAGTTTGCCCAAGCTGCTCATCATAACTTTGTTTCACGTAATTACCGCGAGGCAAGTAAGTTTGGCTGATCATATGTGTGTATATAAGTGTGTGTATATATATATATATATATATATCTGTGTGTGTGTGTGTTATTGATGTGGTGGGCGGGCTAGCTTAATGTATCGAAATTATTGTTCATTATAGATACGGAATATTTATCGATTAGTGCATGAGTGTGTGTCATCCTTTCCCAAGAGCCTATGCTAATCTTATCTGCAAAATATAAAGAGCGGATGTACTTTTACACAATAAATTAAGGCCACAAACTCTCATGCATGCATGCAAGCTACATGTTTCTTTTACCTTGTCACCCAAAAAAAAAAGGGAAACAGAAAAAAGAAAAAAAGATCAGGTTGCATTATAGTATCCTTGAAATATGGCATGAATAGCATTTTTAAAGCAATTAAAGTAAGAACACGCTAGCTAGCTAGCTGTTATTTAATAAAGTCTCTGACAACTGTTATATTAATGTTACAAGTTTGATGAGTTGTGATATGCATATTCTACATACCTACCTAAAAGTAAAAGACATTTTTCAATCTCTTAATTAATTTCTCATTTTTTCGTTCTGAAATAAAAGCAGTACTTCATTTGTATTATTTTAACTAGGCTCACAGGTCTTATATATTGCTTGCATGTAAAATTATCGCTTGTAAAAAAAATTAAGTTGATGAGAAAATATAGATTTAATTCTTTATATTATTTTTTTAATATTTTCTCTCACGTATGAGTTAGATTCTCTTTCAATAAGTGGTCTCAATATTTGAAATATTTAATTATATAGAGTAGAGTATAAAATTAGGATTTGAACTCAAGACGTGATCTACATGTTCTAATATCATGTAAAATCATCATTTGTCTAAAAAATTTAAGATGATAGCCGGAAGATGTAGACTTTAATATTTATATCATATTCTTAATGTCAATTAGATGGATCACATGCTAGTTTTAATTAGCTCGTTTTAAAAATTATACAAAATAATAATTAAAAATAATTGTTGCGTCTGTGTCATTCATTAAGCCATTGTTTACACTACTAATTATCCGGGGGGAAAAGCCATTGCTTACTACTTTTCCGGATTGCATGCATGCGATATGGCAAACAAATCCAGCGAATTAAGAAGTTGAAACACGAATTTTGAAACCCTGAGTGATTATTAATAAACCGCTGGCTTGATGAGTGACATTGAAGAGGCCGTGAACATGATGGCATGCATGCTAGAGCTAGGAAATTAAAGGAGCAGATAAATGTGTATGAATGGAAAAAGATAAGAGAAAACAAAAAAAATCCCTCCTTCGAACTAACACGGGCCACGTAATTGACCCAAGATAATAAGCGTGAGACGCGTAATATGAGACAGAGAGAGAGAGGAAGCTGGAGGGTTAAAAAGAACCTCACGAGACTGCAACATATATCATTTAATATGAACCAAGTCCTAGTTTTCTACCTCTAGCTTATATATATCGTGTCTTATAAATTGGGGGAGGCATCGCCTTCGTGAGGAGGAAAAGTGGCTGTGGCTTAAAGGGAAACAAAGGTCGGTTATAGCCTGCACCAGAAACATGTCTCACATAGCTGTGGAGAGAAACAGGAGAAGACAGATGAATGAGCATCTCAAAGTTTTACGCTCTTTAACCCCATGCTTTTATATCAAAAGGGTAACTCTCTCTCTCTCTCTCTCTCTCTCTCTCTCTCTCTCTCTCTCTCTCTCGATACTTAGGGTTTTAATGCTCAATGATGTTTAGGGAGATCAAGCATCTATAATAGGTGGTGTTATAGAGTTTATCAAGGAGTTGCACCAAGTTCTACAATCTTTGGAGTCCAAGAAAAGAAGGAAGAGTCTAAGCCCTGGCCCTGCTCCTAGCCCAAGACCAGTACTACTACTGCAGCCAAGTACCCCTCAGTTTGATAGCAGTACCTTTGGGTTTGAAAATGTTAAGGAACTAGGAGCATGCTGCAACTCTCCAGTTGCAGATATCGAAGCAAAGATTTCAGGATCGAACGTGGTCTTGAAAATTGTCTCACGTAGAATCCCTGGACAAATCGTAAGGATAGTCACTGTGTTGGAAAGGCTTTCGTTCGAGGTTCTTCATCTGAATATCAGTAGCATGGAGGATACTGTTCTATACTCCTTTGTCATTAAGGTATATAATAAATCTACTCTAGTCTTCTCTTTAAACTTATTTGTATTCACACTAACCACTGATCTTAATAATTCTTATTCGCCATCTAGGGCACAAATTAAGCCAACAATATATATTAAGATGATCGATCGGTGCAACAGAACTCACTAATTTATACGTCAAATTATATTGTCCAGAATCTGGTGAGAACTAATTTTGAAGGAGATTTCACTTAGCCTAGGTTCCTATTATTTCAATTGCAGGCAGAAATCAAAATCTATGGGAGAATGCTTTTAGCTTTCTTGAGCTTCATGAAGTTGGCATACCTTCATGGCACAATGGATTTTATAATTAATTAATTGCCTAGCTTGCTACCTGAGAACGTATATATGCTGGAAACATATATGCCTCAAATGGAACACATAAGACACTTAATTTATGCTTGGTTAGACACGCAAAATCGTGTTGAGACATATCACTAAAAGCTGGCGTACGCGCTTAATTTGGACTAGCTATATATAGGTGATCATGTTATGTGCAGCACAGTATTAATGCAAACTCAATCGATCAGCATCATGAGTAATATCGATCATAAGTTTGATTTAATGAACTTTAGTGAATAATTGGATATATATATATGCCGAGCATTTTCGTGTTCGAACTTTGGAGTAGTATTAATTAATTATGTGATGAGGCATGCTGCATACAGCTAGCTTAATTCTGTACATGAATATATAGTAAGCACGTAATTAATTACATTTTCTTGTTCATAATTAATATGCGTATTTGTATAATTTTCTGTCCATAAATTATATATATAATATGAATTACTCATGCAGAAGTTACATGCATGCATGCATAAATCGCAATAATCTTTGGACTTTTGATTATACTATTGCAGATAGGGCTTGAATGTCAGCTGAGTGTGGAGGAACTAGCAGTGGAAGTTCAACGAAGTTTCTGCTGCTCAGACAGTACCAATAATATTTATGCAAACGACATTTAGTTTGTTTTGGGTCATGACCTAACTTATAAATTTCAAGGTCTAGCTGTTAAAAATTATTATAATACGCATATATATATATATATGCATCTTAATTACAAATGTCGGAAGTCGGAACCGTTAGCTGCATACAATCTCAAAGAATCGAAGTACTAGTAGTTCATGAAGTTGGTCATCATTAATAAACACATGCATGATGCAGTACTGGTATATTATATATAATATAATTGGTCAGAGAAATGTTCGATCGAGACTTAATATTAATTAACTATAAGTAATGATCAAGTCACGATAACGTATTACGTACGTTCATGATGATGATCACGTCATTGGCCTACCGGCCCCCATGAGTTTGGTTGTGCCAAACGTATACGCGCAATGATCAATGCATGGGTTCCAAATTATAATGGCACTTGTTTGTGTATAACCGCATTAGTTAATAATTTGTAGTTGTAATTAATTGTACTAAAATTTTGTTATACCCCCAGTAATTGTATCACGCATGCAGACTTGCAGTACTACTTAAAGAATTTATCTGCAGCTAGGATACTTACTAATTAATACTGTACGTATGTACGTGTTACCTGCCTAGAATTGTATGTACTACGTATACGTACGTGATCAGTGTTTAATCACATGACGTACGTACAATAGAGATCACGTGGCCAAAAAAGAATGGATAGTAATTTTGTGATTAGGTTTTTTCATCTTTAATGCCATGTATATATTATATATACAAAAAAATTTCACAACTTCTTACTATTCACCTATACTTCACACTCTACCCTTTTTTATTTTTTTTATTTTTTTCTTTCATCAAATATTTTTTTTATGAATAGTAAATAAAAAATTTAAAATATTTTAAAAAGAATAAACTCAAAAAAATATTAAAAAATTTAAAAATTTAAAAAAATGTAGAGTGTAGAGTGTGGAGTGTGGTGGAGGTTGTGTAGCAAAATCCTTATATATATAGCATAACGTGCACTGCACGTGTGCTCAGTTGAGAAAAAATAAATGAACAAAAATGGTAGTAAATGAGAAATTAGAAGGTAAATAAAAAAATTTAAACAAATTTAAAGAAGGTTATAGATTTACAAAAGTTAAAAAAAATAATAATAAAAAGTTAACGAGAAACATTAACTTTATATACAAGTTAGTGTTCTATTTAAGTATATAGTTACAACAACGGAAAGTTTGACAACAAGAGATCGAACGTTTATGTTGTTGCTTCAGTTACAAGACTGATCATGGAGACTATGTTGAGCTTCTTTTGACACAATTGTCCAAATTAATTGATTTATTTCTGCGCATAGAGAGATGATCCATTATTTCCCCAAAGCTTTACTTGAAATATTTTGTAAATATGGTAGATGCTATGTAATAATGAAAATATATAAAGAAGTAATGTATTATTTTTTCTAAATAGATTTATGAATGTACGTTTTACCTCGTTTGTGTGTTCAAGGAGATCAACGGTTGTACAATCCAATATTTCTTTTGCTATTGATCCAAAAGTGGCAACTACTATAGATCCACTATTATCATCTACTTCCATATAGGCTCGACAATTTCAATTAATAAAATGAATATTATTGGTTAATATTAACGGTTAGTATATTTGAACTATGATGTAAGAATTTACAATTTATAATTATGAAGTAAGATATTTACCATGGGTGTGAAATACTCATGTTCTAGCAATTATAGCACAGGAATTTTCTCATTCTATTCATATTCAGTTCCTTTATTCTAATTTGCACATGACATGTAGTAAAAGATTTGATGTAAATAAAGTATGAATAATATTCCTCTAACCCAAAATCTTGGTCTCTACATGAAAAAGGAACACATAAACGTATAATATGGTACTTAAGAGTAGATACTTATTAAATCCTTCATTATTTGAATATAGGAATAAAATAAATTTAAATATAAAACAATAATTTACTTGTAAGGAATAAAATTATACCGTCTTTGGTTGTGTGGATTTCAAATCTTAGTAATATCACAAAGTTTTGTTACAATTTGGATGGTACTCTTGAAGTGGATCTTCTTGATGCATTTAAATTGTTGGCAATCATTTCTTCATACATATATTAGTTGGATTTAGTATTCCACAAGGACCATACATCATACGTTTAATAATAGTTTTATATAAACGAGCCTATAACCTGCACAATGCACGGACCGTTATTTATACTAAATTTTATAAATCTAAATAGTTGATTAATATAATCACTACTACAACTATTAAAAAAATGTATATGAAATATATATATATAAAGTGGAAAATGCCTATATAAAAGAGTTCAATTTACCAATAAACATTTCATAAAAAAATGCCTATATAAAATGTATATGGAGAATGTCTGATTGTCAATCGGCA
The DNA here is from genome assembly GCA_029856935.1 of Cyclocarya paliurus. Taxonomy (NCBI): domain Eukaryota; kingdom Viridiplantae; phylum Streptophyta; class Magnoliopsida; order Fagales; family Juglandaceae; genus Cyclocarya; species Cyclocarya paliurus. Next base: position 1,416,026 of record JARVXP010000463.1, read on the forward strand.
CATTTTTTTCTGCACCGGCTTACGTTACACTGACGCTGTAAGAGATTCAGGCACATTAAAGCTAATTTTTTTCTTCAATATATATTTTATTTAAACAAAATGGAAGAGTGTCAAACAACATATTTAAAAATTATGTCTTGTACTAATGAAAAATAATTTTTACTTATTTTATTTTGCCAAAAAATGTAGTAAACCGTGTAATTTTCAAAAGCCTCAAAATGATAGTGAAACTGTAATATGTTTGAAGGATATTTGTCATTTACGGTTTCTTATTCTTCTTTGTTTATGAATGAAAATATGATACAAGATAGTAGGAAGTTATACCTAATGCATTAAGATAGACTTGTAGATATGTGTTACACATGTAAATGCAGGTTTCAAGATATATGGTATTGACGACATTGATCCAAACATAAAGGGCACATTGCCTCTAATAAGATTGGTATAGACCATAAATTAATATAATTGATCAAATTACAATTAGTTTACAACGTCTCCATAAAATTGAGCGTACTTTAGAATAACATGAATTATAAAATGTTTATAAAATAATTACAGATATACCATTACCCATCTCTTGACGTGTTGAAAAGTTCTACAGTTTGCTAATGATAATAAAAATAAGAGAAATGATCATCTCAATCGTGAGTGCGCAAACGTCATGCAATCACATTGAAAAAAAATAATTTTTTTAAAAGTAGACTCCACTCTTTTTCAAAGCGATTGCGTGGTACTTGCACACTCCACGACTATATGTAGCATTAATCTTTTAGAAATTTTTTCCGTTCTGCTTCCCTTCTATGAAACAACACCAGTGTTTTACATTTTATTCTGTTCTGCTTCCCTTCTATCAAGCAACACCAGTGTTTTACGTTTTATAAAACATGCATTTACAAAAATCTGTAAAGAGAAGACCCAAAGACATAACTCGCAACACACAAACCCAAAGGAAAAAAAACCATCGAACATTAAAAAAAAATTATAATTTTTAAAAAATGTTTAAATAAAAAAAACAAAAACAACAACAAACGGAAACAAAAAGCCAATCTACTTTGTTCATTCACCCCATGTTTGGGGACAATTTCAACAATTTGCATGTATTATTTAAAAGAATGAACCAGGGAACCATTTCGAAATGACAAAACCCATGATTTCAAAAGACAAAATTGCATAAGGCAAAATTGATTTCTGACTTTTTACTGCTTTAATACTTCTGAAGCAGGATTAAAAATCCAATACCATGGAGTTCATTTCATAACATACTACAACAGAAATGGCATTGTGAGCCATTAAAGTTTAAAAAACCACAATAAAATACCCCAATCTTGGGGCACGATACATAATGCAAAATCATCTTGCCCGTGTGAAAATTGTTCTACATCCATATTTCATTTGAAATCCTCACTCACTATTGGATTAGAAAAAATCATTTAAACTTCGCACACCAAGTCACAGAATAAATTAATATGGATAAAAGTAAAGTAGTAGATTTTACAATATGTCTAAACTATCATCGTCTATGGATGAAGATTGCCATATATCAATGCATACCAATTCATTTTCAGATAACCAAAATTAACATTCTGGAAAACAATAAATCACTAACCGTTACAGCATCTGAAACAAAAATTGGTCACAACACCTCCACACCTAGAGCACAGTTTAATCCAAAAACATACAATGGCTTGGCCTCATGGTCGAAGTGGCATTGATTTGAGAGAAAGCGAGCGGAGAAGAAAGTGAAAGAAAGAAAAGTAATTTTCCAAGATATATATGGTTTGAATTGTTTTTTTTTTTGCTCAATTGATGTTGTGAAAGACGGTTATTCTTTCAGTCAGTTATTTTATCATACATTTGGGCTATGTGGTTAACTGATTGGAAGACGTCGTTTGGATGTTAACCCAACTTCACTTGGAATTAGTTCCAAAATGAAAAACTTGGTCAGCCAAACCGTACAAAAAGGTGAGGCCACGAAATTAATTTCACAAATGCATGCATGGAATTAATCTGTCTACTGGGTATATTTAGCATCCAAAGGTTGAGGAGTTCTTTGACCGTAATTTACTTCGGCTCCTAGATATTTGACTTTTTACTGTCGACTTCATCCCTCTTGGCGTCCAATATTTAGCAATCCAAATATGCAAGAATAAGGCCCAAACCATGGATCAATGGAGGAGATGCCGATGCAAGAAATCAGTACGTTTAACTTTTTTAAACAAAAAATTTTTTTGAACATGTTGGTTCCTTTTTTTTATATAGGATTGTCTATTTTATTGTGTAATTATATAAAACTTGCAGTGTGAATGCCCAGTAGGAAGTTAAATAGATTGACTCCCTAAAAATGCGGTGTGAATGTGAAGTAGGAAGTTAAAACTTGACTTTTATATAATTAAATAGATATAAATTTCTCATCCTATCTGATATTTTCGCTCAAACAATTTTATCTAAAGATTAAGAAACATAAATTCTCCATTCTTTTTGCAGTATAATTAAGAAATGAACATGTGGCAAATCTCTTTTTTGATGTTCAATTGTATAAACATGTGCTACAACCTTACCAAAAAATTTTCCTTTGAATAAATCATTTTGTAAATCCTTTAATTTTGCTCCAAAGATGTGCACAATTATATAAGGGCGGTTTTGAATTTCTTTGTTTAAGTTTAATTCGCCTAAGATCTCTTTTCAACTTGGATTGCATGTCATAGTTAAGAAAATATTATACTTGCCAAAACGTTGAACTAATGCCATCACTTCCATATTTCTTTTGTGCATATCTCTCGGGCCTCCAATAAAAGATGAAGGTAAGATAATATGTTTTCCAATTTTTGAGCCATTAGTTTCTCCAATTGAAATACTATCGAGAATACCTTGATACACATTTGATCTAATTTCTTGTTGTTTTGAACTGAAATAATCTAATCTTGATGTCTCAATTTTAACGTACATATCAACCACAAACTATTGCAACAAACGACTAGATAATAACATAAATGATTTGTTCCCTTCTCTAATTTGTAATTTGAAACAATAATATTCTCAACATGAAACTGTTGGTTCTTTCTTTTTCTTCTTCAAGACTACACTTTAAGATAATGAAGTTAGGAGAGTAAAAATTATTATAACCTTATTCTTCAATTCTAAGTAGTTTGACTGCATTATATGACTGTTGGAAATGACTTACTCTTGATATGTTTGAGCATTTAATAATAATATTGTTCTTTTTTTTACCTTTGCAACTCCTTGATGCCGGCCCAAATCATCGAAATGACACAATAATGGATATTGAAGTGGATCGTAAGAACCAAAATAATACTGAACAATATGACTTCCACCTGTGTGGCTAAAAACCACAATATTTCGACCATTTTCTTTCGCAAAATTATCAGAATGTACCATAGCTCAAGATGTGGCTAGCTACCTCCCCTGCAGGAACCTTGAAATTGAACATCAATGGAGCTATCTTCATTGATCAATGTAGAGTAGGAGTAGGGATTATTCTTAGAAATGAGAAAGGAAAAGTCCTAATGTCTGCTAGCAAAAAAGAATATGAGGTGACTCACCCAATGGAGATCAAGTTATTAGAGTTTTTGAGGGGGTTACAATTATGCTATCCTTTGGAAATACTGGATCTTATAGTGGAAAGTGACTCTACTAAACGTAAATGCAATTCTTACTACTAGTGAGTCAATGCCTTTACTCGGGAATTTGATCAAGAAAGTTAAGGATTTGATGAAGAAGATCCTGAGAGCCACTATATAGCATACTGGGCGTATGGCCAATGAAGCTTCTCACAAGATGGCAAAATATACATAAAGTGTAGAAAGCTTAACAGTTCGGTAGAATTATGTTCCAAATATTGTTTCACAAATTGTATGATCTGACTATGTGATGTAGTCATGCTTGACTGAATAAATTACATCTTGTTATAAATAAAAAATAAAACAAATGTTACCATTGCTAATAATTAAACACATCCAACTTATAAACACTTATCCAATTTACATAAATTACAATCCAATAAGATTGATCTCAATAAATAAAAAACCACATTAAAATTAAGACATTGTTCGATTATATAGATGAGATGAGAAATCTCTGGATAGTAGTAAGATAATTTGTCAATAGTAGTGAAAGTTGTTTGAGTTAAGATTTTTATGGGGTTTTGATAAAGAAGTGAGAAAAAGTTCAATAAAAAATTATAATATTAAAATATGGTTAGAATATAATTTTTTAATATTACTTATATTTTTGGATTTGAAAAAGTTGAATTATCTTTTATATTTTGTTTGAAAGTTTGAAAAAGTTGTAATGAATTAGATAATAATTAGATGAAAATTTTGAAAAGTTAAAAATTTGAAATTAAAAAATATTTATATTTAAATGGTATTTGAATATTGAGATGAGAAGAGATGATATGAGAAGTAATGAGATAGTTTCAAAGATATGTGAAAACAAAACAGGCCTAAAGATCATAATACATTATAACAAATTATAAACAGTATAAAACCTCCATCCTCATAATTAGTAGTGTTTAATGTTAGTGTCAAGAGGTTTTATTTTAGAATTATGTTCCATACAGCCACTTTTACTTTTTTTTTGCGCACTTCACTGATATGGCAGAACTCAGCATTTATTTTATATTAAAAAAAGTGATACAGTCAATCACATCAACGAAATGCACAAAAAATACGTAAAAGTGACTACACATAAAAAAAAATAAAAACTTCATTTCATAAAAACTTTAACTATTACATAGCTTTTCTTCCAAGATAATAAAAATAATCTTGTAAGGGCCCTCATCTAACCACACCCTTTCACAATCTGTTTTCATAGCCAACTATGCTACCATATGAGCAGCCTTATTATCAGATCTATAGATAAAAGAATGCCGCCACCGAGGAAACAAATCCCATCATCTGCTTTATATCATCTATTAATTGCCCCATCCAGGAGTTATCATCCGGATTAGAGTTAAAAGCATCAATAACTATCTTGGCATCACCTTCAAATTCGACCTGATTAAAACCCAATTCACTACACAAATCCATAGCTCTAAATAAGGCATAGCTTTCAGGTAGAAAAACTAAGGATACACAACCCTTGGAGCAGGGAGAACAGCTTGCAAATCCCCTTCATTGTCTCTTATAACAACACTCATACCCATCCTTTCATTCCCCTTATCATAAGCAACATCAAAATTGACTTTAAAATAAAGCGAAGTTGATGGTCTCCACCTCTATCCTCCTTCCCCTATCTAATCTCTTACTGCTATATCAACCTACTTTTGACGCACTTGCTTGTAAGAACACAAATCAACCATAGCCAATTCAAAAATTGTTGTAGGGTGTTTAAATTTATTTTAAAAAACAAAAGCATTTCTCCTTGACCATATTCTGTGAAGAATGAGTGAGACCAACTCCAATTGTTCCAAGTCTAACCTCTTGTATAATGCAGACCACAGCATCTCAAAATCAGCAAAATTCCTTTACCATTTCTTAATAGGGTTTGCATCTCTACCCCCACACATCTACTACTGCATAATAGGTCCACAAAACATGCACCACATACTCCCCATCCCTTCTACAAATTGGGTATAGACTGTTAATCCTTTTTTTTTAAACAGATTAGCTTTAGTAGGTAAAATATTGTTTAGAGCTTTCCACACCAATTGTTTTATCTTCCCTGAAACCTCCATCTACCATATCTTTTCCATTGTTCTTCATCCTTCATTCAGCTTGAAGACTCTCCTTACTCCTTGCTTCAGTTTGTTCTGCATGAAATCTTCATAATACATACTTTCTACAGTAAATAGTCCCCTAGTTGAACCTTTCTAAATAAACCTATCATTTTCTCCCCTTCTGCTTATTGGAATAGCACAGATTAATTTTTCTTCCTCTTCATTTAAAACAGCTCCAATTACTTATTTTCTCCACATCTTCTTATCACCATCAATTAATACATTAACCTTTGCTTCAGAATCAAGAGTATTAATTGGTGTATGTACCTAGTATGTGGATGGCCTAGGCAACCACTTGCCTTTCCAAATTCTTATGCATTTTTCATTCCCCACCTGCACACAAGACCTCTCTTAACCAAATCCAAGCTTGACCAAAGGCTCATCTAGATGAATGAAGGACAAGATCCCAGTTTTGCCTCCAACAACTCACCATATTGAAAATACTTATCCTTAAAAATACAAACCGTCGTTGAAGAAGGTTCATTTCCTATTAAAACAGTTGAGATCTCTAAAGCATAAGCCTCTCTTTCCTTTCATCACTCCAAGTTTTTCCCAACTTCTCTAGTGAATGTCTCTCTCAAATCTCTTATGACTCCACCAAAATTAAGATAAATTTGCTTTAGTTTCCTTCAATAAATTCCTTGGTAATTTGAACACACTCATAGTGTGTGCAGGAATAGCCTACAAAACACTTTTAATAGGTATTTCTTTCCCTACAGTGGATAGTAGCTCAGTCTTTCAACTATTAATTCTCTTCCATATTTTCTCCTTCAGTCCTCAAAAGGAATTATACTTTGATCTTCCCACAACTATTGGTAACCCCAAATACTTGTTATAACTATTGCACATCACCCCCATCAACCTCCTACAAAATGAAATCCCTAGTTGCAACCTTTGTATTAGAACTGAAGAGAATGCTAGTCTTCTGCTTGTTTAAAGTTTGGCCTGAAGCACTTTCATAATCAACCAAAAGATTATTAACATAGCATCATTCCTCCTGTTTAGCTCTACAAAATATCACATAATCATCAGCAAATAGTAAATTATTAATATACCTCCCCTTGAAACTACCCTTTAATGGCCTCTCTGGATTAAGCTTTTTGAAACAAAGAACTAAGGCCCTCAGCACAGATCAAAAATAGATATGGAGACAAATGATCACCTTGTCTTAACCCTCTACCCTCTAGTAGGTAAAATAGTCTCTCTCGGTACCCCATTAACAATAACAGAATAACTCACTGCTCTAACATACTCCATCACCAATCTTGTCCAGTTCAGTCCAAAGCCAAGCTTTAACATCATGGCCTCTAGGTAGTCCCATTCTACCCTATTATGGCTTTTGACATGTTCAACTTAATGGCCATACCACCATCTTTTCCCCTCTGTCTAATTCGCATTGTATGGAGTAATTCATAGGCTACCATTATGTTATCAATAATTAGCATATCAGGTATAAAAGCACTTTGATTCCAAGAAATAACATTAGCCAAAGCACACTTCATTCGATTCACCATAACTTTAGAAATCAGTTTGTAGAAAACGTTGCATAAACTAATGGGTCAATATTCATGCACAGAGCTCAGTGAATTTACCTTAGGAATCAAAGCAATATGAGTATGATTCAGATCCCTTGGCATCATCCCACTCTTCAAAAAATCCACAACTACTTTGGTAACTTCACTTCCCACTATCTCTCAGTGATATTGATAGAACCCTGCACCAAAACCATCAGGCCTAGAAGATTTAAAGGGGGACATCTGTTGAAGAGCTCCTGCTACTTCATCATCAGAAAATTCTATCTAAAATCCCTCTCATGTCATCTATGATCCTCTCCTCTACCCCATAAAGGCACTGATCAATGCACCTTACTAAAGGATTAGTAGATTTGAACACATTGAGAAATGGTTCCAAAAGCCAGCTACAATTTCACCATTCTCAGTCAAAACCTTCCCCTCAGCATTTACTACCCTTTTATTGTGTTCTTCTTCCTTCTTTCGTTCACACAAGCATAATAAAATTTAGTATTCTTATCCCCTCCTTCTAACCAATGCCTTTTGGCTCTTTGCTTCCATCTGGTATTTTCTTGATCCAACAAAAAATCAAGCTCATTTTGTAGCATTTTCTGTTCTGCCATGTTTTCTTAGCCCTCATTCCTTTGTAGTTGACTCAAAAACTTTGTCTTCTCTCTAATTGCATTTGTTCTCTCTTGTACAAAATTTCTACTCCATTTTTGAAGACCCCTTCTACACCCTTCAAACTTTCATTACACCATTTTCTACTCAATTCTATCCAGCAGCCCTTTTTCTGCCACTCAATTGCAACAATAGCACTGAAACCTTCCTCCTTAATCCAATTGGCCTCATATTTAAAATGAAACTGACTTCTTCTAACAGTTCTTCTCTCATGCAAACAATCCAACACAATAGGTCTATGATCTGAGCATAATGCAGTCAATATTTCCACTGTATACTCAGCATAGATAATTCTCCATAAAGAGTCTGTCACATCTTTATCCAACCTCTCCTTAGTAAACGAGACATCCTCATGACGATTGCACCAAGTGAATTTATCCCCTTTTCATCCTAGATCAAATAAATTCTTAGCTTGCAAAACTCTTATAAATATATCCATCAGCTTCTCGCTTCTTGGCCTTTGGTCCTTCTTTTTAATTACCTCCCAAGTGTAGAAGGTGTCTTGCTTGTGTATAATGAGAGTTCCAAGGTCGATTTCACAGGGATTAAAGTAAATTTAATGCTATGCTAAAGTTGTTGGATTAACATGAGGTAAGGAAACAAGATAGGAGATGGGTGAGGATTTTTTTTCCAACACTGGGTAAATGTATAAATCAGACGAAGATATGCAAACCAAAAGCTCAAAGGGGTTCTAACATCAATTCAAAACTAAAGAAGGATTCTGTAAAGTTTTCACAAATATTAGGAAACTTGACTTTCAGTAATGACAAAAGAAGGGAAACGAAAACAATTATTAGAATTCCACACTCATGTTCCGTAAAGGGAACTTTCAAGAGAAAGATGCCTAGGCTTCGGGCTCCCTTTGTATAGAAGGATTTCTAGAGAAATTTGTCATCCCTCATTAACTATCAAATGCTACTCCAGTCATGTCAAAGCATTCGGATGATATGTATAATAAAAATGCAATCAGAACATACACTGAATATACTCCACAAATTTTTATGTCAAACTGGAAATCAACAACTAGCTCGGGCTTAGGGTCTGAATCCCTTAAGTATCCACCGTGCTTTTAATCAACGATAGATCAAAGGAGATGCAGAATCCCAGCATCTATGAGTATAACAGAAATTCATGGAGAATACAAATAAAAACCGAGAGGAAATCAAAACTCTCAACCAAAATCCAACTATTCAAAGTTTCCCTTAAGCCTAGGTCACGAAATCACCCCTCCATCCAGTAAGAAAAAGAACAATTTCATAAAGAAAAACACCCAAACATTATCCAGCAAAAAGAAAGAAAGAAAATCCCTAAGATTAGAAACCGAAAACTGCCAATGATTTCTGGAATCAGCCACCAAAAGCCCGACATGCCTACTGCACACCCTTTTGCCCCTTTTTAAGCTTCTCCCCTTCATCCTTCCGCTGCTCACTCCTTTTTCTCTCTCCAGTGCTCCTGCTCTCTCCCTCCAATTCCATGTGGTTCTTTGGTGTGAAGCCTGAGATGCAAAGTAGAGAAGAGGGTTACAGGTTTGAGAGGAACCAACAATTTCTTTTTTTCTCTAAGTGTCGAGTGTGTGTGTGAGGTTAGTGCAGCTGTCCATTCTATGCATGATTTTCCAAATTGCCCTTGTTTTGCCTTGTTGTGGATTTAATGTGTAAATAAGCATCTGTACCCCTTTTGTTCAGAACAAGAACCCTTACCTTCATGCTTAATTTTCACATTATTTCCACTTAATCAGCCTTCCACCCATTTCCTCATCATTCGTCAAGACTTCATTGAAGTATTCAGTCACACACCATCCCTTCTCTTCTAGCCTAAAAGAATCCAACAAACTCCATGCCTCTCTTCTTAGATTAGCCTCGGATTGGCCATAAAAATCTGTTAACAGCCAGTTAGAACTTCACTCATCATCCTTAACCATCACATTAATGTGTCTCTGTAAGTAGTTAACCAACTCAACTTGATCTTGTTGTTTCCACAACAGCATCAAACCCCCACTTCTCCCCACAGCTTCCACCACAATACACTCTTCAAGCCTAAGTTTTCTTACAATTGCTTGAGCACGAACATATGACAGCTTAGTCTCCATTAAGAAGACCACATCTGGCACTTTTTCCTTCACTAAACAGCAAAAGGTTAGAAATGTTCGGGAGTTCCCAAGCCCCCAACAGTTCCAGCTTAATATCTTCATAATGCTTGGCGGCGCTGACCAACAACCACCACCAAATCCATAGACAAAACATCATGTCTCTGCACTTCCCTACTACAAGTCTTCTTAACTCTCTCTATGGATGAAAACACCTCAACAGTACCCTTCAAGCACCTCTTTTTACCAGATAAACTCAAAAATTGATCAGAATGAGTCACACCTTTTTAACAGGCCCGTTGCTTCCACCTGCCACCTCCCTTCTGCTACTTTAGAATCTGAGGTGATGCCGATAGTGAACTGTCCAACCTTCCCTCCACCTCCTTCAGATTAATCGTTGGTTCAGCTTTCGATTGGCTGAGAAAAACAACATGCCCATTAAAAAGCACTTGGCCCTCAGTGGACCCATCCCCTTCCCCTGGCCCATCATGACTCATTATCTCATCTCTACCTTCCCGCCCACTATCATCTAACATTTCCTTTGAAAAGTCGTCATTTGGGAAGTTAGCTTTTGAACCTTTTGAAATCCTCTCCATGATCTCCTATCTATCCCCATTTGAAATGAAACCACTTGTTTCTCCCTCTAACTCCGCAACTCTCATCCTGCTCTTAACAGCTTCCAAAATTATCCCTTGCTTCTCGGCCTTTCTTTCATTTGAATCACCACCATTATTTCCATTCTGCCCTTAATCAGAATTCTTCACCAACCACCCCTAAGCCTATTGCCAACGGATCTCTCTGCCTCGCCTCCCTCTTTTATAGTCTCAATCACCTTCTTCCACCCCCCCAATCCCATTATATTCTGCATCTGACATTAATGAAGATAACTTGTGTTTTGCATTACTGTCTACACGAAGCCATGAGCCAAATTGTAAGCTTTTGTTTGTCTCAGCACCCAATCCTCCCTTACTAGACGTGCATCCTTTCTCCCCATGCACTAACCATCCACAATTAAAGCAAATTTTAGGTAGATTTTCGTATTTGAAATGTACCCACAACCTATGTCCCTGCAAGTTAATAAATATGCCTCTCGCAATGGCCTTCTACAAAGGCATCCCCACCTTCACTCTCAAAAAGTTCCCCCAGCCGATCCGAGTTTCCTCTCCATCCACTTCTACAACCCGACCAACTGAACTTCCTACCTTCTAACCACACTCCTTTGTCATCTGTCCCAAAGGCAGATTATGAATTTGAAGCCAAAAAACTTCATATTCAAACTTAATCTTCCCCGATTGCAAAACTTCGTCGTATGGTGAGATCTAAATAAAAACATTGTCAAACAGCTAAGGTTTTCCTTCAAGAATCTTCTGCTTGTCAACATGTGTTGCGAAAGTAATCACGAACACATTCTTCTCCACTTCCTGAAAAACGGCACGTTTGCTTATTCTCCATATCCTTGCCATTGTGTTAACAATAACGTCTTTTCCAACAAAACGCTCTAAATAGACCTTCCCAATAAGACTCATCTCACCCTTTTTTTTAGCCTCTTCCCCATTCCCAGTAGAAATACCAAATCTATAATAACATCCTCCTCCTCCGTCAAACAGAGATGCCTCCACATATCTTCTTCAATACCCTCCATCATCACTCACTCATCCCACCTCACCATGGAACTCAACTAGACTTCACAAAAGAAACCTGTTTTCTACACCACCTCTGGAGTCGACGAGAGTCTCCCCAAAGAGGAGACAATGTTTTCTTCAAATTGAATCTTAGGGTGCGTTTAGGATACAAGTATTCTGATATAATTTTGACTGCACATAAAATTTTTGTTTATTTTATAACAACAAAAATGTAATTTAATTAGATGGATTATTAGAGTCAACTATGTACGGAATGACATCATGAAATTGATATATATTAATTAATTAATCGTCACTTGTCACTAATCATGTCAAACGGACTTTGTCCGAACTTGGCCTACGTACAGAATGACATGCGTTTTGATGTTAAGGTGAAGATTATTTAGTTGATTTACAAATATTAGTATTTTATGACTCTCGTTAAGATATTTTAAATGTAAATATGTTGAGTTTTATATTTGAATATATGAAGTAAGTTGAGATGTGTTTAATTTAAAAAAAAGTTAAAAATTAATGAATCTCATCAATAATCAATTTGAGATAATTTGAGATATGATTGCCAACCAAACACAGCCAAATCTCATCTATGGTTACCAGGGGATGTAGAAAAAAAAAAAAAGGTGATGAATAGCTCCATTATTTTGTTCCTTCAAAACTTTTAACATTGCAATTGTATTTTTTTCCTTTTTCTTTCAAATATTTTTTAAATATCTTTAAATATTTTTTAAAAAAAATAAAATAAAATACACAATTGATCAAAATGAGAGAGCAAAACTAGGGGTTACCCTCGTTTGTTTTTACAAATGAGTTGAGATAAAAGTTGAAAATTGAATAAAATATTGTTAGAATATATTTTTTTTAATATTATTTTTATTTTGAGATTTAAAAAAGTTAAATTATTTATTTTATTTTATATGATAATTTAAAAAAATTATAATAATTAAATAAGATAAGATAAATTAGATTGAAAAATATAAAAAAAACATATGAGGCAGCATTTTTCAAAAAAAAAAAGACGCAAAAGACAGAAGAGAGAGAGATAGTGCCTCACCCAATGCATGAGAAGCCCAAACCCAAGTAAATTAAACAAGCAGCCTGAACTTAGAAAGTTAGATGGACCTAAAAAACATTGACCTTAAAAACTTGGACAATGTCTTTTTCATTACATTACTCTTTATGGGTCTCAGTCTCACCCACCTTCAGCTGGGTTGCCAAACTTTCCCCTTTGTTTTCCATGCTTTCAAAACATTACATCCAATTCCTTCTCTAATTAAATTGGGTCTCTCGCTATCAAAGAATATTGAACAGAGAGTGGAAGCAAAGCCGCGAACAATTACCTGCACTTTTTACCATATAATATATATATATACACACACATTAATGTTAATATAAAATTATCCTCAGAACAAAAAACATACGTATTAATTATACACAACATAAAGCTGGCCGTAACATAGCACCACCCACATTTTCAACCTACTGGCCTGGACCCCCCCTATTTATTAATTATATATATATATATATATATATATATATATATATATATATATCTGTCATTCCTGGCCGGCTAGCTGTGCATTATTATTATTGATATTGAGAGTCTGGTCCATTGTTGGTAACTGAAGTGTGATCATGCATGGATCCAGATCAATCTATCTCAACTGTTTGCATTATCTTTCATCATTGCACATTCCCTGCATACAACCAGTGTTGCGTACGCATGGATCCACCTCTTGCCCGGCCTCCCACCGCTCACATGTATGATTACCAGCTTTGAGTAATTATTATAGACAATCGAACTCAAGATCAACGAGCGTGACGCGCTACCCCACACACACACACACACACAAATAAAAGTCTGATCGTAAAAGAATGTTAATTGCATGCGTTATGAAAATGACATATACATTCAATATATTGAGGTAACCTCGAACAAATTAAGGTGGGTTAGGTTTCCCGTCAACAAAAATAACAATACCATCCATCAGTACTTAAATTGGTTGGCAACAAAAAAGCAACCTATATATAATTAAAGTTTAAAGTCAACCTTAATCTTGAACTTGTTTATGTCGCATGTAACACCTAAACCGATCGAAGCCTCCCAAATGTGTGATGAACCACAGACATAATGCCTTTACTAAAGCCAAAAACACTACAAATTAAAGATTGTAATTAAATATATACGTACGTGTGTCTGAGAGTGGGGACTTAAGTCAAAGATTCAACACCAAAATGCAAAAAAAGTACTGAGAATTTGAGGGGCCCGCTTTAGAGGAGTGGGGAGCAAAGCATGAAGGTGGGTTTGACCGCACCCAACTTCCACTCTGACCTGATCATCACTACTCATGCAAAATCGTCCCACCACGTCCACATACGTACGGGGCTCTCTGACGAATTTTAATACACACACCCACCCAATCTCCACCGTAGCTGCCGCGCGTGACCATTCCCTTGCCGTCGTCATCTCTTTCATTTAATATTGTGATATCACAATTTTTAAATTTATAAGAGAATTAATTTTAAATTTTTTTTATTCTAGATGTGTAGCGTATGTACCATAGGCGTGCGGGTATTGGATTATGTTTTTAGGGAGCGGCCGCACAGAGAGAGTCATAATGAGACGTGGTGGTGTGTACTGTGTGCTCGTACTGTGTTTTTTTCCCCTTTTTTTTTCATATATTATAACGAGGCTGGGCCCACTTCTCAACCGTCATTCCTCCGCATCTTCACCCGTTTTGCCTTGATAACTGAGATTTTTCCCGTTTATTTATTGGCTTCCGTCATCTCTCTCGTTTTCTTCCGCTTCTCCTATAGTCTAATTCCTTTTTTACCCTTTGCTGCTCTCCGTTTCTACCACGCCCTTTCTATTTGATACTTTTAGAGTACGTTTAGATATTAAATTAAGTTGAGTTGAATTAAATTTAAATGATAAAATATTATTAAAATATTATTTTTTAATATTATTATTATTTTAAATTTTAAAAAAATTAAATTATTTATTATATTTTATATTAAAATTTAAAAAAATTATAATAATAAGTAAGATGAGATGAGTTTGATTTGATAACCAAATCCACTCTAAACCTTTTTTCTTATCTATTCGGCTAGCACCTCTCGGCTCCGCTCCGCTCCGCTCCGCTTCGCAACCCAAGACGTGCCTTATTTTATTCTGTGTCACTTTTTTTCTTTCGATTTTCATTTTCTTTTTTCTTTTTCCTTTAAGCTGCCTTCCGTTTTAGTTCTCAATCATTCCATGATAACATCACATTTCGCTTTGGAACTTTGAAACTTTCACGCCTACGCGTTTTGGGTACCACCAATTAATTAATTAACTTTGTAATTTTCTTCGGAAAATAGCTGAGAGATGATCAGATCTTCGTAAACCTCGAGAAGGATGTGATTCTCTTTGAATGGGCATCAAAAGTCTAAAGATCACACTATTATTTTCACCTGACTATTATCTTCACCTGACTAACACACATTACTATCTCTAATCTGTATTTTGGGGTCGGCGGTGTGTGTCCTAACCCTGCAGATCAGAAAGTAAGCTGCATTCCGTGTTACGTTGCGGAAGATATCTTTCATAGGATATTTTATCTGAAACTCCATACGCCACAAAAGTTTTCTTGTTTCATTCCCCGAAGAAAAAAAGAACCAAAAAAAAAAAAAAACCGGGCTACTATCACTTCCTCACAGTACTCATGGGCCACAAATCTTGTATGTTGTGTGGTGTATTTTGTGGCGGATTTTGAGAGAAAAAATCTTTATAATCTCTTATTATTTATTTATATTTTATATTTTATATATTTTTTTATTAAATATTTTTTATATAAATAGTGAATAAAAAATATTAAAAATATTTTAAAAATATTAAAAAATTTAAAAAAATATAAATTGTAAAATACAGTAAAAGTTGTATGGCAAAACCATCTAAAAAAAACCAACCTTGGTTGTACGCCCTCCAGTGCCTATATATCTAATCTAGCCCCAGTACTATATGTATGCCAAGCTAGCTAGCTAGCACCAACTCATATGTACGTACTGTCTCGTGTTTCAACGTTCGTAAATGTAGGCACCGCTCAGGGCGCTCTTGCCCCCAGAGGTGCTCATAGCTGTGAATACGTACATCTGCGTTCAGTATTACGATACAGCTGAGCTGGCCGAGGCTTGACCAGAGTAACTGACACGTATTAGGTAACTAGTGAGCTGCTTGAGAGTAAAGGTAATACCTCATCATATTATTATAATTTTTTAAAATTTTTATATAAAATAAAATAAATAATTTAATTTTTTTAAATTTTAATATTATTAATTAATATTTTAAACTTTTATTTTAATACTATTCATAAAATTTTTAAAAATTTTCGTTTCATCTAACATACCAAGCATATCCTTATAATCCAGATGGAATACCAGTGTTTTCATTTCCTTTTCCGGGTGGTCTTTCTAGCTTCTACGGCTCAATGTGTTCCCTCAGACAAGATAAACAGCCATTAATTTTATTGATTGATAGATCTCTACCAATCTCCATCTCTTGTAGTTTTGTGCCCCAATAATCTTGATTAAAACGTGAAGCGATAGCTTACTATTAATGTTGATTGAAAATGATATTCACGGATCGACAAAATCATGCCATATCAATGTTGATTGAAAAGGATGAAAGGGATTTATTTTTTATTGTCGAGAAGACAAAATCCCGCTCTACTTGACCGTTAGTATATTTTGTAATTTTTATTTTTATTTTTTTATTCATATTTTTTTAATATTTTTAAAAAATTAAAAAAATATATAAATATACTTAAAATTACTTTCTTAATTATTAAATAAAAAAAATTTCAACAATCAAGTAAAGCGGTAACAATTGATGGATAAAGTAACTTTTTTCATTAAAAAAATATATACACTACAGTCTGACTGACTCAAAAATATTTACACACACAGAGTTTCAGATATCAACAATGAAAAAGGTGAATGGATGAGTATTCCTGATAAGTCTCTTCAGCTGGATATCGTCTCAAAATTAGGTCACCGAGCTTTTGCATCTGATCTGGACTAGTTCATGGAAGTTTGTAGTGAAATATTGGTGGTAGGAATTAACTGCTATTTCCATATTAATTCGATCGGTAGGTCTTAGCTAGCTAGGGCTGTTAAGCGAGTAATTATGTAAAAAATAATAGTAAGGAGGCCTGACCTTCTCTTTTTTTTTAAATATATATATATTAACGATATCATTGATCATAGGATTTCTTTTCAATCTTTTTTTTTTTTTCCCCTCTGGGTCATATGGATCGCTTGATTTAGACTTCCTTTTGTTATCAAATCAAATTCAATTCATATTACTCATTATTATAATTTTTTTAAATTTTAATATAAAATATAATAAATAATTTAATTTTTTTAAATTTTAAAACATGCATGAACAATAATCTATATTTTCTCTCCATGAATTATTATTTACTATTTTTTGAAGGGTGATGGTACCTACACCCATTAGAATCCTGACCGTACAAACTTTTTCTTTCCTTTTGTTTTTAAATAATTTTTTAAAAATAAATCTTCTCATTAGTCATTATTTATCATCTTACATCCCACACATCATCACCTCCATCTTGATTCTGTTTGAAGGAAGCATGAAGAGAAAGAACTTAGGAGAGAGAGGTCGGATAGAGAGAGGCTGAGGAGAGCTTGGGGAGAGAGAGAGAGAGAGAGAGCTTGATGAGGTCGAAGAGAGAAAGAGCTTGAAGGTCATTTATTGAACCTAATGAAATTATCCATAATTTATCTCTAATAATATAGGATCGGCTCGTTAGAAACTCTCATTCTTATAAAAATTTTGGGCTCAGAATTTGCTAGACCTCAACAACTACCGTACTTATTCTCCACATTCTTTCTTTGTCTTTAATCTAAATCCATGATCAATTGGTCAAACCTATGTTTCCTAGGCTTTTAGTCCTTTGACATTTATTCTTAAATCTCGCTTATTCTCCTAAAATTGTAAACCTCAATAATGGATTCGATTACAAGCCTAAAATAATTTGACTAGATGATTCTATAAACTCCACAAAAAAAAGTAATTAAAACTCTCCACATGCAATAATAACCTCAAACAAATAGTAGCCTAAAACTTTCAAAAGTTCATATCCTAACTCCTACAATTCATGCTAAGATAGAATCGCGTTACCTATAGCACAAAAAATATTTACAATCGTCATCATGAATACCACAACCTACATACCTAATATTCCAACAATAATTAATATTTCTAATTGAGGAAAATAGTTACTTGTGTTATCATTGATGGGCGCATCAGTGTCACACAACTATGCCAGGAAGAAAACCTGAGTTGGAGCCCATACTTTCTTGAATATCTTCTTCGACAATGGTAACTCGGGTGACCAACTTCGTAAAACTCTGAATCCTGCTAGTATGTACACGCTCCCTAATCTTATGATCTAGACAATGCTCTAATTTTTCAACTTTCTTTCCCTCATCTAGAATTAAGTAACTGGTGAAACGGGATAATTCCATGAATTTAGTAGCATATTGATCTACCGTCATCATTCCCTGGATAAGATATGCAAACTGATGGGCCCTACACTCACAAAGAGTTTGAGGAAAGAAATGTGCCAAAAATGCCTTCTTAAAACACTCCCACGTGATAGGGACTTTATCTCCTAGTCCCATCTATAAGAGTGTCCGTGTTGAGTTCCACCACATGTTTGCCATGTCTGTTAAGTTGAAAGCAACATAAGTCACCTTCTGATTGTCTGTGCAATAAAGTGTCCCAAAGATCTGCTCCAATCGTTCCATCCAGCTCTCCACATCCATGGCATTTGATCTGCCGTCAAAAGTAGGGGTGTTGGTGGGAGAACTATTCTAATGTGCATCCTACCTATGGGGTTCTTCCTACCACCATCTCACCATTGACCGACATTTGAAAGAAACGTGTCACAGCAACAGCAAGTACTTTGGAATTATCATCTTGTACAGTATTGTTCTCAGAGTAGGGTGTGCGTTATTTTCTTCCACGGGATGCCATTCTAACATGCATGTTTTAACAATGTCAATCAAAATGCATTTAATTACTAAAAGAAAAAAGTTATAACATACTTACTACAAGACAGAACTTGTCTTTGGAGAACCTTGGCCTGAACTTTCATTTCCTTCATTTTCTATTTTTAAAAAAAAAAAAAAACTTCTTTGCTTTTAAAAGAAATCTTTGCAAAAAGTTTTCCTCTCTTTTATTTTGAAAAATCTATAGAATCTTTTGACCTATGCTTTAATACCAACTGAAATACCCTGCTCCTCAATAAAGTCATTTTTAAAATTTTCAGAGAACCGGTGTGCTACTAAACTTTAACTTAAAAACTTTTTCTTCTTAACAAAGCGCCAGATACGAAATATTCCTTATAAATAAATAAATTTCATCTTATTTAAATACTTAAAATCCAAAAGAGATTCGGCGAAAGAACTTATTGAAAATCACTAAAATCTCATGTGCTTATCAAAATAAATTATCAAACAAAAATCATAAAACTAACCATAGCATACTCTGTCTAGGCCTCTGCATCGCCTTGCCTCTCAGGGTCAAGTTTTTTCCTGCAATCCTATCCTCATAAAAATATCACCTGGGGTGGTTAAAAAAATAAAAATATACGAAAATGAGTCAAATACTCAATAAGTAACACATCATATAGTAAACATAATAAATATAGGATTTTCTTGACAAATATGCATACTCATAAATATATACGTAAATAGCATGAATATGAACTTATTTTTTACTTATCATAGGCGAGTATCCACTGTTGACCCATGTGAGTTAAGGATAGCAAATCTAAATAGATTCTGATTCTGCCTATGGTCGCGAGTTGTAGAATCCATCCATAAGGAAGACACACTGGGTGCACTATCAACATGTACAACCTGGCAATGCAATATGCCCATAACATACAGTACTTTCTTCGTATCATAACATAAATCGTTACGTATCTTATCGTTCATAATTCATCATAATCATAGTTGCATATTTGTCATATCTTATCATATCATAGATTTCAAGTGAAATCGCATATTTCATAAAATGTTGTGATACATGTTTCTTCGAATAAAATCATGATTTTCATAAATATTTTGATACACAACTCTTTTCATAAAATTATGAATTTTCATAAATAATTTAATGCATAAATTTTCACCTAATTTACGGATTTCCATAAAATATTTAATGTATGTCTTGCAACGAACATGAAACTTATACATAAAATCATGATATTTATGACTCGGGTACATAAAAAATGGCTTTCAATAGAGGGCTTCTAATGAATGGCATACATGCATAGTATTTTTATAAAAGACATATTATTTACCATACATACATGTAAGGATATGATTATGCTATTTACATTGTAGCGCAAATCCAATATTTTCGGAACATGACTAATTACCTACAAAATACACGTAACTTACGTAAATCTCCAATTCATCAAATACCTCGTAATAAAGCCTGAGATATTAAGAAAAATCTATATTTTCCTTAAACTTAAAATCCTCAAAACTCTAAAGTATCGTAACTCTCATACTTTGATCTCCACATAATTATCTCTCTTAAAATTTACGATCAATCCTAAGATCACATAAATTCTGTAATTTCATACACGTAATATAACTCCAACTTCATGAATTATTTCCGTCACAGGACCCACAACACGTATTCTTCCCTTTAACATATCCTCATTTCGTTTACTCAATATTATATATATATGCAACGTAGCCAGGGTAACCCGACGGAGGGGAGAGAGAGAGAGTTTGACGTTGGGTAAGAGAGAAGTGAAAGAGAGATTGTTCCGTGTGGATAAAGAGGGACCTTATCGATCGAGTGAGGTGGGGATGAGCAGCGACTGAAAGTGGGGGCGTGGTGGTGCTTCACGGCGACTCAAGACTGGGCACTAGGCACTGGCTAGAGAGAGAATTAGGAGAGAGAGAATCAACGTGAGGAAGAGAGTTTGGCTGAGAGGTATAGAGAGAGAGTCGCTGAAGGAGAGGAAGAGGACATGTGGCGTGGCTCTCAGCTTGGTTGTGAGGGCTGTCCGTGGCATAGGGTGGGCTTGGGCAGAGCTGGGTGATTCGTGGCTCAAGACTGGAGAGCTTGGCGAGTGCCACTGACGGTGCTGGAGATGGAACTAGGTTGTCTCCGAGTGCTCTGTTTTTGGTGTAAAAAACAGGGCCTGCTCGCGTATCGGTGGGTTGGGTTACGGCTGGGCTTCGTCTCGGTGGTTCTCGGTGCAGCTGCGCGGCAGCGGTGTGGAGGAGGTGGCTAAAACAGAGGCTCTTGATGGTGGCGATGTGGGTGCAGGAACATTAAGTTGGGTGTGTGGATTTTGGTTTCTATGGTAGTTCGCGGCAAAGGGAGCAGCTTGGGCGTGCGGGTTTGAGGGGAGGAGGCGGCGTGATAGTCTGGGAACATGAGGGGCTGGCTGCAGCAATCAATACTTGGACAGGTTTTTTTTAGCATAATGAGCCTCTATATATAGGCCAACGGAAAACTCCAGTGATTATAGAAATAAGAGACGTACGTGCATGGAGGGAAACTAGATTCGCGTGTGGTTGAAATTTATAAAAGGAAATCCGTAGTTAGGAGTTTTATTATGAAAAATAAAATAAAATAGTAACAGTATTTGGAGTCTAGCATTCACGAGCTAGGAATTTTAAAAATTAATAAAGCCTTAACTCTAATTTAAAAGAAATATAAGTTATCCGATAAACTATTTTATAGATTTTAATTTATTTATTAAACCTAATAAAATTATCTATAATTTATCCTATAGAAGAGTTACAATGAAGTAAACAAAAGAATCAGTAACATTACTCGGTGGGAGATGTTTTCCTTTTTTCAATTTGTCATGGAATATGAACAAAAACCATTAGTTAATTACTTTCTTCTTTTTTTAATTCAAACACTATCTATTACATTCAAACTTCTGTTTGAGTGGTGATATTTAGGAGTGTAATCAATCTGATTTGATTTTGAATAAAATTTAGGATCGAACTGGTATGCATCGATTTTGTATTTTCGAAAATCAATTACACACTAGTTACCCTCTTAAACCAGTATCTCTGGTTTTATAGGTTCCACTCCAATTTTTCAGTTTTAATAATATTATTATTAGGACATAAAATGTAATTAATATACTAATGTACATTAATATACTAATGTATTATGTATACTAATTAATTAAAGGGAAATTTAATTAATATACTAATGTATATTAGTATTATTAAAGTATTATGTATTTATCGAAAGGAATATGTTGAGAATTTATTAGGCCATAAAATATTATTAATATATATATTTTATGTCTAAAGCATATAATCAAATAAATTTTTATATTTAAGATTAAAATTTTATGTTCTAAATTATAACAACACTATCTTATATATAATTATAATTTATATTATACATAAAAATTATATATAATATTAAAAAAATTATATAATATTAAAAAAATAATTTAAAATATATAATATAGTGAATCAGTTCGGTCCTAAAAAGCATAGAATCGATACCAGTTGGTTTTGAAACTAAGGGAACAGGTCCTAGACCGGACCAGCCCAAAACCGGACCAATTCCTTCGGTTTAGGCTGATTTTTTGGTTAATTTTTACATCCCTAATTGTATTCTCTCGTACTTGTTGTAACTTTTATTTGACAACTACAATGCCACAAAAAGATTTTATAAAAATAAATTTATTTACGTTAAATCTATTTTAGAATAAAATTTTTTAATCTTAAGTATTACATCAAATCAATTTATAGGTTAATTTTTATGAAATTTATTTGTGAATAAACAAATTTGATGTAGCATGTTAGATTATAAATTTTTATTTTATTTTATGGAATCTATTTGTGAATAAAATATTTTTTTTCTTAAAAAAAACATTTCTCTTTTTATTTGTTTTTATAACTACATTTCTCTTTTTATTAATTAATGCATTGATGTAGGAAAAAGTAAAGAAAAAAGTCTCTCAACGTTCGGTTCTCAACTTCCCAATTTCTGGTAGTAGTGCTGAATACATGAGTTTGTCTCCTGAATTTTACGGTTGATGTATTTTTTTTTAAATTTATTTTATTTAATAATTAAAAAATTTACTATTAATAAAGTTATATTTTTCTTAATAATTAAAAATATTTTAAAAAAATAAAACAAACAAATTTCAACTAGCAGTGGTACGTCCAACCTTTATTTGCCCGCTAGCAAATTTAAAACACAAGGTCATAGAGAGGTATTTTTAATGCTGATTTGCTGAATGAGGAAGAAATTGGCTCCGTCTTTCTCGGACTTCCTATTCTTCGTTTTTCTTGATTTTTTCCTCGCCTAGGGTTAGTCCATGGTGGCGCCCGCCACCCCTCTATCGTCGGAGGGGGCTGCTGGAGGGGATGGTGGGACTCTATTCTACGTACAAGTCATATCGAAGATTGCGACGCCTTCGTTGTTTACGGTTCCGATGAGATACCCTGCAAATGTGGATGGGGAGCCTATTTCATTTTTACGGAACCAAAGATGTTGAAAGCTGCAGAGGATTTTCGTTTTGCCCTTATCCTAAAGTTTGTGCGTATTAGGCCTACGATTGATGATATTTGCTTGGCTATAAT
Source organism: Cyclocarya paliurus (assembly GCA_029856935.1). Taxonomy (NCBI): domain Eukaryota; kingdom Viridiplantae; phylum Streptophyta; class Magnoliopsida; order Fagales; family Juglandaceae; genus Cyclocarya; species Cyclocarya paliurus. The sequence continues at coordinate 1,439,336 of JARVXP010000463.1, forward strand.
TAAATCTTGGGGTTTATTGGAGATTTTGACGATGAGTGTAATGGACGATTATCATGTTTTGGTGAAGATGCAAACCGAACGGGACTTTGTGCATGGTTGGGCAAGAGAAGGTTGTTTGGTTGCTGGCTCTATCTTCAGGCTTTTCCGATGGACAAAGGACTTTGATCAACGAAAAGAATCAACGTTAGCGCCTCAATGGATTTTTCTGCCAGGCTTGCCCATTCATATGTATCGGATGGATGTGCTGCAAATTCTACCGACAAGATTTGGTGATTTTTGGGAAATGATATGCAACGTTGCACAGAACCAGAGCTTTAGGGGCCCGTATGTGTGTGGAAATAGATTTGACAGATGAGCTAGTGTAGAATTTTCCAATAGTGGTGGCGACCAAAAAATTTTGGCAAGAGGCTCTGTAAGAAAGGCCAGGGTTCTACTAGAAAAAGTGCTGTCAACAGGGGCATACTTCCATTGTATGTCGGGCTGGTGAAGGTCTGTTGCACAAGGGACAAGATGTGGCCAAAGGGGTGGTAAAGAAAATATGGCAAGATAATCCAAAAAAGAAAAGTTTGCAGGAAGAACCGGGTGCAAGGATGAAGGAAAACCTAGACGAGTATGTAGATGAGATGGAGACAGTAAAAGGTAAAGATGTGATGGTTACTAAGGAGGATGAGGTGGGGGGTTTAAGAGATGATCATGAGAGCTCATTGATGAAATTGTTGGAGGGACCATGAAATGAAGAGAAGACGGAAGAGCATCCTTCAATACAAATAAAAAACACGGTGACTACAAGTGCTATGGAGAGAATGCCATTGGTGGATGATAATGGGTGGGGAGGTTGTCCTGCTATGGATTTTATCCTGGTTGATGCTTCCAAGTCGCTGAGTAGTGAAGGTCATGGTCAAGTTGCGATGGTATTTGAAGTTCTTGATATGGAGTGCCATTTGAAATCAGTTGCGTTAGATGTACCACCGGACCCTGTTTCATATGGCACTGATGTGGAAGAGGATGAAAATGTTCTTGGTTTGGCCAAACAAAAAGGATATGAATTTGACAATGTCCAGGCCTTTGTTTCGAGTATCAAACAAAAAACTCTAGTTCTCCATCAGTCTCAGCGGGTGTCTACCTGCACCACTAAACTTAATCTATGATAGAGTCCATCATTGCATGGAACATAAGGGGGTTGGGTAGTTCTCGACGTGTTTTGCGTAGTTTGATTCGGAAAAAAGAATGGACCTATTGTTGCTCTCTTGGAGCCTTTTGCAAGAGAAGACAAGCTTCAGCGTTTAGTCAATTCCTTGGGTTTTGATGGTTATCACCGTAATGAGGCAGTAGGGGGGGAAATCTAGATATTGTGGAGAGCCCCCTATGAGTTCAAGGTGGTTAGTGTATCAACTCAGATGATTACTAGATGGTTTCTACTAGAGGGTACACGGACGCTCGTATCATTCGTTTACGCTAAGTGCACTCAGGTGGATTGGAGAGGACTGTAGGAGAGTCTAGTGGATTGTGGGTCCAATTCTCATCCATGGGCTGTTATGGGCGACCTCAACATCATACGAGAGGATTGGGAATGTGTTGGTGGATGCCCCCAAGCTGCCCAAGCTATGGATGATTTTAATGAGTGTATTGATGCTTGGGCCTAATGGAACTCAACTATCATGGTAATCCTCTGTCTTGGTGTAATGGGCAGGAGGAGACTTCTCGAAAGTGGGCGAGACTTGATCGTGTCCTAATGAATATGGCTTTTTCGGGACGTTTCAATATGGCAGATGTTGAGTATATTAAACGGAAGACTTCGAATCATAGCCCCATGGTGGTGCGATTATCCCGAATCAATACGAGGTACGGTCCCTGTCCTTTTCGCTTCCAAAAAATGTGGTGCTCTCACGATTCATTTCATAGTTTTGTAAAGGACATATGGGGCCAGCCTACGTCAGGATCGGGACTGGTAAAACTGGCAGCAAAATTGAAGTGTCTTAAGATGGAGTTGAACCCCTGGAATAAAAATGTGTTTGAACGAGTGGAAAGTAACATGCAAGAACTCAAAGCAAGGCTTGCAGTACTGGAGGCCCAATTGCAATCTGAATACTCGGAAGAAACAAAAGCGGATTATCTAGTCACCAAATTGGAGATTGATGTTTGGGAGAAAAGAGAAGAGACCTGTATAGCCCAAGTAGCAAAGAAGAAGTGGCTAAAAGAGAGAGATCAGAACTCCAAGTTTTTTCATGCAGTCATATCGCAGCGGCGGCATGGAGCGGTCATTTCCCAGATGCATTTGGTGGATGGCACGCTACTAGATTCACCAGAGAAGGTTCACTTGGGGCGGTGGATTATTTCACAAATTTCCTTACTGAGATGCCGCACATTGAGCTTGTGGATCTGTGTCCCCATTTTTGGGTTTGGAAATGTCTACGAATGATAACTCAAATTTATGCCATTTTCCATCAGAAGAGGAAGTGAAAGATGCGATTTTTTCGATCCCACAACACAGCAACCCTGGCCCGGACAGGTATGGATCCTCTTTCTATATTTCTTGTCGGCATATTGTGAAGGAAGAGGTGGTAGAGAGGCTGCAAGGGATTTTTTTACAGGTTCTAAACTACCAAGGTTCTATACTTCATCATATATTGTGTTAATTCTGAAAGTGTCGGACCCCAAGAGTTTTGAAAAATTTCGGCCAATTAGTCTATGCTCTATGGCGTATAAGATTTTTTCAAAGATCCTTATGAGCCGTTTGACTTGTTTTTTGCCAAGATTAGTTTCGACGGAACGAGGGACTTTCATTCCGGGTCGTAGTATTTTTGAAAACATCTCTCTTGCTCAAGAGATGGTTCATGCTTTGAAGAGGAAGGCGGTTGGAGGAAATGTTATGTTGAGCTTGATATGACGACGACATATGATAGGGTGCACTAAGATTTTTTATTTAATGTCCTGGCTAGCTTTGGTTTCTAGCAAAATTTTTGTAGCCTGGTAAAGGAATGTGTAGCTTCCCCTTGGTACTCGGTGATGATGAATGGGTTGTATAAGGGTTTTTTCAAGACGATGAGAGGCCTGCGGCAAGGGGATCCTTTATCGCCATATTTATTTATATTGATACAAGAAGTTCTTTCGAGGCTTCTTCGGAAAGAATTTGAAGAGGGCCGCATTGGTAAGTATTATTATCCTATGGGGGCCCTTTTGGTGTCACATTTATTATATGCGGATGATATTTTAATTTTCTTAAATAGTGAAAAAATATCTTTGAGATGACTGGGGAGTATCCTATCTTGTTATGAAAATTGGTCTGGCCAGCAGGTTAGCAGAGAGAAATCGGCAATTTTTACCTCTCGAGTTATTAGTGCAGCTCAGCAACGTGGTTTGGTGCAATTAACGGGGTTTGCGCAAGTGAATTTCCCAATCATGTACCTGGGGGTTCCGTTGGTGTGTGGTCGCTTGAAAGCTATCCATCTGGACCAACTGGTAGTAAAGTTTTGGGCTAAGGTTGTAGGGTGGAAGGCGAGATTGCTGTCGCAAGAGGGGCGGTTGATACTGCTCAAGCATGTGTTATCCAGTATGGATTCTCATTGTTTGGCTGTGATGAATGTCCCTCATGTTGTTATTAAAAAAATTAATTCAATTCTAGCCACGTTCTTTTGGGGCGAGAAGAATGGGAAAGCAAAAATGAAGTGGTGTGCGTGGTCTCGGATCAGTAAGCCAACAGTAGAGGGTGGCCTGGGTTTGAGGAATTTTTTGGAAATTCAACGAGCGATGCACATGAGATTGGCTTGGTGTATTTTATCGATGGATTCGTTGTGGTCTTGGTTCATGGTGTCGAAGTATGGAAGAGGCCATCATGCTTCTCTGCTAGTAGCTCGAAGTAACAGCTCGAGACTTTGGAAATCAATAATCTCCATTCTTTCGACGTTTGCGAGACTACCAAAATCAGAGAGAGGGAGGGGAGGGCGTATTTTTGGTATGACAGATGGTTTTTGAATGGTCCATTATGCAATATGGTGGATATGATTAGCAGCCCTTCTTTGCAAATTAAGGAGGTTTGGGTTGGAGATTCTTAGGATTTTGACATGCTTTAACAACTAGTTGGTGCGGAGTTGGCGGACGATGTGATCAAGGAAATTGGTGCAGGACATTCTAGGCAAGATGTTTTAATTTGGAAGCCAACACTGAATGGAAAGTTTACTACAGCTAATGCTTGGGATTTAATTCGAGTGAAGGAAGATCATCATGCTTGGATGGATTGGATATGGAGTAAATATTTGCCAAAGAAAATCTCAGTTTGTACGTGGCGGGCTCGGTTTAATTGCCTAGCTACAGATACAAAGGTGCAATCACGTGGAGTGGTCATGGCTTCAAAGTGCAACTATTGTCAATCCCCATAGACGGAATCGTTGGACCATGTTCTTACTACTGGGTAGGTTGTAGAACAGGTTTGGCATTTAGCTTCCTTGGCTTTGGGCATTTCCTGTTTGCAAACTAGAACATGGTGGCATCAAGTGGAGGCCTGGTTGGTGTGTGCAAAAAAAGGAACAAAAAGGAAAATATTAATTGGCCTGCTACTGAGCATCCTTACGTGGTGCTTATGGCAAAGACGATGTCAATCTCGGATGGAGGGAGTTCAGGTCAGTGCAGTGGATTTTTGGAGATCAATTTGGTTATGGTTAAGGATTTTGGTCAACGATATGAATGATAAGAAGCTAACCATGGTTGATGCGCGGATTTTGAATGCTTTAGATATTAATGCAAAGGTCTGAGTAGAACCTAAACCACATCAAGTCGTATGGTCAAAGCCCTCTCTTGGTTGGTGGAAGTTAAATGTGGACAGTAGCTGCCTTGGGAATCCAGGTAATTGTGGTGGGGGTGGAGTATTGCGGGACCATTGGGGCCGGATAATGGCAGGTTTTTCTGCTTACTATGGTTTTGGTACCAACAACGAGGCTAAATTAAGAGCTTTACTCCAAGGGGTACGGTTATGTAAAGAAATGGCTTGTCGAAATATTATTTTGGAATGCGACTCCAAGGCAGTGATGGATTGAGTGAAGAAGATAGGCTATAATTTGTGGTATCTTTGGGATTATTGGAATTCCTTCCTTTAGGAACTAGATGGAGTTCAATTCCAAGTGGTCCATCAATTTAGAGAAGGTAACCAAGCCACAGATTATTTGGCAAGGAAAGGCAAAGAGGGTTTAAATTGGAATTTTGTTTCTGGTGATTGCATACTGAGGCTATTGAGGGGTATTATTATATTAGATGCTTTGGGCCTCCCATCCATTAGGAAGTAATCGTTTTTGGGCCTTGTCGCTGTTTTTTAGGCATGTTTGAGTGGATCTTACTTACACAGTGTATCTATGGTTTTTGGTTTAGGTTTTTTGGTTTCTTTGGCTCGTTTGGATACTTGGTTTTGGGTTAGTTTATAATGTTATATTCTGTAAACCCCCAAGTGTCATGATATTTTTCATAGTATTCATCTACCATAAGTGAGGATTAATAAACTCAGAACGGGACTACTATGTGTGTGGCTACCGGCTCTTCAAAAAAAAAATCCCTTGTAGATTAAGATTGATTGCAGTTAAGGGTGTAAATGGGTCGATCCGGTCCAGTCCGGTCCGATCCGGTCCCTCCATGGACCGAACTTTTCGGTCCACCATTTTTTCTGGACCTTTTCGGACCGAACCAGACAGGTAGTTATCGGTTCGGTCCGATCCATTCGGTCTGACCTTTTTTTTTTTTAAATCATTGTATTAGCCTATAAGTCTATTAGGTATATATAGTTATAACTTATAGTGATATTAATACTATACTATTATACATATATTATGTTATAATCCTATAACTGTTATAATATATTAATATATACTAATACTATATATTATACTATTATAGTGTTACTGTTACTACTACATATAGACTTATAGTGTGTGTATATTATAATGATATAGTGATTAGTAATATAGTATATAGTGATTTAGTAAAGCTATATAATATATTAGACTATATAATAGTATTAATATTATACTATTAGTATAGTTATATATTAGTATTAGTTATAAACTTATAGTCATTAGTCATAGTGATATTAATAATTTAACACTATATATAGTTATAGACTTATAGTCTTATAGACTTATAGTGATTTCTTTATAATTATAGACTATAGTTATAGTGATTTAGTTTAGTTATAAATTTATAATTATATAATTATATTGATGATATTAATTGTTACTTTGTTACTAACTTAGAGAATGTGAATGTATTATAATTTTATATTGTAAATGAGAATAAGTTAGATGAAAATTACATAATTTATTATACAATTATTATATAAAATAATACATTTATAAAAATAAAAAATTTTGGGCTCGGTCGGACCAGTCCGGGAAATCCCCACCCTAGGACCCGACCAAAGACCGAAATACTCCTACTTATTGGACCGAAACAGATCATGAGACTTTTGGTCTGATCCGGTCCAGTCCATTCGGTCCGGATCAACCGTTTTACAACCCTAATTGTAGTACTACTGCATACAAATTGCTAGACGGTAGAAGGGGACCTATATATTATATTTATGCAAAATATTCTAATAATTTTATTCCAACTTTATTATTGAAAACACACACATATATCTATACTATATATAATAAGTGAGGATAGCATGTAAATAGTGTTTTTGTTGTCTCCGTCTATCTGGTCCGTTTTTTGAGTTTCTTGTCTTTTTCGTAGCTTTGTGTCCGTGCATGACATGCTGTGCGCATGCTGACAACAATACCAAGTATGGTTTTTTTTTTATTTGATCAATACCAAGTAGCGTTAGACTTTAGTAGCCCTGTTCCTTCCAACATCAACTGACATCGTCAATTTATTACTAAAAGTAATACTACATTAGTTCTTGAATTTATTATTAAAATATTATTTTTTTTTATATAAATAATATATTTACTTTTTTTTAAAGAAATTATATGACAACATATTTTATGATTATAAATATTATTTTTTATTCATTTAATTCTTTTAAAAAAATGAGATTTATTATTAAAAAATTATTATTTTTATTTTTCACATAGATCCCGTATTTATTTTTTTTTCAAAAAAATTACATAGCGCTTGCGTACTTCACCGCTGTAAATATTATTTATCTCTTTTAGTTTCTTATATATATTGTTATATAATATTTTTGAGTAGTTTTCAATTTCATTACAATTAATTATGAAGTAACATAATTTACATATTTTTTCTAGACAATTTCTGATTTCAATGTAATTAAATATATTTTAATAATTTCATTTTTTTTTCTCAAAATTAATGTTTAACCCAATTGACATTAATTAATAGCGCCCTATAGTACTTTCTCTTTATTCTGGACATACAAATTATATCCAATTTAATATATATATATATATATATCAGTGTCCACTATCCATCGTGTTTTTTGCCTTTATCAATTTAGACTAATTGGAGTTTACGATTCAAAAGTTTGAGCACTATTTTAGCACTTTATATCCGAATATACGAGTTCAAATGTTATATCATGTAAAATATAGATAGATATTTATAACTTTTCCAGTTTTTTTTTTCTTTTAATGTTATTGCTTTCCAATTAAATATGAATTTTTCAATGCTTTCATAAAATAGCTCATAGGCAAAGCATCACTTGCAAAAATTATGAATTCAAATTTTATTTTTATTTTTTTGACATGTCTATCCAACAGTTTTATATCTTTCATATGATTTGTTGCTTGATGCTTGTTTTAACTTTAATTTAATTTTTTCTGCTTTTCATTCTCTTTAAGTTACCTATCTTATATTAATTAATACTAAATTGGTATTATGTGGTGTGGTTGTTATAGTCTCTCAGCATTAACGAGTTCTTGAAGCTTGTCCAAGGAAAAAGGTATTACAGTCTAGGTAGTCATGGCAGCCTCATTCTGAGAGAATATCGGAATTATGTATTAAACTATCGTTTATATATAATGTGTAAATCACTTTATTTTTGAAACTTATATCAAATACAGCTGACATTAGGCATGTATTGTATTTTATTTTGTAAATTTATATCAAATTTAGTTTTTGTTTTTATGCATCAAATTAACATATATATATATATATATAATTAACATATATATTTTCTCTCCATTAGGCAAACGTCCCTTGGACATTTCATTAAAACTAATATATATATATAAATAAATATATATTGTTGTGATAAACCCTCCACTATCTTTTTTAATTCACGTTCTTCCACAGTCAAGATCAGTATATAATTAGAAATATGTTCAGAATCTAAACAATTAACGCCTCATTTGTAATTAATAATTAAAAAGGCATATGTAAAAAAGTAGTATAAAATAGGTTTAATATATAAATAATACTATATATTGTTGTAAAGTATACAAGTATCATGTAGTCATTTTGAAATAGAATAAGATTTATTATTAAATAATTAATTTTTTTTTATGAGAATTTTTTTTATTTAATTTTTTTAAATGATTACATCATACTTATACTTAATAATATTTTTTTAAAGTTGAGCGGAATTACTTCATTAAAAAGTGCAGAGAGAGCACGAGAATTGACGGACCTTGTCTCCCATTTAGGATGCAACCATGCATTGGAGTTTTAACAAAGAAAACGATGCAATGGACCACGACATGGGTCAAAAGGTTCCTCTACAGGGTTAGGACGAATAGAATGCTTCCAAAACAAATATACAGTGGCTCTAATTAATTGGTATTTTTCTGTAGGAATAGCTCTAGTAGCTAGGGTTCAAACCTGGCCTCCACCCTCGATCATCTTCCTCATTTTTCTTTCCTTCTTCAAAAAGTCTACCTAATCTCTGAAGTCTAAGCCCACGATCGACGGGTATGTAAAAGTTAGGCCACCAGTCTTCAACCTACTTCATGCGCGCTTGCAAGTGCTTATCTTGTCATCATCTTAAGAGTTCCATGAATCCATGCTTACGAAGAAAAAATTGCACATATACATATATATATATATATATATATGTGCGCGCGCGCGCGCATGAGAAAGACATGGAACTAGCAAGTGAACAAGTTCATGAGTGTTTTGTTTTGTTTTTCTAAGTGAACAAATTTAGTGTTTTTTTTTTTTTTAATCTCGATTTAATTCAAATTTGAGTCCGTTAAAATTCCAGGCCTTTTGAAGATAAACATAGTACGTATCTAGCGTTCGTGTATAAAAATATATATATATAGTAAACTTTCGAATATGTGGTGTATGAGACTGAGAGATGAGTCCGAAAGTCGGCCTATTTTGGAGAGGTTCTCTGACATAAAATATATATATAGAGTACTATTATTGAGTATCTAAATGTTCTTCGGAGGATTTACATAGACAACACTAAATATTGTATTTAATTAATTCTGCTACTCTATATTTATATTTCTTTAACATTCAAGCCTTAAAACTTGAATAAATATATTCTAAGAGATGTCAATCCAATTTTGTTAAATGAGGAACAGCTAGCAGATTTTGAGCTTGTATTGACGTAAATGTTCACACAAGCAAGCCCTTGAACTAAACTGAAAACTCCAATCTCATGAATTTTATACTAAGAAAAACGATAGAGAAGTGCTAAAGACCAAAGTAAAGTTATAAAATAATCGTTGTTTAATATATATATATATATATATATATAATATAGTAGATCTACTTTATTATATTTGAGGTATCAAATAATATAAGTTTATCAATTTTCTTCTCTATTAAATAAGAGTAAGGAAAGGAACATGAGTACAATTGGGAGAGGAGACAAGGAGCATGGCACGCCTGGGGAAAAAGAAACCAAGCCCACCCAAAGGAGGAAGGGAGCGTGTGAGCCTCTGGCAGGTCTGTTCAGTTTAGGCAGCGGCGAACACGGCCTCGGCCCCATGTGATTTTTACTACTGTAATAAATAAAATTCCTTGGTTCCCGCGGCGCTTTGAACGTAGAAATTCCTCGCTTTGACTTTTGTAATTCCTCCTTTTTTTCTAATTCTTTTTACTTGTCAGTAATAATAAAAAGCAAAGAAAAAAAAGTAGCCTCTGTGTATGGGTACTACTCAGGCCCCAATTTATACTGTGCCAGCAATCAATCCAATCTATTGCACAAAGAAAGCTAGCCAGCTATATATTCTTTCTTTCTTTCTTTACGCCTTCACACTGCCTGCCATAAAGTCCCTACCATATCCATCAGCAAATTGGTCAATTACAATGACATCTAGCCTTAAATCATGGATTTTGATGCATACCAAATAAGGGACCCAAAAAAGGAAAAAAAGGATCATAATTAGGACCTAATTACAACGTCTTGCTTGCTTGGAGGTGGACTCCGTTTTTGTCCCTTTTAATGGTGTAGATGTCAAGTTATGGGACTTGATCTTATCCAAAATGAGCAATCCCATATCTTCTAAATTAACCTTAAAAAAATAAAAATTATTAGTGCTTCTATTTATCCAAACTAAAGGTCATTGGATAACTATCAATCAACATGTATTAAATATATATAGCCACATGGATGGAGCACCGCATTTATGCTTTTCCATTAAATATTATACGATAATTGCAAACAAAGAAGAAACTAAGCTATCCAATCCAACAGATAGCTAGCTAGCAATTAGTGCTAGCAATATCAGTCCTGAATCCAAGTGTTATCATTTATCGTGTGAAGTATTGGTCCTTGGTCGACCTCTTTGAAGCTAGCATGCATAGAGCATGGTACGTACGTGAATCGTGTATATATATATATATATATATATATATAATATATAAGTCTTCATTAACCCTGTACCTACATTATAATTCAGTCGACCTCCACTTGTCGGCTTCCTACCCACCTCTCTCTCTCTCTCTCTCTCTCTCTTTCTCCCTCTCTCTACCAGTTTGTTAGTATGTTGCATGTGTCCATCTCCGTTCGTGTATTTAATTTTTTTTATTTAATAATTAAAAAATAATTTTTAATATATTAATATATTTTTTATTTATAAAAAATATTTAAATATATTAAAAAATATAAAATAAAAACATAATTTTGTGCGAGCGGGAACTCATGCTAGCATGACTCTTTCAAAAAAGAAGTGCTACTCTACTATCTCAGTAGTATCACTCATTATTATCGTTAGTTGTTTTTATAATTTTAATATTTTTAAATATTTTTAAAAAAATAAAAAAATACATCAATATATTTAAAATTACTTTCTCAATCATTAAATAAAAAAAAAATTTCCCAAACCATAACAATTGGTGGGCATAGCAGCTTTTTTCCTTTCAAACCTAGTGAGATACTCCATTTTGAGAAAATCTTGGATACACAAAATTTTTTATTTAATCACATCTCATTTTATCTCACCATTACAATTTTTTTAAATTTTTATATAAAAATATAATAAATATTTTAATTTTTTTCATATTTTAAAATAAAGATAATACTAAAAAATATATTTTAATAATATTTTATTTAATTACTATTTAAAACATCTTATTTTATCTTATCTATCTATTCAAATCCAATCTAACCACCATCGTGTTTTAAGTTTAATAGAGACCGAGGACAAGGTAGTTTCAAATGCAATAATTATAACGAAAAAAAAAATACGAGACCAGCTATCTAGACTGCAATTATTACGAAAGCATTAAGACAGGGAATGGAGTACGAATCAAGAACAGCTTTGACATCTCATAAAAAAAAACAACTGCCAGTCCTTGTTGCTTTATAATCTGTCAAATTAATATATATAGTACGTCCTATATATACAACAAGCTTGCTTTTACTCGTGCACGGAAAAATTTAAAAAAATTAACAAACAAAAACCCAGTCGAAGAAGGAAAAAGTAGACACGAGGGATGATACTATTCTTGTTCAAGAGAGTTAATTGGGTTGGCTTCTTTCATCAAAGTAGAAATGATGATCCGTATACATGGGTATCTCTCTCAATATCCAAAGCCACGTGAATAAACATAGACTTCAGTAAAAAGTCAAGAAATGCACAGCTTATAGCCTTATACTCGTCAGCTTTTCTGTGATTTGTTTTCCCGCGAGATTTATCAAGTACGTACTACTCGATCTGTAGGCAATGATCCTGTGGCGCACACAACTCCAATCTGCCTTTCCAGTTTGAAGGCTGCAATATTTTAGCTCGTCCATCTGATCAGCTTTTAATCGTGTCAAGCGGCCTCATGATTCTTTGGTTTTATGACACTCATATTCTACGTTAAGATCCATGTATTTTAAACAAGCAACTTGGGCTAGCTAGCTGCATCTGCATTCTGCACGCCTCGCATATTCATACAAAAGTACTACTCGTAAAGAAAAATTAGATCACTAATCCAACGCAAGTGGTGGCATATAATTTTTATGAATAATTTTACGTACTATCGTAAAATACATAAATATTATATAATTATTTTAAAAAAGAGTAAGATTTATTATTAAAAAATTAATTTTTTTTATATAAATCTTATATTTTATTTTATTTTTTTCATAATAATTATACAACCATCGCTCAATTTACAATTATAAATATATTTTCTCAACCTTTATAGCAAGAGAGTCGAGAATGTATTAATTTATTATTAATCAAGTAGATTTGTTGACAACACCAATAATTGTCGAGCATTTGTAAAACTCTAAAAAAGGCAAGCGTTTGACAAAGGGGTTGGAATGATCTGTACTTATGTTGTGCAGATCATGATCAGGGTGATCGAAGCAGTCTCAACGTCCAAAGTTCTACCATTTTCAAACACCTATCAACTAGCTAGGGCTCAGCACCCACTCCGGCCCCCTACTGAATCTAGAAAAGGAACGAAGACGATGTGCGCTAAATGTCAAGCTCCTCTTGAAAAAGCCATTGCTTTTGACTCAAAATATTGCTATCAAATACCAATGATCCTGAAAATCAGGGCAAGTTGATCATATTAAAAAAATAAAAGAAAACCCAAGTACGCACAAGTTTTTTTTTTTGAAGCAAGTTAAAGATGTATAGAGTGATCGTATATAGTATAATATGCATGCTTTTGATCAATAAATTGTTCTTTTGCTTAAAACATTAATATTCCATGCGAATTATAATAAAAAGAAATGTGCCTGTCTCGTTGTTGCAACTCATTGCGACAGACCATGCATTTATAAATACGGAAATCTTAGTCATAGATTAAACAAACAAGATCTTTGGTGCAGAAGATTATTATGTAATGTCTCAATCTCGAAGGTCAGGAGAGTTAGTTTTTATTACTTAAAAATTATCTTCAATAACACAATTATATATCCTCTAGAGACTCCATAAAATATTAACTTATTTGTTCAACACAAATATCTATGTTCCTCTACATAGACACCAAAGAAATATCTCAATAAAATAAATTAAAATCTCTACAAAGACTGAGAAATATTCATGACTCAAAATACTAAAATAACATAAAATAATAAATCTATTAAATAGAACTCTCCCATAAATACTTGTGTCATTTGACACTTTTTCCTTTACGATAATCAAACTTTTCTAACACTTCATACTCTTGATTTCCAGTTGAACCATCAAAATTATCCTAAAAGTATTGTGAAAATAAGGGGTGAGTTATCAATAACTTAATAAGCAGAGAACATATACTAGTATGTAAACATGAGCATTTACAGAGTTTAGAATATAAAACAAAATATTTTTATTTTCATAATGCAGATTCAGAATATGTTATAAAAAATATCAGAACGAAAGTTTAATAATATTTTTATTCAAAATTTCTTTGGCATAACATAACTAAAATATCACATCAGAACAAAATTTCATGTTTAACCCCATGGTAGGGTTGTGCAAACCCCGATAGTCAACTGAGCAAAAACAGAATATGAAATATTTCTCTTATTATTTTCAGAATCCCAAGTGTGCACATAGGAAAAATCATGCAGAAAACTACTTTATTTTCAAAGTGGGTGCACCAAAAATAAAAAAATTGGTACCAACTCGAACAGAGGCCATAATTTTGCACCTATGGTAAGGACGTTAGACAGAATAAAAACAAAATTTCATGCCAGAGATTTTCAGAGGTCACATCATATCATATCAGAGTATAAAATATATTCAGAACACAACAAATCAAGTCATAATAATATAATTATGCACAAATTTTATATTCGCTCCTTTTTGCACAGTTTATAAACAGAACTGTGGTTGACGTGGCTTTGGTTGCTTCATGGATGTGGACTGGAGGGCACTTGGTGCATCGAGAACTGGGTGGCTCGTGTGGAGGAGCTTGGCAGTGGGGCTATCTTAAGCTGGTGTAGTGGCAACCCTAGTCTAGAGGTTGAAGATGATCAATAAGTGCATGAAGGGTTGTGTGTGAAATGTGTAACATGTGTATATATAGTGTTGCCGTGTACCCTTGTGGGAAGGAGATGTGCATGGCGTGGAAATGGCGTGGAGACGTCCATGGAGTGGATTTTGATCTTTGATTCTTATGGGCTTGGGCTTTTGGGCCCATTTGAGATAATTAAGCCCATAACTTGGTAGTGTATGGAATTAACGAAAGGACTGGACTGGGCGATTGGAGCAATTTGAAAATCTCTTTGGTTTGTCCGTAATTTTTCTCATGGATCGGGTATTTTATCGATACTAATAGGTCTCGACTCAAATTCTAAAAATAATATAATCTGTCCCATGAATTTTTCAGTCAAAACCCCAGTTGGTATTTAACCTAATATTAAGACTAATAAAATCTATACGTTAATTTTGATAATTTAAAGTGCAAAGTATCCAACAAAATATATATACATAGAACATTAAGGCGAACCGTTATAACATAATAATCGATGGAGGACGATGAAAAATGAAACTATTTGTATTGTTTGTGTATATATATCAAATTTAAATTGTTTATTTGTGATCAATTATTTTTAACAAAAATAATTATTTTTTTTATCAAAATAAATCTATTTTTATCACAAATAGTCGTTAGTATCGTAAATAATCTGTTACAAATACTTATTTTTCTTGTAGTATATATAATTATATTTTGTCAAAAATATATTTTTGAGCTCGTAGCCTTTTTAAAATTACTCGTTAACTCTCAAGTGACTTTCCATACATATTATTCCAAATAAAAATTGAACCCGGGTGATACAATTAGTGAGAGGAAAACGCGTTTATGTTAAATAGATGAAGGAAACTTGACAGAAAATAGAGAAAAGTCACACATGGAAAATATGAAAGTAAAATAGAACATGGGAACAGCTTGAAGTCGCACGTTATTATGATTTTTTTTTTTAAAGTATTTTTGGAGCCAAACATTTTATCTTTATTACTATGGGATAATAAAGCAATGGCTACACATGAAAATTTTAGGAAAAGGCTTTACATAAGTGCAATTCTTTTATATTAAAACTCGGTTTCCTAATTTAAAAAATAAGTGGCAATTGTCAATTGGATCAGGGGTTGATCTGAACGATCTCTTTTGTTTTTATTTTTTTCTTAACTCAGTAGCTCAAATTTTGATAAACTTGAATTGATTTTAATCTGATCCTGCCAAACCTTAATTCTAAGGATGATGCTAGAGTCACCATTGGGGATTCCGGCTGGGAGCTCTCGTTAGGTTATTTTATGTGTATTTTTTTTTCTTTTTTTTTTAATCTTTCCATTGGAGCTCTCGCTGGGGCTCTCATTGGATTTTTTTTTTTTTTAATTTTGTGATTAAGAAAGTATTTTTTTAATAATACTGTGAATTTTTTTAAAATATTTAAAAATTTTAAAAAAATCTATCTAAAAAAAAACACACGAAAAACCAAGTGGGAGCGGTGGCTCTATCATTATTCTAATTCTAATATTACAAGTCGAGTTGGCGATTTTTCGGCATATCAAATTTAGTAGCTAGGAGCACTAGTATAATAAAATCAATTCCACTCTTGAAAGTTGTGTAAAAGACATGAATGTAATATCAACATCATCATGTGCTATATATATATAATATATAGCTAGGACATGCATTTGTTGAAATAATTAGCCATTATATATAGGATATGCTATTTTATGAAAATAAGAGATGGATGTCATGTGTATAATTGAAGTTCTTGGGATATTACTCAAGTATCACTCCACTCGAGCAGACATCACAGTCTGCAGGTACACATAACGTGCAGCCGTCCACCATTAAAACCGAACACACTCAACTATATATCATGATGCAGCAGCCCCACCTCAAAGCCTAGTCTTTTTTTTTGTTCCTCGATCGGGGAGGACATGGTGTTTCGATAGTACTGTATAATGCACTGTTTGATCTCTAACTTAAAGCTGTGTTGATGTATTTGATTTGGCCGGTGAATGTGCTTTCCACTGTTCCACCACTACTCATGTAGCTTAGCCTCCTTAAATATAAGAACTCGACATTAATAGTAACAGCACAATATTTTAGGCTAATTTCATGCTTTGTGTGACATTTGTCATGTAATATTGGTTTATGTCTGCCCGCAGACGAAATATCTCGCATCGCTTGTGACATGATCCGAGGTGAATGAAATCTCTTGAGTCTACAATTAATTTTTGTCTCAACTAAAGCTTGTAAAAGATTTTTAAAACTTGATCGATCGTGGTGTCCTTCAACTTGTAAGCCAAATTATTTTTAAATGAATTGGTATTATTGTATTAATTGATTATAAAATCAGTCATAAGAAATTTGTAATATATCATTATTATTATTATTTTACGAAAATAATAAACAAATAATAATTTTCATAATAAAGACATAACTATTTTAACATAAAGAATATATTTACAAAATAAGTAAAATCAATTTACAAAAATACTATCATCTAAAAATATAATTATAAAATATATTGTAAAAAATAACGCGGGGATATCATTACTCTTATTTCATCATATAATAATAATATTATTAGAAAGATCAAGTACCCTATAGCTAGAAGTGAGTTTTTGTAACTTTGTGTCACTTTTCAAACACATTGAACTTCAAGGCTACCTAGTGCCTAGCTACGATTACAGTTCTGGCAAAGACTTGTAGATCTTTCGGCAGCAAGAAATATATTAATGTGCCTGTGATTTATATATATATGTGAAACTTTAGCCGTTGGAGGAAAAAGGGAGAGAGATGCATATTAGAACCCACATCACATGCATGCCAAGAAGATCTCAAGTAGATACGAAAAATAATAGTAGCCGTTTAGTTTATGATCTAGACTAAATCACCTCCCCTACAAAAAAAAATATAATATCCATTCAAAAAGGTATATATTTTTAAAACAATTAATGATAATTATAAAAAAAATGGTTACATCAACTATAATTTTCCTTAGACAAAAAGGTATGTGAAAGATAATATTTTTAGGTGTATTACAGAATCTAGGCGTGGTTTTGGGTTGTATACGTAAATGGTTTCATATTATCTTATAATTATAATTTTTTTAAGTTGTTATATAAAATATAATAAATAATTTTAAAATTTTAAAAAATAATATTAAAAAATAAAATTTTATTTAATTTTTAACTTTTATATAAAATTATTTCATCTAATCTCACTATCTAAGCCGATCTAAGAATTGACATGGTTATTATACGTAATGGTGAGAAGCTTAAGATATCGTACCCAATGATTTGTCATGTATACAACCTCATTTACGGTGTTTGGAATTTATACAAAGTGACAAATTAGGTAGGTTGATGATATCGAGATCATTACGAATATATATATTTGTACTCTTATTATATAAACGTGTTATTTATTTTATTTGTTCTATGATATGAGCTTTTTTACGATAGCGAAATATATATGGGAATTTTCATCTAAATTGTTTTATCTATTTAACTTTTTTTGTGAGAATACAGACCTAAATAGACTATATAAAAATAAATTTATAAAAAATATGATTTTATATAATTCTTTAAATCTATTTTAAAATTAATATTAATTTATAATCCAACGTAACATATCAAAATACAATAATTTATAAGTTTATTTTTACATAATTTTTTTGATTAAAGTATTACCTTTTTCTATAAGTTTAGACATTTTTTATCTATCTATTTATTTATGAGTTGTGGCGTGAGGGCACACTTTTCACGCCATGGACCTAAACTGATATATATTTAAAATTTTCTAACCTAATATATGAGATGTAAGAAATAGATTTTTCTTTTCAAATTTGAATCCATATTTGATTTTTGTTTTTAAAAGTTTTTTATTTATTTGGCCTTTATCTTTATCGTGCCGAGGACAGATGAAACGAAACGGAGGTGGGACGTAGCAAAAAACCATGGGCCGGCGAACAGAGAAGAACCAACTCCTTCGCACCGTTCGATATTATGGGTTGGGGTAGAGAATACGATTTGTTTTAATCGTTCGATGGTACGGAAACTTAGATTCCATGTTACGCTTTTCCTAAGGCGTAAGTAATCATTACTACTACTAATACTACTACCGCCAGAGTTTGTGGTAGATCGGAGTTAACGGCGTTCTGTCTCCGTTAACCGTACAATTTGCGGGGCCCAACACTGCAATCTGGATGGGATCGTTCTGGGCAGGGTAAACAAAAAGAACGAGTGGGTCCCACACTCACCCCCGCCTCGGCTGTCGGACATTATTGGAACCATTAGCCAGTGCTCAAGTTGCCGATAAATTAGATATATTATAAAACAAAAACCCATTTTTACTACAATCCTTTTTACATTTTTTTCCCGTACGTTTAGTTTTTATTATATTAATAGTAATTGAATATTTGTAGGAATATTATTATAATTTGAAAATAATTTATTACATATCAATTACTATTTATAATCACACTTCATATTTAAAATATTTTTTATAGAAAAGGAGAGTACTTTTTTATAAAATATATAAATTTTTTATAAAATGTAAAATGATAAATTGTGACTGACTGAAAAAAAATTTAATTTAAAATTGTAGTAAAAAGTTCGGAATTTCTTTTCCTAATAACTTTGCTAAGATTTTAGAAATGAATTAATTTTTTTTGAGAATTTTAACTTCTTTTGCAACATCTCGTTTATTTTTTAAATTCATAATATTTTGTTTGTAGAAAATTTATAGTAATTATTTTGATTATACGAAAATAGGGATTCATTTAATAGGGATCATATATAATGAGAAATGATAGTTATATTTGTGAGTATATAAGTGTTGTGTAATTAGTTTATAAAAAATAAATAAATATAGAATTTATATGAAAAAAATTAATTTTTAAATAATAAACTTTATATTTTTTTTAAAATGATATTGTAATACTTGCACACTCTACAACTGTACCTAACATTATTTATGCATAATAGCTTAATTTTTAAATTGTCAAGAAATTAATCGTTCGATATTATATTTAACAACGGAAAGAGGTTAATTTCATTCTCATACAATTATTTTTATAATCGATGGTATTTCTGTAAAGTAATTGATGTTGTTTTTATAAATTATTTTATAAAATTATTTTTAATTAAAATAAAATTTTATGAAAAACTGTGAAAAAAATAGTATGTGTAACGTTTTGTTATATATTTTAAAACCCAATTTGTTTTTTCTCAAAAAATTGGAATGAAAAGCGAAAGATGGTAGTTTTTTTTTTTTTTTTTTCAAGCGGCGATTTTACAAAGGAAAGAGTTTTTACATGGTATTGATGAATTTAAGATGGAATATATAGCTGGAATTGTCTCATTGTATGCCAGCTAGTGAGAGTAGTAGTACAATGAGCAATGCTGCTCCTGTCTCATTATATTATGTGTTGGCGGTTTCAAAATTCAAACCTTTAAATATCTGACAAGTTTTGCATGAATGTGCGTGTGTTTATTTTCAGTTTAGAGGACAAAATATTCTTCATATTCAACGTGTGAATAAAACGACACGGTATTCAACCTGTGCTAGGAAAATCCCATTTATCATAATTTTCCGATAAATAATTATAATAGTAAATGATAAATTGCATTATTATATATGCCGCTATTGAATGATTAAAACATCAAATTAAGAATACTTTGCAAATAAGCATTCTGCATTAAAAGAGAAATGTTTTGTACAATTTCTAAATTGACAAGTCACGAATAAGTTTTTAGAGCATTAGCATTAACTTAACTAAATGTATCTTTAAGATTTAGTCAATATCATACTTTTTTATATTTATCTATTCTATTTAAATTCAACCCCTACATTAGATTAACCATCCACTCTCTATATAATAATAAAATATTATTAAATTAATAATTTATTTAATTTATTTGTATCACATTTTATAATTCTACTAATTTAATATTAATAAGAATTCTATTCTAATTAAATTAATATTAAAAAAATTATATTTTTAAAAGTCATTTAATGTTAATAATAAAAAATATTGATTAAACTCATTTAAAATTCTATTTAAATTTATTAATTACAAACCAAATAATATTTTTATTGGAGTAAGAAACTAATATTTTAATGTTTGCTTTGAGTGAGAAATTAACATTATAATGTTTGGTAAATCAATAGTGGTTCTCCATCTTTAGCCAACTACTATAGCAAAAATCGATTTTATTTTAGACTTGACCAATCTAATGTAGAGTATTTTTAACATCTATTATCTAAATTTTAATCAATTTTTTCATTTGATCAAGTCAATATAGATACTTTTATATAAAAGTATACTTTACTTTAAAAAAATATAAAAAAAACTATTATCTATTAGTGAAATATATTTTTTACAAAAAATTTATATATAACCTGTCAATTTGAGATTTGTAGCTATCATTATATATATATTTATTTATAGCTTTGGAGATGGATGTACTTTTGAGTTTGGTGCCATAAATTGAGAGAATTCTGCTTGCTTTCAGGACATGTTACGGAACAAGCAATGGTACGTCTGAAGATCTGAACTGGAATAGGATTCATAAAACCGCACATCAACACCAGACAGACTACTATTTTTCAATGCCTGAAAACATCGAATCAGAATGCTATGTGTGTGTGTGTATATATATATATATATATATATGCATGCGTGGCAGCAAAAGACTAGGAATATCACTAGGGCTTTGCTTAATCGCGTGGAGCCAATCCGGTGTGAAAAAGCTCAGGATACAATTGGATTCAATCCCAGGTCAAAAAAATTAAGGCTCCGGAAAGAGAAAGAAAAAGTGAAAGAAAAGGTTCAGTTTCTGTCCTCTTCCTCACCTTTCACTCTCTCTCTCTCTCTCTCTCTCTCTAAGCTCCACTTTCTCTCGGATTCCCTGGATTTTCTCCCCCATATATAGGGTTCATGTCATGAACTACCAAATAAGAATACGGAAGAACATAAATTAAGAAAGCAAAAAATGAATATATAATAGTTATAAGATTTTAATGATGGCTCATTGGTGGTGTAAGAAAGTGTCACGATTTTCTCCCTTCAAAAACTTGTTTGTTTTTCAAACATAGTCCACCAAACACGACACTGTCATTTACCTCAAAAGATGGTTTCTTTTTGTTTTGGGTTTTGTAGAGCGTTAGTTAGAAAGAAAGAATTCTCGTGGCATCATTTTCAGGTACTAACTTATATAAGCTTGCAGACTGTATTATTGTTGTTATTATTATTAGAGGTTTATGTGAGACTCTGTGCGGCTCCGTATACCTCCAAACAAAGCCCACAACCCCCCAAAACCCTCATCCCCATGCAACCCCATGTGATTCCTCGCCTGTCCGTCAAAATCCTCATCCTATCTTCCCCACATGGCACCCGGCATGACCGAAACCTGGCGCATTCAGTTCTGTACGTAGATGTAGACTGTTTGGACGAAAGCCATACGAATCAATCTTGTGAAAGATAGGTATGGCTCGAAACCAGTACTGGCGAAGTATCATTGCACCTCAAGCAAAGCTATATTCATAACCAAACAAACACCCCTCAGCAAATTTTGGATCTCGAGCAGCGGAAGCATTAAATGTTTTGTCTCAGGCTCAGCACCCCGTGCGAGTGCAACCTCCTGAACCTGATCTAAAATCCAAAGGATCAGAGAATCAGTCCACTGGTTAACTAAAACATGGTACCCTTGCTTGCTGGATTTCACCCAAAATCCTACTAATCGGAAAATATAATCTTGTTTACCTCTTGAGGAGAATGGTAAGGTTGGTCCAAGAGAGTAGTACTTTTGGTATAGTATACACTGGCTATGGGGCCTGCAACAATCCCTGACTGATTAGACAGATGATACAGTTTGACGACCCCCATTATGTCATCATGTGATCGATACATGATAGAGGTGGTGGGGGTACTCTCTCTCTCTCCAAAAATAAAAAATTTCTACTTCTTCGATGCCTTTCTGATAAGACTAGCCACTTAACCAAGAATTCGTGTCCCCGGTGTCAACGCCGTTAGATTTTCGAAAGGAGAACGCTACACAGACACAGACACCCTAGAGTGTCCCCGAGAAATAAAGTTGTTAGCTTGTCCTTGGCAACACGTTCTACGGCTACGGCTATGTTTTGGGCTTCTTCTGATATACACATACATACGTACAAAGATATTTGGCATTTATCATAATTAAAGTCTGCCTATAGTTTTTCTGACTTGTAGCTCAGCCCAGTGCAGAGTGTACAGTTAAAATAAAAGTACTGTATTGCAGCAAAACCAATTAATAAGAGGGAGTAATATATACCCCACGCAACACATTTCCAGCCAATGAAAATTTCACGTTGTAGGTGCGGTTTTTGTGCTTCAGGCCTAATGAACCAACTCACAATTCACACTGGCGTGATTCCTCTCCAGTTGAATACAACTCACGCCATCAACCCCACAACACAAACATCCATATAATTTGGGTCAAGACGTGATACATGGACGAGAATGCATGCAATCTTAAAGATAACAGAGAAGAGGACATGAGCATTCTGGATCAGGATCATTATGCTCTTTACAATGATTTTATAAAGAAAGACATACAGAGAGAGAGCACATTTGGGGGAAGAAACGGGGAGAGAGATGGGCTTCTTCTGTTACTGCCATTCTTCTCCTCTTTTTTTTTTTTCCATCTTATTTTTGTTTGCAAAATATAAACACATATAAACATTCCCATAAAAGAAAAGCCCAAAACTCACAAGCACCACCACCATCTCCCCAAGCTTACATTTCATTCTTCTGCCCCTAAAAAGCTTTTAATATATAATATTATATGATCTATCTATAAATACTCCCTATGATGATTAGATAGAGCCCGAATTCAACTTGGGATTGAAGGAAATTAACGGGGGGTAAAATAGAAATGGAGATATTAAAAACTAAAAATCGAAGAAACCCATTTCCAAGTATAATAATATTAGCATAAAGAACTTGCAGTGCTCGCAAACTATTATCTGCTTCGCCATCGCCATCCACCGTCAGAACCTCAGCAAATTAACCCACACCAGCAACATCTACGGCCAGATTTTCACATGACATTACAACCCGATGTGTTCTCATCACTAAAAGCGTGGGTGTATGGATCGAGCGGAGGCGGAGGCGGGTAGGGGTTGTATGGAGGCATGTAATTGACCGCCGGAGGGGGCCTGGCATACATCATGGGTTGGAACCTTTCGTTCGCCATTGCGGCGCGTTGCTGCTGCTGCTGCTGCTGCTGCATCATCGCTGCCAGGTATTGCTGCTGGTGGTATGGGTTGCCAGGCATCGCCTCAGGTCCAGCCCCCTGGAAATACCCGCCTCCACCGCTGTTCATGGCGGTCGCCGGAAGGCCTTGGACGGCCGGGATGTTACCCATTTGGCCCATCGGCATGTTGCCTATTTGGCCCAATGGCATGTTCATGCTGCCCATATGACCCACGTTTCCTCCGACCAAACCATGAGGGCCACCCATGTGCATCCCCTGAGTGTTCATGGCGTGAACCCCATCATTCTTTTTCCCCCCATTGAAATTACTGTTGTTTCCATTAGCACCATTGTGGCCACTCTTGGTACCTGCCCCACTACCGTTGGGATTTTTAGCATCCGAGGGTACGCCGCCTCCATTTTTACCAGCATTTTTACCACCCCCACCGCCTTGATTTTGATTGTTACCTCCACCGCCCTTCTTTCCTCCATTTCCATGTTTGCCATCATTGTTTCCACCATTTATCTGAACAGGCAAAGCTCCACCACCTTTTTTGCTATTACCGCCACCATTTCCACCACCACCACCACCACCACCACCACCATTTCCTCCCTTCTGGGCATTCATGAGCTGTGGGTTATTTTTATTCATCATACCATTCATCATCATGATGTTAGGCGGCCCCTGACCATTACCCATCATATGTTTCATCTTATTAAGGGGATGGTGTGGATCATCCATTTCATCCTCAAAGTCATCCTCATCATAATCATCATCATAATCATCATCAAATTCATCATCAAACTCGTCATCATCGTCTGGCAAGTCAAACCTCACTGCCTTTTGGTTTGCGTTCTGGTCCTTCGTGGGCATTTTCATGTCTTTGAATTGGGGCAGCTTCAGACCTTGAAACTCTTTCATCTGTTGAAGTTGTTGAAGTTGCTGCAGCTGCTGGAGCTGTTGAAGATGTTGCTGTTGCTGCAGCTGTTGCTGCAGATGTTGCTGCTGCTGCAGCTGCTGCTGGTTCGGTTGTCCACCTTTGGGCTGGTTGTTACCACCCTTCTGACCTTTGTTGTTCCCACCTTTGCCATTCTCAAATTGCATGTTCTTTAACTGATTGACCAGTTGGTTCATGTTATTGTTGTTAGCCTTCGGAGCACCCCAGAGCTCTGCATGTTTTCCTGACTTCACAAGCTTCTTGATTAGCACTGCTGGGTCTACATTTCCAGTGACTGTCACCTTCCCCTGCTCCGCATCTATTTCAGTGGTGTAAACGCCTGGCAGGAAAAAGAAAAATCTATTCAAATTCATATCACAGAAGAAAAGCAAAATTTTTTTTGGTACATATGTTAAAGATCCGCATGGAAAGAGAACAGAGCTAATAGTAGTAGAAGAAAGGGCGTCCGAATATGAAATGATACCATCAATTTTTTGCAAGATCTTCTTCACTTTCTGCTTACATCCATCACAGTGGATGTTCACTTTGAGGACAGATTTCTGCATGCACAAGCAACCCAAAGAACAAACATTGAGTAAAGAGAAACATCATTTTAAAGAGAAACATAAACCAAGCTTGTTAAGAGAAATGACCACACATAATGGGACGAGTGTGCAATGAATTTTTTTTTTTTAAATAGAAGGGAAGAAAAGAAAGAAAGTATTTTCACAATGATGCACTGATTTTTTGTAAGAAAAGAAATGAGAAAGTAGAAGCGGTACAATGGCTGAGGGAGAGAGTACCTGGATCTTCACAAAATCTTCTTTACTCATAGCTTCAACTCAAATGGTACAAGCAGAAGGGTACAAGAATGGAGGCAGAGCGTGCTGCTAGCAGATCTGGGAAACAGAGGCAGCTAAAACGTAGATAGTGAATTACAAGAGCACCACAAAAGGATTCTCCTCTGTTCTTTCGTTTGGGTGTTTCCCAGCAAAACACGGAGACGTTGGGAGCGAACAAATGGGTCTGAGTCTCTGAGCCGAGGCAGTTGATGACCCTACAACAAGGTTCGGTCTTGAAAAAAGAGCAATGGAGAGAGAAAAAGAGATGTTCAGAGCCGGTGGGTGGACATTAAACTTCTCTGTAGTGACTCTGCGTCCTCTATTTCAGGGTCCGAGAGTGAGAGAGGCTAGCAAAATGGGCAATTGAAAATGGCAGAATGACGGTGAAGGCTTGTACACTTTGTTTAGGTCCTTTATAAATTTGGTATTTTTAGCCATAAGTCTACAACATTTGGAGCTTGTATTAGGTGGTGTAACGTAAAAAAAAACTTGAACATAAAGCCAGAGTGGGTACATCTGGCTTGGCTTGAAGCTCCTCTAACTAAAGGTCAGTGAGTGTGGCTACTGGCTTGGCTTCACCATTGGTGAGATTTGGTGGGTTGTGCTTTGTGCAGCGGTAAAATTAAAAAGGTTCAGAAAATATTTATTTTAAATCTTTAAAAGGGGAATAAATGGTGTCATGTGTGAGAGTTTCAGATTTGCTTATTCTTTTTTTTGGGGGGGGGGGGGGTTAATTATTATCAGCAGATGCGGATGAATTGTGTCAGACTTCTCTCCGCAGTTTGGATGCCATATTAAATACTGCCATTTATTGGGGCCATAGGTGGTGGCTTATTCTATTTACTCATTTATTTATCGTTTTTATTTTTGTATTTCAAATTATAAAAAGAAAAATATTTAATAAAAAATTATATAAAAATAATCTGTGAATGTGATTTATTAAATATAAAATTATTTTTATTATAAAATAAATTTTATATATTAAATAAAATCATATCAATGAGATTATTTTATATAATTTATTTATAGATATACACTACTTTTATAAAAATGATAACAGGAAACTTACTTTATAATATAATATATATAGTAAAATATGTTGTAAAATATATTGTATACATATTATTACTTAATTATTATTATTATTATTATTATTATGTGGAGTAATTCGACCTTGCAAGTACCTTATCCGATCTTGGCCTATGGCACAACGTCCACATCTCTAAAATAGAGGTCATAAATTCGACCTCCTTCCTCCAATATATTTAAAAAAAAAAAAAAACCCCTTATCCGACCCGATTGAGGTTTGTTTATTTACTTTTTATTTAGGAATGTGGTTGTTGAACTCGAGTAATTAGAGTATGTTTCTTTTTGGAGTAGTCTTCCTTTTCTTTTCCTTTAAGAGCGGCTTTTTGATTTTTGGAGAAGCTGTGGGTAATTATAGACAGTAGGCATTGGTGCGTGATCAAGTCATAAAATGGAGTAACTGTGCGTGCGTGACTGAGGATGGCTCTCTTTCTCTCTCGCTGGCTATAAAACATCAAACACTATCCGTGACTGAAACAGTGCATATGGCTCTATTATGCTTCTTTGCAAAGTAAGCCATCAATTCAAACGTGCTTTGAATCCATTTCCTACATGTGTCTAGCAAGTTATCACGGACCAAAGTGTTTGGTTAGGATCACAATTATTGTCTAAGCTAAATTGATTATGCTCTTCTATATTATCAAATATTTAGACTGAGAGACAGATACAAAAAGTGAACTCTATAATTTTTATAGTTGTTTAAGTGAATTTCTCAGACGGCATTAAATTTTTAGTAATTATTATCGAATCTATTTTACATTTATCTCTCTCACTCTAAACCCGAAATTTCCCTAAACAACTTCAAGAAATTTATATCCGTGTTTCCAAAACCTTTACCACATAAGTTGTCTCTTCACTTGCTCACTTTTAATTCATTCAGTTTCTAGTTCTTGATTTTATTTGGCATCAAATTAGAGAAAAAATCTCTTTCGAAAAGGTGGAGTGTTGAGAAATGGGATACAAAGTTAGGTCGACTGAAGAGCATTATTGATGCTACTTGGGAAAGAAGTGATAAAACTGGAAGATGAATGAGACTATAAAAATCTAGTTGTCCTTTTGGTGAGTACGTGGTATTAGTTTTTATGAAAGTAGGCATATAGGTGATGCTACGCAGCAAATAAAGGCACAATGTGGTTAAATCATGTCCAACTTTAATACCAAATGGAAAATACTCTATAGCTACAAAGTAATTACACAAAATAATCTCACAAATTGACATGGCTTGATGTGATTCGTCGGATTGTAAAATTATTTTTATTATAAAATAGTTCTAACGGATCAGATGAAACTACATCAATTTATAGAATTATTTTTGTGTAATTTTTTTTTGTAAATGTAGAGAAAGGGAAAGCCACTGCCAAAGCTAGCCCCTTGGGTGCAGACGAATCACATTTAAGTAGGGCTATAGTATTGTCTCTATGTTAGGACTCTCTTCTTTTCTATAACCCAAGTTATTATTGTGTTTCTTAAAAGCCTAAACCGTGATGAACCCTCTTTTGTGGCTTTTTCCCCCGCTTTAGTTTTCTTTTGTCCCTTTGAACTGGTCACTTTTTTCTGCAAAGAGACGTTTGAATGTTGACAAAGGAGCTAGACAAGATGGCTTTCTTGCCCCGATTTTAACAAAAAGACGACACGGTTTCAATACACGGCCATAGGTTGCATTTGCGTATAAGTTTTCTTCAACCCATATGAAGCTTCTTCGAGAAAATTAATTTACAAGTAGCAAAGCAAGTGATTTTGTATGAATTGCAGAGACCTAGCCATATTGGGGATCTGATTTTATGGGTCTTTTGTCTCTTCACGTTCTTTAAGGGAATGACTTGTGCAGCTACTCTAAGTCTAAGCCATTGCTATTTATGTTGAAGGTCTCACTCGAGCACCCACGTGGCCTCTGCAATCTCTCCTCCTAGTTCTTAGATTCTGAAACGTTCAGACAACCAAAGAAAGCCTTGAGAGTTGTATTTCTATTTACCCTTTTGCTCATAAGTCGTGTATAAATTTACACATCCAAAACAATACACTCCATTTCGGCGAGTTCATATATCAGAATGTCCTCGCAGCTTTAAAGCCAGATGCAGCTGTGTAAAGAATGAACCCAAAAGCAGATGTGTGGAAGAATTCTTCAAGCACAAACTTTAAACCACAGTCAAAAGTTCAAACTTGAGAAATGCTTTTCGGGTAGACAACTAGCAGTAGCAAGCACGTCAATTTGGAGTGTTCGCATTCATACATGAGATAATGGCAAACAACCCAAATGAAAAACAGATGCAAAAAGAAAGAGGATAGTTTGGGGTTCATATATGTTTGGAAAGGATATGCTTTGGATACACCATTTACTTCGGTCATATACACCATAGTTTGGGAGTAGAGTTTGTTCAATGCCCCAAAAGAAATATGATTGTGATGATTTAAGAAACTTGTGCTAACACAAGTGCAAGCAGAAAGTACCGAGATGAACCTCTGCCCTTATCAGTCAAAAAGTTCACCTTGTGTTTCAAAACAATACAAGTGCACCAAAACAGTCAAGTTCGAACCTCACTCATAACTTTGTCCATGGTGAATTTGTAATTTGGTTGTGATGGAACCATAAAAGTGCCTTGCACAACAACCAATAGTGTGATGCAATGAGGAATTCCTCAAACCCTACAACACTGGAGACCAAATAGACTGTACTACAAATACTAAAGAACCAACAATAATCAACAAGTATCACTAGGGAAACCATTTCTGTGAAGCCAACTGGCACAAAAGAGATCAGAGAGGCTCTGAAAAGATGCTCCATAAAATGAAATGACTGAATAGTGTTATTGTACGAATATTGTGTTTTCATCTGTTCAAAGGTTGCTCTCAAGTCCCAGATTCCTACCTTCTATGCCAAATATTCCTTATAAGCCTCGCTTTTTGGCTGTTAGAAAAGAGGAAAATGTTGCTGGCACAAGACCTAGAATGTTCGTGCAGATAGCCTCAAATTGTCATGCTTCCTCCCTTTTTGACTCTCTAGATCGCTCACTATCAACAGATATATGAATATAAAATAAAATTTCAATCAAGAGGCAGGGCCATTATTTTTCTATCCTCCTTTGCTTTCCCAAATGGGTGAGAGTACAAGGAAATTTATTCTTCACAAAGATATATCATATAGAACTCAAAGCTTCAGACTAAGTAGTGCATGCCCATGATAATAATTTAGTTTAATTTAATGATAATATTATTTTTCACGAAAATGTTGCTCCGACTGATTCAATAACATGCAGTTCAAAAACCACCCCTTTATATATATATATATATATATATATATTTTTTTTTTTTTTTTCAATGCCCAAGACAAATGGCCTCTCTTGCTGACTCTTGAACACTAACAGATTCACAACCACTGGCAGTGCTTGTTAATAAAATATCAGATTTTGTTTTGCTAGATATAATAAAATATCAGATGATCACTAAATCCTGATATTCTTTTACAATATACAGAGAAAAAAGAATCAAATTAGAGAGATAAAACAGTTGATGACACATGAAAACTAAAAGAAGTTGAAAGTTGTACCATGCAATCCATCTTTAGTATGAAGAAAAGAATCTCACTGATTACCATTATTTATCTTGATCTCTATAAGTTCCTCGATAGGTTGACGGCATATAGGGCACTTATTTGATTGAAGCCTCAACGCTTTTGCACACTCGCTGCACATACACTGAAAAATACCAAATATAAAACTCGAGGACAAAGTAACTGAGGTTTAAAACGTGAAAGTAGAGGAAAACAAATATTTTACCAGCTTGCAGTACATTCACAACTGTTTCCAGCAAACTCAGACGTGCAAGT
The DNA here is from genome assembly GCA_029856935.1 of Cyclocarya paliurus. Classification (NCBI taxonomy): domain Eukaryota; kingdom Viridiplantae; phylum Streptophyta; class Magnoliopsida; order Fagales; family Juglandaceae; genus Cyclocarya; species Cyclocarya paliurus. Next base: position 1,469,546 of record JARVXP010000463.1, read on the forward strand.
AGATTTTTTACCCTCAAGGAAAACAGCATAAAAATATTGCCATAACATCATGGATGTTGGCGTTTAATTTTGTACATCTTCATCTATATATTACTAGTTGAAAATTCTCCTCAGATGGTGTGTTCGTATGTGGGCGTTTGTTTTGTGTTCTAAGTTCTAACCCATGAGCTGGAAAATAAGGAAACATACAATGCCAGGGCATCATATAAATCACCCAACCATCTAATGGTTTCACTCTCTTCATATGCATGGATTAAATGGACATAAATATCAGAAACAAAATATATCAGAAACAAAGTGAGCTTGGATGGTTTTGCAGCAGTACCGCATGGGATCCAATAAAGGGTAAACAGGTGATTAGATGACTCCAATTCGTGCTTGGAATTAAATCAACCACATTAGTTGTTCTAGCATCCTATCTCATTATCCATAATGAGTGCAGAAAAACCTGGATGGAGTTTATCTTGAGCAATTGACTATCATCTTTTGAAATGAAAAAAATACAGATGAACTCTCACCATATGTCGACAAGGTAATACAGCCGTATCCTTAGGTTCAGTCATGCATATAACACACTCCTTCCCCGGGTCATTGTCATCGAACCCTTCTGCAACTGAGGTTCCTATTCCATATATCTCACGGAGCTCATAGCGAACTCCATCAATCCAGAGTATTTGCCTAATAACTCTCACTTGGAAAGGTCCATCACCGTTCTTCTCTAGAATAGCTTGTGTAATCTGCATATGAGGGTTTGTGGTGGGCACAGGTTCACCTAGATGCTCGTCTGTTGAATGAGGTGGCAAGTTTGATTCAGCAGATATTACAATAGGAAATACATGTTCTTCAGGTGATGGTTTTGAGAGATAATCCAACTCAAAGAACCCCAAGTCGACACCTGTTCCTGAAGGCTGACAAAATTTCTGTCCAGGTCCTTTCTGAAAGGGGATTCGCACAGGCATAAAGGCTTCAGGAAATACCGAAACAAATTTACAGTTCGACTCTTCCTTAGCAAAGTAGAAAATAGTGATGCTGTCAATCAGAAAACAGAGACCAGACCAAATTAGATATACCGCAAGAATATTCCATGGTGTTCCCAACACAGTTCAAAATACATTAGATAAATGAATTACCGTAATCAATCAATTAGATGAAAGCAGTTCTACAGTGCATTTATATAATCAATCGATTAGATAAAGCAGCTCTACATTCATATATAGTTGTTGTTGTGATATTTATAATTACACGATTTCAAAGCTCATTTCTTTCAATTCCAAGTACTAAGATTCCTCATATATTGGAGCTTGAAATTGTCTGAACAGACCAAGATCCATCTTCAAACTGTGTCCAATTATGAACTCCAAAGAGTAACCTCCACAACCTAATTTTACCAGGACTTTCTGTGGGACACAAGAATCCTTTTACAGTTTATATTCCGAGGCAATTTTGGGACAAAATGAGAACTGGCCCTTGTTTGCAAGATGTTAAGTGAGAGAACGCCTGAGCCTCCTTCTCTTGACAGAAACTAATGTCATTGGGAATCTTTCTTTTAAACGAAAAGAGAAGGTTAAATATAACTCATCCACCTGAATGCGTTAGAACTTGTAATGACACTCTCCACCCCTAATTTATGGGAGAAGTAGTACCTATTTGGTCCAAGAACCATTGCCATCATGATGATTAGAACTCCCTAATGATAACTTTATGTGTACAAAGAGGATTCATTTCCAATCAAAACCTAAACATGAAGTATTCAGGTTCACATGATTTCCGATTTGCCACTAAAAAGGGACTAATATGAAGTGTAAGAAAAATGAAAGTGCCACCGGGCCAGCTATATCTTGGTTGGAAAAGTCTATGTCATAACATAAAACTGAGATCAAAGGTCTTACAGATGGGTGATGGCAACCCTCCCATTCCAAGGTTTGTATACCTAAGTGGGGCGTTAACTGCCCAGCTACTCTAGAGTGAGGCCTAGTGCCAAGGTTGGAGGTAAATAACCTTGCCTGGCCTGACGTGGATATTGAATCTGTGCATCAATATGTTTCATTTCACCATCAACATTAACACTAGGCATTATCTCATCTGTGTTCACTAGTCCACTGAATGGAGAAAGTCATATTGATGCATATCACTTAATGGGAACAAATATCTTTGTATTCACTTTATTTGCCATAAAAAAGCTCTTTGTAACCACTCCAATGAGTCCAATCCCAACTGGGACTTAAGCCGTGCTGCCTCTGATGGAACTGCCCAATGACGACGTTAGGAATTTAAAAAGGGGAGATTGTAATACACTGGATTATACATAGAAAGTACATTTATAATAATTCTAAGGGACTCCAATTGTAACCTTGACTGGTACTTTTGGAGTATATCTTCTTCTGTACTTGGGCTATGCCTATCATTATTAATAAAATCGTTTACTTATAAAAAAAAATCACTTTTGGAGCATAGCCCAAACGTAGCATGGGCCTTCCTTGGGTTCTTACATTAGGTATTATAGCCCCAACTGAAAAACAAGCTTTCAGTCTCCAACTGGTGACAAGCCGAGGGATAATAAAAGTTCCATAACCTGACAATGGTAATTCAACTGGTAACCTCTCACTTAAGGGATCTCTTCAGCAGATTGAAATGCAAGGGAGTTTAGGGATCTCTTTAACCTTGTCTCATAATCGCTCATATTTGGCATTTTCCTTTGTTTTTCTTTTCAAATCAAAGCCTCTGTTCGGTTTAACAAAAAAGGGGAGACAACTCTGTGTCTCCTGCGTTCAGAAGAACATTGAGGTATAGCAAAAAATCAATGGCCGAGATATTGTTTCGATCGTCATCTTTTTTTATTGGCGATTCGATTGTTGCTCATCCACATTTGTTACTTTCATTGTACTTATATAAAGAAAAACCTCTCACTTATATACCCCATATAAACTTCAACGGGTAACCTCTCACCTGTAACCCATCTTTTGAACTGGGAATTGGTTCATTCTTTTCAGAGGTAAGGGGCATTCCTCCAATACATGCCACTTCATAATTCTAATTCAACTTTTGTCACTGTAAACCCCATATAAACTTCAACTGGTAAACAGTTACTTGTGACACAACCTTTGAACTAGGAACTGCGTCACTTAATATTATAGCCCCAATTGAAAAACAAGCTTCAGTTCTACACGGTGACAAGCTGAGAGAATAATAAAAATTTCATAGCCTGACAATGGTTTTGGTCATGTCCAGTAATTCTAAAATCCTTGTACTTCTCTCCATTAGGTAGACCAAGAAGTAGATTGCAATCAAGAAGTAGCAAAAAGGCTATTCAGAAATAGAAAAACGGAAGTGAAGAATGAAACATAATATCCGGTTCTCACTTCTCATCATATCCCATATGCCAGTATTTGGGACAGAATAGCTTGTAAGAAGGTTTCCTTATGATCCACTAAATTCATTAATTTATACCATCCCGGCTAAAGTTTCATTCTTTTCTTTTTCTTTTCCGATATTTTCTTTTTTCTGGTTTAGGTGTCCTAGAACGGCATCTCTTATTGATCAGTAAATAAGATTTTATTGATGATAATGATAGGCAAGAGCCCAAGTATGCGGGACATATACAAGAGCAACGCCTAGGAGTGGTGTTCTAGTAATTCAAGAAATTCATGAATGTTCATGCCATTAAAATCAATTACAATCAACCAATGGAACAAAGTATTAAAAAAGAAAGTTCCAAGTTCATCCATTGACCACTCAAGATCTTCAAAGCTTCTCCCATTGCTCTTCCTCCAAAGACACCACCATAGGCAGCTCGGAACCATCATCCAAATTGTGGCAATCTCTTTTTTCTCATTACTTTTCTTTTTTCTCTCATATTTAACATCCCTAATTAAAACAAATCCCATCTATATCGTAGCTTATAGTACTAGACGAAAAGATTTTTATTTTTATTTTTTTTCTTTTGAAAAAGGAAAGCCATTGTGAATTTTCCATTTTCTTTTCTTTTGCTTCTGTCTCTTTAAAGTGATATCTTTAACCCAGCGAACCCCAAGTTGTTCAAGTAATCTTAATTAATTGAACTCTTATGGTTCTCCGCTCCGCTCCCAAATACTGATAGTTGAAAGATTCAAAATTCCACTTCCATTTTCTTATTTTTCTCGTAACTTTCAGCAGCAAGATGAAGTCCAGAGTCAGTAACCTTAAGATCGCAACGAGAAAACCCAACTCAAGAAATAATCTAAAACACTCGCATGAATCAGTACCCACTACATTGACACAGGCTTCCATACGCATACTAACAGGAAACAAACAGTAGTAAATAAAAGAGAAAGATCAGTACAATCCATGATTCGGCATACTTAATTTAAAAGAGAGAGAATCCCCTCACCTCCCATCATACAAGGCGTCGAAAACGAAAGAAACCAAGTGGTGATCGGGGTTGTGCTTATCGACCTCGACCCGCAAGGTGTCCTTATGCACATTCACATCATTCCTCACCTTCTTCGCGTTCTTATGCTCAACATAACGCGGAGGATCCCCCGCCGGGCCCACAGGAGGCCGGGCTGCGGGCCATCCACTGGCCTGATTGGCATGATAAGGGTGGTAGTTGAAGCGAGCGGTCATGGGATTGGCATAACTGGAGGAACTGTAGCCACCAGAATAATAGTAAGAGTCAGCTGGAGGTGGAAGAGGCGGAGGGAACGCAGGATAAGGATGATGTGGTCGTGAAGGATAAGGGAGACAGTTATGTGGAGGTGGAGGAGGAGGAGGAGGCGGTGGGGGTTCTGAGGGGTAATAGTAAGAAGAGGAAGAGGGGTAGTTGGGAGGTGGCTGCTGGAGATAGGCGTTGTTTCTTCTTCTATTGCTGCTAAATGAAATTCCCATCTGGATTTAGATAGAGAGAGAGACAGAGACAGAGACCGGGAGCGTGAGAATTTGGGGGAGGGACGAAGGGAAGGGAAGGGAAGGGAAGGGAGGGAAGGGAAGGGAGTTGCGTGTGTTTTCAATTAGTTTCTCTGCGTGGAATGAAACTATTCTGAACACGGCAAAGTTGCTAAAGAACAAAGTCTATTCCATTCACCACTCCCCCTTTGACATTTTCCGATACCGTGTGCGCGCGCGCTGAGAATAGACCGTAGACATATTGGCTTCTAGCTAATTGCTTTGTTATTCCTAACCCATTTTCGCTTACCCCGTCTGTAAAGCCCAAGATTCTCATTGATGGCCGCGCATGTAGAAAAAAAAAAAAAAAAATCACAAGGTCTCCCTATTAAAGAGGGATTGACATGTAAATTATCTTGTATATGTTGTTATTCATATATATATATATATTCCGAATAATATTAAATGATTGATAAAAATGTTGAATGAAACCACTTCTTCATGTGCTTATCTTCTTCCCCTTTGAGAACTTGTGGAGATATTGAGCCGTCCAGATCTACAAGGAAATATTACTTGACTCGTCATTAATTACTGAAAACTCAGATTGCCTTTTGTCACGTCACACCTTAAGTTTGACAATTTTAAGTGAATAACGAGATCATTTCAAATAATCTGTAAATAAAAATAATAAATAATAAATTGTTTATAAATAATAGTGAATTATTTATAAATAATATTGAATAATAATGAACTACTTCACTTACTAAACATAGACTAAATTGATCTCTATGCTCCTAACCTATGAATTACTTTTACTGTAACAATGCATAGTACAATAATTCATTAGGGGTGGTAATATGTGATACGACCCGTGAACCCAATATGAACACAATATAAAATTAACAGATTTGAATTTGATATTAACGGATTTAAGTCAAAACGGGTTGACCCGTTAAGACACAACTTATAAATAGGTCAATAACGGGTCAATCTGCTTAACACGAAATCAAATCAACTCGTTTTGACCAGTTTAGAATTTATTTTAAAATTAAAATTTTATTATTATTAAATTGTAATATTAGTATTTCTCAATATATTTATGTTTTTTTTTGTTGGGATTGTAATTTTAAACCTATGTTCATATTTATTATTGTATGGTTTGTAATATTTGTTTATTATATGTTAAAATTCAAAAAATATTGATATATATTTTTTAAGATATTGTGGTTATTAATAGATATAAATTTTAACTTTTATGTAAAATTATGTTAATCAAGTAAAATGAATTATGTGTTTTAATTGAACCTGTATATATGAAACAAACGAGTTTAAGTGAGTCGTATCATATTAACATATTTCTAATTAATTATTAAACGAGTCAAAATGGATGATAAGACATCATCCGTTATCTAAATGAATTGGGTTGGTTTGGAAGCTTGACACTTTTATCTTAACGAGTTGAGTTTGAGTTAACATATATAGTCGAATATTCATAACTTGATAACATACAAACACCACTCGAAAACATGATTTGCCACTCCTGTAATTCATGAGGTAAATAGAAAGGACAATCGCCAATGGCCCTTGGGTTGAATGACACCGCCCTTATTCTTAGATCGTGAGGTCTATGGTTTGGGGTTGAATCCCCTTAACTACTAGGGCAGCAGGCAGTAGTCCCTCAAATAGGACAATCCATTAGAGAAGAGACCCAATCGTACATCATCCAATATGTTAAATTAATTTGTTTATATGTTTTAGTCAAATTTTGTCAATCTTCATATATAACAATAATTGAACCGTCGAGTTTTATCCTGTTGGAGATCGAGAAAGCGGTGATGCCAAACTTTAATCTTCGAATTCAAACCGAATGCGGTAATTAGGGGCCTGATTTTGCAATAAAAATAAACTATATCCGATCGAGACATGAAATTGCTCACCCATTATTACGTCAACTAAGCCACCAAGGTGGTACAATTGGTACCAGCTGGTATTTCATCACTTTAAGGTTAGGATTTTGACTCAGGACATAAATTGAAATTATTTGTGGTAGTAAAGCCTGAACTTTGGGCTAACTTTGAACCAGGTGGATACTTTGGAGGTGTTGTGGTGCTAGACTCACCCTTGGGGCAGTAACTATGACTCAAATTGGACATTCTACAGAGAGGAGGAGCTCTTATGATTACATCCAGGAAGAATTGCTATGCTGATCACCCCCACCTCCCCTTTTGTAAAGAAAAAAAAAAAAAAAGATCAACTCAGCGATTGCTAGTCTTATTCATTGAAAGCATTCCATATGCTATTTATACCCCCTCCATTATGGCCCAATCCAACTACCTAAATAGTCATGCTCATACCCCATGATTATGATTTATTACCTAAATGGGGAGTGATTATTGTTGGAATTTAAAGAATTCTAAAATCTAAAATCGTTTAAAAAATGAAATTATTTATAGTGTTAAGGTATGTAAGTCTTGTATACTTTCTATTTTTTAATGATATATTTGACTATTTTTTTAAAATGTGTACGAGCCACCTTAAAAAATATCTAGCATTACTCTTAACAAATCTATGATATATAGAAACAAGCACTTAGTTTTTGGAGCACAAGAACCTACGTACTACTAACTCTTATCTTCTATTCTTGAAACTTTCGGAGTAATAGAATATTATGTACGTTAAATATTAGCTCTGAAGACAGACTTTGATAGATTTTGGCTACAAACAGATATGAACATATATATTCATATCAGCATGCATGCCAGACAGATCCCAGTGAATTTACAAATATTTGGTTGCAACATTAATATTTTGTCCACCGCAACATGCAATATCTCATATGACGTACTATTAAATGTCTTTATTCAATTTGCAAGTTTCTTTTTTATGATGGTAGTTTCTCCATTTTCTCAACCACCGAGAGAGAGAGGAAAAAGACATCTATACCTTTTGAGATTAAACTGGTAAGAAAACCAGATCCAACAGCTGCACTATTTCATTCAGAGAACTACGTACTTTGGTACATACTACGGTATGACTGTAGCATCTGAGTTCCTCAAATACATTCATATTTCATAAAACATGCAAGCAAAGAAGATCAAAAGAAAAGAGGGAAGAGAGAGAGAGAGAGAGAGAGAGAGAAAAAAAACAAAGAAAACAAACTTTGCTGTCAATACCAACACAAATATGCAAACTAAGATCAGTTGAATGTAGAATATTTAGCAAAAATCAGGCCTAGGTTTCTTGCGAACTGATATGCAGCCTCTCTGATGGTCCCTAAAGATTCTGATCTCAGAGTAGTTCCTCAGGTCCTCAAGACTAAGGTACTGTTGCTTGACCATTCTCAAGGAATCACCCCCCGTGTCATGAACCCAAACATATGGGTGGCATGTCTCATCATAGTAATACAGCAAGCTCTTCATTCCTCCACCTCCATTGCCGCTCTTACAAGGCATATGAGCCTTGTATATGCTCTTGCATTTCAGTCTCTTTGAAGACCCTGGCTTTAAAGTATGAACCTTTTTCAATATTGATCCCACCCTTACCTGCAACTCCACCGGCCTGTCACTTTGATTCCAGATCCTTGTGCCGAATCCTGAGCCTTGAGTGTGGTCGCGGCATCCATCGAAGCACCCGCCGAGTGGAAAAATGCAGAATCCTGGCATTTTTCCTCCGAGGGCCTTGAGGTTTCTGGCTAGCTTTAGCTTTGGAACAACATGCATTTCTGTGTTGCATTCGTTGATTGCATTCTATATTATATAAGGTCTGCGCTCACAAAGTTCAGCGTTTAGTTTGTAACATAACCAATGGGCAATGGCTTAGATTTTTAGGTTGTGCCCCATCCAAGAGGCAGTCAAAGTGTTTGCGAGTCTGATGGCGTTAGGCTTATAAAATGAAACCTGTAGTTATACCATAGAAACTTTGGAATCTTGCTAGCCCTCTGCTCTAAGAAATTGGTAGGGTCCTCTAACCTCCAAAATTGGACACAGGGAGACAGTGAGAAAGGTATCATGTGTTGCCAAAAATTTATAAAGAAATGTCTGGGAATGACTTTTCTGCTGTTTCTTTGGGTAAGAAAAAGCAATATCAGAAACCAATAGTAACCACTCCGCAATTCATATGTTCATCATGTCATGATGAGGCACCATATGATGTTGCTTCACCTTTCATCATTAGTTTTGATATACTCCTGTGCAAGTTTCAAAGCAAACCACTTTTCCTACCCAGAAGCATTTAAGTGCTTATAAATTGGACCGCACCATCCACTTCCCATTCGGTGTCACCAGGTTCACAATTAATCAGGGCCTACCCTGATGGTGGTTGATGTTGGTTGAAAATAGATATATAGCCAGATATCTTGACCTAGCTAGGCATGCAATCTTGTGACACAGAAAACAGGGAATAAAATTTATTAAAAGGTATCGGGTCAGAAATTGTCCACCAATTTGTGCTTTTTCAGTTTTTCTTAGCCCCAAACACTGAGCACCTCCAATATCATGGCTACTTTCAAAATATATTCATTGCCTCCTATTGTTCGTCAAAAGCAATAGTCAAGCACTACCAAAAAATATAACGACTTCTATGGTCCATATATTATATTTTCCAGCTGTAGACCTTGTAATCCTCCTCCTTGACCCCATCTAAGCTCATATCCAAACAGTCTCATCGATTCAGAACGAATTTTTTTTATCTACTTGGTCAGGAAAAGGTCAATGATAACTGTTAGAAAATCTATGAAAAAGTGAGTAACTAATTATGCAGAAGACTCCGTATTCGTCCGACATTTGATGGAAAAGACTTCAACAAAAATGAGCATCGCCTAGAACACAGCCATGATATAAAACAGAAACTTGCTGTAATTTAAAGTTTTAAGCTGTAGATTCAAGTTCAAGCTTACCTGTTAATGGTCCCGACCAGACCAGTCAAAAGTCTTTACTAATAATGTGACGCAGAATCACATGGGCACCCGGTATTCAACAAGGATAATGTCTAGCCTATCCGATTAAGGACAACCATCATGTTCTTTGCTCGATCTTACTATCTTTCTAATGAGAATTTTAACTTCTATCTTGTTCATTTATACATAACAAATAATAGCTGCTTGCTCCTTTCTTTCAAGTGGGCTTTTTTTCTCTAAGCAAGCATATTCATAGATAGTCTGTGCTGTATTTACAAATGCACAGCTTTGCTAATGTTAGAAGAGTACTTTGAAAAGTAGAGAGAGATTTAGAAAGTTTGTCAAAACAGAGCCAACACCAAATTACAACAATGTGAAAAGCAATAATTTATTCATCCTTTACTCTTTATTTTTCCAGTTATTTTTTTTTCTTATTTTGGTTTTTTACTTGCTTTCCAGTTCAAGACATGAGCTACACTTTCTTTCTAAAACCAGCCATTCCTGTCCAAAACTTAAGTGCTAAAATAAGGGACTGTACAGATCAAACAGCATCACAAGAATCAAATGCTGAAAATCTTATAATTGAAAATGGCCGTTAAAGGAAGGTAGGGGAAGAATTTACATAGACCATTAATTTCATTTTTCATGGTTGTCTTCAGAAGGGTCTATCTTGATTATGAGAGGTTGGTTGAGATCCACAGATGGTTCAGCCACAACGGGCAGCTGAGGGGATGCTAAAATGCCATCAAGATCCTCATTTTCAGCCAAAGCATTTTCCAAAGCAGCCTTGGCAACTTTGGTAACACAAATAATCATAACCGCTGCAGACAAGCAAAAATATAAGACAATGTAGGAAAAGGTCAAATTTGAGATTCTTTTTTCCATTTGAAAACGTAAATAGCAAAAGAACCTATGATATCCTGTCAGGTACATGTGGCACTAGCATTGCAGTTCGTATTTCTCAGCTAAGGCTCTTGAAACCCTCTTTCCTCAAGTGTCATTGTCACTAGAAAAACATGCTGATGATTTTCTTTCAAATTATTACATGTACTACTTGACAAGCATGAAGGGGAAGCTTTTTCAGTCTTTTTTATTTTTCATGAGCAAGCTTTTTCATCGACAAGATGCAAGTAAGAAGGCAAACAACATTTTCAAGTGACAAATGCCCAGTAAAAAGGGTGCCTCTGGCGTGCAGAGGCATGTGTTTTAATGATTGTAACTTACCAGATACTGATAGGCCTATTATGACAAATGCCTGCATCCATAGTATAAAGGATGAACATCAATTAGAGGAAGTGATAAAAAAGGAGATAAAGCAACACGATAGGGTCCTAAACCTCATTTAGGGATTGTTTGGGAAGTTAGATGAGATGATCTCAAAACTTCTCATAATTTCCTTCCCAAACATCACTCAAACACAAAACAATTTTTAATTTCAAACCTTCAACTTTTTCATTTCATAATTACAACTTTCCCAAACTTCCAAACAAAATACAAAACACTATAAGTTTTTCAAATTTCAAAACAAAAATTATATTCAAACAATGTTTTAACTTTATAATATTTTTATTCAACTTTTTCTCTCTCATTTCCCAAAACCCAATAAAACATCTTAACTCAAACCATTTCACTACCATTCACAAAATTCTCATCTCATTACCCAAACATGCCTTAATCTATCTGGAATCTGCCTTCCAATACCTTCCAAAATCCAAAGCCCATCATGAACATATACCTTGGGTCACCCGTAGGGCATCAGACGGTTCATATTCTAGTTTACACAACCATGTGATGGGTTGGCTGGTTTGAAAAGAAAATCTTAAACAGAGAAAAATAAGGCAAGGCTCTTACCCAACGAGTCTTTGAAAACTCATTCCATCCATGTGCCACGTCAGAAAGATCCTTGAGAGTTGTTCCAACATAAACTAATGTAATCGTTATTGGCTGTAACAGAAACCATCTTAAAAGCATCAAAAACCATTTACACTCAAAATACACTTCAATATCAGGACATTCAAAGAGTCCCCCCTCTCTCTCCTTTACGTGTTTAAATACACCTGTCTCATTTTTTTTTAATCTTACACAACTGCTTATTTTTTCATTAATGTACAGACCTGCCAAAAACTGCGATTCAATAACAAAATCTTCATTGATGCAGATGACGGTATACATGAACAAAACAATTGTAATAAATTTCATCAATTCTTTATAAGTTTTTTTTTTTTTTTTTTTTTTTCAAAAGTCAATTTCTTCATTTTAAATAGATAGGTCAAATACTTTATAACTAAGCATAAGAAAGCAATAGCCGTTTAAGATGTACAAAACTTGCTCATCATAATCACTTAGTTGATTAAGACATGTTGAGTCCATGAACCCATGAAAAATACCCATGCATGTGCATGCACCCCACTTCCAATACATATTCATTAATCATCCCTTCATTGTGATAAATAGTTTCTTAATATTTAAAGTAAATGTTAGAATGATGAGTCAGACAACATATCATAATAAGAAAAGAAAACAGATAGGGTGCCTTTTTATCACTCTCTCTTAATTGGCATTTCAGACATGTATTGAGAAAAAGGATGAGAACACTAGCCTTTTATTTCTCTACTTATCACTGCAGATTTATTTTTATCTATTCCAATTAATTTGATTTAAATTCTTTTTATTCCCGAGTGGTTTGGTGAATTGGATTGGTTATGTTTTTTGATGGCACTAGGTGTTCGAGAACAGCATCTTGACTAATCCTGGAGGTGCATAGGCCCTCGGCAAAGAGTTTTCCGCAAATGCACCTCGGGTAATTCAAGGAAAAAATCCTCTAGTCCAATGGCCCCTAGAGATCGTTTGCACCCAAGAGGATTCGAACCTTAAGACCTTGGAGGGAGCATACCACCAAGACTAAGGCCTTTACCACTTGAGCCACGGGCCAACCCCTAGGGGTTGGAATGGTTATGTGAAAATCTGAAGGCACAAGTATACCAGAATGAGTACACATGGGTAATTTGATCATTATATGTTAAGACTAAAAAAAGGACAAACGGTAAAAGGATATACTTTATACTCATGATTTCTGATAACCATAACGCAATGTCAATGCATAAAGACCATGGGTATTAGAATCATCTGAAAAGTGAGAAGTAATAGTTCGAGTGCAAAGAAGATACCATCATTCCTAACCAGGAAGCCAGCATGTATTCCCCTAATGAAACAGGAGTCACAGACAGGAGGTAGTTCAACATGTTAAATGGCAGCAAGGGAACAAGCCGAAGCAGCAAAACAATCTGTGGAGTCAGAAAAGAAGATTAATAACACACAGCGAGCATTTATAAAAGGTGCAAAACAAGGGTAGCAACTCTGGAAATGAGTTGTCTAGGGGGAAAAAATACTAAGCCAAAGTTTCTTATAAATATCACTCTCCAAGCAAAGAGTGCAATGGTAGTCATAAAATTATATACCATACCTTCTCACAGTAACAATGAGAATTGACACATCCTTTTCAATTTGAAAGGGTCTTCCCAACTCCAAAATTGTATTATTTAAATAAGGATAGTATGAATGTAAAGCAACAAAAGGATAAAGTACAGATTTGAGTTATATAATATTGATTGGTGCAAGTGTTCCAGACAAAGGCTCGATTTTAATAAAGCAAAAATGAATTGATTCATAATTTTATAATGTAAAAGAATTTATGCACTCATGCGCACAGACAAAGTAAAAGTTGACACACTTACTAACAGGCATTCATGTCGTTTATCAATCATACGCACCCACAGCTAGAGTGAGAAGGAGAAGGAAACAGAGAAAGCACCCCCCAATAAATGTAAAAGATGCATGCGCACAACAAAGAATGATTGCATTAAATTTTTCACTGACTAAGCCTAAGGGTGAATTCGGTCCAGTCCGGTCCGGTCGGTCCTGAGGAGGTTTTATAGACCGGACCTATTCGGTCCATCTAGACCGGACTGAATAGGCATAAGGACCGGTCCCATCCCGTCCAGTAGGTCCAGCCCAATTATTTTTTTATTCTTTTTTTTTAAATAAGATAATAAAAAAAAAATTATTTAAAATATTAAATTAAAATTAAGTGAATTATTAATGTAGATTATTTATCTAAATAAAAAAATATTTTATATGGTCGATGATAACAAATTAGATGAAAATTACATTATAAATTATACAATTATTATATAAATAATATATATATTTTTTAATCCGGTCCTGTTCGGGGTGGGAAACCTCTAAACGGAGACCGGACCGAACCTACTTTGGTCCTCTATTTCTTGGACTGGGACCGGGACCGGACCGGACCAACTTCGGTCAAGTCTGGTCAGTTTTTCCGGTCCGGACCGACCGGCTAACACCCCTAACTAAGTCTCCGTTTGGATGCTAAGGGTATCCATTGAGATGTGGTTAAGGTTGCGTTAGGATAGTGAGGTATTTTTAGGCATTCTGTGAATAGTAGTGAAAAAATAATAAAAAAGTGATAGAATATTGAATAGTAGTGAATAGTAATGAAAATTAATAATAAAATAATAAATAGTAATAAGGTATTCTGAGAATATATATTCTCAGTACCCAAACTAGGCCTAAAAAATATTATGAGATACTTTTATTTATATGGATCCCGAAGGGATTTGTCATTTAGCTGAACAGTAATGAGTTAAGATGAAAAAAGTGAGATTATTTCATATGAAATAAGTTGTGTTTGGATGGAGAGTATATTCATCCGTACGAAACTATCTGAGATAATCTTAGATAGTCTTTGCATTTAAATGTAACCTAATTGTTTCTTGATAGGTAACAGCAGAAGTAACAAATTTGGGCGGGGGGCATACGGCCCATCCATTCAAGTGAGCAGTCAGTGCCCCCTTAAAAAAGTTTGTTTTTACTTAAACAAATGAGTACATTATAAACGAGCTTGTAGGAACTAGTAGGGCTGTTGGGCGGGGGGCATACGGCCCATCCACCCGGCCCCTGCCGGGGGCAGGGCGGGGCCCACCCAATGGAAATGCCAAGGGGCAGGTGCCGGGCTGGGCCCGCCTGGGTTTCACTCATCCGCCTGGCCCATTATATAAATATAATATTATATTACATATATAAGATATATTTAAAAAAAAAACAAAATTGTTTTAATAAAATGACGTAGTTTTGGCTTAGGTTAGATTTTAAACTTAACCTGCCCCCCTCCCTCCCCAAGTATCCCTCCCTACTAGGGGGGCTGCCTGCCCAGGAGGTGCGGGTAGCACCCCTAGTAGGAAGGTATTAGTTGCGGTACAGTTGAAAGGTATAATCATCTGTCTAAACAATCAGCATCCAGAATTTGGATAACATGCCTCTAAAACCAGCAGATTCCTTTGGAACAAGTAACATGCTTATAGTGTAGCAATCTCTATCAATGTGCAGTTAAAGAATATAATTGCATAGTTCTAGGTGATTTCACTCTATCTAATCTTATCATCTTGTACAAATATTCAACCATGAGATCTCCTGAGGCAAGTGGGTTCCAACTTCCATGTTAAACAAGTATGAAATGCAGTGATGAATGATTTGTGAGATTAAAATTAAATAAAGATCTATGTATACACTAATCAAAACATGAGGAAGAATAGTATAAGTAAAATAAACTTTTTTTATATTGGTAAACAAGATTTTATTGAATATAATAATAGGCACACCCCAAGTTCATGGGACATACAAAAGAGCGTCACCTATGCATAATTATCTGGTGATACAAGAAAGAAGTAAATAAACTTTACAAACCTTAAATCCAGATCTGTGAACTGCAATCCCAACTGACTGGAACCGTGGATAATCCTTCAACTTGGAAACCACAAATGATTTCCCAATCTGCACAGGAATCAAGATAAACTTAAATAACGCTAAATACCAACCCAAACAAGGAATAAAACACCACAAGAGAAAATTTTGTAGATTAGAGGAAAGAAACATGCGAAAACAGTTGACAAGATTTTTTAACAGTTTAACTTGAATTGTAGTCCTTTTTGTTTCTGGGCACTATAATTAGATATCACATATAGGAAATACCGTTGACAAACAAAGAATGAGATACCATCAAATGAGGCTATGCACAACCTACCATCAGTGGAACTGATCTTTTTTATAAGTCAGTGGAACTGAAATATCAGGAGGTATACAACACCATAACAGTTCAGAGACTTACTGTTCTGCCAAGAATGAATGCAGCCCCAGCACCAACAGTAGCACCAATAGAGTCGGCTACAAAGCCTACAGGCAGCCCAAAAAGATAACCACCACCGAGCTAGAACATGGAGAACAATGTCAGATAAGGCTGCACTTGAATTTCTTTTTCCTTTTATTTTTGTTGGGGAGAGGGAGGGAAGGGGGATGTTATCTCAAATAATACATTTCAGCATAAGTACCCATAAAAAAATGAACAGAAAAGGACACAGTACTGAAAATGGAAATTATTATGAGAGACATCAGTATTGTATTTCACCAAATTGCAATCATACAAAGGGGATGAACGGGTTTACTAAAGCATTGCAATTGCACATAATGCTTACAGTTAATACAGATGCTGGAACTGCCAAGATTGTAAGAGGAATGTAGGCAACAGCCCTGCAGATTAGATCACCAAGTTACTACTTTTTTTGTTTTTTTTGGATAAGCAATCAATAATATATTAATAGAGATAGGCAAAACCCAAGTACACAAGATGGTATACAAGAGATAAGACCTATCTAGGTCGAAGTAAGGGAACCTAGAAAGTCATGAAAATTCAGGCCATTAAAATCTAAAGCAATGGCCCATAGAAATAAAGTACAGAAAAATAGAGTTCTAAGTTCCTCCGGAGACCGCTCCTTGTTTTCGAAAGTCTGATCATTGCGCTCTTGCCATATACATCACATAATACAAATCGGGATCATTTTCCACAACGCCTTGATTTATTGAACTGCTCTTGGAAGTGTCTAGCTGGCCAATAGATCTACCACAGTTGCAGGCATAACAAAGGATAACTCTATCCGGCTAAAGACTTCCACCCACAAGGTTTTAGTTGTCTCGCAATGTAGCAAGAGGTGATCCATTGTCTCGCCAGATCTCTTGCACATGCAACACCAGTCTAGTATAACTATCTGGTGCTTCTTCAGCTTGTCGGTAGTCAGAATCTTCCCCAACACTGCTGTCCATGTAAAGAAGACCGCTTTCGGAGGCGCCTTATTTCTCCAAATTCTCCTCCAGGCGAACGGAATATTTGTGGCTTGGGAAAGGGACTTATAAAATGATCGAACTGAGAAAATGCCCTTACTCGCAGGAGTCCACCACATCCTATCAGCTTGCTGTCTATTCAGCTTCACATAATAAACAAGGCTGAAAAAATTCCACTTCCCAATCTTGCGCCGCTCTACTAAACGTGACGTTCCACTGCACTTGGTCCCTTGATAGAAGCATAAGGCCTTCTATTGATGCTTCCTAGTTGCGTGCCACTCGGAAAATAGATGGAAAGGCATCCTTGAGAGCCTCATTCCCACACCATATATCCCTCCAAAACTTAATGTGAGAACCCCTCCCCAACGCCAATTTAGAATGGCTACTAAAATCCCCCTACCCCCTCCTAATGTGTTTTCAAACTCCCACACCGTTGGCCCCATAGACCTCTTCAGTGCACTACCCCCCCCCAACATGCTTCCATATTTACAATCAATCACCAATTTCCATAGGGCTTCTATCTCCATGTTATACCTCCATAGCCACTTCCCAAGCAGGGCCCAATTGAATGTTCTCAGATTTTTTATACCCAACCACCTGACAAGATTGGTTTACACACCTTATCCCAGCTGACTAGGTGAAATTTGAATTCATCCCCTATCCCACTCCATAAGAAATCACGATATAGTTTATCAATCCGAGCCGCTACCCTGGCAAGCAATTGGAACAATGATAAAAAGTACGGAAGTTAGAAAGGGAACTCTTGATAAGAGTCAACCGGCCACCTTTCGACAAATACAATCTTTTCCACCCTGCCAATTTCCTTCCTATCTTCTCTATGACTGAATCCCATATGGACGAGACCCTTGCAGCAGCCCCTAATGGCAATCCCAAGTAGGTAATGGGAAGAGAAGCTACCTTGCACCTAAGAATACTAGCTAGCTGCCTAGTGTTACTCACGTTCCCCACTGGCACTAACTCTGACATGTCAAAATTAACTTTAAGGCCTAACGCTGATTCGAAGCATAATAACAAAGCCTTCAATACCCTCAACCGGTTTCGATTTGTTTCACAAAATAAGAGTGTGTCATCTGCAAAAAGTAAATGAGACAAAGTAATAATGCCCCTATTGGGATCACCAATCGGGAATCCAGCCACAAACCCATGCGTAACCACCGCCGATATCATCCTACTCAAGGTCTCCATAATGATAACAAAGAGAAGTGGAGACAAAGGATCTCCTTACTTTAGACCTCGAGAGCTGCTGAAAAAGTTGGTAGGGCAGCCATTAATTAATACTGAGAATCTGGCTGTAGAGATGCACCAACTAATCCAAGTACGCCACCTAGCCCCAAAGCCGCATCTCCCCAACAAATACAAGAGGAAATCCCAATTTACATGGTCATATGCCTTCTCCATATCTAGCTTACAAATAATACTTGTGGAGCCAGCCTTTAATTTGCTATCCAGACCCTCGTTCGCTATAAGGACTGAATCCAAAATTTGTCGCCCCCTAACAAATGCATTTTGTGGCTTCGAAATGATCCTGCCAAAAACCGCCCCCAATCTGTTAGCAAGAACTTTGGAAATAATTTTATACATTCCATTCACAAGGCTAATGGGTCGAAAATCCCTAACCTCCGACGCTCCAATCTTCTTCGGGATCAACGCAATAAAAGTAGCATTTAGGCATTTCTCAAACTTTCCAACCAAGGATACTTCCTAAAACACATTCATAATGTCCACTTTCACCACCTCCCAACGAGATTGGAAAAAGCCCATTGAGAATCCATCTGGGCCTAGAGCTTTATCTTTACCCATATGTCTGACTACGTCATACACTTCCTCCTCTTCAAAAGGCCTCTCCAACCAAGAGGCTTCTTGGGGCTCAATAGTGTCAAAAACAAGACCATCCAACTTTGGCCTCCATCCTTCACGTTCTGTAAGTAATTGTTCATAGAAATCCACCACATGGTCACAAATCAAAGGGGTCTTGTAACACCCCCTTCCCGTAGGCTAGGAGTGTCACGTGTTTTTTTATAAAATAAACCCGGCAAGAGATCTCATATTTAAGAAAACAAATTTAGGATTTATTTCATAAAACTTTGTTTGATAAAAATGTCTTCAAAAAACTTAACTGAATAAACTGAATAAATTTATGTCATAAAAGTAATTTATTCTAGAAAGTCTGAAACTAAAATAACTGCTCCTTCTAATCCTGGCCTGTCTGCTCGTAATCATCATTCTCACATGTGTGGTTAAAAACATGAAAACAAACTAAAATGAGTCGAATACTCAGTAAGAAATCCATCACAACGTTAACATACTAAACGTAAGATTTTTATAAAAGTTTTTCATGCTGAGAACTTAAAATTCATGACTGATCATACTAATGTCTATGCTATGCATGACTGATTTATCTGAATTAACTGACTATTCTGATTAACTGACTGAACTGATTACTGACTGAACTGACTGGCCAACACAATTAACCCTGTGTGCGAGGTTGTGCACCGGCCCCACATCCCGTGGCCACGAGGGGAACCGCTGATAGTACTCTAGTGTACTATGGTGGACCACGACTGAGTTCGTGGCTTGCACACCACCCTGAACTGAACTGCATTGGTACCATGCATCTGAATGACCATCTAATTAACTGAACTGATCTTATCTTGCACTTGAACTTAAGATAGCTTATGTGTCTTATGACCATGAGATGCATGACAAAATACATACATAATTATAACTATAATTTCTGAATCTGAACATGATGCGGAATGACATGAGCGTATGCTATGCTGGATGACATGTTTGCATATGACATGAGTGGTACATAAACAAAGGCTATCAATGAATTGGCTTGAATAATACTTAAATATAAACTGAACTATGATGATCCTAATTTGTGATCAAATAACTTACCTCGTAGCGCTACTTCCTGAATCTCACTTCGTAACGCGTCACCTATATAAAATATTTAACGTCACTAAATCTGTCTAGGAACCATATCCTAATATCCTACTTAATATAATTCATACTGTAAAATATAACGAATAAAATATTCTGTTTAATATAAAATCAATGAAAGTTTATAACTTAAATTATTTAAAATACTAATAGCATAATCTTACTTAATTAAATTTATAATCTAGAAAATAGTCAACTAAAACTTTGCTTAACACCATAAAATCAATAAATTTTTATATCTTTAAATTACTTAAAAATACTAATAACATATTATAACTTAATAAAACACTTGGGCTAAGTCATAAAAATCTAAATTCTTAAAAGAGATTTACTTTCTTAACATAATTATTTAATCTTATAAGAAATATAATAATTATCAATATTATTTAAAATACTCTTAACATATTCCTTTATTTTCTATTTAAAGTATAACATAATAATTTTCATTAAACTCTATTAAATAGGTAAAGTAATATTAACTAAATTATTAAGCTCGATAATATACTTTAAAATATATTTCAAATCCTTTAAACACTTCTTATCAAAAATGATCTTATGCTTAATATTTTTATTTAATAAAATATAACTCAACTTGAATTATCAAGTCTAATAAAATCACTAAAAATACTTGAAACATCATAAAATCGGCCCAATTTAAATTACAAGTTCATTTAAAAATCACTACAATGTGTAAAAGTTGAAATCTAGCCCATAATAGTAATAAAACACAAGTCCACTTGAACTAAGCCCAACATGCATCGGCCCAAGGGCCCGTTTGTGAAACAATTACTCTGATGATTTACAACACACAAGAAGATCAAGACATGCTGTGTGCGAGAGAAGGAGAGAACTCACCGAGAGGGAGGTGCTCGAAGGAGATGGGGATGGCGGTTCTGGGTGGCTGGGAGCGGCGCGACTGGAGGCTTATCTATGGTGGTGCGGCACCGAGTGAGAGAGAAAGAAAGAGTTAGAGAGAGAGAGAGAGAGAACTGCTCTAATCCGAAACAAGAGAGAGAGAGAAGAGGCTGGTGGCTGCCGAGGCCTTACCGGAAAAAGGAGTGGCTCGACAGGGGCTGCAGGTCGGCGGCTTCTGTGGCTGTTTCCGGTGGGGTGGCCGACTTGGTTGAGGGAGGAGGGTTCTCGGCTGGTGCTCTGTTTTATGGGTGCAAAAACAGAGGAGCCGAGCGTGGCTTGTGCAGTGTCTAACGCACGGGTTGCCGGCGTGCTCAATGACCTGGTCGTGGGTTACGATGGACTATGGCGGTTCTAGGTTGTTCTTCGTGGTGCTGTTTTGTGCGTGGAGGCTGGCGGCTTGAGGGCTGGTCTGGTAAAGAGAGAAGCTGCTACGAAGTTTCGGTTTTCGTGGGGCTTGCCGAGAGAAGGATTTGCTGCAGCAGCGGTTCTCGATTTCTTTTTCCTGGACGTGGCTTGGAGCTTGCGCATGGCGGCGTGATGCATGGTGGTTTCCGTGGGGTTAACGGCAGAGGAAGAGAAAGGGGCAGCTGCTGTGTAAGCATGCTGCGAATCGAACGTGCGTGGGTGCTGCGGCTTGATCTTTTGCAGGAAGTATATATATAGGCATGGAGGAAACCCTAGAGAAAACAAATGGAAGGCAGTAGGTGCGGGCTGTGCATGAAGTGTATAAATAAACGTAGGGACGTGCATGCGAAGGACTCGGCTGCGATAGATCCAAGTATGAAGTCGTAGGCAGCAAGGAATCTGTACGTGTATGTGCATAAACCGAACGTAAGCCAAGACGTTGGTATATTTTCGGATTCTTAAAGAGATAGAATAATAATCCTATTATAATAATAATAGAAATAATAATAATAATAATAATAATAGAAATTAAAATGCATAATACTTATTTTATAATATACTTCTAGGACTGGGTTGTTACAGGTCTCCTTACACTCCATACCATTAATGTTCAGCATTTCGATGGTATTAGTTCTTCTATGAGAGTTAGCAACTCTATGGAAGAATTTTGTACTCCAATCCCCTTCTTTCAGCCACAATGCTCTCGACTTCTGGCACCAAGAAATCTCCTCTAAAGATAGTACTCTGTCTAATTTTGAAACCAACCCTGTCTTGCGCAATAGCTCTTCCGGTAAAATGGCTCTAGCCTCAAGTATCCGCTCAAACTGTTGCAACTCCTCCACCATGAATTTTTTTCGCTCCCCTATATCTCCAAAGGATTGTGAATTCCAAAGGTTAAGGTCCTTTTGCAAAACTTTTAACTTTCAAGGTAGGATGTATGAGGGGTTATTGTAGAACTAGTAAGAAGACCACCATTGCCTAACCTTATCCACAAAGCCTTCACTTTTCAGCCACGTGTTTTCAAAATTGAAGTATCAACACCCGCTTCGAATGCCACCACAATCCAACAAGATAGGAAAATGATCCGAGCAAAGACGTGGCATCCTCTTTTGGCACACCTCTGGATAGTGCACCTCCTACTCTGATGAGATTAGGAACATGTCCAGCTGGGACCATGTCTGATTATTCGACCAAGTAAAAGAACCCCTCAATAGAGAAATATCCAGTAGGTTTAAATCAAAGATACAATCTGAGAACTCTGTCATTGCTAGGGCATCCTACTCTCACCAAATTGTTCACTAGGGAATCTTTTTTTTTTGATAAGTCACTAGGGAATTTGATGACATTAAAATCCCCTCCTATATACCAAGGAAGCTCTCACCTGCTATGTAACCCAGCAAATTCCTCCCATAAGAAATGTCTATCGTTGTCTACATTTGGACTGTAAAATCCTGCAAAAGCCCATACAAAATTTATCTGCCACACTCTTAAAGAGCATGCCACTGTATACTCCCCCACAAACTCCTCCATTTTCTCAACAACTCTTTTATCCCACATCACTAGGATTCCACCCGAAGTCCCATTCGATGCTAGATAAGCCCAATCCGCATAAGTACAACTCTAAACACTTTGAATTAACCTTCTAAGAACACTTTTCAGCTTAGTTTCTTGTAAACATACCATGTCCGCCTTCCACTCTCGCAACAAATTTTTTATATGAAGTTGCTTATTCGCCTCATTTAACCCACAGACATTCCAAGACATAATTTTCGGCTTCATAAAGAATAAGCAAGCCCCTCCCTTTGGATCTTTCATGGCTTGAGCTTCCTTCATAATTCAATGACCAAGTTAGGCACTTGAGCTCCCACTTAAGTGAGAAATTGATCATGCCTATATATTTTTCTGATCGACAAAAAGTCAGAGAAATAAAGAATGATCTGCATAGAAGTACACATTTCACCCTTTCAAAATGTCAATATCATATAGGGAACTCAACAATATGATTCTTTTACTTCCTGCCCTTTACAGTAAATAATTCAAATAAAACAGATTCAAAGCTATTTCATTGAGTCTTGAGCAATTGAGAAGAAAGCTCCAATGATCAAAGAAATAAATGAGAAACTACTTATATCCAGTCCATATAAGCCATCAATTCCCAAAGCTATTGAACTAAGAACGAAACTTGTTTGCCCTCAGACTTGCCCGATGAGATTAACACACAAGCTTAGTACTATTATCCAAAGTTCCAGTCAATCAAGAAAAAATTGGGTAAAGGAAATAGGAGTGATTCAAGACGTAAAATTCTTGCAACTGGTTACTCACAAAATTCTGATTAAGAGAAACAAAGAGTAATTAGGTTTTCTTCACAAGTTAATCTCAAGTCCTTTGAAGTTTGAACATGCCTAACCAAATGGATAAATGAAGATTAAATTCAAGAAAGTTCAAAATCTGGAAAGATCTTGAGGGTAGCATAAATTTCTAAATTTCCAACATAACAAAATTAGCACATTGGCTCAAGTTAGGCCCATTCAAAAATCTAATTGTGAAATTTTAAATTATAGGAGGTTGGCTTCAGTTTGGAAGTTTTTGTCCCATGATAGTGTATGTGAGGTCACAAGTAGAATTCAAAATGCATTACTATCAATTATGCTTTTGCAAACAGGCCTATGGATTGTAGGAGAGCCTTTCCAGAGTTTTGTAAGAGTAAGTGGGTTGTATTAAGCACATCAATTATCTTTTGGCTATCAAATTAGACTGCCAAACTGTCCACGCAAATAAACTCCAGCCCATCATTAAATGAATTTCTTAAACCACCCTTCTAAGTTCTAACACACACGATCTATGACAGGGATTTTGGCTTAAAGTATTACCACCAAAGCAATGATTGCAATAAAACTTTTACTTGCAGTTACATCACAGGTAAAAATCTTATTCCTGAACACAGGAGCTAAAAATCAAGACTACACTCGTTTGACCAGAGATAAATTGTAAATCAGTACCAACAAGAAAGTAGCAATCGACTTACAGCACAAGGGGACCCCAAGGTCCAAGATCCCGCTCAACCCATAATAAGAAGTCCTTCAGAATCTGCACAAAGCATGTGCTATGATAAATACGAAACACAGAGCTTTTAAAATAAAATTCCTATAACATTTTCCAAGGACGACATCAGCAACATAACCCTCTTGTGGAAGCTACAAACTAGAAGAACTAGTTAAAATTGAATGCTGTGGTTGCGGGAGATAAATGATTAAATAATAGCTAAGCACCCTATATCTTAAGAAGCTAAGTAATAATAAATTTAGGAATTGAAACTAATACTATAATATGAACCAGGCTCCTGGAGTAGCTCAAGCTCGTATATTATTATCTCTCGTTTTAATAATGGGAGAGTGAACTATTTTCAATTAAAAAGATCGAACTGTGTTCGGCATTACATTTAAATTTTAAAGCGCAAATTATGCACCATAAAATGTGGTTCTCTTTTCCTTCTTTCTGTTCTAAATTTACTATGCAGTGACCATATATTAAAAAAAAAAAAAAAGACTGGTGCCATAAATGCGCCAGCGGCAGAAACATAAGCTCAAATTACAAACCAATTCTGGAAAACTGCTAATAAAACCAGATTCCCGTAATTGATCTGAAACTCGAAAATATTCTAACCCAGTCCAAAAATAATAACAATAATAAACGCATACATATTTATAGAATTAAAACGAGAGAACATACAAACAGCTCAAACATCCCTCACAAACAGAATTCACCATATCTGACACAAACAGACAAGAAAAAAAACTCAAAAAACCCACGAAGCATCGAAAAAAACAGATAACCAACCAAAAAGCGAAAACAACACCAACCCGGATGAAAAAAACCTGACCTTCTCGACGGGGAGAGTGAAGCAAGCGGTAACGACGGCGGCAAGAAGGAGGAGAAGGAGCGCGATCCTAAGGGCGGAGCCCAACGTAAAGGCCATGAAAATCCTGCGACGCCAAGGCCTGCACTCCTCCTCGTCGTCGTTGTAGTCGGAGATAGGTTGCTTCAAGGACAAGCGAGACCTCAATCCCCCAAAATCTGCCAGATTGGTTTCGTAGTATTCTTTGGTATTGGGGTATAGGCAGCAAACAAATTAAAATGCACGGTCGATGATTTTGCTAGAGTACAATCAACTGCCCTTCCTGGCCAATCTCCTACTCTTTGCGTATCAGTCTATCCATCCGCCTGCGTCCGCGAGCGTGTGCGGGTTAGACCCACTTTACTTAAATATATGAAAATTTTTGCCATTGAAGAATGAAGATCACAGTTTTTTTTTTCTTTAGATTTTATAATATTTAATATTGTTTTAAACATTATCTTAAAATATTAATATTATCCATCTATTTTTTTATAAGTAATAATATTATCTATCTATATATATCTTAAATTTTATAATAGGATTAATGTGTTTTACAAGTTTTTTTAAGCAAAATGATAGGTGGAGCGATCAGCGTAGTAATTTTTTTTAAACATAACTATAAGAGCTCTTATTTGCTGCGAAATGTCTGATATTTTACGAGTTGCAACTATATAAATCTTGATTTTTCATTTTATTAGTGGGTCCACTTTTTTATATAGAGTCATTTATACTTAAAGATTCTAATCAATTGATGGATGTATTTATTCGGAGATGTTCTTGGTATTTATCCGTGTCAATGGAGGGGAAATTTATTGATTAAAGGAAAATGATTCATAAATCTGGACATAATAATTAGTATAAGTTAGTTTGTTTGGATTGATATGTATTGTATCATTAAATTATCATAGATATCATATTTGGCATTCTTGTTAATAAATAAATAAATAAAATTAACAACTGAACTAGATTAAATATTATAGAAATTAAAACTAAATGTTATATATATATATAAAAAAAAAATTTGTGGAGAAAATAGTACATTCCTGTTAATAAAAGAAAAGGCATGACATAAAAATATGCACCATGCCTTGTAATTTTAATTTTTAAAAATATCAAAGGCATATATTTTATGTTTACTATATCATTTTTATAAATTAATGCGATATTCCATGTCACATTTATATAGTCACTAAATCAACATGACTAAGAGTATTCCTATTGGATTTCCCATAAAATTTCTTATAATTTAGTTAAAAAGTACATTCCTTAAAATTTTTTCTGAAATTTTATTTATATTTCAAAAACCTTATACATCTCATTTCCTATTCTATTAAAATAATATTTCTCTATTCTTTTTTTATTACTTTTTTCTCTCACTTCCATTTACAAATTTAACTACTCATTATTTTTTCTTATATTTTAAACTATTACTCTAGTGAATATTTTAAATAAAAATTTAAATTATTTTTATATATTTTCTTAGTTATTTAAATTATTTTTAAAACTATTATTTAAAATTATAACAAAAATGAGTATGAGAGAAAATGTAGATGATTGAAAAAAAAAATTAATTTAATTGAAATGAATATAAGATTGATAAAAGTGATTTAGAGAATGAATAGTAATTCTTTAACTATTCATTCCCTAAATATTTTTCTTAAAATGGAGAATCAAATAGAATGAGATTTTGGGAACATTCTCTAAATTTTTCCTCAAATTATAGGAAAAAAGAGGTTATGAAAAATCTAATAAGAATACTCTAATTCATGAGTCTACACATATAATGAAAATTTTTTAAAAATTAATAATTAAAAAAACTCTATTTTGAAGATTCTCGGTAAAATATATATATATATATATATATATATCCATATGTGTACGTACAATAAATGTGGGTATACTGTTTGAGAAGATGTAATATTTTCGATTAATAAAAAATTAGTAATAACGACGTTTATTTTTACAGATGAAATAAATTAAAATTAAAATTAAAAATTAAATAAAATATTATTAAAAAATATATTTTTTATCTTTATTTTTATTTTAAGATTTAAAAAATATAAATTATTTATTTTATTTTATATAAAAATTTAAAAAAATTATAATAATTAAATAAAAAAAATAAGAGAAGAATTGTAAAAAGAAAATGATTGATTGCCCAAGAGCATGCCAGCTATATAAACTAAAAACGACAAGGGGTTTGGAGCCTACTCCTCCATGCATGCGCAGGCGCTACTGCACCTAAAAAATGATACCTACCGTCCTTGTCATTTGCTCAACCACAGACGACAATCTTTTATGGTGCATTATCCTATCCAATGGCAGCCAAACAGATCACGAACCTAACGGCCTTTTTCGTTGCCGTCTAGGGTGCAAAACAAGAAGATTTATCACGTCGCCGTTTATTTCTATGGAGAATGGCATCCCTTGCCGTCGATAAAGTTGAAAATGACATAATAGTCTTTTTATTTTTGCCGTTTATAGCGGTGCACAATGACTCGACATCGGTTCTTTTCATGCAATCTTTTTGGCACTTCTTTGTCTGTTTACTGTTCAATTACTGTTCTATTATATCTCTACATGAATCCAGCTAGCATTCATACCCAATATCAAAGTTTGATTTTGCATCCGTTTTAATTCAGTTTTAGAATATTATTTTTTAATATTATTATTATTTAAAAAAATTAAATTATTTATTATATTTTACGTAAAAATTTTAAAAAATTATAATGATGATCTGAAATAAATTGAAATGAGTTTCCAATCCAAACCGGATTTGAGAAGTTACGAATTGACAAAGCTAACACCAGAAAAATGCATCAGTTTTGAATCTGATACCTGATGATGCTAACAAAAACTCTACAAGCGAGGCAACCATATGTATTTATCTATACCATATATTGAAAGTTTATAAACAAACAAAGAATGCCATTGGACCTAGTGAACAATACGATTGGTTCTATATATAGAACTCCCTATACCTCAAAAACTTTTTCCTCCAAGCAGCACAGCTGAGTTCTTTTATCTGCACTCTTGCAATCTTATCCGGTCCATTTTCTTTGGCTGGCAGGTTATGAATGGCCTGCAATTTGCTCTCCATCTATAGTGTCATAACACCGCAATCTGGGTGCTCCACCTTCTCAGGAAGAGTGCAGAAAATTCACGGCCTGCTGCACCTGTAAACAAAAACCTTTTTAACTCGCTATCTTGCGCAGAGTGCATTGAGCAGCACATGAACTAACATGAGGTCTACAAAATACTGGTGCCCAATTTGGCCATCTCTCCATTTCATCTTCACTGGAGCCCGGCCATAATGCACACCATCATTGCACCGGTTATCAAAATGCCAAGGAAAAGTCATATCGAAGTTATCAATCACGGCCGAAACTACCCCAGCTCGCTTCAATTTGTCCAGCAATACCCAATTATATGCCTCCATTTTATTGGGGTTAAATGCCAGTGACCGAGCATATCCACCAGTCGCCACCGTGGTCCTGTAAAAAACCTTTGGCAACGCCATCCCCCTCTGCTTCACTGACTCCATAACCTCGGTCCAGAATGACGCTGCATAATCTGCGCCTGCAGAGAATTGTCTCAAATTTTTCCACTTAACACCATCGTGTAATCCAGAGTTCATGATCACTGTGTCTGGAAGTGCGCCTTCTGAAAAGTACCTTTTTAACAAATTTCTAAATCCTTCATCTTGCAGCGAATTCAAACCTTCATAATTCCCTGTCTCATTCCAATGGCCATTGAAAATGCTAGTGATCCTAACTGACTGAGACGGGTCTTTGGGGTTTGAGAAGTTCATATCAAACCGCCTAGGAACTGACGGAATATCAGGTAAATCTAAAACAAAATTGAGCATGTTTCGTATTGTATCAACGTGATTTGAATCACCCCAGAAGAAAATCCACCGATTCTTCAAGCAATTCCAAGCAGAATCCGCTAGAAACAATCTAAATGCACAATGTGCAGAGTAGACCCAACCATTACTCTCTAACAACCCCAGTGGACCACTACACCATGGACTCTGGCATGGAAAGTCTGGTGCTAGGCAACGGTACCGACCATCGTTACCGATTTGGCAATCATCATTTTTACCATGCCGAGTCCACCTCCCAGACCAAATGTCCAGGTTAAAATCAGATTCTTTACAAGTTTTTATCTCATGCAACCGACCTGAGGCTTTGTGAAACCTGATTGGAATCTTGCGAAGCTCTCGATCAAACACGAAGCGCCAAGGCGAGAATTTTAGGCCCTCAAAATGCCTAAAGAGCAGAATTACCGTCAGATTGTAATCCCCGAAAAAATCCGGATGAACCTGAAGCGAAACAGAATAAGACCCATTACCAAAATCTTTGACTAATGGCCTGGATTTCCAAGAATCCCCTGAAAGATCAGTCTCAAAGTAATCCCCACCTAAACAGCGAGGATTTCCAGACTCATCTAGTGCTTGAAAACCAAATTCATGGATTTCGCCAGCTGACAGATCAACCAAGTTCCCACCATCCAAACCAGGAATCGCAATCTGCACCGTCTTGGAATCCTTACAAGGTTCACCTCCAGGAGCTAACCACCTGGTGAGAAGATTGGACGTCAAGTTGGGCTCCAATTCCGCAGCAACCCAGCTCAATTCCGGCGATGCTATAATCTGCATTGGATTCTGGGATGGTTCTGGAGGCACTCCAGTTGAATTCTGTACAGAAACCGGTTCAAGAATGTGGGAATCGAAGTGGGTAGGGATATTGGTTTGGTTCTGGGTCCGATCATTAGCAAGGATGATGGAGGTGTTAAGAGGCAGACTTGGATGGGTTCGGGTGAGATTGGCTGGGCGAGTGCTGAACTTCACAGTTTTGTAATCTTGCCTGAGCCTCCAAGCTTCAAGAAAGCTCTTTATGGTGCACCCATCTATGCTCCAAACGACGACCATCCCAACAAAAACCAAAGCCGTCAGCACCCCAAAACGCCAATGAAGCAAGGGACTCGACCTTGGTATCAAGGGATTCAAAGATAGCGAATTCACTGCCTTCTCCGGCATTTCCAAACACCGCCACTACCACAACAGCAACAAACTGAACAAATCCAGAAAAAGAAAGAAAACAACACCGGCCACTTAAAAGTTTTCCTCTCGAGGAAATACAAAAGGTTCTTTCCACCAGAAGATTAAAGATAGTCACATTCCCAGAAACAAAAAAACAAAAGGAAAAATAGAAATCCTTTTCTTTTTCCTGGGTTAAAGCACAAGTTTAACCAAAAGAAAAGGAAGCAATATAAAGGGATGAACTTTAACTTACAAGGTATGGTTCAAGCCTTCAAGATCAGAGATTCTCGTCTCTTTAGGGCCACTGCAATAGCCAAAATCGCTTTGAGAAAGTAAAGGAAGCTGGGACAATACGGCTCTCAAATCTTGACCTATTGTCCTTCTTCTTGGTTCCAACTAGTTTCAACACACATGGAGAGAGAGAGTATTTTTTCTGCCTCTGTTTTCTTTCTGATTACAGTAGTTAGTTTTATGACTAAACTTGCTTCCGAAAAACAATGGTAAGTATTTATTTTGGTTTTCTAAAAGTAAAGAAAGGTTACGGAGGGAGTACGGAAATTCTTGAATTCTATTTTGGGAGCACAGACCTACAGAAGCTGGCAGAAAACGGAGCTTGGACGACGACAATTATTATGCGTGGACGACGGTACCCTCGTATTTCCGATGCAATGCGAGGCATTTGTCAAGTTTATACTATCTAGGGACCGAGGCCACCCTAAGATATGGATTGGACGCGTGTCGGTGAGAGTTGGGGGGAGGGGCAGGGAGGCATTTAAAGTCCTTCGGCAGCGTTAGGAAATTATTGGGCAATGTGCATGTGCATGGTGCATCGTCAGGTGGCAAAGTTCAATCGAGGTGTAAAGAAAAGGCAAGGCCATCCCATCCCATGGACGGTGCTTTTCTTATTTCAAAATTAAAAACAAACAAACAAAACAAAATTCTGGAATTTATTATTTTGAGGGATACGATTTTACTTATTTTTTATACATTTTATTAATATAATTGATCAAAATAATTATTTTATATTAAAAAAATAATATAGACAACTACGTTAATAAAATGTATAAAAATAAATACGCAAAATAACTCAACATAAATTTTTTGTTATTTTGAAGCCGAGCGGTGGAAATGAGACAAAGATAATGTCCACCGAAACGTGGGGGAAACCGAGGCTATTATTCTTTTTAATAATTATTCTTTTGAATTTTGAATATATTATTATTAAATAAATCCGAATTAGAAATCTATGATATTTTCATTTTATCGTGGAATATCATGTAACTAAAAGTTAAAATAATTTTATTGTTATAATATATTTAAGATATATATTATATATTTTGTCTACATTTTAGCTAATTATAAAAAATATTTAAAATATATAATTATCAGATGTTGAGCCGGGTAAACATAATTAAATATATTAGTACGTTTGATAGACAGAGAGAACTAAAGTTTTCAAAATTAGTAATTCAAATATCACGATGAAAAATAGGGACTTGTAACCCTTTAAAATAGAAACCAGCTAGTGAATTAAGAGAACCTATGATATTGGCCAACGAATTTCATTGATTTTTTTAATTCAATTATTTTTACCAAAAAAAAAAAAGAGTTAAAGCAACCAAAAAAAAAAAAAAAAAACTCATAGAGAAAGGACAAAAGCAAACGAGAGTAAGAAAGCACTACACTTGTTACATTACGGCATCATGGCGTTTTTGGGGAGTAACTTTTTATTTAGGCCGTGATTGGTTGTAAAAAAATGTTTGAAAATATATTAGAATTTTGAAATTTTGAAATTTTGAGATTAGACGTTGGAAAAGGAAAAATAAAATTTTGAATAAAAATCGTTTTTAAAATAACTATTGCATTAGGAGTTTGTTAAAATTAATGATAGATAAAATTGAAAAATTGTTTAATTTCATAATTTCTTAAAATTATTATTATTATTTTTTGCTTTTGATTTTGAAAAAGTCGTATTAATTTTTACTTTTAGGTAATAATTAGATAAAAAGTTAAAAATCAGAAATAAAAAAAGATTTTTTTTAATGTCTAAATAATATTTGATAATGAAATAAATGTTAAAATTTTTTAACCATTGTCTTTACTTTTTAAACCCACACTTTTTTCCCTAACCTGTGAATGAGAATATTCACATTTATTATCATTTATTATCATTATACTCTCAATATTTCTTGATATGGTGTTAAAGAATAAGTCGACAAGTGAAATATAAAGGATATTCACTAATTATTTAATACCACGTTATGAGATAATAAGAAGATGATGGAAAAAAAAATCATACTGCTCATCCACAATATTGTACAAAAAAACAAGTCATTTTCTTGTACGTCAATCTAAACTGTGTTAGATGCAATATAGGAAAGGTAGAGATGGGATGTGTTATTATGGATAAGCTACTTAATTCATTCTGGGTAGGATGTAGTTTTAGGATATCAAGTTTGAGCTGAACAAAAGGAACAACACAGTTTTCGTAGGTTGCCTACTTACCTTGCATGTATAATAAACATTTGGTTTAGGGTTCATCTGCACTTACAAGCAGCTACCAACCAATCAAATATCAATCAAGCCAACCACAAATTATGTTTTTTCTTTGTCTGTTTGTGTGTTAGATTGTTCGATATGGAAATATGTAAATATTTCATCCAACTCTAATTCAGATGCCAAATTGAAGAGGTCCAGGGGATGAGAACAAATGTCCCAAGACCATCATGCCCCCAATCCAATGTTCAATTCCAACTCAAGCCAAAAACCCAACAATGAATGCCACCGCACAAATCAACAACCGGGGGTTGAGATTTTTATTTTAATGCTGCAAAAAAAAAGTGTCCAGGAAAGCAGCAGTGCAGTGCCATGCCATGCCGCGCATTAGTTATGAAAAGGACATGGTAGCAAATTACGGATGGCCTTTGGACAAGACAGCAAACATCATCGAAAAGGAAATATTGATGTGTGTGAAGGTCTAAAGGGCCTATTGATTGGAGGACAGCTGTCTCTTTTGAAAACTCAAAATTTATGATATGATATTATCTATCTTCACTCTATAAAGTATAAATAAATAAAAGTGAAAGTTGGGGAAGTGGAAATGTAGAATTTGGCTTCTCTAGAGAGGGAAGATTTTGTACGTTATTTGGGTTGACAAGGACCAACTCCAACCCACAAACTAAACACGCACTTCCTTCTGTCACTCTTTTACCTCAGATTCCCGCGAGTTCAGAGAAAAAGTTTCATAGATCAGAAACATCAAACGTCAAAGTGACGTTGTATGTTGTATGTTTCTTTACCAGAGCTCTTAACCAAATGGTTATAGGAGATGCTTCAAAGAAAGCCTTTGTAGGACAATTCCAAAGGAGGAAAGGACAGATTAAAAAGGTTTAAGCAATAAGCACCACTCATGACAACCAATAACGTAATCCTATTGTCCTAGTCTGGGGAGGTTTCTCTCTGTTCTCTTCTAAAAGGTTTCATCAAGGGCAGTTCAGAGAAAGCAGGCATGTAATGATGCAGGACAATAATTTAAGATGCTTTCGTCCAAGTCTTTTTAATATTGGTATTTAGTTGAGAAGTAAGAATTGACTGTAGGTAATTTCACGACGCTTACACATTTTACTGTTACAAATATTATTTATGTGAAGAAATAATTAGTTTACTTACTTTTCAGAATAATTGTTGTGGTCGGCCTTTCTGAGAGTGGCTTCCTCTCCTACATTTCTGAGAAGCCCCTACGACTGAAAATTTCGATAATATTTTTTGAAGACCTTACTTTTATTTCCTTTGCCACATATTTTGCTGACTTAGCATTTGAAACCATCTTCATGTGTGTACTGGAACTCATAAATCAAATGGACTGATTTGATTTTAGTGAGACTCTGTGTTTGTGTGTGTTGTAAAGCAAAGG
Source organism: Cyclocarya paliurus (assembly GCA_029856935.1). Taxonomy (NCBI): domain Eukaryota; kingdom Viridiplantae; phylum Streptophyta; class Magnoliopsida; order Fagales; family Juglandaceae; genus Cyclocarya; species Cyclocarya paliurus. The sequence goes on from JARVXP010000463.1 coordinate 1,503,630, forward strand.
AGCAAAAAAATATGACCATAGTTTCTTAAAAGAACAGATAATAACAGTTAATTTAAATGCATTCTCAACAATTTACATTTACAGTTGGTTTGAGCTCACAAGCCTTTGAAGTTGGTATTACAAACAACTAATTGGGTATACAAACAAGAGGCAAGTTCCAGAAAGCAAAAAGGTCAACATCAAACCAGCTAGCGCCATATAAATGGTGACAAGGACGCAAAAATGTTCTCTCATGAATTAACGGCGAAACCAAGTTCCCTTCATTCACAAAAGTCCACTGATGCAAACTAAAATCATACCTCCAATAAATAGAATAAGAATAAGATTTCCCCACCCTCTAATATATAGAAGAAAGAAATTGAAATAGCTGACAGCAACAAAGAGAGCAAATACATGAGAATAACAAAAAAAGATGAAATCATGAAGATGACCAAAAAAAAAAACTACACTACTTCCATGGATCATCCCAACCTTTAGGTCCCTCCCTTTTAATAAAATCAATTATGGCCTGGACAGCTTCATCAACTCTGTTAGAGAGGGAGTGATTCCCATGTTCGATTTCAGCTTTCTCTGCACCACCCATTGCTCTGCACAATCTGGATGATTTCAAAAATGTTATGACAAGTTTATATGATCACATCAAAGATCTCTGTCTCAGCCTGTCTCTCTCATCAAAACACACACACACCATAAAAATTATGATTGTTTTGTTTCAAACAAGTAGATCATCAACCAAGACCAGTCAGCGAAATCTCTACCATTGTATGTCAAAATTTACAACCAACGCAAAAAAGGAAAAAGATATAATAAAATAGTGTGAGCATGAGTATTAAGAGATTAACGTATTTGCCTAAATGTAACTGAGCTACTGGGGTCATTGTTATGCGGTTGTTCCATTTTGTATGGCCATATGATCAATATATTCACTTAACCCCCCCCCCCCCAAAAAAAAAGTATGAGATTAATCTAACCTTTCAACCAATGCTTTGTTATCCACATAATCTGGCACATACTCATCTGCCATGGAAAAGATTACCTGCCAAAAAAGGATGACATAACTTTATTGTACGTATTGCCACCTACCATACACTTAACAAGGGAAAGAAATCCTTCTGGCATTAAGGCACAAAAACACATTGTTAGATGTAAGGACTGCAGAGGTAATAATTACTGACTTGATTGCTTAAGATACATTTCTTTTTTTTATAAGTGATTGCTTAAGATACATTCCTTATTTGTTATGATGTAGATTAAATAATTGCAAAGAAAAGTTCTATGCCAATTATAACAGAATAGTTGGCTCTTTAATTCATGAAAATATTGGATGAAGTTTCTCTTCATATTGAAATACACTACACACGTCTGCTGTACACTGACGAGAGAATTCAAACAGGCATATCTGTACCTGGCAAGGTGTGTTAGACATGTGGCCAAGTCTCATTCTCAGCTGGTCATCGCTAAGGTCAGAACTGAACATGTCATCATCTCCCATATATGCACAGAGGGAGTGATACCTACAAAGTAATTAACTTTTTAGGAAAGGGAGCAGTGGCATTTTATCAAACTCTTCTATATGGTAACATTGATTGTGCCAATTTCCTGGTGACCACGGGCAGATAGTGTGGAAGCATCACAAAAATGTTTTACCATTCTTGTCACCTCCCATAAGACAGGGTTTTTATTTAAGATATATGAGGTAAATCCAGACTAGAATCCTCCACAACTTGTAACAGCATTTGTTGAGTCTGGAAAAACTGATCCGATTGTGCAAAGGAAAATAATTGAAAGAAAAGAGCTTCTAAGGATAATATCTCGTATAAGTGTGAATCATTCCAGGAACAGGTCCAAATAGCCAATATACAACTAGCTTAATTCAACTCATTTGATAGCATTGCAAGTGAGAACAGATTAAAAAAGTGAAAATGAAGAAGACACCCAAAAAGATGAAGAAATAGACAAACTATGGGATGATTCATGCTAAAATCTTTCTTTCATATGTAAAGATGTTTAGCATGAGCACCAGCTAGCATGATGACTAGTACTAAATTTCAATTAGATGGACCCACATTTTTTTTTACTGAAAATGCTACTAGAGGAAAAGAAAATATTATGAAGATAAGCATTAGCCCTGAACTGCCAATATCCGATTCTGATTGAGTCTTGTTAGTATGGATGGCAACAATATGGTTGTATACCAACCTATAAGCAGTTATGGGTGAAGTTGGATCTGCATCCCTTGGCATTAATTCTGACCCGCGGCCTTCGCTTATCATGGTAGAAGCCAAGTCGATCATAGCAGCTGTTTTTGGAAGAGTTGCTCTATATTCCCGATCACTGACAGGAGCCTGGACATTATAATTGCCATGATGACAAGGGCTGCACTTAAATGCCCGATTGTAGGCAGTACAAGGAATAAATGTTGCCAGTAGGAAGAATAAGAAATTTTACATGTACATGAAAAGTGAAGTAACTTCAAAAGCATAAGCCTATTAATTTTCTGTCTCCGCCAATTAGAACCGAGAAATCCCTCAATATGTATGCCAAAATGAAAAGTAAAAAAGAAAGAAAGAAAATAACTGCAATATTTGATGGATAATATCATGATAATTCACAAGAACTCATGTTTTGGAACGCTTCAAAGGCTAACTACTGAACTAATTTTCTTCCTATCTCTTTTTATTCACAATCTAATTGGACAGAAATATCAATCTTCCTTATAAATATTCTTAAAAAATAAAAAAATGGGCTGTTCTCAGCAGGACTTTTTGCACTTGCACTAGACTGTAAACTGTCATTCTTAGTAGCTTTGAGTACTAGCCCCAAGGTAATTGTTCTTCTCAGTCCATATATAAGAACCATGTCTTATGTGTCCAGCCGGCTACAGAGGGAGAATATGTTCTTTTCTCCACCTATAAAAAAAGAACCAGGATAATAGAAAAAGGTCATCCTTGTCCATCTTTTTATCATCCACAATGGACACGGCACCCACTAGGAACTAACGCGAAAGTGGATCATGATATCAAAGATCATGGAAAAGATACGTTTTGCTTCCAAGAGCATATCACATCTCCAAAAACTTTTTTATGTAAAAAAAAAAAGCAGGTGAATGACCATGCTCCCAATTCTCAAAGATCACAAGTTAATCAGTTCATCCCAACTATTTGATTTTGCTACATGAAGTCATTACTAATCTCGGGTGTGCACAAGCCCTCAGCAAGGAGTTTCTTGCAAGTCCACCATGAGTAATTCAAGGAAAAATTCTCCTAGTTTGATGGCACCAAAAGTGTGAATCGAGTTTTGAACCCAAGACGTCCGTTTCATATGGCTCACCCCAAGATCACCATGCCACTCATTGGGGTTTGCTACATCAATTCCAATTCCATATTACCATTGAAACGTCAAGTCTAACTATTCAAGTTGGATACTTAGGGGATGTTTGGAAACCAATCTCATCCCATCTCATTTCCTTCCCATACATCATTCAAATACAAACATTTCAAACTAATCATTACAACTAACAAAAAATAGTTCAACTTTTTCAAATCCTAAAACAAAAATTATATTAAAAAATTATATTCTAACAATATTTAAACTTTATAATATTTTTTATTCAACTTTTTCTCTCTCCTTTCCCAAAACCCAATAAATACCTAACTCAAATTATCTCACTATTATTCATAAACTATCTTACTACTATTCACAAAATTCTCATCTCATTACATTTCAAGCATCCCCTTACAGATTATAATGCCATTGCATTTGAGGAGATATTGTTTAAGTAGTGGAACATAATATATTATTTTGAGTACCTCAGTTAACACCTATTTGCAGCTATTCTGCTTTAATCCATTAACTTGGACAACATTGACACTGCAAGGAGGCCAACAGGGTATAGATCAGAATTATCATCCCCAAAGTATTTCCTTGAATCTGTCCAACAAGCATCTCTTATTTTTTATAAGTAAAAGGCCAAAGAGCATAAGACGTGAGCAGCAGGATTCAAACCTACAAACATCCCTTATTTTATATAAAATATCTTTACACAAATAAATTTTAATCTACGCTAACTTGCAGAAAAGTCCTTGCCGAGGGCCTAGGCACTCTCAGGATTAGTCGAGACATTGTTCTCGGACACAAGGTCCCAATCAAAAAATATTTACACTGGGTTCTGAGATGGAGTTCATTATTAGTACAGAAGAAAATGCTGGAAGCCAGACTTTAGACTTGAATGAAAAGACAGACTCCCATTTTTTATTACAAACCAGGCATTTCACTTCAAGCAACTCACTTTTTATAACCTTCAATAGATGTTTCATCTGATGTGTAAAATTTCATTTTATTGTTGGTTTGAGTTATATATGGGGGTTATAATACCCCTGTTTTGAGCAACTTTTCTCTATAGCTGAGATATCTAGCAAGCACTGACATACTAGTACTTCAAAACAGCAACTGCCACCAAGATGGACTGAAGTAAGATTCAGATGCAAAAATTAAACAAGGTCACCAGAATAAGCCTTTATCATTGGCTAAGAGCTGCTTATTCACTGCAGGCACTTGTATAAATGCCAAAATCCAACAACCAATGGTTTATTCTGAGGGAAAGCAATGTAGATCTTAGAAGCTTTTACATTATGAGACATAGAGCAAGGTATGAATGAGTGAGTACCTGCAATATGGCAGCACGGACAGCTCTAGAGCAAGCAGCATTTGTACGCATATAATGCACAATATCCTAGATTCATAAGCAAATAGTTTTTGTCTTGAAAAAGTTCTAGCGGTGAGTATTCAAATGAAATTCAGATCTGGTTTAGTTTATAATGCAACCAGTACTAACCTGACAACCAGTACTATGCCCCAGCAGTACCACACCTTCAGAATCTTCTTTGTTTATTAAATGACTGATCAGCTGATCAAGCTCCTTTGCATCCTTCAAGGTACATGGCACAATGTCATCATAATATAGCAAATGGGTAGCGTCAAGGGGGCAGAACCAAGTTCATACGTTAATATCTGACTCAATAATGCCTGAAATTAAAACTCAGCCGAAAATATAAATAATCCATAATCTAATAATCTGAATAATATGTCTCCAGCTATATCCACATCAAAGGTCTATGCTAACTATAAATGTAAATTCATATATATTCAGGGTTTTGCAAAAGTACAATACACCAGATAATTTGATTGAGAGAGAGAGTACTTTTCATTTATAGTTAATGTAAAAAATTCAATTACCTAGATTTTCACCATAAAACATGGATTTTAAAGGAATTAGCTCCAATAATTCTTTCGAAATTGACACAGCCTCTCTCTAAAAACTGTTTCTCTCTCTAAAAACTTTCTCTCTGTACTCTTATTCATCTTTTTTTCTTTTTCGTTTTTTCTTTATGCTGTTGATGGTGGAGCGTTAATGGCAACATCTCCTAGTGGAGACTAGAGTTTTAGTCCAGTGTTTGAGCTACGGGTTAGATGAGGCTGTGCAGTGAGGTTGTCATTGATCAGAAGGTGTTTGAGTTTAGAAAGGAAAATGTAAGGTGGTGGAGAATCACAGAGAGAAGCCGCCGACTGGTGAAATTCATTTCTTTGGATCATGAAGCCTTTGGGTGGTTGGGTACTATGGTGCAGGAATGTATAGATTCATTGGGCTCTTCAGATTTCCAGAGAACTCTCAGGAAAGGTAACAATGTGTTAATGGTGAGGAGGGGATGCAATAAAAATGGAAGGTTTATGGTGCTCTCGGAGTATGGGCATGAAAAGAGGAGAGGGCTGTTAGTGGTGCCGGAAGGAAGGATGGGGGTGGGGTGGAGGAATTTTGGAGCTGCATTGAAGGAGCTCAGTCCCACGTCCTCTGTTTCGAGTGTGAGAAACAGAGCATTTCAGGCAGAGGGAGCTCCACCGCTGGCGACAAGTTCACGGTCCTTCAGTGAGGTGCTACAAGCTCGTGTGAGTGTTGTGGTGCCAGAGTTGAGTGCCGTGGTGCCAGGGATGGACAGCTCAGTGATGAGTGCTGTGGTGCCAGGAAGGATGAGTGCTGTCGTGCGTGATGGAGGAAAAGAGGTAAACCTGCTAAGTGTTCTGGGCAGTATGGAGGAAAAAGTCGGCAGCTTATTAGATGAAATAGACTGGCTGAAACGGTGCGTTAAGGGTAAAGAGGGTATGGACTTGGGCCAGAAGACAACATTCATGGGTCGGGACTTACATCTGGGCCGGGCCGTAGGCCCTAACAAGAGCTGGAAGGCAAAGCCCGTGACCATTAGCTCGGCCCCCAGGCTCGTGACCGAGATATCGGCCCCGAAGCTTGCGACCGAAATTTCGGCCCCGAGTCACAATCCGGCGGGCTCGATATCTGCTTCGCCGGCTCCCGCGACGGCACAGAAAGCACCGCCGGTTGCGGTCGAACACTTTAGCAACCCGTTTGGGCCACTCCGACGGGAAGAGTTGGAGGAAGGTGAGATGGTTGAGGATCGGGTTGGTGCGTGGGTTGATATCCCGTCGTCGGCGATGGTGGAGAGTGCACAGACGCAGTCGTGCGTGGTGGTCGAAGCTCGAGATAATGAGCTGGCTGTTGTCCCGCAGGTGGAGGTTGAATATTTGGTTGATTTACCGTCGACAGCTTGGGGTTTGTTTTCGGAGAAGGCACAGACAATGCTGGGGGTGGATAGAGGTCCATGGGTGATCCCAGTACAGCCAGAGGTGTCGGAGCTTGAGCTGGAATCAACATTGGAAATGGTTGCTTTTGAGCAAAATAAGAGTGGAAAAGGGGCTGTTTTGGCTACTGCAAGTGAGGAACCAGTGTCAGGCTGTGGCTCGGAATTGGACTTTTTTACTTCTGCGAATATGGCGGAGGAAGGGGCCATTCTAACTCCCTTGTGTATACTCCCTCCCACTAATTGTGGGGGTTATCCATCAAAGTGGGTTTTTAAGAAAGTAAAAGAAATTCAAGCGGTAATTGGGATTTCATTTGGAGGATTTGAAGAACAATTTAAGGCTCTCCTCATAGCACTTGAGGAGAGTCATTCAAAGTCAGCTTCAAAGCGGGAAAGGGAACTTAGAAAATTAACTTGCTCCATCAATTATGATGCAAAAGAAGGGAGTGGCGGAAGGGATAGATCGAGAGGGAGGGGCAATATTGTTCTTTATGAAGCCTAAGATCTTATCGTGGAATGTACGGGGGCTCAATGACCGCAATAAACGCCTCCGTATTAAATCTTTATTGCGGTTGTGGAAGGGGGAGGTGATATGTCTACAAGAAACAAAGTTGAGTTACATTGATAGAAAAATGGTGCGAAGTATATGGGGGTGTTCGTATGTGGGTTGGACTTATTTGGCCTCTTTGGGAGCCTCAGGTGGTGTGTTACTTATGTGGGATAAGAGAGTGGTTGAGTTGATTGAGGAGTGCATTGGAGAGTTCTCGGCTGCGACCCTATTCAAAAATGTGGTTGATGGATGGGAATGGGCATTTGCAGGTTCCTATGGTCCTAATGTGGATAGGGATAGAAGAAGGTTGTGGGAGGAGTTGGCAGGCCTATATTCCTTGTGGGATGTGCCGTGGTGTATGGGGGGTGATTTTAACACTATTCGCTTTCCTAGTGAAAGATCAAGGCAGTGTCGGCATTCTTTAGCCATGGAAGAATTCAATGAGTTCATCTTTGATCTGGATCTCATGGATCTCCCTCTGGTAGGGGGCAAGTATACTTGGTCAAATGGGCGGGTTTGGTCGAGACTAGATAGATTCCTTGTATCTCCGTCTTGGGAAGCTAAATATCCGGAAGTAAGTCAGAAACGGTTAGCCCGAGTCAGTTCTGATCATTTCCCTATTCTTTTGGATTGTGGGGGTATCCAGAGGGGACGCCGGTATTTCAAGTTTGAAAACATGTGGCTCAAAGCAGATGGGTTTGTAGAGATGGTGAGTATGTGGTGGTCGGCATATCAGTTTAGTGGTACTCCAAGTTTCATTCTTGCAAACAAGTTGAAGGCACTAAAACAAGATTTGAAGAAGTGGAATTTGGAGGTTTTTGGTCATATTGAGAATCAGAAGATTACATTATTGGAGGAATTGCAAGATCTAGAGGTTAAAGAATCACTGGGAGATAACTCGGAGGAGGTGTTATTGAGGAAGGGCACGGTTATGGCAAACTTGGAGAGAGTTTTGTTGGCAGAAGAGACTTCATGGCGTCAAAAATCTAGAGCCCTTTGGTTGAAAGAAGGTGATAGGTGTACGAAGTTCTTTCACAAAGTGGCTAATTCACATCGACGTAACAATGCGATAGAGTCTCTTCATTCAGATTCTCAGGTGCTATCCTCTCCTTCTGAACTAGAAAACCATATAGTACAGTACTACAAATCCCTCAGAACCAGTTCTTTGGAGGCCGAAGCTTGATGCCTTGCATTTTGAGGCAATTAACCCACAGAGCGTGAGTGACTTGGAGAGACCTTTCCTTGAAGAAGAGGTTTACAAGGTGATATCTGACATGGCTAAGGATAAAGCGCCGGGGCCGGATGGCTTTTCAATGGGTTTCTTTCAAACTTGTTGGGAAATTGTGAAAGATGAAGTTATGCAAGTGTTCAGTGAATTTCACTCTTTTCAAAAGTTTGAAAAATCTCTTAATGCGACTTTTATTGCTCTCATTCCCAAGAAACACGGGGCTTTGACTATTGAAGACTTTAGGCCTATAAGTCTGGTTAGTAGCGTGTATAAGATTATCTCGAAGGTTCTTGCTAACAGACTTAGTCCGGTGTTGGAACATATTATTTCCAAGTCTCAAAATGCTTTTATTAGTGGAAGACAAATCCTTGATTCAGTACTCATTGCAAACGAGTGCTTGGACTATAGATTACGGGAGGGAGGTTCAGGTGTTCTGTGCAAGCTTGATATGGAGAAGGCATATGATCATGTGAATTGGGATTTTCTCTTATACTTGCTTGAGAGATGTGGTTTCGGGGTTAGGTGGATTGCATGGGTGCGCCATTGTATCTCAACCGCCCGGTACTCAGTGTTGGTTAATGGCACACCTGTTGGTTTCTTTGATAGTTCGCGGGGATTGCGACAGGGAGATCCTTTATCCCCTCTCCTATTTGTGATAGTTATGGAGGCTTTAAGTAGGATGGTGCAAGCTACGGTTGGGGGAGGTTTCTTATCGGGCTTTCAAGTGGGTGATCGTTCGGGTGGCAATATTACCATTTCACATCTTCTTTTTGCAGATGATACGTTAGTTTTTTGTGAAGCGAATAGTAGCCAGATCCAAACTTTACGAGCACTGTTACTTTGCTTTGAAGCAGTGTCAGGGCTAAAGGTGAATCTGGGTAAGTCTGAAATGGTTCCCGTGGGTGCAGTTTCTAATATACTCAGTCTAGCTAGACTTCTGGATTGTAAGGTGTCCTCTTTTCCAATGAAATATCTGGGTCTTCCATTGGGAGCAACTTTCAAGAATAGAGCTATATGGGATGGGGTAGTGGAGAATATAGAGAAGAGATTGGCTGGCTGGAAACGGACATATTTATCGAAAGGAGGTCGCCTCACTCTTATCAAGAGTACTCTCACAAACCTTCCCACTTACTTTTTATCCTTGTTTCCTATGCCTGTTGGGGTTGTGAACAGAATAGAGAAACTCTTTAGAGCATTCTTATGGGGAGGTATGGGGGAGGAGAAGAAATTCCACTTGGTTAGATGGAAGTCTGTATGTGTCTCAATAGTGAATGGGGGATTGGGAGTGTGTAACTTGAGAACTTTTAATAAAGCGTTACTGGGAAAATGGCTCTGGAGATATCATTCGGAGGGGGGATCATTGTGGAAGGATATTATCAACGCTAGATATGGTACTGCTTGGGGTGGTTGGTGCTCTAAGGAAGTGAGAGGGGGGTATGGGGTAGGTTTATGGAAGTACATAAGGAAGGGTTGGCCATGCTTTGCAAATCGAATTCGTTTTGTAGTTGGTGAGGGTATTCGAATCAATTTTTGGAGAGACTTGTGGTGTGGAGAGCATCCATTAGAAAGAACATTTCCGGCCTTATACCGTATTGTAGTAAATAAGGAGGCTTCAGTTGCGGATGTGCGTCTATTTTCTCATGGTGTCCAACAGTGAAACATTCTTTTTAATAGGGATTTTCATGATTGGGAATTACCTATTGTCTCAGAATTTTACACTTTACTATATTCTACGGAGGTTGCTATGGCACGGCAAGATAGTTTGAAGTGGAGGTCCAATGACCACAAGAAATGTACAGTTAAGGCGTATTATAGCATCTTGGCTACACAGAGTGATACTACGCCATTCCCTTGGAAGAATATATGGAGATCTCGTGTGCCTTCTAAAGTAGCTTTTTTTGTTTGGAGCGCTGCTCTTGGGAAGATATAGAACACGGATAACTTGAGGAAGAGAGGATGTGTAGTAATGGATTGGTGTTACATGTGCAAGAAGAGCGGAGAATCTGTGGACCATCTCTTATTACACTGTGAGGTAACAAGGGTGTTGTGGGACGAAATCTTTCGACGGGTTGACGTTGCTTGGGTTATGCCTAGGAAGGTGGTGGAATTGTTGGGTTGTTGGTCAAAGATGCAAGGTTGGCATCAAGTGGCAGCAGTGTGGAAGATGATCCCGTTGGGTATTATGTGGTGCATTTGGACGGAAAGGAATGCTCGTTGTTTTGAAGATAAGGAGCGCACAATGACTGAGCTGAAGAATTTTTTTCTCCACACTCTAATGTCTTGGTTTTCCACTATTGTATTACATGGGGATAATGTTCAGGAATTTTTGTCTTTAATTTATCGCTTTTAGAATGTAATTAGGTGTGCTTAGGTATACTACCTGTGTACAAGGGCTTTGCCTATTTCATTCATATATATAATATCTATCTTTTACTGATCAAAAAAAATAATTCTTTCGAAGAATATTATCCTGGAGATATTCAGAACTGAGAGGTCGGTGACTCAGATAGAACAAACCAGTCCAACCATCCAAAGAAATGGTTACAACACCAACAGCACATCAAAACACAGGAAATAATACCAAAAAACACTACCGACTATTTTTTTTATTGGTAAAGAGAAAAAGAACTACCAACTATGAAACCAATTGACCAGACATCATTTGCATTGAATAGCATAAGTTACTTGTTGCAAGCTGGAGGTGCCAAATCCACTATATGAGGACGAGAGAAGTGGTTGAACAAGTGCCCACTTCTCATTCTCCAGGGCAATTGCAAGAGGTTCCAAGTATCTGTCAATCAGACGAAAGAAAGATATCAGGAATTACAAGGTTTCAAAAATGTTTTCTGCATTCAGAATCATATCCAAAGAAAGAAAGAGAGATATCAGTTCTTAAGTAGTTGGCAATATTTCACCTCAATTAAAGTAGTTATGCAAATTGATTAAACCAGCAATATAAAACATACTCTGTCGCCAGAAAACCATCAGTTAATCCACCAATAAAAATTACTTGTTGTTTATGATCACCTGTTTTAAATGCAACCTGCACATTAAGGAAAACTATCAGAAAGTCATTATGTTGAAAAATAAACGTAACAGCATAGAAGTTTAATCTTCCCTGAGTAGCACAATCACGGTAATTGGGCCACAGTAGAAACACAGAACATATTATACCATGCAAATCAGGAAATTAGTGAGCAATGCCTAGTGTGCACACATGCGCGTGCACACACGCATTTATGTCATGCAAATCATGAGTTGGAGAGCCATGAGATGTGCCATCACATGATCTTTCAGTCAATTGATGCAAGTGAACCATTTCTAAGTTCTTTATGATCATGATAGGGGTGTTCATCAGGAATGGAAAACTGACCGGATTGGCAATAACAACCGGAAAATGATTGACACTCAATATTGTTGGAAGGTTCAGCAACTATATGTAGCAGCATTAATGAGAGTTGATTCAGCTGTAGGTTATATAGCGTGAATGACATAACAAGACCAACCTGACCGATTGTCATATATACATATATATATATAACACTTCTATATATTACAGTTAGCTAATACATGGCTCTCTGCCCTTCTCTGCCTCAAACCTTTTGCCTCTCGTGCCAATAAAAATCACAAAGAGATTTGTCCAGAAATTCTGGGGTAAAACCATTGTGGCCAAGCCTGACCTCATCCCAAGCTCTTTAGTGCTTCGTTGTCAACAACCACATCTTCCTTTACTACATGACCCTCTGCCCCATACTAGTCCACTGCAGCAGGCCCAAAATCAGCCTCTAGCTCAAGTGCCTCAGCATTGAGGCCATCTTTTACAATATCCTCTAGGCCACGGACTCAAAAACCATGGAGATTGTCTTCATGCATTGGTCAACAAAGTCGACAAAGCACTTGGTGTCTGATCAAAAGGGCCGGCACCACCAATTAAGGGGCTAAAACAATGATTACTGTGTAAAAAGGTTAGTTTGAATGTTTTTAATTTGTGTTTTGTTGCTGAGAAATTAAGGCCCAAACAGGCCAAAAGAGGGACCGCCCCATGTGATGGGTACAAGAGGGTAAAGCAAAACTATGAAAACTCAACCCAAGCTGCCAAGCGGACAACAAGCAGTGTGAAAAGAAATTCAGTTGCCACACACCAATTGGTTGGTTCAGAGGGTGGTTTTGAAGGCCGACATCTGCCAGCTTGGCACCTCAGGAAACTTGGAGGGGAGGGGGTTCAGTGGTCAGCCAGAGTGGGGCATAAGGTGACCCATTAAATGGCCTTTTTCCCTCAGTAGATGCAAATGAATCGTCCTTAAGTTTTCCATGATCCCAAAGGTTATTTGAAGACAACCGAAATTAAACTTTCCACCCCAAGCATTCGCTTCAATTTCCATGGTGAGTAGCAGGCAAGACTACGCTCTATGAAGACATAACTACGTCGTGGAAAAAAGGGACTTTTCCAAAGTTTGTTTCAAGTGGTTTAATTGCAGAATCCTAACATTTCTATCTCTCCATCTGGAACTATTGATGTTAACATCAAATACAATCGTCATAACAGCAACCCCACTAAAAAGATAATAAATGCGATATATAATCTGCACTAACCACGTACTTTATTTCCTTGTGAATTTGAAATTTTTTAACTTCTATCACTATTGTAGAGTTCCACAAAAAGAAGAGTTTCTCTTCAGCTTGAAAATGATTAGCATGAAAAAGAACGGTAAAAATATACTTCTCACTTTCCAAATGACACAAATCACCGCAAATCCCAAAATTGCCAAATTTAAGACTGGATCGAGTTCTCAAACCAAATTAAACCCATAGCCACCACGCAACCCAGGGTAAAATAAAGTTGATAAACTCAAAATCCATCAGTTTTATTAATAAAATGAAATGTTTTTCAATAACCTGAATAGGCTTAGGCCCGTACTTGAAGAGCACACCACGCCACTGGTTCTTCCGCACAACCGGACCGGTAATTTCAGCACCATCACCGACGGTGGGGTTTCTGCCCATCTTGACGCTCCCAGGCCGGTCTGACCGGAGTCGCACAATGCTGGAGAGCCAAGAACTCGTTGTTGAGGACGACGAAGACGAAGACGATAAGGAGGACAAAGAAGTCGCTGAACAGTTCGAGAGATTCATATCAACAGCCCTGATTCACCCACCATAATTCCCAGATGGTTTTGGATTTGCAAAGCTTAAGGTTGATGTTTGTCTTAGAGAGAGAGAGAGAGAGAGAGAGAGAAGCTTTGAAGTTTGAAGTTTGAAGTAGTTTTGGCTGGGTTGCTATGCTGACGAAGTTGGAAATGCAAGTGGGCTTTGATTTCTACGCGCTGACGCGACAAGAGGAATATTCTAGGCCCAGTCCATAGATATTCTTTATAATTGGGCTAAATGCCCAATAAACAGCATGGTCCGTTTCCTCAGGGGCTTAAGTCCACCAAATATGGGCTTCGAGTGTGATAAAAAATAAATGAAGGTCTTCATGGCATGAGGCTAATATTTACTCGATCAGTAATTTTACATATAATCGTAAAATGTATAAACGTCGAATAATCGTTTTGAAAAGGAGTAGAGTCCACTATTAAAAAATTAATAATTTTCATGTGGATTTCATATTTTATTCACTTTTTCAAAGCGATTACGCGATGGTTGCATAATTCACAGTTGTAAATATCTTTTCTTTCCCTCTATTCACCTTGTAAATTTATATCATAGAGTTTTTGCACGAACTCTTTGATATAAAGTGAGAGAAACACATAAAATAATCTTAGAGTATTCATTGTCTTCCGAATTAATCTCTTGGACCATAATTAATACCCAATAATATTATAAAACTTATTTTTAGGATTGAACAAATAAGCCGCCTACCCAACCCGGTAGGTTATTATTATTATTATTTGTTTTTTTTTACCCGACCTGTTTATGTGTAAAATCGGAACCGATTTAACCTGCACCCATTTTTTATTTATTTTTGGTCGGTAATTACCTGATACCCATTTTAAAGCCAAAAACGGTTTTTTTTTTTTTTAGTATATGTATAATTTTAGTTTATCCTCTTCGAATCTCTAGGTTTCGTCGCTCCAGCTCTGCTCTCTCTCACCCGATGCCCGAAGGTCTCCTCTTGAGTCTTAAAAGCTCAATCTCTGCATTCTTTCTCGCATCTCACTCACTCTCTGTCTTACCCTCTCTCGCATCTCACTCACTCACTCTTTGTATCCTTGTCTCTCTCTCTCTCTATGTGTCTCACTCTCTGTAGCAACACACAATCCCTCGCAGCTCACTCTACAAGCATAGATCGAAGGTAACTAAAATTATTTCATTTTATTTTCTTTGGTGGGTTGATCTTATGAGGTGCTAGGATTAGGGTTAGGGTTAGGGTTAGAGTTAGGGTTTGGATGGTGGTGGTAAAGGGCCTGTGGCATGGTTTTTGATATCATCGTCACTCTTTGCAAAGGCTCAGATTGGTGAAAACCCAGCTTGATTCAAAATATATTCCGTGTGCATGGTTGCAATTGCTTAATCGTGTTGATGTGTATGTTTCTTTAGATATTTTCATTTCACTTTACAATATCTCTTATAGCGTTTTTTTAATTTAGATTTGAATATGTGGGTCGGAATTTAGCACCATAAGATTTGAATATGTAGGAGACAATTGTCTAGACAAGGTAACAGAAATGATTTTTGATGTTACCTTGTTGATAAGTCATGTTGATGTTCAAAGAAAATGGGTTCACATTCTGATGTTCAAAAGTCATGATGATGTTCTTATCGTTTTAATGACTACTAAAGATCTAAAGCAAATATGTTGGTAGTCACAAAAGCAAAGAGTGGGAATGGACAACTTGATCATCAAAGGCGACTGACAACTAGATCGAAGGCAATCAGGATACATGCATGATAAAAATGTCAATTTCATTGTAATTTGTAAACAACTTAGCTAAATGGGCTGCATACATGCATGAACAATATTACTAGATGCTTTCCCAATATTATGTCCATCCTACTCCACATGATATTCTATTTGGGATTCTCATTTGATCACTATGTTGATCATCCTTATTAAAAAAAGTGATTATATAAGCATAAAAAAAAAAAAGAATAAAATAATGTAGTGATGCCTGATGGTAACATGGTGGAGACGCCCCATTGGAATTTTCATTATTTTGAAGCTGCCTTGATTGGACATGCAAAGTAGAAATAACCACCCAAATATACTGAAGTCTCTTAACAAGGTGAAAGCGATGCACCGCCCAACATATATAGTAATATGGCAACATCACATGACTTTTCTCTCTTTTACATGCACTCCTTTGATTATTTTACTCGATGCTCGCTTGCAATTATGCCACCATAAAGAAAAAGCCCTATTAATCACCTCAGGACCAATTGATCAACCAATTGAAAGAAATTAAAAAAAAAAGGGTTGGAACATTTTTCTTGTGCATGCCAATGTATCTATCTGCTTGCATGCTGCCATTTCTCTGAAACTTTGTTTTGTTGTGGGAAATATGAAACTTTCTTTTGTGTGTGTGTGTGTATATATATATATATATTAACTACAAATTTGGATGGTTGAATATGCTTTATATATTTTTAAGGTCCTGTTGTTTTCTTCAAACTGATATTATTTTGTGTTGTTATCATAATTTAATAGTCAGGAACAAAAAAACAGAATCTTATACTCTACTTTATCTCAAATTGCAACTGAGCCCTATGGAATGTAGTGCTGCTATACCTCCATTAGGGTCTGAATTAATGCCCAATGCGATTCATTTGGATAGCATCCTGCCTCCAACTTTGGATAGCTCTCTCCTAACAACTAGTCCTCAAGTTCGCCCTCCTATCACAAGAAGACGGGGTAAATCAGATGTATGGAAACACTTTACAAGGATTGAAAATGTCAAGGATCCCAATGAGCCCAAAGCCTCATGCGATTATTGTTGTAATGTTTTGTTATGCCATCCTAAAAAATAAGGTACTTCATCCTTGAAATATTATAATCATATATGTAAATTAACCTTTAATACTATTAGAGTTGAAAGGGATAGCTCCCAATAAAAAATGACCGAGATTACGAAGATAAGTGTGGATGGTACAACTAGCAGTCAAAGTATTGGACTTGGTAAGTCCAATGAATATAGAAAATACGGTCAACGGTAGCTAAAATGATAATTGTGGTTGAGCTATCATTTAGAATGATAGGAATGTTCACCCAACCCGACCTGAAAACACGATTCCGAGCCGATCTAAAGACATCTTGTTTGGTCGTTCGGTCGATTAGTCAATTACATGACCCAAAAATTCTTTCGGAAGAAATGGATATTTCAACCCGACCCTTTTTCTTGGGCTAATAATCTAAAAAAATTTGATTACCATTCTATACAAAAAATTTGAAATGATCTATTCCAATGCTCTTTTGTGATTTTGTGCAGGAGGTTGTGATTGTGCATTAATTTGCAGAATTTGTTTGTTTTTTAATTTCAATATAATTGGAGTTTACATTGTAACGAATGCCCTATGGTTCATTGTATTTTCAACGGATGGCTCTGTATTTCTTCTCGTTGTTAGACTTTGATTTTCTTATTAATTACACGACTTTTGAGAATAGTTTGTGAGTGGTGGAAGTCATGAGCAGCGCACAAGCTTATTGATATCCTTTTGTGAACTACGCCAATACGACTCTTCAAGAGTGCACTGCTTTTGATGGGTGATAGTAAAACATAGCCAAATATTAATAACAAAACTTGGTAAGAAAAACAAAGACCATTGTATTGGTTTCTATTCTAATAATTATGGATGAGCTACGGTTTAAGTTTGTAGAAAGATTTGTACTAAAATGATAAATGTGCTAAAATGATGATAGTACCGGTTCCCATTATGATAATTGTTGATGAGCTAAAATAACTTATTATATATATATATATATATATATATATATATATATATATATTTTAACTCTCTTATATTTTAAATCTTAAAATTCATACAAAAATATTAAGAATATTATTCCAACAATAGCACATTTATGCGAATTACTGTTTATATCTAAACGGTTTAAGTTTTGTCACGTCATGATCACTTACCACGTTGAGGTGATAAAATCTAGATCATTTACACTACAAGAAATTTGATTTTTAGGGACGAAATTAGTTAGGGACGAACTAAATTTTATCTCTAAAAGTCATTTTTGGAGACGAATTTTTCATTTCATCTCCAAAATTGCCTGAGATACAAATTTCATTCGAAAGGAAAAATATCCATTCAAATGGAATATTTTGTGATAAAAAAATCGTCTCAAAAAGAAAAAACCTTCGAACGGGAGAAAAAATGTTCGAACAACCAATTAATTCTGTTCAAACAGTATATGATCTGTTCGAACAATAATAATATTGGCGGGAAATTAAATTTATTTTTTCGGGGAAAGTTAATAACAGTACGAACTTAAATTTATTACTTCGAAAAGAACTTTTTTTCATTAATTTGTTTATCATTATTAATTTGTACATATATTTTTAATTTTGTTTTTCCGATAAAAATGATTTATTTTATGTTAAATTATATAAATATAACTTTAAAGATAGTATTATTTTTTATATTATCATGAACGACAAGTAAAATGAAAAAAATAAATAAAGTAGCAAACACGAGAAATAAAAACTATACATTAATTACATCTCAACTATATAATGTTCAATACAACATAAAAAAGTAAAATAATAACTAAAATGACTATTTGGTGCTAAGCAAATCAACATCCTCTTGTAACATTTTAACGCGTCTATCCAGATCCCTAAGCTTCTCCATGATGGGCTCAACGAACTCAACAAATAGAGCTCGTACCTGATCCAAAGTAGTCACAGGAGGCTGTCTCTCAACAGCGGCAGTAGTAGTAGAAGCTAATTCGGTGGACGGGGCACTAGATTGTTCTGGTGCAGTCTTCCGTAAATGCCCCTGGCTTTTGCTGAATGTGATCTTGTTGAGGGGCCCCATCTGTGGCGACCTCCGCTCAGTCGCTGACACTATAACCCCTGATCGGAGTAGGAAGTTAGATATTAGCAGTGGAAATGGTAGACTACCTCCACTTACATAGCGTGACTCCGATCGAATGCGGTAAAAGAAATACAAGGCCAGATCAATCGCGCTATTCGCAACAAAAATCTGGCTCGATCGATCCCGAAATCAGTCTTGTGTTTTTTCGGGTCGATGTTATAGCCAACAATCAAGTTAAGCATTCTGAAAAATGCTATACAGTCGGCCTGTCGGATCACCTTGCTCCCATCATATGGAGGAGCCGAAGGGTCTCGCACTAGATGACGCACCTGATCATCTGTGAAACCATCATCAGGTAGATCCACATCTTCACTACCATCCTCACTATCATCCGGCTCTACATTCGGGGCTTGTGTGGAGGATGCGGCCGTTGTGTCAGAATCAGATGGTGCAGCCGCTGGTCCCGAAGTAGCCGGTCCAGGATATGCGCCGACCTTGCGCCGAATGTCAAGGAACTCAGCAATAATACGGGGAAAGAAACTAATACTCACTCCCCGAACTGATAAAGTGTAGAAAAGAGCATAAGCGCTCCCCTCTCCCATGGCACGGTAAAATTCACTGACCATATCTGGGTATGCAGTCCCCTGCTGATAGATCGGTACCCATCCCCGCTCAGTGAAGATGGACTGTATACTTCGTCCCTTCCATGAAAGATCAGAGAAGTCAGACAAAATGATCTGACACTCGACGAGTACAGATCTCGACTCCTGAGCAGGAGTTGGTCTAGTACTACTTTCACTGACCTGGTCTTTTGCACGTTTTCGTCCGGTAGATACCATTAATATACTATTTAACCACAAGAAAATTAAGAATATAATTATAAATATTATATTTAAAATATATTATTGAAGAATTACACTTAGATTGAACTGAATTGAAATAATCCGTTCAAGCGAAGAATCTTCCATTCGAACTAGTATAGTTGTTCGAATGGACGATTCTGTCCAATCGAACAGGCAATTAATATTCGTTCGAACGGTAAGTTTTTGTTTGAACAGAATAAATCTGTTTGGCAACATCGCGTTTGAATGGAATATAATGCATTTGAACGAGATCGAAGCCAAATAGCCATGGCTGAGTCATCTATACCAAAAGCTTTGTTTTAATCGGTAGAAATGATTAAGGAGTGAATCTAGATCACTTATACCGATTAAATATCTATTATATTGATCAACTACACCAAAATGGGGGGATTTCAGATTCGAAATCCGAAATCCCCCCTCCCAAACAAAGCTCATTAATCCCAAAAAAAGTAACAATAGAGGCCCATATCTCTTAGAAACGAAAAATGCGTTGTTCCTACGACGGTTGAGTGGCGGTTGGGCGGCGGAGATAAGGGGCGACTCGGAGGTAATCGGCGGCTTAGGGTTCGAATGCAGTGTGTGGGTTTGATGGGAATCGAACTGGGCGTATAAAGATCGTGACACCTCGTTCGAACGGAATAAAAACCCATTCGAAAGGGATTAAAATCCGTTCGAACGGTTATTATACTAATATATTTCTAATTATATTACTATACTAATGTATAATAATACTAATATTACAAAGTACAAAAGTATAAAAATAATACTAATAATAGTATTATAATGCTTTAATTTAATTAAAGTTAATATATATAGTACTATATATATAATAGTTAATATATACTTTAATATAATTAAAATTAATATTAACTTTAAGATAATTAAAGATAATACTTTAATAATAGTATTATAATATTTTAAGATACAATTTAATATTTTAATAATATTATATTATATCCTAATTACTGTATAGTTATAACTATTGAATGAGTTATGATAACTATACAAGTTAATATGATTAATATATATATAGTACTTATTAGTTACTTTTGCTAGTAAAATAAGTACTATATTACATCCTAGTTACTATATAGTTATAACTATTGAATGAGTTATGATAAATATAAAATATTTAAGATAATTAATATGCTTATAGTACTTATTAATTAGTTATAAGTAGCCTAGTACAATAAATATTATATTATATCTTAGTTACTATATAGTTATAACTATTGAATGAGTTATGATAACTATACAAGTTAATATGATTAATATATATATAGTACTTATTAGTTACTTTTGCTAGTAAAATAAGTACTATATTACATCCTAGTTACTATATAGTTATAACTATTGAATGAGTTATGATAAATATAAAATATTTAAGATAATTAATATGCTTATAGTACTTATTAATTAGTTATAAGTAGCGTAGTACAATAAATACTATATTATATCCTAGTTACTATATAGTTATAACTATTGAATGAGTAATAATAACTATACAATTAGTTAATATGATTAATATATAGTACTTATTAGTTATATAGCTAGTACAATAAGTAATATATTACATCCTAATTACTATACTATATATTAATAGAAAGATACTATATAAGTACTATATAAGTACTATATGGTATGATATGGTATATTAATAGAAAAAAACTATTAATAAGTACTATAAGTAATATACCATAAGTACTATATTAGTTATTCACATGTTTTTTTTTGTTCACTTATTAATAGTAATACAATTATATATGTTAAATATATAATTTTATTTTTTGCCCAAATTGGGGAACGGATTTTATTTTGTGTTCACCTTTTTTTGCCCAAATTAGGGAACGAATATTATTTTTTATTTATTTAAAAAAATTTAAAATGTTAAATATTTGTTGTAAAAAGAAATCCAAAAAATTACTTATTAGTATATAAAATACCAAAAAGTTGGACTTTAGTTCGAACCCAATAAAGTACCGTTCGAACGATTTTATTTCGTGAAATGTGTTTGGTGAGAAATTTCGCGCCAAATACTCTGAATGTCAGTTCGTTCGAACTTAAAAATTACTCATTCGAACAAAAATATTTTTGAATCTTCTAGACATTTGAAGAATATGCCAAGGAATATTCTATTTTTTTGTCCGAACTAGTAACTTTCTCGTTCAAACAAAAATTACATCGCGGCAAAAATTGGCGCAATTTGAAATTTTCGTGTTCGAATGAGTAAAAGTTCCGTTCGAACGTGACTTTACAGATTCAAATACCACAAACCTCTGGTTCATTTTCATTTCGTTCGAAATTTTGAAAGTTGTGGAGTGAGAGAGAGTTGTGGAGAGGTAGAGGAACACACTTGGCCTCCTAGAGAAGGGATTCTTGAGAGAAAGTAGAGAAGTATATAAGGTAAGTAATATATTTTTGAATTTTTTTTTGTGTTTCAAATTTCATAGCAAGTTGATTTATTGGACATGGTTTAGGGTTATGCCATAATGTGTTTTATGGCATTATAGGTATTGTATATTGCTATTTGGCTTGGATTGCTTAAATTTGAGGTAAAATTTCTAATTTTTTGGTTTTTGATAATTTATAGTTTTTAATAATATATGTTAATCTAGAAATAGAATATTTGTGTTTCTACAATCCCATTTACAATAGAAGGAAACTATTATAACTTAGATATTTAATGTCGTGAATTTGATATTTTCTGGATAAAGAATTTAGTCTCTGTTTCGTGTTTGGATTCTAGGAAAGTACCGTTCGAACGTTATTATTTCCCGTTCGAACAGAATGAATTTAAATGCGAATCTGGATTTGTACCGTTCTAACGCTATAATATCCGTTCGAACAGAATGAATTAAAATGGAAATGGAATAATATATATATATAACATAGGAACTGAAAACACTTATATAACATAGGACTTAGAATAGATATATATATATATATATATATATATATATATATATATATATATAACATAGAGTTATGAAAAACTTTATACATAATATAATAATAAAATATTTTACACTTATATTAAAAAGAAAACTAATAAATATAACATAGGAATTGATTACACTTAGATTAATAAATAGTAGATATAAAATATTTAAGATGGAAACTTATAATATAATATAATAACATAGGAATTGATTACACTTAGATTAATAAATAGTAGTTATAAAATATTTAATCCAAAAACTTATAATATAATACATAACATAGGAATTGATTACACTTAGATTAATAAATAGTAGTTATAAAATATTTAATCCAAAAACTTATAATATAATACATAACATAGGAATTGATTACACTTAAATTAATATATAGTAGTTATAAAATATTTAAGATGGAAACTTATAATATAATATATAACAATAGGAATTGATTAGACTTAAATTAATAAATAGTAGTTATAAAATATTTAATCCAAAAACTTATAATATAATATATAACATAGGAATTGATTATACTTAGATTAATAAATAATAGTTATAAAATATTTAATCCAAAAACTTATAATATAATATATAACATAGGAATTGATTACACTTAGATTAATAAATAGTAGTTATAAAATATTTAATCCAAAAACTTAAGAAATAATATATAAAATATTTTAATTTACACTTAAATTAAAATGAAAATTTATAATTAATATAACATAAGAATTATTAAAACTTAAATTAATAATATAATATCACATGAAATATACATAATATTGGTGATTGGTAATGTAATTTTGCACATATATTTGCTTTACTTTCAAATTTATGCCAATAAATTGTAGGATTGTTGGAGTATTTTAAATCAAATTTTACTTTCAAATTGTTGGAGTGTTTTGGATTTTAGGGTTATTTTTATACGTACTTGAACCTTAGACTCGCTCGAGAGTTGTGGCCAAAGAATTTTTTTGGGTACAACTCTTGAATTGTCCAAAGCAGACAGTTTGAGATTCTATCATCTATATGGCAGATATATTCAGTTTAAACTCTTGTGTTAGTTAATAAAAATTTGGTTCAGTATTTTCTTACATATAGATAAATTTTTTTATTTTTTTAGCAATGGAGTACTGTGAACAAAGCAAATAGATCAAACTTAAAGATACATCATCATGCAGGTTCTCAATCTTTTCATTGTTTGTCTAACAAAATGGTAAGTTATTCTAGTCCCTGTTAAATATTAATATATAATACACTTTTCTGATTTAAGTTCTAATATATATATATTTTTACAGAAAGAAGAAAGTCCTGCTGATTATGATCTGACCCAATTGTATACAAAATCACATAAAAATCGTGATGGTGTTTGGACTAGTACCGAAGCAGAGGCAAATTATGTAAGTTTAAGTTTCTTTAATTTCATTGTGACTATATTTTTGTTACTTATACTAACTAGTATGTTTTTGTTTTTGTAGGACAAGATAATATCTCTCAAGGAAGCTACTGCGGATCCATCTGATGCATCATCTGTCAACGATGCTCAGATCTTTTCTCAAGTTCTTGGATCATGTTTTGGATATTTGAAGAAGTTAGGACGTTGCGTTAAACCATCTTCAACATCATCATCCTCTTCTCGAGCTAGATTGAATGATGACAAAACGAAAAAATTGGAAGAAGCAACACTTGAGATAGAACGATTGAGGTCCAAGGAAAAAGAGTTGCTAACCAGATTAGATCAAGCAACAGATCTTGGGTAAAATTAGAAGAGAATATGCAAAAGAGATTAGAGATGGAGGTACAAAAAGCTATGCTTTAATTGCAGTCAATTATGTCACAAAATTCTACACCACCACCATAATTGTAAAAGTTATTTTTTTCTTTAGGGTTATTTCTATTATAAAGTTTCAAAACATTTGAACAATTGACATTTGAATTGTATTTTGTATAATACTAATATGGTATTTTTAATTAATTTGATTATGTTCTATATGATTCATACCGTTCGAACGGTAAATTACCATTTCTAAATCCATTCGAATAAACAAATACCCATTCGAACAACAAATAACCCATTTGAATGAATAACGCGAAATACAGTTCGAACGGACGTAATTTGCATTCGAACAAAAGTCATCGAACAAAATTTATTGGTTCGACCACACATACTCCTTTCGTTCGAACAGTATCAAATATTGTTATTTGTTCCATTTAAAATTTTATTTCGTTCGAATGGACGGGTCGGTTCGAACTGAAAAATATTCCATTCGAACACTCCTTTCGTTCGAACAATATCAAATATGGTTATTTGTTAGATTCAAAATTTTATTCCGTTCGAATGGACGGGTCGGTTCAAACGAAAAAATATTCCCTTCGAACAAGATAATGAAATGAAATTAGTTTGTCTCAACAAAAAATTTTCGTTCAAACGGTTTCGACTGGTTTCGCAAAATTTCATTCCTAAAAGTGATTTTTGGAGACGAATTCAAAAACATTTTGAGACAGCCTTTTAGAGACAAATTAGAGGTAAAATTTTTTAGTCTCCAATTCTTATTTAAGATGAAATTGTGAGTTTTTGAGACAAAATTTTTTGTCTCAAAAAACCATTTCTCTTGTAGTGTTAAGTTTAAAATAATAAATATAATTTTAAAAATCCATATAGAGGATTATGGTGTTTGAATTCTGAAAATTCAGACAATTGAATTGCTTTTTGTAGCTGTACTAATCATCCAAAAGAAATTTTCTATTCAGCATGCAGACCTACTCCACACATATTTTTATTTTTTATCCTTTTATTTTTTTTCCTTCAATAGATGTATAGTATAGGGTTACTGAGTAGAAAAACTCCATCTAAAATGGGTCAATCCATATCTACAGTTAGGTATAAGTTTGTGCTGTATCGCTTTTTTGTAACATTTTTTAAATAAAATAGTATCATATATTAATCAATGCAGAGGTTTATATCGCACGGGCGGTGATCCTGAACTCTTTTTGTTGTTTTAAGGTTATTTAATGTTGTTGTGACTGTGTGCATCATGATATATATATAAATATTCATGAAGTATATTTGCGAACCCACTATATATATTGAAATATTGCTCAATCATGAATAATGCCTTCGATTGGAGTCTTTTGTTTTCGGCGTTGGATTCCTGATCAGAAGAACAAAACTTATCATGATATTCTCAAAGGTTATATCAAAATATTGATGCACGTTTTTTTATTTATTTCTTTCTTTCTTTTTGGATGTCGGCGCGGGCTAATATCTTATATAATATTGTGGCCTGGTACTATATATGTGATGTGAAGAACCAGCCTAATTGTGATCATTTAATAAATATTATAAGCACCTAAAGGAAATGCTAATGAGAATTTTGGCATGCACGCTTTGAAAGAAAGAAAGTTCATGGAATGATTAGTAGTTTGTATCTAAATCATATTCTAAGTGTAATAATTAAAATAAAATAGAAAATGAGATGGCCCGAGAATGAGAAGATAAATTAATAATGAGAGAGAGATTTTGAAAGTTATATCTTTTCTATTTTTAAATGTTTATAAATACAAGACGTAGACCCCTATTTATAGAGAAAGAGACTAAGTGAATTATGAACATGATGTTCTTTTTTTTTTTTTTTTTTTTAATGAAAATAGACTTCATTTCATTCAATGAAATCGAAGTTACAACTGTGACTTATCAAGATAGGAAAAAAATCTAGACTACAAGCCAACCTACCCATCTGCTCTGGAGCATCTCGAAAACAAATTTCTTTGTGACAGATATTGTCTTAGCCTCTAATCATGATCATAGATAAGACATTCGAACATTAATACATCTAGTACTTTTTCATGTAAAGTTTGTCCCTTAAAAAAGAAATCTGCATTTTTTGACTGTCAAATACGTTCAAACATGTATTAATTTTACCCTCAAATTTCTAGTTAGGAAAGCGGCAAGCATCGTTTTTTTCGAAATTCATAAATATGAATTTGAAAAAAATTATCTATTTATAAGTTCAAATTAACGTATTCGAGGCATGATAAGTTGATAACCAATTGGATGTAATTTTAGGGAACGTAGAAAAATAACAAGAAAAAAAAAAAGGATCGAAGACTAGTCCTGAGTGATCAGTAGCTAGATAGCTAGCTAGTACAGACCATCCAATTTGCAGCATTTAATTGTTAATTTATTATATATATCTAAACTTTATATCCAACCGTCCCCGGCCGGAATCTATACGTTTCTTTTTGCACGATAAGTCATGTATCCATATTAATTATATTATTCTCTAATTTCTTCTTTCTTTCACCCCCAAATACACAATTCCTATAAAGCTGCTTTTTCTCGAACAATTTATAATATTGATATATATATTGTTCAAGCCCCATTGATATATATATATATAAATATATATCTATTCTATTATAATAAGTGACTATCTAACTGTAAATACTAATTTTTGTTATTTTTTTGTTAACTTTTTTTGTTTTTTCATTAAGTCCGTTAAGTCCTGTTTTATCAAAAAGTCTTTAAAACTCTTGATTATTTGACATGTAGTTTCCTTATAAAATTTAATGAAAGATCATGTTTTACCGTAAGGTCCTTAAGACCCTTGACCATTTGACGTGTTGCTCATCGTAGAATTTAATGAAAGATCATATTTTACCAAAAGGCCCTTAATTATTAAATTAATAATATTTTATTATTATATAGAGAGTAAATAGATAACCCAATAGGCAATATGAATGCAGACCAATACTCATATTTTGCTGAAATTTAGATTTTTTTTTAATCTTGATTTTTTATCTTTTTTAACCTTATATTTTATTTTTCTAGACAAATGACCTACTGACTTTTTCATTTTTTTTTATTTAAATCATTATATCAGGTGTACCTAGGGACTAACGCAACCGGGGTTGTTCTTTAGTGTGTGTATATATATATATATATATATATATATATATATATATATTTATATAAACACCACTTACTAGATCTCAAAAAGCTGCCGTATGGTGAAACAAGATATATAATTGATGTTTAACTTCGTTCTTTGATTTGAAAAAAAAACAAAAAAAAGTGCGCGCGCCAAAAATTAAATCCCCGTAATAGGTCTTTTTTTTTTTTGTAGTGACATGATCGGTGAAATTAATAGCAATATATATATGTATATATTACAATAAAATAATTATTAATTATTTGTATTAATTATTTTTCATGCCAATATACATGATTTGTAGAGCATGCTTGATTCGCTAGCTGCGTCCAGATGGAGTACTACGTACTCGAGCTAGCCTTAATTAATTAAGTACCGCGCGCCATTATATATCTTAAATGAAATCAAGAGACAAAGCATAAATCTTTCTTATCATGTCATGATGAATATTCCTCTGCATCCACTATATATTTTCTTTACATTTCAACATATAATATAAATAACTAATATTCATGTATATATGAATGTTCTGCAATTAATATAGCGAAGTTCACATCATCTCATGATGATAAATAATAAGTTTTTCGATTGGGGAGTCATGAGGTACGTAGTTATTTAGCCTTGTTTGTTTTTAAGAAACTTCTCAACTTATTTAATTATTATAATTTTTTCAAATTTTAATATAAAATAAAATAAAAAATTTAATTTTTTCAAATCTCAAAACAAAATTAATATTAAAAAAATATATTCTAACAATATTTTATTCAATTTTTTAACTTTAATCTTAACTCATCTCATCTTATCTGTGAAAACAACAAGGCTATGTCTCATGAAGCTCTATATGCATGTTAGACGACAACTCAACAATTGTAGAAACAGAGAAGAAAAGAACAAAAGAGAGAACCTAGAAACTGAAGGAAAAAAACTTCATGTAAATTACTTTCTTAGTACTTCTGTACAAAATACAACTGAACTACATAACTAGCTAATATATATACTCGGATTATTTACATGTGTTATATTACTAATGATAGTTAATTATAACTAAACTACATCATCTCTAACAACCTCTCTCAAGATGGAGAATGAATGTTCATAACACTCATCTTAGAAAGAAGATAACAGAACTGTCGAGGTGGTAAAGTTTTGGTGAAAATATAAGTTATTTGATGCTGAGAAGAGACATGCACTGTATGAATGAGGCCTAATTGTAGCTTTTCTCTAACAAGATGGTAGTCAATCTATATGTTTGGTTCTCTCATGAAAGACTAGATTTGTTACTATATGCAAGGTTGCTTTACTGTCACAATACAACACAACTAGAGAAGAATGTGTTATACCAAGATCTTTGAGTAAAGAAATCAGCCATGTGATTTCACAAGCACTAGATGCAAGAGTTCAGCCTCTGCAGATGATCTTGATACAGTAGTTTACTTCTTAGATTTTCAAGAGAGAAGTGAGTCTCCAAGAAACATACAAAACCCAGTAACTGATTTTCTAGTGTCTTGACATGTGGCCTAATCTAAATCTGAAAAACCTCACAGATCATGTAATACAAAATTTGCAGAGAAAAACACACCTTGCCTTGCTGTTTTCTTCACATAATGTAATACTTTATTTGCAACATTTAAATGCACAGCAATTACCCATAAATTGGCTCAAATTATTCATAGCAAAAGTTAGATCTGGTCAAGTGATGGTTGAGTATAATAGTCTTCCAATGAGTCTCCTATAACTTGTAGGATCTGATAAAATATTTTCATCTATCTTCACTAATCTAAGATTGGGATAATGTCTTTGACATAAAAATATGCATTTATTTGTACGTGCCACTTCCAGGCTCAAGAAGTATTTGAGATTGCCCAAGTCCTTTATTTTAAACTGGTTGTGAAGATAAACTTTGAAATCTTGTACTGTTTGTAAATCATTGTTGGCCACAATGATATCATCAACATAAACCAACAATATGATGAAAGAAGGACCCGTTGACCTTGTAAACAATGAATAATCACACTTCGACTGAGTGAATCCATAATTGAGTAACATGTAGAAAGTTTATGAAACCACTGCCTAGAGGCGTGTTTAAGTCCATAGATAGACTTAACCAATCGACATAGTTGAGACTCCTCCTTGCTGCCATAACCAAGAGGTAATTGCATATAAACCTCTTCATCTAACGAGCCATGAAGGAAGGCATTATTTACATCAAGTTGATATAAATGCCAGTTGTGTATGGCAACAACATCTAATAGACAACGTACAGAAGTTAACTTAGCAACTAGAGAAAATGTGTCGAAATAATCAAGACCTTCTTGTTGTGTATAGCCATTGGCAACAAGCCGGACTTTGTATCTCTCAATTGAACCATCTAAATTATATTTAATCTTAAAAGCTCATTTACAACCAATGGGATGCTTATTTGGAAGTAAAGTTGTGAGTTTCCATATGTTATTTGCCTCAAGAGCAGCCAACTCTTCTGCCATGGCTTTATGCCAATAAAGATATTGAACAGCTTGATTATAGAATTTAGGTTCAAAGTTTGATGATAAGCTAAGGGTGAAAGCACAATAACTAGTGTAAGTTTTATCATATGACAAAAATTTAGAGATAGAATAAGGAGAAGAATTTAGCTTACCAGTAGTTGTAGCCATATAAGAGCTAGGGAGGGCAAAAACAGATGGTAACAAATTACAATGATATTTTTGTAAGTATGATGGAGAATGTTTGTCCTGAGATGATCTCCTTAGAGGTGGAATAACAGAAGATGGTTCTAAATGGAGAGGAGGATCATCAACAAAATTTATGGAATGAGATGCAACGTCAATAGCAAAATTTGTGCAGTTAATCTCATTGATGGGTTTGGGTAGAACAACAAAATCAAGAAAGGAATGAGACAAGGAGTTAATAGGTGTTTTGTCTGAATAAGAATAAGATTTGAAAGGAAAGAGATGTTCATAGAAAATAACATCTTTGGAAAGAAAGATTGTGTTAGTGTAAATCAATGAGTTTATACTCTTTCCAAGAAATACACACTTTCGAGCACGAGAATCAAACATGGATTGATGAGCAGACAAAGTAGTAGCATAACATAAACATCTAAATACTCGAATGTGAGAATATGAAGGGGTGATGAATGAAGCATCTCATAAGGTGATTTATTGGATAAAAGAGGGGTGGAAAGTCTGTTGATAAGGTAGGTAACAGTAAGAATGCAATCCCCCCAAAATTGAAGAGGTAAATTGGATTGAAAATGTAAAGTTCTAGCTACTTTAAGAAGATTTCTATGCTTATGCTCTACAATGCCATTTTCTTATGGGGTGGCAACACAACTACACTGATGAATAATGCCTTTGGAAGAATAAAAAGAAGGCATATTGATCTCTAAATCATTGTCACTACGTTTTATTTTTATGGTTTTATGATACTGGTTTTCAATCAAGGAAACAAAGGAAATCAGTTTAGATGACACATCTAATTTCACTTTTAGAAGAAAAACCCATTGTCACCTTCTTTTTAGAAAACGTGGGAGTGGGGCCTGGTTTCTGCCTACTGCATTGTGACTGTCTCGCTATTCTAGTTCTTTTTTTTTTTTTTTTTCTCTTCGATGAGTCTTCTTTGCTAGTTTGTGCTCTGGCAGTGATGGCCTCTGAAAAATCCGTTCAACCCAACGTTTTTGGCGGGGGCTTTACTAATACTAGACCATTGTTTTTTGGGTAGTGGATGGAGCCCAACTACCAACAAATCAACGCTGGTCTCCTTAGCCCTTACCTACCAAGTATTAGAGTCTGCTTCCTTCGAAGTTCCTGGCCCTGATGAAGGCGTTGTCGATGTAGAGGGTCATTCCATTAGGGTGATCCTATACCCTTCCATGTTTTCATGTGGCTTAAGACTGTTGTTCCTTCATCCTGTTCGTGACCTTTTAGACCGCATCAGCTTGGCCTCTTCCCAACTGCACCCGAATGCCTGGAGATTATTGATG
The DNA here is from genome assembly GCA_029856935.1 of Cyclocarya paliurus. NCBI lineage: Eukaryota > Viridiplantae > Streptophyta > Magnoliopsida > Fagales > Juglandaceae > Cyclocarya > Cyclocarya paliurus. The sequence continues at coordinate 1,534,751 of JARVXP010000463.1, forward strand.
TGCTGTAGCATTATCTAGCTGCGGGCTTCATTGAAATCCTTCCCGGATGTCGCAAACCTTACTAGCCACAAATTTCTTCTTGTCCATAGGATGCTGTGTCTAAGGGGGAATGTGTGCAGTTCCAAGGCATCCTACGCTTTAGTCACCTTGGAGTCACGATACCCGCAAGGTGAAAGACTGGTCTCCCAAATACTTCTTTGTGTCTAGTAGCGAATGGGAGTTTCCGGTAGGCCAAGTGAACCGCCAGGAGTTCCCCATAGGGACAGACTGGGAAAAAGTCCCAAAAGACAAGGTCATGCTTCGTTAGCCACTCCTTACGAAGCGAAGCGCATTGCGATCGTGCGAGAATGGGTGTAGAACTACCCTTACAACATTTTTTCCATGGTCCTCCTTTCTGAGGAAAGTTTAAGGAGCTCTCTGCCTCCCCTAGGACACATTCCTTCTAATGATAGGTTGGTTGCTGCGGCCCTAAGTTGCTCCACTTCAGAAGTGTTCATTGGACTCCTCTGCCAGACAAGGGGAAGAAAGCTCTTCGGGAGAGTGTTCAGGCCGAGGATATGCCTCTTCCCTGGGTACAAGACTCCTTAATGCGAGGATTGGCTACTTCGGAGGCCGACCATCCCATTATTGTAGTGGTCTTAGCACCACTTGCAGCTGGTGAGTTGGCGAGCTGTTTTTCTGTGGCGCCTCTTCCTGTGGTGACTGGTCAGGCGTTCAGGGGTGAGGTCAAGATGGAAGCCCTCCTCTAGAGTGTTTTTTAGTCTACCGCTCCTGATGAGGGACAACATTCTTCTTCATGGATCTCTCTTCCTTCTTCGTCTCGTTCGGTCGTCGGGAGTCACTCTCTTGAGGCAACTGATGAAGGGGTGAAGGCTACTTCTAGCAACTGTATGGAGGCTAAGGATTATACAGGAGGTAGGTCCCCTCCAAATGTTGCAATCCTCGAAGGTTCGAAGAGTCCTACTGTGGATTCTTCTATCTAGGCCATACTCCTGGAGAGGGGGAGTTCACTTGTGCATATTCTAGATGACGATGGTCCAAGGAGTCCAACCATCGACCCACTCGTCTAGATGGAGCTCCTCGAAGGTGGCGGCTCTGTAGGTGAAATAGCCAGCGAGGGTCCATATGATGAACCACTTACTCGGGCCGAGTATTCAGCAGGGCACAAATCTCTTTCGGATGCTGCGATCGGCCCCCCTTCCGGGGGGTTTGAGTGGGGGCCCACCTACTCCCCTTGAAGTCTCTGCAGGATTGCCTGTATTTGTAGGCCTTGGGGAGGCCTTTCCTTCTCTGTCCCGACAGGCTATGGAGGGGAGCAGAAAAGAAGCCATGGTTGGGTTGTTGAGTACTTGTTGGGTTTTCTACAGGGTTTGACAACTTCTTTCCCTCCTTTTACTTTTTTCTCTTTTCCTTTTTCTTAGTCTTTTCTTTATGTCACCAGGGTACTTCTTAGCTTTTAGCCTTCAACGTGGATGATCATGAGGGAGTTGTTCAAGAGAACTTGGACATTGCTCGCAGTGAAAAGGAGGAAAGGGAACAATTGAACGCGAACTCGATAGGACGAGACTTGACCTATTGGATGAGCACAAAAGAGCGAAGAAGCTGGAGTGTTGTCGACAGAAGCACAAGTAGAAGTGAGAAGAAGACAAAACCCGATTGGAGCGGCTTAACCAGAGTCTTCAAGGCGACTTATCCCCAGTGCGGGAGGAGAATGACCAGTTGGATCAGTTGAACCAAAACCTTCAGGACGCCACCCTCCCTCTACAAGGGCAGTTGAGATGGCTCCCAAAGCTTCGTGAAGAGGCGTGGGGACGCGGGGTCGTTGAAGGCCGTAAATCAATGTGGTCATTCCTTCTGGAGAGTCCAGATATGAATTCGAGATCTTTTACTAAGTACCTTCAACGGCTTGTGCTTGCCAATATTTCTACCAGCGAGACATCCTTTCAAACCAACCGTGACCAGGGAAGGAAAAAGATGTCGGATGCTTTCCTTGGTCCAGTCGTTCCTGCGCCGGTAATTGTGGAGCTGACCAATCATGTTCCTGCTGCCGCTAAGACCCGTGCCCTTGGCGCCGAGGCTTAAAGATTTATATATATTTAACACATGTACTCGCATTTTGCCGCCCAACGGCTTGTATATAAATACATACTGACTAGTGCACATATCTTGTTCGTCATGTGGGGGACTATGGTGAAGGGGTCCGTAGAGCTCCTACTTAACTCACTAGCCGGTCACGCTGCGCTTGTTTATCCTCTACGGATAGTTGTTGTTGGAATACGACCATCGTTTTAGTTGTTATTTGGATGGCCATGCCCAGCCGTGCTTTTGAAGTTTCTCAACCTATCCCGCTGGCATCCAGTTTAACCTTCAGACCCCGCTAGTTGCTTAGCCTTTTGAGGCGTCATTAATACTGGCTTTCTTCCTCTGTGTTTTGCTGTGCTCTATGCAAGTTTGTGGGTTCTGAAAGCAACCATGGATTGTTAGGTTGATTTGCCTTGTTGACTATTCATTGCTCTTGAGGGGTAATGGCTCGAGGTTCAGCGAGTTTTAAGTAATGGGAATAAATCCCTTATGGTTACCCTGTTACTCCGACCTTATGCCCTACCAAGTTCCTGGCCTTCCTGATTGCATGCTAAGTGACTGTTCGCATTTTGCATATGTGGCAACACAATGCCAGTTACGTTTCCGCATTAAATGTTGCTCCTTTGATTTCCACATCATGGCTTCATCGTGGGTTTGAATCCTACGGACAGCGCATTTGTTAACGTCATGTTTCGCACACATTTGTGCAAAGTTTCAACAACTCAGGTTTTTGAAAATGGGTCCTGCACAAAGTAGAAAAGACTATGATTTTGAGAGGGCGGCCTTGGGGCTGAGTAACATTCGATTCCAAAGTTAGTAAATATTCTTGGAAGGTAGCAAGTAAGTAAGTGAGTTTAGGAATTAGAGAGAGCATTCTCGTACCTGAGATTTGCTATTTATATTATAGGTATGAGGAGCAGATCGTGCTTGCTTCCATGAAGTCCATGTTCCCTTTACTGTTCCTTTTGTCAGAGTCTTTAAATACAGTGTGACTCTGCGACGGCGTCATTAATGTAGCTTGTTGTTCGGGTGGCGGAACCATTGATGCTGCGTGGTTCTCCAACCTCCTCCTCTCAGTTTGTCATCCCTCTGGTCAGTTCATGTCTTCTCTGTCAGTAGATAAAAAATTTTCCGTATATCAGGCCTGTTGTGTGGGCAGACACTTGAGGACTGGACAATACTTGAGGGGTCCTCAAATAGATGAGTCACATCCCCTGTAGAACCATCCCTCTTGCAGGTCATGTAAGAAGAGCTTCCTAGTGGGCTGGGTTATGGGCTTTCTTCTTTGGTTCGGGCTTGGTAGGGCCTTTTGGTCCTTGTGGGGAAAATCCCCTTACACAACGTTTATAGGAAATGAAGATACAACCGTGTTTACAAGAAATGAAGAAGCTGACGAAGACAACAAGTAGTAAAGTCCATCTTTTTCTTTACCCAACCCAATCGTCTTCCATTAACAGAGGTCCTGTATAAAACAAAATTTAGAGAAGAATATTAGAGAGCAAGAATTGGAACTAAGCAATTTACCTGCAGAGAGAAGATTGAATGAGAAAGATGGGATGCAAAGAACACTGTGCAAGATTAGGGAATCAAAAAGCTTAATAAAGCCAATATGTGTTACTGGAACTTTGAGACCAGTTGGAAGGGTAACAAACATGGAATTAGCAATTGAAAAAGATTGGAGAAAAAGTGTAAAGAACAAACCATGTGGTCAATAGCACCAGTGTTAATAATCCAAGGAAAGTTGGAGAACTAGAAGGTGAATTATGCTTGGATAAAGACAAAGCAAAAGGAGAAGCAATTATACCTGATTTACTGAGAACAGATTCAACATTGTGATGAGATGAAGTACCTACAAGGTTAACCATAGGATTGGAAGTATGAGGTTTATGATTTTCAAGTAGAGATAAGAGTTGTTGGCACTCACCTTGGGTAAAAGGAAATTGGGGTAACTCAACCACTTGAGACTCTTAGAAATATGACTTAGGTGGATGGCTAGACACAGAGTTAAGCCGTGGTTTGTTCATCTTGAAGCCAGGGGGGTAACCATGAAGCTTGTAGCATTTTTCTTTGGTATGGTCAGTCATACCACAGCGGCTGCAAAGTGGCTTGGATTTCTTATTAGAAAAACGTGGACGTGATTGAACCAATTTCTATTATTGTACTCAAGAATTGGCTGTTGGTTTAGCAGTAACCAAAGCAGTAGAATCAAAATTATGCACAGGAGTGGGCAAAATAGCATGTTGCCTCTTTGCTTGTAAAGCCAAAGAAAAGACTGGAGAAATAAGGGGTAAATGATCCATTAGAAGGATCTGATCCCGAACAGTAGCAAAAGAGTCACTAAGACCAGTCAAGAATCGGATGAAATATTCTTCATGGTGGTAAGCAATAAAGGCTTGAACAACACTACAACGACAATTAGAACCATAGTCACAAGTAGGAATAGGATGAAAAACCATCAATTCATCCCATAGGGTTTTAAGTTGAGTGAAATAGGAAGTAATAGAGAGATCACCTTGTTGCAAAGAGCTGAGTAATTTCTGCAATTGGAAAATACAAGGGGCACTCCTTTGAGAGAATCGATCTTTAAGATTGCTCCACAAATCTTTGGCACTATTGATGAAAATGCAGCTCGTGGCAATTTCTTTAGAAATAGAATTCAGCAACCACAATAAAATCATATCATTACAACGCAGCCAAGCTTCATAGAAAGGATCATAATGATCTTTAGGCAACACCAAAGAACCATGAATGAAAGGAATTTTGTTCTTGGCTCTTAAAGCCATACGTACAAATCGACTCCATGTATGATAATTGTCCCCAGAGAGAACTTGAGTGACAAGAGCAAGACCAAGATTATCTCCATGATGGAGAAAATAAGGTGTAGAAGAATCATCATTTGGATTAACAATAGAGAAAGTGGAAGAAGAGGACGCCGTTGTCAAAGAAATCTGATACCATGTAGAAATGGAGAAGAAAAGAAGAAAATAGAGAATCCAGAAATTGAATGAAAGAGACTTGATGTATATTACTCTCTTACTTCTGTACAAAATACAACTGAACTACAAAACTATATATATATATATATATATATATATATATACTTGGTTTATTTACATGTGTTACATTACTAATGATAGTTAATCATAACTAAACTACATCATCTCTAACAATAGTCAAGCTGGTAAACCCTGAAAGCGATTTAATTAAGGTGATGATACGGATTAATATATGTTTGTTAGTTTTCAATGGACGGCGGATCAATTCAAACTTGTAGAGTTCCTTCCTACAACAATATGAATAAAATTATGAAGGAACTGTGCAAGATTCAAAATAGAATTATGATTTTCTTCATCCTAATCATTCTCATTCTCAATCACACTTGGTGACGAGGTACATTTTTAATGAGCGCTATTGAAGTGGTTGGTAGAAGAAGCCATTTGAAATGTGATTAATAATCATGCATGCGTGATTGACCAAGGTTAAGATGGAAGGTATTATTGCTCTTCAAAATATATATATGACAAAATATATATATCACTACAACATAATTTGCCTTTTGTGACAGAGAAAACTGTCACTAAAAATCAAAGAAATGTCACTAAAGACATTTGGTGACGGTTTGAAACCGTCACCAAGACCATCACCTAAAGTGTGTCACTGAATACATTTAGTGACACTTTACTGTTGAACCGTCACTAAAAATATTTTTAGTGACGGTTGGAGTTGTTCCGTTCGAAATAACGTTCGAACGTTATATTTTTTTGTGACGGTTGAAAACTGTCACAGAAAGTAACGTTCGGATGTAAATTTTAACGTCCAAACGCCAACCCGAGCAATTTACGTTCGAATGTCATAAGTTGACCTTCGTTGATTGATTATAGTTCGAACGTATAATATTTACGTTCGGACATTTATACGTTGAACGCATTAAACGTTCAAATTTTTGTTCGAACGTTATGGGAACACCATCCGAACATAACGAGGATAACATTCGAACATACGTCCGAATGTTTAAGAAGAAGTGTTCGAACAAACATGGTACATTCGGAGGTTTCATTGAATGTTAATCGTCTAAATCTTGTATTTACGTTCGAACATTTTTTCGAACGTGAGATCTTGTTGGAACGTTTTTTTGTTATATTCGAACGTACAGATCAGAAATACACTAATTTCATAAAATTAAGAAATTAAGAAACATACTAATTGTATCATATTACACACCATAAATATTCTACAACTAATAATGTCTTAAAAAGTTCTAAAATTAGATAGTAAAAGTACATAAATTAAAGTGAGAATTCATTTCTTCTTTCCTCGCCCGCCCCGCTTCTGTTGCAATGACATAACATGCTCCATTTGCACCATCATCTCCCGCTGCACTTGCTGTTGGATTTCATTGCGCATTCTTTCTTCTTGGTCTCTCTGTTGGTCCTGCAAAAGCGTCTCTAAATGAGATTGTCGCTCTAAAAGGGACTCCAACTCTTGCTGCCTCGACCTCATATACTCATTCTCGCATCGTGCGGCTTCCAAATCTTTGGTAAGATTATTAATTTGTGAAGTCGAAGAGGATGAGGAGGATGAATCAGAATGCTTGAAAGATCGTCCCAAACCTCTTGTCATACTAGAGTTAGGACTGAGCACTTGCGTGAATATGTCTATGTCACTCGGAGAGGATTCCCTAGAAACTGACTGTATCTCCATCATTTTTTCCTGCCATGTCAAAGAAAACACACAATAAGTAACGTATTAAAAGAAATAAAAAATAAATTTTTCACATGTTGCATAATTTATTTAACAAAAATAACAACACTTACATAATTATCTGCAGCGATAGGATCCATCCACTCACTACTCTCATTAGTGTGAGCAGCAGCATAGACATGAATGAGGAAAAAGTTTTCTGGATCATCACGTTTCTAACAAAACCACATTAGCAATTTTAAAAAGATAATATTAGTACTTAAATAATATTAGTTAAATAAATAAATAAATTCTATAATATTATTAATTACCATTTTCTCAGCAAGACAGTGGAATGATCTTGAACCAGCATGATGGTAGATAGTCAAAGCAGATCTATTATTAGCATTCGTAGAACTTAAATGCTACAAAATTAATTAAGAATGTTAATTGATATATATATACATAAAATATATAGCCCAAATATATATGTAAATAATCATTAGATATTATTAATCTAAAATACCTGATAATCTGAAGTTGCGAAAAGATCACAACACTTTCTCCAATCGTCTAACTTCATCTGCTGGAAAGGAGATTGCGCAGCCTCTTCAACCGTCTCAAACTTCTTGAAGTGATCATGACATCGTCCCTTGTGACGTCGGAATGCTGTAGCCATCAACCCATTCACAGTTCTCAAATCCTCGCTACGGCCAAAGTCGAGGTCGAATTCATCCTAATAAGAGAATTACGTCAAAAATATAATATACTAATCTAGTATACAACAAATGTACTCTCAACGTAAACTCACCAGCACACGGCTCCGAATGTGATCCTTAATCTCGAGCGGAACATCTCGCCATGATCGCACATAAAATGGAGCATAAGCTCGAATAACTGTACCAATATATGAGGAAAGTGCTGCTGCACTATCATCCACGCCTCCAATGGAATTATCAGGAATGTTGACCTTGAGTTTTCCATGTGTTCGGCATTTCTCAAGAGAAATGCCACGTTTATAACCACGACCGCGACGAGCGGATGCATCAACTATTAGATATAATATAATTATATATATAGTTATTGAGATAAAAGTATTGAAATATAATTAACTATGTTGTTATTTTCTTACTGGTAGGTGTCGACTGATTGTCATTGTCTTGCGTCTACACTTGATCTTCAGGAGGGAAACACTCGGATGGGGAGTCCTTAATAGGTTCGGGACTTGGACTAGGTGAAGGGGGCAAATTTTTTCGTTGTCGTTTTGGCGGCATCCTTGAGGCATGATTAATATGATAAAGAAAATTAATTAGAAAAAATTATTGAAAAGTTAAATATTTTATAATCACCTATATGAATAAAATATTTAATACTTTTATTCTTCATCTTTGGATGTATTTTCCATACTTGTTTCAGAATCTCCCTCAATAGCATCTTCGTCGTTGTCATCAACCTCTTCTTCGTCCTCCTTATCCACTTCCTTCCCGGATTCTGCTTCATCTTCTTCTTTTGACTCTTGTCCTTCTTCACTAACTTGAATTGAATGATCATTTAATATGGACGGGTCGAGAAGGACAGGTGGGACCTCATCTCTACACAAGGGAGCAACTCGAGTGCACCAAGGTCAACAAACAAGTTAATACCCTCTCCATCTTCTTGGTAGGTCTCTACTATCGAAGTGTCATCTTCATCTCCACTATTCTCGTAATCCACACTCGTTCCTGCTTCATATATATTTCAAGGAACAAATTTCTGTACTACTCGCCAAGTTATCTCTCCACTATCTTCATCAACACTTTTCATTGGATCAATCAAGTAATAGACTTGGGTAGTTTGACAAGCCAATACAAATGGATCATCTTCGTACCATTTAGATGCCGTATTGACACTCGTAAAGTTATTATCCCTATGTATCGACACCCGACCACCGCCTAAGTCCTACCAATCACACTTAAAGACATATGTTACAGACCCACCCAGATATTTCAATCCTATAATATCACGTATGACACCATAATAGTCAATATCTTCTGTTCCATGACTTCCCTCGACCAACACACCACAATTTTGAGTCTTTCTATTACGTTCACGGTACAGAGTATAGAATCTATAACCTCGAACCCTGCATACAGTGTATCGAAGTGCTCTATTAGAGGGACCACAGACCAATGCATACAATTCAGAAGAAACTGATCCGGGATCATGAGCACGTTGTTCCAAAATCTATCAATTTCAATAATATATACGTATTAAAAGTAACCCAGATTCAAAACATTATAAATCAAATAATCACAATGTAGTTTTAGTTCATACACGTTGTTCAAACCATCCGGAAAATTCTTCCTTGTGTCTTGCCTCTATATTCTCTACGCATTCCATCCTAAGTTTATCCATGTGATCACTGTATATATGTGCAAAAGAAATTAATATTTTGAGCACAAAAATTATAATTAAACGACATTTGACTATAATTCACGAGAAGGCAACAACATACCTGAGATAGCAATCAATCTCTCGGCAATTATTTAACACGTACCAACGAACTTTACCCAACTCTCTATCAATTAAATCGTAACCCGTTTGTGCACCCAAGGGTCGTACATTCTGAGAAAACACTAATAGTTCACGAGGAGGCGGAGCCTCAAGATCAGCATTTCGCTCTTGACGATTAAATCGTGTCTCAACACCACGAAGATATAAAGAGCAAAACGTTAACCATTCATCGTATATATAAGCTTCTGCTATTGAACCCTCAGCTCTGGCTTTATTCCCAACAGTGTGCTTTAAACGGCCTAAATATTTTTCAACTGGATACATCCAATGGAACTGCACCGGACCACCCAATAATGCCTCCTGGGGTAAGTGCATTGCTAAATGGACCATAACATCAAAAAATGATGGTGAAAAAATCTGCTCAAATTTACAGAGTATGGTAGCAATATCTTCTTCCATCTTTTGCAACATATCTCGATTTACTACTCGAGCACACAAATCTTTAAAAAACATACATAGTTCAGTAATGGCGAGACGTACATTAGATGTCAGCTTCCCACGAATTTCCACTGGTAATAACTTCTGCAAAAGAACGTGGCTGTCATGACTTTTCAATCCACTAATTTTCCAATCAACAGGACTCACGCATCTACCGATATTTGAGGCATAACCATCTGGCAACTTCACACCTTGCAACCATTTGTAGAAATCCATCCTCTCCTCCCTCGTCATCGTAAAACATGCATGCGGTATGATCACCCTATTGCCGTCCACTCGCAAATGTAGATTATGTTTAATTCTCATTCTCTCAAGATCTTTCCTTGTCTTGATCGTATTCTTTGTTTTTTTATTAATGCTCATCAATGTACCCAATATATTATCACATATATTCTTCTCTATGTGCATTACATCCAAACTATGTCGCAACATGCAGGACGACCAATATGGCAAGTAAAAAAAAATACTACGCTTTGTCCAATTCAATTCTGTTTCACCTCTTTTTCTCTTATTCTTACCCCGGCCTTTGCCAAAATTGCTTGCTCTAATATGTACCAGTTGTTCCACTATCTCTTCTCCAGACAATTCATTTGGTGCAATTTTGTCCTCTACTCTCCCATCAAACTTAGCACATTCGCTTCTCCATGCATGATTTGGTGGTAGATAACGTCGATGACCCATGAAACACAACTTCTGAGAATATGTTAACCACTCACTAGTAGTTTCTTTATTACACGTCGGACACGCTAACTTCCTTTTAGTACTCCAATCGAAAAGATTTCCATATGCCGGAAAGTCATTTATAGTCCACAATACTGCAACATGCATCTGAAAAGTTGTCGACGTGGATGCATCATACGTTTTGACGCCTGTTTCCCATAACTCTTTCAACTCTTCAATCAACGGCTGCATGAATATATCAATATCATTCCCAGGTGATCTCGGGCCAGGAATAAGTAACGTTAACAAAAAGTTCGGTGCCTTCATGCATCTCCATGGCAGAAGATTGTACGGAATCAACACTACGGGCCAAGTGCTATAACTTGTACTCATATTCCCAAAAGGGTTGAATCCATCGGTAGTGAGTCCCAAACGCACGTTTCGAGCTTCTATCCCAAATTCTGGATATTGATCATCGAAAGATTTCCATGCAAGTGAGTCAGCCGGGTGCCTCATGTATGCGTCATTCTTAACTCTTTTCTCCTCGTGCCACCTCATATCAACAGCTGTTTTTTTACACATATATAGTCTTTGCAACCTAGGTCTCAAGAGAAAATATCACAACACCTTAACCGGCACATTTTTCTTGGCCTTTCACCTCGAATTTCCACATACAGGACATGCTTCTTTCCCCTCGTTCTCCTTCCAGAACAAAACACAATCATTCTTGCATGCATGTATTGACTTGTACTCAAAGTCTAATCTCTTTCTCAACTGTTTCGCTTCATAAAAGTTTTTTGGCAATGCAAACCCATCTGAAAGCACCTCGTTAAATAAGTCCAATACCATGTTTATTGTTTTCGTCGACATCCCACGCAATGACTTAATGTGAAGCAACCGCACAATAAACGACATTTTGGAATGTTTTGTATAGCCTGGATAAAACTCGCGTTTTGCATCTTCCCACATTGCAGCAAAGTTTTTAGAATCACTCCCTCGAACACTTGAGCCATTGTCGTCTACGTCATCTATAAACATTCCAGCTCCAATGTCACCCAACATCTCCTCCATCTCATCCCGCTCATAATCATCATCCATGTCTCGCAAATAATTCGAATGACCGAACAATGCATCCGCTGACTGTGCATATGGCTCACCATGCAATACCCATCGTGTATACCCCAGATCCATACCGTTCACAAATATATGACTTTCAACTTCAGTCAATCCTATCGCACACAAATTTTTACACCCTCGACATGGACACTTAATGCAACCACGACTATCAGCAGAGCCTCAAGCAAAATCAATGAAAGTTCTTACTCCACGCGCATAGGCTGCGTAATCCGTTCTAAGTCTATCGCCTAGACGCATCCAACTTTTGTCCATTTCTAAAAAGTTCTATCTATTAGTAACACTTAATGTACATTGAAAATTTACATGCATGTAATGCTCTAATTGCTACTACTAATTTTTATAAGGTAGTTGGTCCTATCCCATTCGAGATTATATTATCCATATTGCACATATTCCGTCACTCTACTACTGTCCACGTCAGTAGAAATTTTGGTAGCACCTCCCCATAGTTCTTCAAGTATACATGTTCATTAAGAGGGATTGTGACCCTACGAACAGTATACCCGAAGAACAATAGAGGAAGATACCAAAATTTTATACTAAACATGTTCAGTAGGAGTAACAAGAATGTGCAATACAGATGATATAATCTCAAACTGTCCACACTGGACAATTCAGGAATTAGTGCACACCTAAATGTACACTAATTCCTGAATGGGTCTAAGGTTATTTATGCAATGTCACACATATTTATTCAAAAACTACATGAATCTTATATATACTATAAATGTTAGAATTAGTAATGTTAAAAACATTCGGAAGTCTTATTTATTGTATTTATTTATTATAATTAGTGTTATCCCTCTAAGTTGTTATAAGTCTAATATTATAACTAATTGATACTTATTTATTTATTAAGTTACTATTATAATATTTATATATTATAATCTAAGTTGTAATTTTTACAATATTATAACTAGTTTATACTTAATGTTAACTAGTTGATATTATAACTAGTTACACTTATTTATTTATTATATAGAAAATTTTGTATTTATTTATTATAATTAGTGTTATCTCTCTAAGTTGTTATAAGTCTATTATTATAACTAGTTGATATTTATTTATTTGTTAAGTTACTATTATAATATTTATATATTATAATCTAAGTTGTAATTTTCACAATATTATAACTAGTTTATACTTAATGTTAACTAGTTGATATTATAACTAGTTACACTTATTTATTTATTATATAGAAAATTTTGTATTTATTTATTATAATTAGTGTTATCCCTCTAAGTTGTTATAAGTCTGATATTATAACTAATTGATACTTATTTATTTGTTAAGTTACTATTATATTATTTATATATTATAATCTAAGTTGTAATTTTCACAATATTATAACTAGTTTATACTTAATGTTAACTAGTTGATATTATAACTAGTTACACTTATTTATTTATTATATAGAAAATTTTGCATTTATATATTATACTACGTATTTATTTATTATACGTACTATTAGACTTATTTATTTGTTATCCCTCTAAGTTCAACAAATAAAATCTCAACATAACAAATTATTTCTAAACATATTCATTCATCAATAACAATATTCACAACATTTAAAATCCTCACAATATTCCAACAATAATACAAATAAACATTTCACAATATTATTTTCACAACAATATTATTTCCACAACAAAATTTTCTAAACCTCACAATATTCCAACAACAATATTCATAAACATTTGTATTCATCAATAAACACAATAAACTCATAAAAATCCATTATAATTATACTTAATAAACATATAATCACATGCATCTCATATATTTCCATATCCCTCTAAGTATCTAAACCTCACAATATTCTCACAACAATATATTATACATATTAATTCAAATATATTTTCACAATATTACCACAAGTCCATTTCATAAACCTTAATCACAACATTTAAAATTCAAGATACAACAATATTCACAAACATGCAATATTGTACTTAATAAACATATAATCACAACAAAATTATCTAAATCTCACAATATTCCTACAACAATATATTATATAGATTATAACTAAAGTTTAGACATATACCTAGCACTTTTTAATATCCTCTTACAAAATATAAGCTTTCAAGTGTCCAAAATAACCATCCTTCAAAAATAAAAACAATACAAACTTGTTAGAGACATATACATACATATAAAAATAACAAATACAAGAGAAATAATCTAAATTAGAAATAATGGAAGAAATAATTTTTCCTTACCAAAATACTTTCAAAATCTTCACTCTCAATAATCACCCTCTCTCACTCTACTCTCTCTCACTCTAGTTGTAATCGGTATCTCACTCTCACTCTAACCCTGTATCTTACTCAAGCACTGATCTCTCAACAATCTCTCCTCTCTATTACGCGCACGGGAAGCAGAAATGGTTCTGCTTCGCTCCCGTGCGTGACTTCATATCAAAACATTTCATTTTAATTAACGTTCGAACGGTTCATTTAAATGTTCGAATGTTACTTCTTTCCGGGTAAAATATCAATATTTTCTTTCGAACGTCTAAATGAATCATTTGAATGAAAAAACACACCACGTAAAACGATAATCGAGAGGGAAAATTCCCGCCAACAATTTATTAACGTTCGAACGTATATGTAATAACATCCGAACGATATAATTGAGAAGGAAATTTCCCACCAAAAAATTCATAACGTTCGAACGTATATGTAATAACATCCGAACGATACAATTGAGCGGAAAACTTTCCACCAAAAAATTTGTACCGTTCGAACGTAATGACTTAACGTTAGAACGTTAAAAATTCAAAAAATTAAGTTAATTAAGACATTTTTTTTTATGAAAATAGACTTCATTTTATTAATGATCTCCCGACTACATATATTATAGTTAAATAATATATTATAGTCTATTTAAAACATATAAATAGTCACGATTATATATTATAGTTGTATAATATATTATAGTTACTATATAATCTATTTAGAATATATAAATAGTCACGATTATATATTATAGTTATATAATATATTATAATTACTATATAGTCTATTTATAACATATAAATAGTTACTATTATATATTAATGTTATAATAGTTACTATAATAATAGTTATAATATATTACTATTATAATAGTTACTATTATAGTTACTAATATAGTCTATTTAGAACATATAAATAGTCACGATTATATATTATAGTTATATAATATATTATAGTTACTATATAGTCTATTTATAACATATAAATAGTTACTATTATATATTAATGTTATAATAGTTACTATTATAGTTACTATAATAATAGTTATAATATATTACTATTATAATAGTTACTATGATAGTTACTAATATAGTCTATTTAAAACATATAAATAGTCACGATTATATATTATAGTTATATAATATATTATAGTTACTATATAGTCTATTTAGAACATATAAATAGTTATTATTATATATTATAGTTATGTAATATAATATAGTTACTATATAGTCTATTTAGAACATATAAATAGTTACGATTATATATTAATGTTATATAATATATTATATTTACTATATAGTCTATTTATAACATATAAATAGTTACTATTATATATTAATGTTATAATAGTTACTATTATAGTTACTATAATAATAGTTATAATATATTACTATTATAATAGTTACTATTATAGTTATTAATATAGTCTATTTAGAACATATAAATAGTTACTATTATATATTATAGTTACTATATAGTCTAAAACATTCATATAGTTACTATTGTCCAATTATAGTTATAGAATATATTATAGTTAGAATATATTATAGTTAGAATATATTATAGTTATATTAATGTTATATAATATATTATATTTGCGATATATTTATATCATTAAACAAAAATCATTAATAAAAGTTTAATATTAGATTTATACTAAAATAGAACGTTACTTAGACATATCACACATGGCCCAGTCTCTTTGGAATGGGCGGGCCAGCATTAGCCTCTGGAGCCACGACCTGGACGGAACATACCCAGCTTCCCAAGATTTTGTTGCCCCCACATGGGTTGCAGGCTCGCGTACACTTTTCTAAGGTTTTTTACCTTGATGAAATGAAGTTTACATTCATTATCAAAAAAAAAAAAAAAAAAATAGAACGTTACTAGAATATATATATGGAACATTATATTTATTAACGTTCTAACGTTTCATCCGACGTTGGAACGTTAATACAGATAATGTCCGAACGTTATATTTATTAACGTTCCAACGTATTTGAAACGTTAGAACGTTATTTATTATAAAGTTCGAATGTTATATGTAAATAAATCCAAAATCGAACGCCCGAAACTCATTTCTCCGTTTTCCTCCGTTTCCAAGCCGCCACTCCTCCGTCGCCGCCGCCGTCAAACTCCGCCACAACCGTTACTAAAAGGTATGCATCTCTATTTCATCTAAAAGTATATATTTTATTGATCGATTTTGATCGATTTGTATTAAAACCGAAACCCTTGGTGGTCGGATTTTCAACTCGATTTTCCGGCCACCATGGGTTACCAATCGCCAAAAGGTCACCGTGGAAATGTTTCTTGAAGTGTATACTTCATTTCTACGGTGACCTTTCAGCATTTAGCCCAGTAGAAATAGGATTTGAAGCTTTCGAGAATGGCTGAGTCGACTCAGCCAACCCGTCTCATAACGTTTGAACGTAACAACAATACGTTCGAATGTATGGCCTTTCAATTTCGTGGCCTTCCACGTCCAGAGGTATATTTTATACATCCGGACGTTACTACATTTACGTTCGATAGTATATTTGAACGTTCGTAAGTTTTTTTAATTTTTTAAATATTTTTAACAATTTTGCGTCCGAACGTATATTTATAACGTTCGAACTTATAACAATGAAATTTATGACACGTTCTATGTTTGGACGTTTAGTTAAAAGTACGAACGTTATATATTTACGTTCGAATGTTATGTAATAACGTCCGACCGTTTCATAGTAACGTTCAGACGTATATTCATATGTTCGAACGTTAATGCAATTCAATTTAATTTTAAGACAAATATGCATCAATAGTACAATTAATTTTGTCTCATTTTCTATTTTTAGGAGATGGCTCATCATTTGCATTCTAGGAAACGAGGGAGGGAAGGAGCCACTCAAGATACTGCTCAGATCAGGTCTCGTACTGTTATGGTCGAGCGAGAAGTCCTGATCAACGAGTTTGATGAGCTCAGCTGGGAGCATACGAACCTGAGAGATGTCTTCCTCAGTAGAGGCTGGGGAAATATCTGCACATTGAGGGGTAAGGCATATCCCTCTATGGTTTAGGAGTTATACATGGAGATGTGCTCCATGCCTCATAACGCATTCTCTCACACTGTGACTGTACGCGGTGTGACATTTGAGTTTTCAGTCGATGTCATCGCAGACCACCTCGGGATTCATCGAGGAGTTCAGACATCGACTGAGGCAGATGTAGGCACTTAGGCATCATCTATTGGCCCACTTGATGCATCATCAGCCAGAGATGCAGACCAGTCAGAGGCTGAGGGTGCTGGGCCTTCGGCTACGGATGACGACCGAGACGAGGATTTCTACATCCTCACTGGGAGAGACCGCATGCAGCTTGAGAGGCCGAACTCCTTCCACCAAAATCATTTGCTACCGTTCTTCCGTATGTTGCATCTTATAGTTGCAACAAACGTGGATCCTGTGGCACATAAGACCACATTTAGTCGGACTTGGGCACAGTTTTTGATACGGGTGGCACGTGGAGATGCCATAGATTTGCCCTACTCATCTTTGACAGGATCCGTTACGAGGCGAGCATCGTCTCCACGGACAACCTCCCATACGGTGTCCTGCTCAGCCGGCTACTACTTGCTTGGAGAGTGCCAACCCAGCTTTTAGAGATGGCCACAGATCATATGAGCGCCCTTGACATGACCACTCAACGACGTAGCATTGGACAAGTGAGGGGACATCGGCCACCCCCTGTAGCGGATCTAGTTCCTCCGACGCAGCCCCAGCCCAGTGTAGGGAGTAGTGGTCAGCAGCCGACCAGTACATCTGCGGGAGATGTGTGGCCTGCTTGGATTAATGCAGTGATCTCGCAGCTGACTGCGCATATCGATCGTAAGATCGATGAACGGCTCGGGCCTCTAGAGGCATCTATCGCCGAGATGTCACACCGTGTACATATCCTCAACGACAAGGTTGATACCTTGACTGAGGAGGTACGGGTAGCTATCACTTTCCCGGACGGCGATATTATCTGAGTGTTGTTTATGTACTTTTATCATATTATATGTATTTTATTTTTAATATTTGTAAGGAACAATATTATTTAATATATCTATGATTTTTTAATTATAATTCTCAATCTTCTTTAATGTTATATTTTTCAACTTCAATACTAAATCACTGCACTTCAAATATACATAAATATATGTATATATTTAAATATGTATATATAAATATATACACATTTATATATATATAAACATAAATATTTAAAATATATATAAATATATAATTATATTTTACAAATTCTGTATATATAATGTATACAAGTCAATTTTTTAGACTTGTATCCAAATTATGCAATATCAAAACCACATAAATTTAAAATTAGAACATATTTAATTAATTTAAATTTATAAGTAACGTTCGGACGTTACTTACTAAGGTTCGAATGTTTGCGCCAAAAAATTTCACGTTCGGACGTTAATTACTAAAGTTCGAACGTTTGCGCCAAAATTTTTTTACGTTCGAACGTAAGTAGCCACATGTCCGAACGTATGTGTGACGTTCGAACGTAATTTTCTCATTCGTTGGAACGTAAAAAAAAATCTTATCCGTCTTTAACAAAAACCGTCACAGAAAATACTTTTTAGTGACGATTTAGGGACTGTCACAAATTCCTAACTGTCACTAAAAATCAAATGTGTTGTAGTGTATATATTTGGCTAATATATAAAGAGTGCTTATATATGCAATCATATCTATAAATAGGTCGTGTTCATGTTGAGTTCACGGATTGTGTAACATATTTTCACCCATATTCATAATCAACATGACCAAAGTCTAATTTGGTTCAATTGATATTATTAAATGAGCTATTTGTATACTAAAATTACAATTAATTATGAGACGATATAAATAACAAGAAATTTGCTCAAATGATTTTTAAAAACATACAAATTTCGAGTAACTTCGTAATTATTTTTCTTAAAGTGTTATCGTTAACCTTACATAAAATATTTTAGATATATAAATAAAGTTATAGATCAATATAATATAAAAATTTTATTTGATCAAAAGGACATAATTTGGAACTAAAATTAAACGAATTATAAAGCTTGAAGTACGTACTCATATAATTATTTGTTCTAATTCGATTCGCCTATATATACTTATCTTAATTATAAGAATGGTAGCTAGTCTTGTCTTCTCACCATAGAAATAATTAATTATTTAATTAGGTATCAAATTAACAGATCACAACTAAAACTAAATTAATCCTACTTGGCCACTGCTTTTTTCCACCCAAAATGTTGGTGATATATACGGGTTCTTTCAACTTTCTAAGGGAGAATTAGGACATCTTGAGAACTTAGACCCGAATGAAGAAAAAATATTGTTTATGAGGAATAAACAAATAGCGCCGCTAGCTCGATCTCGATCTAGGCCGGGAATCCTATAATGAGCCACTACTACTTCCTACAATGAGTTGACTAATTTTTATTTAGCCAAAGTTTAATTAAAATACAACATTATCATGATCATGTACGTACCATGGCTCCTACCTAGCAGCTAATTCAGACCTTTGAATTAATGAATGGTACGTAATGATCAGCCCTAGCTAATAATTAATTAGGTCCATAAACTAATTTTCATTTAATTATATATAATCAATATTAATTATATTTATCATGATCTCAGGCCACTAGGGCCCGTCTCTCTTTGACCTAACCCTAGCTTGGCTCCATGATGTGTACATGCACCAGGTGAGCTATATATGCAAGATCAAACTAAACGGAAGATAAGTCGAAGAAAGGAATCCTAGCTGAAACCCACACAAATGGTACTGATCTTTGCCGTTGGCCTTAATTAATTCCTTAAGAATATATTAACGCCATGCGAACTCACTTTTAGTATCATTACCTGTACAATATTTATTCAGGCCGAATATTATTGATGATAATACTATTATATATTAATATATAATAATTAGATCATGTGTCATGGGTCATGTACTCGAGGTTCCGGCCCACACGGAAAACCCCCTGCAACCCTCGATCGTTGAATTCTAAGCTCCATATAAATTCTAAGCTCTCTCTTCAGCTTCTGCTGCAAGTCATATCTCATGAACTTGATCAGGAGTACTGATGAAAATGTACTTTACGTCATAAATCCTCCAAAACTCCAAGTCGTCATCCTTCAGAGAGTGTTGTGTATATATATATAGTCCTTTTTTTCCCCCCCGGAGAATATATATATATATATATTTATATATACATATAGAGAAGATAAAATTGCTATTCGTTTTGTGGTTCATATAAACAGAAGATATCTTTTATATAGCTACAAAAAGGAAAAATACAAGCAAACCCACTTCCTGCACTAGATTTCCTCGATATCTGTTGCAGCCCTTTATTCCACCCCTTTTCTTTTGCAGGGCTCTCTCTAGTCTCTGCCCCGTACGTCCCCTCTCTATCTCTCTTTTTCTTTGCGTCTTTTGTGTATACAAAGAGAGAAATTGTACGGTACCATTTTCTGCACAGGTCGCCGCGTTTTTCATATATCTCAGAGGTACGGTGGTCCTAGAAATCATGTGGGGTATTTTGATGAATTTCCGTATGGTGTCTGTTTACTTGCGTGTATTCTGTAATCTTATATACCTTGGGCTAATCTCAGTTTGATCTCTTCCTTAACTCTCTCGGCCATGCATAGACTTGTAGTCTTATCTCTTTCTCTCTCTTCGTATGTTTTTTTAGCTTAATTATGATGGCTTTTACTTCAAAGTCAATCCTAGCTAGATAGCCGGTTTAAATTATTAAATATAACTCTCTGTCAACTTGGCAGGTATAAAATGATGAGAACTTCACTGTCCGTGTGCAAACAAGTTCAGCCCCTCGTGAACTTTCCTGGAGTACCGGTCCTCGATATGGAATTGTTCCGTCGGAAAAACAAGGTTGTGATTGTAATGGGAGCAACTGGCACCGGCAAGTCAAGGCTGGCCATCGACTTGGCCACTCGTTTCCCGGCCGAGATTATAAATTCCGACAAAATGCAAGTTTACAAAGGACTTGACATCGTTACGAATAAAGTCACCGAAGAGGAGTGTCGTGGGGTCCCACACCATTTACTAGGAACTATGGATCCTGAATCCAACTTCACAGCAAACGATTTCTGCCATCATGCTTCTTTGGCCATGGAGTCTGTCACCGCCCGCGACCGACTCCCGATCATTGCCGGTGGCTCCAATTCTTATATTGCAGCGATGGTAAACCAACGTGCTGAATTTCGGATGAAGTACGAGTGTTGCTTCCTCTGGGTCGACGTTTCCTTGACTGTGCTCCATTCCTTTGTATCAGAGCGAGTCGACCGGATGGTGGAAGCCGGTTTGGTGGACGAAGTGAGGAAATTGTTCGACCCGGAAGCCGATTATTCGCGAGGAATCAGGCGCGCAATCGGTGTGCCTGAAATGGATAAATATTTAAGGATAGAAGCCACAGCCGATAAGAGAACTCGTGCTCGACTTCTTAAGGTAGCCATTGAGAAAATCAAGGAAAATACGTGTCTGTTGGCTTGTCGCCAGCTGCAAAAGATCCATCGTTTCCAGAACAAGTGGGAATGGAATATACATCGGCTCGACGCCACGGAAGTGTTCCGGAGGCGAAGCCACCTGGAGGCTGAAGAAGCGTGGGAGAAGCTCGTGGTCAGACCGAGCGACCTCATCGTCGACCGATTCCTGTACGACCAAAACCGAATATCCAGTAACATCGTATCACACGACGTCGCTGCGGCCGCTGTCATCGGCTCGCCAATGCCGATAGGAGCCGTGGCTGCAGCGACACGCTAGTGTTGGTGGGATCCTCAGAATCTAGCAATGACCATACCACGTGGCAGCTGGTACTCCGCCTCTCTTCTAATTTATTTTTCTTTATAGATTATTTGTTCACGGTAAAAAAAAAAATATTAATAAGGAAAAAGAAATAAAAAATAGAGAGTGGAGTGAGAGGTTGTTGTCAGGTCGTTATAAGTAGTACTTCACATTTGGCGGCCGTACAGTTCGGGAAGCATTTTAGAAAGCCGCGCCTGCTGTTGTACAACGTTGCGCAATTTTTCTCCATAGTTCTCACTTTTCCGTACAACATTGAGTTCGTTGTGTGTGGCGCGCGCCTGCATCAATCATGATACAGTTGGCTCCTTGTTCAGGGATGGTCCACCCGGTCTGCGAGGGTCGGATATTAATACTGTGTACGTAGTAGAAAGTCCAATAAACCCGTAGGCCCCACGGGATTGTAACGAGAGAGAGAGTGGTGTTTTGGTCTGTATGGTGTGACTGCACATCTTTATTTGACATGTCAGCTGTAATATTTTTGGCACCCATTATTGTATTTACTAAAGGATTGGAATATATGAATATCTAAAACAGGTGTCTTTGTCTCTTAATTAATGCTTGTTAGCACGATTAATCTACATGTCCATCCATCTCGTGCAAGTGAATATGCCATGATTTGACAGTTGATGTCGCAGTCAACGGTTCTGATCGAACGTTTCCAAGTACTATTCCATCTTGATTGATTTTTATTTGGGTGCAATTTTTTTTTTGTGTGTCTAGGGAATCTAAGAAAAAGGACGAAAGGGGAGGGAAGCAGTTGTAATTGGTAGGGCCAATCAGGACCCTTTATCAATATCCTCGATGCAGCCACATGATTCCAAAGCCTCTCGACTGTATAAAATGGGTGCATGGCCTTTATATATACCCACTCGGCACTCACCACCCCATGTTTTAAAAAAAAAAAAAAGTGCACTCATGACCTACGTTAGGAAAAAAAAACAACTTTTGTCTTTAAGCATCGATCGTCCCTTGATATAGTTGATCATGATCATATACTTGAACCAAGCTGGGAAAAAGGATAAAAGTGGTCCATTATATATATTATATGCATGTAATATAATAAGTTGTCAATATCACTTTTCACTAAAGACGCTAGCTTTAGTATATCTTTGGCTTTGCATCCAACATATAAGGAAAGCGAAGTGCATGGTAATGATTTTCTAAAGCTACTTCGAATGGTATCTCATGTCTTCACGATCACATCTCGCATTGGGAGAGTATATATATTTTGCAGGAAATGGCATGTTTTTATAGTAATTAGTCGGCATATATATATATATATATATATATATAGTTAATTCATTGTAAAGCAAGCATATGTATCATTTCAGGAAGTCTTTGTCATGTCAAGATCACGTACGGAACTATAAATTATAGAGTTTTAATTTACAGATCAAAAGGCTGATCAACATATATACACACGCATACAGCGGATTCTGAAAAGCTTGAGAGAATAAAGAAGCTGCTGGACAGTGGAGCATAAACAAACTGCTGGGAATTTCTGCAAGGACCCATGTCTCTGTTGTTTCTCAGTTTAATCAATTTGTCTAATTCCCTTGTGCTTCCTCTTGTGATTCTACAGCTAGCCCCAGGGGTTCACACATGCAAATTATTAAACTTGATCGTATATATATAAATATATTTATATATATATTGCAACTTAATTAGCTATATATATATAGGTTATTGAACGAGGCCATGCATGCCAATCATGTAAACATGCAGTAAGCTAGCTTGCTTTTAGGAGTACTAACATCGTCCCAAGTTCACATGATGCATGTACAAGCTGGCCGTAACCTTCCAGTAAAACCTATATATATAATTACATTAATTAATATATATTAGATATATACCACAAGTCTATTAAATTATAAGTAGCGTACGTGTGCATTACATATATGACGGTACGAGACAAAGTTATAGGTCGTACGTCCATCACAAGTACTAGCTAGAGAAAACGAAAGATTACGTACTCATGTTTGTCTTCCAAAAACAAACAAAAAGAAAAGCAAAAAATCTAGGGCCGGAGCATGTGAACCTTGGTGATCAGTTTTCAGGCAGTCTCTTTCGATGGATAGATCAGAATATAATTGTAAGGATAAAATAAAATCTTCTTCAGAAATTAAAGTACTGTGCGTACTGGGGAAAAGATTAATGTAGTAGAATATTGTGACCCGCGCGGGGCCCTCTCAATTTTTTGTGTATTCCCCCCCTTTGTTGAGATCAGTCTTTTCGAGAGGTATTGATGCCCGCACTGCGCGCATATCGTTACTTTGACGTTGGAGAATCCTAATTGCGCGCGGTAACATGATGATCTATTACTTTATTTTTAACTGGATATTTCTTGCACATGCATCTGACTATGTCATTATCAGTCTTCCGAACGAGGCCATGCAGATGTACATCTAAGGGGGGTTATAAGCTGCTGGCCATTGAGAGTCGAGAACAACCACCTTCAACGTATGAGATCATGAGGTTAAGTACTCAAGGTTCCAAAAATTAGAATTGGGTTTAAAATCGGGTGATTCATGAATAAATTGAATCGGATGATCCATGAAAATTTTGAATTGATTATTTCAATATTGATAAAAGTATTAAAAATCATATGTAATGAAATTCAAGCATTTAATCTATATATATATATATATATATATAAAAGAGTATAAAATATAAATTTATTTACTAGTTTCAATAAAAACATGATATATATCATGAATCAAAATATATTTTCAATAAATATGTAATTTATGTATTTAATCTCAATTGTAGACACTTTTTTGCCTCATATACGAAGAAGATAAAGACCATTAAGTTATAAGTTCATGACAAATGTAGTATTTTTTATAAAACAAATATATTACAACTAATCTCCTAATTTGTCTGCTCAATTAGAGAAAATAAAGAATTACATGTTTTATCTTTCGAGTTTTTTATGATTCTTATTCAATACAACGATGAAAAAAGTTAATATATGTTCATTTCTATAATATTTTTGTACAACAAATTAAAAAGGAAATAACTCAATTGTTAAACAACTTAAAAATAAATATAGTTTTCAATTAATTAGAATTGGTTTAAATCGGTATAAAATCGGTTAGAATCGATCTGAATTGGTCGATTGAAATAATTCAATAGACAATTAAAAAAATCACTAAAATGGGTTCAATTTTTTACCGACTCAATTTGAATCAACTTAATCAACTTGAATATTTTAATTAGTGGGTTTTTATGGTGTAATTTATGTGAGCATGCACCTTAATTGGGACATGCACCCAGCCACCCTCAATAGTTGGGCTATTTGGGCCCGTTTCTTTGGGATATGGGACCAAGCAACTGATATTATCCTTGATTTATAATTTTAAAACATTTTTAAGTTTTATAGTTTGTGCATGATCGATTAATTAGATCCTAAAAGGCATGGTACTAAAAGTCTAAATCAAATACCTTCTTCGATCTTTAGATGAAATAATAACAATATTCCACTAAATAATAGGCTGATTAGAATTTATATTATTTTTAAAATCTATGTACGGATCACCTAGATAATGAATATTGTAATTTTTCAGTTATAACTTTCTAGAAAATTGAGTGGTATCAAATTTTGTAGTGATATATCAACATCGCACTAAAGAGAATAGTCGTAATATATATATATAATAATATGATACCGAAAGTTCTCGATAAAGATCTCTGCAATTCATCATGTTATTTTGGGTACATTCTAGCTAGCTAGCACGTATTAATGTTAAATTAATTCATCCAAGAGAATACTACTCAATAGATTAAAAATTTAAAACCAATTAATTAATTAAGCTCCAATAATATTTTACTATTGACTAATTCGATTGAGCCAAGTGGTGAAAAGCTGAGAACCCGATCCCTTGATCTCTCCAAAGAAAAGATTAATTAACAAAGGACTAATGCCTTGAAACGGAAACGAATAATTTGGAAAGCACAAAAATGATCAAATATATATATATAAATATATATATATTATATAATTTGAACGTCCCAGATCACTTTTTACAAACTTTACGTACAACTAAATTATAAATTACTGAATTATATAACTGATCATTTGTCTTGTCATAAATATACCTAATTAACTACCTTCGATCGAATCCATATACGCACATAGGTACGTGCATTTACTTTGATAAAAGATATATTTTAAGAACTTTATGCTTTCAAGTCTTTACGATCTATTTAAAAATCATCTCAATTCATATCATTCATTTGATTTAATTATTATATTTTTTTCAAAATTTTAAATGTAATATTGTAAAGGACATGTTTTGCACTACCAACCGTACAGATAATTCTGTGATGATAAAGGATCGGCGCTGATCGTCCTGTGTAAACTTCGATGCTTAAGTTAATAATAATGTAAAGATAAATGTATATAAAAATGGAGATGGAAATGTTTGTTACCTCTAACAAATTATTTATAGATGGTTGTGGTGTGATGGTGATTGACTCTGGTCGTGTGCTTGTCCTTCATGATCCCTTATTAACAGGAGAAGATATCTCCCGTTTTGTAGGAGTCATCTTACTTAAGATATTTATGTTCAACTGTAGGCCTTATCTTTAGTTCTCCGTGATTCATCTTATCCTGCAATTGTGGTTATGAGCCCTCTTTCCGTGAGGCTTCTAGCTGAAAGCTTCCAATAAGCCTTCTTAGGCATATGGATAGGCTTGGCTCTTAGAGATGAGCTCAAAGTCCAGGAGTCTAAATGTCCTCTTCAATTATCCTGTTAATTTCCTTTGTGCTGGCACATAGAAAATTAATCATTCAAGTTTTTTTATTACTTACCCCGTTAGCTTATAAGCATTTATTCATTCTTTTCCTTCTTTGGCCATAGTTTATGCTAGGTGGCGTGCACCAACCTTCACCCTTTCTTCTTTAAGGAGAGACATGGCTTGCATCAGCCATAACTATTCCCGTTAATTTAATGATCTTAAAAAAGAAGTGTAACTGCCGGTGCAGCCAACCTTTCAGATTCCCAAGAACCTTTATGATTACCTTTCTCGTATGTGCTTTACACGCTATTTACTTCCCGTAACCTCTTTCTTCACTTTTCTTTACTCTTTCATCTTCCTCATACTTCTTTGTATTCCCCTATGTTTCCGTCTCGTTTCTTCACTCTTCCTTTCTCTTCGGATTCCCTCGTACTCCCATATGCTTTCCTCGCATTTCTTTCTTCAAGATATTCTCCATGCCTAGTCATAGCTCCGCCAAGAAATCCCCCAAACAAAAGCCCGAATCTTCTCTCACCCATCAACCTACTTCTTGTGATGGGTATTCATGGCGCTTGGTTCTAGATATGGAAGACCTCGTCGAACTGAGGGAGTCATTTTGAATCCTTGACTCAATAGACATGAACATTTCGGAAAAGGGGGTGTATTGATGAGGAGGGCTATGGCAGGGATGTAGCCCTAACAGTGC
Source organism: Cyclocarya paliurus (assembly GCA_029856935.1). NCBI lineage: Eukaryota > Viridiplantae > Streptophyta > Magnoliopsida > Fagales > Juglandaceae > Cyclocarya > Cyclocarya paliurus. Next base: position 1,561,856 of record JARVXP010000463.1, read on the forward strand.
GTGATGTTATGCATTTCTTAAAGCTTACTCTTGCCCAACTTCACAGTAAAGCCTAGCGCATGATGATGTGCACCTGCATTGTTTTTCGTCGAGTTTTTGAGCTCCTGGGGGAGAGGTACCCTAACTTTATGGCGAAGAAATTCCTTTCTTTTTACGGGATGGTGCCCCTATCGGGGAACATTTGTAACTTTCGTGTGGGCGGGCAATGCCTGCGGCCTTTGAAGTTATTCCAACGCCAAACAATGGACTAGTAAGTTGTTTTTTATTTCTAGCAGTGGCAAGGAGTATTCCGCCGATGAGATGCTCATAAAGGATTATCCCGTTTCTTCCAACTGGGGGTGTATCCCTGATGATAATCAATTGTTATTAGAGTTGACTGATAGTCAACAAAATGGAGTGAACCTTGTTCGTGATTGGGCGAAGGACCACAACCACGATGGTCTGTGGTCAGAAGACTTTCTTTCTGATTGAGTATTGATAGATTCTTGTTGGTGCCTAGTCGCGCCCATGTCATGGGGAAGAAACTCAAACCAGTTCCCCCTCCAGTGAAATGAAGTGCTCCCCAGACTGGGGGGCCAAAAATGAAGCGCCCTTGCAGTGAGGGCGCAACACCTGTTAATGCTTCTGGTTCTCTTGGGAAGTCGACTCAGGGGGCGAACATGGATGTGATTGTTCCTAGGGTGGCTACGTTGGCGGCGTCCCTTGTTAAAGCCTCCCCATCAGCGAGCCCAGGTCTTGACGACTTGGGTGCTTTGATGAAGCAGGCCATAGAGGACCTTTCGTTGACCTATGATTTTGGACCCCCTTTGGGGAATGACTCTGCAAATGCCTCTTTTGAATTCCCCTCGATCCCTGGTGTGGACCCCTCTTCTGGTGAGAGTGATTTCAGTGACATATACGCCGCCTTTGCTTTAGGCCTACCTAGGGAATGGGTGCTTGATGTTCCTGCTTTTGCGGTTTGTGACACTGCGACTGAAGCTGTCGGTGGAAGCACTGCCTCCCGAGGGGGCTAGATTCTTCTATGCATTCCCTGCCTACAACCATTTCTAGCGGCAAGACTCCACCCACAGATAAGGATAGCGTGTCCATCCCTTCGCCGACTCTATCGTCATTTGGCAGGGATGGGGACATCACCCCTTGGGAGGGCGGCAGTGCCCTTGAAGATTAGGTAGGCTCTGAAGTAGGTGTTCAACGTGAATATCAGGTTGGTGGACGAGTCGGAGTCCACCAAGATGAGTAAGTGAGGGAACATGTTGGCGCTCATGTTGAAGACGTCTTATTCGCACCCCCTCCTGAAGTTACTATGGACCCAAACCTTAGCTTGGGGCGGCCAGCGTGGGTTGAGGTCAATACGATGGGGGACGCCAGTCGAGTGGAAGATGTTGGCCCCCGTAGTTCTTCACCTCTGTCAGAGGTAGTCGTGGAAATGACTAGGCACCAGAGGAAAATGTTAACTCCAGTAAGGTTCATTCTTTCCTTTTCATGCTTATATGTAGGTGCCTTTTAGAGCTTGCATGGGACTTTATCTAGCTCTTTGCACTTTCTGTAGAACATAGAGGCTTTGACATCTTGGATCGTCGAGGAGAAGGCTTTTTTGGAGGAGGAGGTCTGTGAGAGGCAGAAGTTCTCTTACTTTGCTAAGCAAGAGTACGACTGCCTTAAGGTTGAGAGGGATTACCTGCAAGGCTATCTGGAGCAGTTAGATGGTTATGTTCGGTCCTTGGAGGCTGATCTTGACTCTCTTCATGAGGAGTCATCCAGCCTCCGCTCCGAACTTCTTCGTATTGAGAACCTCCACGTCTGCGATAGCTTTGCCTTGCATATGGTAGAAATGGAGAGAGCCGCCACCCGGGCGGAGGTGCTACACGTTAAGGGGGTGCTAGACTCTTCCGAGCGATCCCAGTTGGATGCTGAGAGAAAGTACTAGGAAGCATCTGCTTCTTTGGCTTCTTCTGAAGAGAGGCGTGAAAAGGTGGCTAAGGAGCTGGCTCAAAGGAATGAGGCATTCTGGAAGGAGCGCCATGAAAAAGACACCGAGATTAACGAGCTGCAAGGTGCGTTGGTTCAGGTGGAGCCCGATTTTGACTAGTATAAAAAGGATTGTGCGGAGTTTGATGCTCGTCAAGACCAGACGATTGATACTGTGTCCAGGTTGGTTAGAGAGATGAACGAGATGCGGGAGGTGCGGGTAAGGTTGGAGCCTCAGCTAATTGTTGCGAACAACGAAATTCTTCGACTGCACTCTTAGTTAGTAGCCGTTAGAGTTGTTAGAGACAGGGCTTTTGGATATGGGTATGGCGCAGGATTGGCACGCTTAAAGATGCACCTGCTGGCCAACCCTCAGACTGACCTGAGGAGTATAAACTTGGAGTACTTCAAGCTTGATGCCGCTGCCTATCAATATGCAGATTCTATGGGTCAGGACTAATGCCAGACGCCTTTCCCCGTCCCTCGCCTCAAGAGTGAAAAATTTTCCTTAATGTATATTAATTGTTTAATTGTTGGGCCTTTGTTTTTGGGCACTTGCAAATCTTGTACTTCTTTCGAACATTTTGGTTGTTGGTTCATATTGTTTTGTTCATTTTCTTGTTTTTGCTCTTATTCTTTGGCGGTATTATTCACTGTTTAGTCGTGCTCACAGACTTGCCTTTGTGCTTTAGGTTTAATGGGTTGTTGTCTTGTGAACTTGGAATTCATGGGGTCTTCTGATCTCCACGTCTTCGTTGATTGCCTTAGGAATGTGCTCATCAAGGCTTTTTTTATCCTTTGTGCTTGCTCTAGCTATTTTACAAGTATTCAACTTTACCCTTCGGCTATTAACTTTGGAGAGGGTCATGTGGTCTGCTGACCTCCACACCCGTTTGTTTGCACTACGAATGTGTAACTCAACTTCTGGTGGCTAACTTTGGAGATGGTTGTGTGGTCTTTTGACCTCCACGCCCATTCGTTTCATCGTGAGGAGTGTGTAACTCAGCTTCTAATGGCTAATTTTGGAGATGGTCGTGTGGTCGTCTGACCTCCATGCCAGTTCGTTTGAACTGCGAGTGTGTAACTTGGCTTTTAGTGGCTAACTTTGGAGATGGTCGTGTGGTCGTCTGACCTCTATGCCCATTCGATTGCATAGTGTGTAACTCAGTTTTTGGCGGCTAACTTTGAAGAGGGTCTTGTGGTCGTCTGACCTTCACGCTCGTTCGATAGCATCGCGAGTGTGTGACTTGGCTTCTTGGTGGCTAACTTTGGAGAGGGTCGTGTGGTCTTCTGACCTCCACGTCCGTTTGTTTGCACCGTGAGCTCCGCCAAGACATGAATAATATTAAAAAGTTATATTATATTAAACAATAAACAATTTAACTTTTTAAAATCTCAAAATATGAATAATATGAAAAAGTTAAATTATAACAATATTTTATTCAACTTTCAACTCTCATATCATTTTATCTCAACTCAATTCATTATCCAAACCTCCCATAATTCTCTTGTATATTACTCGGCAAAACATCTAGCTCTATACCCTATGCTAGCTTCGAGAACTTACAGAACGAGGCAACTAAACCTTTAGAATAATGATACATGCCATTCAACATTTTTCACAACTTTGTTTTAAATTTAGGACAGTTTTGAGAAATTTTGGAATTTAAATAAAAATAAAATTTCAGTATTTTTTTTATAAAAGAAGTGTTAGATCATCATCTTCAAAAAGATCTTATAAAATGAAGTTACGTAGTTATATATATATATATATATCATATGTTAAATCTATCTTATAATAAAAAAGAGTTTTACAATCTAACATAGTTTGATAACAAAAACACAATTTGTGAGATTTTTTATGTTCGCTTTGTGCAAGAATTTCAAAGCCATTCTTCACAAAATACAAGGAGCTTTTGAGACCGAAACATATATGTAGTTAAAGTCTTTAACAACTATGCAATCCACCTAGCTAGGAGGCCGATCAAACCAACAAGGTCTACGGCAAGAACCGAAGCCTTCACGATTATAGCAGCAGTAGTTAGTAGAAAAAATTCATCTTGGGCCTGTCGTCCATCATGATTGGGCTCACAAAAGGCCTTAAATGGATTTTGCTTTTCTACATTTGGATCTAAAATATTGTTATATCATCTCTAAAATAAATAATAGTTCAAACAATTAAAACTTATGTTTCGTTGTTTTCGAAAAATATCTTATTTCACCTCAATTTTATTATTATATTTTTTTTAATTTTAATATAAAATAAAATAAATAATTCAACTTTTTCAAATTCATCTTATCTTCTCTCACCTAATCATTACAACTTTTTCAAATTTCAATACAAAATAAAATAAACAATTCATTTCATCTTAAAAGTTTTCATCTCATCTTTAAAAACAAACAAGATTAATTTTCTAGAAAAGAAAATACGTGATTTGTGAGAACTGCTGAGCATTTGTAAATATGGAAATTTTTAAGTTTTTTTTTTTTTTTGACAAAAAAGGATTATAGATTTATTTTATAATAATATACATAACATAATATTTATAAAAAAAAATGAAAATATATGTCACTGTTTTTTTTTATTTTATTTACAAATATATGTCACTGTTACATTGAGTGGATTCGGATCTTTTTCGTATGGGCAGTCAAACATACACGCGAGTCAACAGTGGATCACTCCACTATCCTTAACAGTGACGACAGGTTTACAGCACGACCGCCGTTAGATCCTCAACGTGGCCCCGTTGTGGGGACGCCATCCTAACGAAGCCTCGTTGACTCCGCCACGTGGTCACACCCTGTGATTCTCTCTCATTAATTATAAAGTGTTGCTAGCCGCCAGCTTAACCGTTGCGTAATACAAATTGAAATTTTAATTTTAATTTTGATTTTTTTAATATTATTAAAAATAAAAATACATCGAATATTAAAAATTATTTTCTTTAATTATAATAATCAAAATTGGCATTTTTCCTAACTATAATTCAGCATCACCGACTAGCCTCTGGACCAGCGAACTCCAGCAAACAATAGTCAAAATACGAACGTCGAAGCAGAAGGAGAAGTGGAAGGAGAGTGAAAGCAGCCGCGATGCACCTGATAAATGCCGTCACGGCAACTCGGTCGCTGACTAGGAAACTGGAATCGGAGGTCGGCTTGAGCGACATATCGTTCGGATCGGTTTGGTGGTTCGTGTACGCTGGGCTATCGTGCTTCCTGGTCCTCTTCGCCGGGATCATGTCTGGCCTCACCCTCGGCCTCATGTCCCTCAGCCGCGTCGACCTCGAAATCCTCCAGCGTAGCGGCACCTCCACCGAGAAAAAGCAAGCAGGTTCGGTTCCATTTCGAAATCAGGCTGCTTTGTCCCCGATTGCATGTAATACCGGGTTCGTTTCGATTTTAAATTATACTTAATATTGTTTTGTTGGATTTTTGTGCAGCTACTATACTTCCGGTGGTACAAAAGCAGCACCAGCTTCTTGTGACTCTGCTTTTGTGTAATGCCGCTTCCATGGAGGTAATTAAGTTCTTTGGAATCTATGTTTCTGATAATATTCGTGATAAATTTGGTTTGAATTTAATCCGACTCTTTCGGATTAATATCAATTTGATCTAAGCGTTAAAAATCTGATAGGATGTTTGAACATAGTTTGCGTCAATGTATGTATTTAGATAAGCGGGGAAATTTGAGAACTTGATAAATATGAGATTCTAAAGAGGAAATTATCCGCCAATACGAAAACATGATTTTTTTTTTTCTATAAGTATACGAAAACATGATATTTAAAATGAAAAATAACCAAAAGGAAATCTCTTTGGCGTTATGTCAATTCAGGTATTGAAGATAATGGCATTTTTATATTTATACCACTACTTGACCATGTTTAGTTGCATTTTCAGCTATTGGCTTTGACATTGGCAATGTGCAGGCCCTTCCTATTTATCTGGATAAGCTTTTCAATGAGTACGTCGCAATCATACTTTCTGTAACTTTCGTTCTTGCTTTTGGAGAGGTATGCTTTTTTACGAACTCTCGTACTTTTGCCAGTTTGGCTACATTGTTTGAAGCTACAATTTCTTTATTTGAATGGGATCAATTATCATGCTTCCTTTCATTTTTCAGGTTATTCCACAATCAATATGCACAAGATATGGACTTGCTGTAGGGGCCAGTTTTGTATGGCTTGTGAGAGTTTTGATGATAATTTGCTATCCAATAGCTTATCCCATCGGAAAGGTAAAATAGGTAGAATAGAAGCCTGGATTCTGATAATTTCTTGTGAATGTGAGATTTGTCTGGTGTTGCTCATTTGAGGTGGTTCCAGAGAAAATTGCAGCATTCCCCCCCCCCCCCCCCCCCCCCCGGTGGAAAAATTTGTCATCATAAACCTTCCCTTTAACCATAGTTATCCTTTATAGTACCTTATCTGTAAAACAGACATGTAGAATGAAGCTTTTGTATAATTTTATCATCCTTTGTTTATATGTCCCGAAATAGCTCAATAATGGAGAACATATGTGAGTTTGCATATGATATCAAAGAGCACTTTCACTAAACTTATGGCTAAAGTCATGCCCTCAATCTTCTACTTCTGGTAGCCTTTTGACTGATATTTACTCCTAAATACTTCAAATATACCTGGTTCAGGTTCTGGACTGTGTACTGGGACATGATGAGGCATTATTTAGGCGAGCTCAGCTAAAAGCTCTTGTCTCCATCCACGGCAAGGAGGTAAAGCCCTTTGGAGTTAGCATACATAAAGCACTGAAATGATCACTTGGTAAAATCATTGGTGCCCATAATGCTTAAGCTGCCTAAATGTATCTTGGGCCTTTTTCTTCTTACTATAGCTTGTTGCTCTTTTAATGCTTAGGCTGGGAAGGGAGGTGAACTTTCACATGATGAGACGACGATTATTAGTGGAGCACTAGATTTGACTGGGAAGGTAAAAAACGTAACTCAAACTGGTATGTTTGTGGCTGTTTTTATATTATTGTTGTACTTGAGCATTTTTAGAATTTCTAGAGTTAGCCCTTTAGTTTAAAAATATAAAACAAAAAACATTCTCGAGTACACCTGAGGAAATTTCTTACATCACTCTTTTATTTTTTATTTTTTATAAGAGATGATTTTATTAATGATGATAGGGAATTAGCTTTAATTTTCAGAGATGGGTCTCCTAGATCCCATAATTGACCATTTTCTCTTCGTACAAACCTCAGTGCCTGCATGCAGGCACGCAATCTTCACTCCTGCAGTCCTCACCGGAGCTGACTTCCCTCTTCCTCTCTGAATCTTTCCCCTCTTCATCTCCTTTCTTTCTTTCCCTTGTTTTCTCTCTACTCCTACTCTGTTCTGATGGAAGAAGTTAGGTGTCTTATGGTGGAATCGAGAACATTCATTTTTTCAAAGGTGGATGGCAATAGACTTTGTATCACTGAAAGAAACAGACGTATGGTTTTGTTCCTCCTCGTCAATGGGGCATCGGCTTCATGGGTGGTAAAAATGGTAGTGGAAGCCATTGATTCTCGTCGGCGTGAAGGTTTGTCCAAAAAGTTGAGGGTGGGTAACGGGGTCCTCACCTTGCAACATCACATAAATCTAAGGGGCTGCTATCTACACTTGGAGGAGTTTTACAATGGCAGAAGAAGGAGCTCTTTGATAGTGCTTGAAGGTGATAAGGGTAGCGGCTGGGAGGGGTTTGCTTACCACCTCAAAAAGATGGCTGATCACGTGGAGGTGCACCCAGAGGGTGGTTCGCGCCGGGGTGGGGGGGCCTAGTCTTGGGTTGGAATTAGAGAGGTTAAACACTTCAGCCACCTACGCCTCTGCCTTGGTTGGTTCCTCGGTAGATTGCAACTCTGCCATGGCGTTGAAGGGCAAGTTGCTGTAGAGTGGAAATGGAAATGGTCCTTGCCTAGTGGTCATGGGGGGGGGGTCTTCTGACACATGTAAAAAGGTGGGGGAAGTGGAAGATGTTCTCTGGGTTGTCAGAGCTCAACTTTCTAGAGTACTAGAAGAAGTTTCCGTATTGATGCAAAAAGTTGATTTGGGATTGAGTATGGTGATGGGATTGGGCAGTGAGTCTACAGTTTCTTTAGTATTTTCTTATTCTAAAGACGTAAGGCAAGGGTCTTTCTCGAATGTGGGTAGTGGGCCATTAGTCAAGGATGGGCTAGGCACACATGTAAGGCCCGTGAGCCTTAACTTGCAGGTGGATCCTCTCAGCTCTCAGCCACGGGCCGAGCCCACAGTCAAGGGCCATGAGTCCCTCTAAAAGGCCCTTTTGCACGGAATGGTAGGCCTAGCAACCCGAGCCCTCTAGCGCTAGCCTGCAAAGGGTTTTCCCGCCGGCGGTTGCTCTGGCCACCTTTGTCAAGACCTCTAGAAAAGTAGCCCACGGTCGAGCAGCCCATGCCTTGGCCATGTCGGGGACAGGCCAAGGCAAGACTTGGACACTGCCCCTGACACGCCCCATAGCCAACTTGCATGCATGTCTTGCATGCCCATGCGTAGGCTGGGCGAGGTTAGTGGCCGTGAGTAGCACAACGCACCTGGCATGCGCACGCCCATGCGCGCACAGCTTGGCATGCGCACGCCCATGTGTTGCAGGCCCATGCGCATGCCTCTGCGCCACGTAGCCACGCCCCAGCACCTACCCAGCTGCACGCCCAGCATGCTAGCGAGGTTAGTGGCATGTCTTAACAGGCATGTCATCCAGTGCATGGCTCCAGCCTGTGCCCTGCAGGCAAGGCCAGTGGCATGCCCACAAGGCATGCCATCCGGCACATGACTCCAAACCATGCCTTGCAGCACCAAAGCCCAGGCCACTTGCCTGGGCCATGCAGTACGCACGCACGGCACACTGCCAAGACCGCCGACAGGCCTTGCACGACACCATGTTGTGCCCACCAGCAAGCCCATGCATGGCTCCCTACCATGCCTTTCAGCAGACCATACCGTGCACCACACCAGCCATGGACCAGCCCAGCCCAGCCGAGGGCCATGAACCATCCTAGCCCATCCATGGGCCAATGCAAGCCACGGGCCACCTTGGCCCTTGCAACCTATGTTATTGCTTTTCTTTTATTTTTATTCTAATATTTTTCTAGAGACCTTTTGGAGGTTTCCACTTTGCAATCTCTATAAATAGGACTCTTAGTCATTTCATTTACATCTTTTGACAATTCCCTTTGTGGACGGTTTATTGTTCTTGAGATCATTTTCGGTGCTTAGTACTTGGGCTCTTTGGGGTGTAATTCGTGAATCCCTAAGAAGAAATCACACTTTGCTATTCGTGAATAAATGTGATTCAAGTTATCAATCTTATGAGTATTATTCAGTTCATCTCTTGTCTTCCATTCTTTCTCAATTGATCTTATTATTTTATGTGCATTGTTCTTGTGAATTCTTGTGTTATTCGGCCAACAAACACAATCCATCCCCTAGCATCCATTTGATCTTTCCCACACACATATTTCGGCCAACCTAGTGTTTGCTCTACTTTCCATATTCGACAACTTCCATAATTACCCTTCATCCATCCCACTTAAGCCCTAGCTAAAATCTCCACTTACCATATTCGGCTACACCATAAATATTTTCCTTCTTCCACCATTCATAAACCCTAGCCAAAGTCACCAAGTCCCTATAAGGTAATTCTTACCTTTTATGTATGCTTGAATTCATCCATATCACATCCCTTGATTTAAGGAATTACCATTCACCATCAATTCCTTAAATCTCTCATTTCCGAAAACAACTCAAGTCAACCACAAACCTTCCATACTAGCCAAAACAGAATCCATCATCTTCCTAAAAAGATTCCTACCACTTAGGAATTTTTCCTAAAACATCTCCAACCCGTCCAACCCTAGCCAAACCCCAACTCGGCAACCCTAGTTGACCTACCACCCGAAACCCTAACCTCACTTCTCTCATCAAACCCTAGCCTCCATCTACTCGGCACCACACTCAAGAACAAGCCATAGCCTAACCACATTGCATTGCATTCCATCAAACACTTAGATCACCCAATTGCATCATCATCATCACTTTCATCACTCAAACACTAAACCTTCATCAACCTAGGAGCCCTCCATTGCCACGGAAGTTGAAGGCCAAGCAAGTTGGCAAAGCCCACTCGGTCATCATCATCTCCAAGGCGAGCTCGTGGACCTTAGTGTTTAGGGATAAGACCAAGGTCCCAAACCCCCACCGCCGTCATAGAACACACCGACTGTCGATGGCGGACCTCCCGACATGCGTCAGGTTTATCCGTTGGCCTCAAACGAGACGCCTTGACATGCGATGGCCTCTGAGTTGGCTGTGATGGATGTTGCTTGCTATTCCCAGACCACCGTCAACCCCCTGTTGGCACAGAAAGGGCTGTTGGTCACCGAGGACCTTTCGGACTGTACTTTGGAGTAGCTCCCGGCGGCGGTTGGCAAGACTAGCAGTGTTGGGGTGTCGTCCTCTTCTGGGCCAGTTACGGGGGAAGCTCCTGAAGCCCCTCAACTTTTGTTAGGTCTCTCAGAGACTATCTCTAGGATCCTGTGCATAGTGGAGGAAGAGGATGTCGACTTTTCCTTGGATGGGGGGATCTCGGATGTTGTATCATCTTATGGGTCAGATTTACAGCTTGTATGCAAGGAGCTAGGGGCTGACACTCAGTTAATTGACCTGGGTGAACCCGGGGATGCACCTAGCCGTCTTTGTTCGTTGCCACCACCAGTTTCATGGGCTGATTTACAATCAGATTGGGTCCTCCAAAAGGTCCACGATATGCGTAATTGCATGGGGATGTCCTGTGAGGGTTTTGAGGACCAGCTGCAAGCTCTACTTATCACCATAAAAGCAGGTTAGCCTTTACTTACTAGATCTACAGTTAAGAAGGATAGGGAGCTTAAGAGACTTGCCTGCTCCATAAACTATGATGCCCGGGAGGGTAGTGCGAGTAGGGGGCGACACAAGGATAGGATGAATCTTGGCGATCCATGAAGCCCAAGATTTTCTCATGGAATGTTCAGGGGTTGAATGACCCAAACAAGTGCCTTAAAGTGAAGAATTTATTAAGGGAATGGAAGGCAGGTGTTATTTGTTTGCAGGAGATGAAACTAAAGTTTATTGATAGGCGCATCCTTAGAAGTTTGTGGAATTTTTCTCATGTAGGATGGATGACCCTTGCTTCTAAGGGTGCTTCAGGGGGTATTATGGTGATGTGGGACAAGAGAGCAGTTAAGTTTGTGGAGGAATGCGTCGGTGAATTTTTGGTAGCATGTTCTTTCTCAAATGTGGATGATGGTTTTGATTGTGAGTTTGTTGGTGTTTACGGGCCCAACGATGACAGCAGTCGAAAACTTCTCTGGGACTAGATTGCTGGTTTGTGTAGTTGGTGGGATGTTCCGTGGTGTATCGGGGTTGATTTCAATGTTACTCGGTTTCCAAGTGAGCGGTTGGGGGTTTCTAACATGGGTTCAACCATGGCTGATTTCTCAGCTCTTTTATTTGAGTTAGACTTGGTGGATCTCCTTTTAGCAAGGGGAGACTTCACTTGGTCAAACGGAAGGGCCTGGTCCAGGTTGGATAGGTTCATTGTTTCTCCTTCTTGGGAAACCCACTTCCCCAATTTATGCCAAAAACCGCTCCCTCGGCTTTGCTTTGATCATTTCCCCCTTTTGCTAGATTGTGGGGGTCTCCATGAGGGATGAAGATACTTCATATCAGCTCGTGGTGGGCCTCATATAAGCTCTCGGGCACTCCTAGTTTTATTTTAGCTGGGAAGCTTAAAGTTTTGAAGAATGATTTAAGAAAATGGAATTTGGAAGTCTTGGGGAACATCAATGACTAGTGGGACAAACTCTTTATGGAGCTGAAGCAACTTGATGAAAAAGAGGCGGAAATGGCTCTATCGGCTGATGATAGGGCAAGGAAAGTGACTGTAGTTGCTGAGCTGGAAAAAAATCACTCTTATGGAGGAGATCTCGTGGAGGCAAAAATCACGGGCCCTTTGGTTGATGAAAGGGGATAGGAGTATAAAGTTTTTTCATAGCATTGCAAACTCTCATTGAAGACAATGCCATAGAGGTTCTTCATGTGGAGGGTAGGGCTTTACTTGGTAGAGATGCCATTAAGGATCGTATTGTCCACTTTTATGATAAGCTTTTGACAGAGCAGTACCTTTGGAGGCCTAAGGTAGATGGTCTAGTTTTTGATTCTATTGATCACACAAGCGTGGCTTGGTTGGAGAGGCCGTTCGAAGAAGATGAGGTGCTTGGTGTGCTAAAAGGTATAGACAAAGATAAAGCACCGGCTTTCTAATGGTTTTTTTCCACACTTGTTGGGACTTTGTCAAGGAGGATCTAACGAAGGTTTTTATCGAATTTAACTCTTTTATGAAATTTGACAAGAGCCTTAATGTTTCTTGCATCGCTCTTATTCCCAAGAGGGCAAGGTCGGTGGAAGTGAATGATTTCCGTCCCAAAAGCTTGGTAAGTGGGGTTTATAAGATCATCTCTAAGGCCTAGCGAAGCGGTTGAGCGAAGTCATGGGGAAGATCATCCTGAAGTCCCAAAATGCTTTTGTGAAAGACAAATACTATACTCGATTCTCATTGCTAACGAATGCCTGGATAGTAGAGTCAGAGCAGACATTTCTGGTATCTTGTGTAAATTGGATATGGAAAAGGCATTTGATCATGTGAACTGGGATTTCTTGTTGTATATACTTGGTAGGTACGGCTTTGGGGAAAAATGGTGTCAGTGGATAAAGCATTATATTACAACTGTCAGATTCTCTGTCTTGGTCAATGGCACTCCCGAAGGCTTCTTCAACAGTTCTCGGGGTTTGAGACAAGGAGATCCATTATCCCCACTCCTATTTATTCTAGTCATGGATGTGTTGAGTCGAATGCTGGAAGGGGTGGTGGATAGGGGTTTCATTTCGGGTTTCTCAGTGGGTGGTTCTTCGCATGGAAGCTTGACAGCCTCTCATCTTCTCTTTGCCCGATGATACGTTGATTTTTTGTGACCCGGATCTGGATCAGATTCGCTCCCTAAGAGCACTTCTACTTTGCTTTGAAGTTGTATTCGGCCTTAAGGTGAATTTATCAAAGTCGGAAGTAGTTCCTGTTGGCTCAATCAATAACTTAAGTGAAGTGGCCGCCATCTTGGGCTGCAAGGTTTCATCCTTGCCTATGAAGTACCTTGGACTCCCTTCGGGGGCACCTCATAAATCCAAGGTAATGTGGGAAGAGATTGTTGAGAAAATTGAAAGCAAACTGACAAGTTGGAAGAGAATTTACTTGTCTAAGGGTGGGAGAATCACACTTATTAAGAGTACGTTATCTAATCTCCCAATGTACTTCATTTCTTTATTTCCTGTGCCTGCAAGGGTGGCGAATCGACTGGAGAAGATTTTCCATGATTTCTTATAGGGAGTGATAGAGGATGCAAAAAAATTCCATTTGATTAAATGGGATAAAGTATGCACCCCTTTGTCTCACAGTGGGTTGGGTGTAAGAAAATTGAGAACTTTCAACAAGGCACTTCTTCGAAAATGGTTATGGCGTTATCATTAGGAGGGAGATACTCTTTGGAGGAATATTCTAGAGGTCAAATACGGGAGCATTTGGGGAGGTTGGTGCTCTAAGGAAGCAAAAGGGGCTTATGGAGTGGGAGTTTGGAAGTTTATCCGGAATGGTTGGGTCGATTTTCTCAATAAAAGCAAGTTTGAGGTGGGAAGGGGCACGCGAATTAGGTTTTGACACGATACTTGGTGTGGGGATATCGCTTTGAAAAAGGCTTTCCCCTCTCTCTATAGGATTGCGTCTGATCAAGGATCCTCAGTGGCTGATAATATGTGCAGTACTGTTGATTCCATCCTTTGGTCCGTGAATTTCACCAGAGCTGTCCAGGATTGGGAGGTGGGAGACATCACTGATTTCTGTGTGTTATATGCGCTGAAACTAAGGGCAGGAAGGGAGGACAGATTACTCTGGACATGCACAGGGAACAAGAAATTTTCAGTTTGTTCGCTCTACAAGGCCTTGAAGACTCACACCTTCAATGCCTTTCCTTGGAAGAACATTTGGAGGAGCAATGTCCCACTCAAGGTTGCTTTCTTTGGTTGGTTGGCATCCTATGGTGAAATACTGACTATAGACAAGTTAAAGAAAGCATGGACTCTACATAATGGATTGGTGCTTCATGTGCAAAATAGCAGTGAATCAGCAGATCACCTTCTTCTTCATTGCGAAGTAGTTAAGGTATTATGGGACAAAATCCTCTCTAGGCTCGGTATTGCATGGGCTATGCCCAGGAGGGTGATAGATTTATTGTCTTGTTGGCGAGGGATTAGGGGCAACCGCCAGATCTTACCTGTATGGAAGATGGTGCAGTTATGTTTAATGTGGTGCACATGGAACGAAAGAAATGGCTGCTTCTTCGAGAACAAGGAACGCTCTCTAGATGGTTTTAGGGCTTTTTTCTTTCATACATTGTTGCTTTGGGCCTCTTCTATTGTATTGAATAGAATGATTCTTAATGACTTTTTCACTACTTTCCGTAGCACGTAGTTTTCTGTAGCACGTAGTTTTGTAATTAGGCTCTTTTTTGTATACTTCATGTATACTCGGGCCTTGCCTATTTACGTGGATCAATATTTTACCTATCAAAAAAATGAATGATGATAGGCATAGCCCAAGAATACAAGATGGTATATAAGAGATAAGACTTATCTTGGTCGTAGTAATGGAAACAAGAAAGTCATGAAAATCTAGGCCATTAAAGTCTACAGCTATGGCCCATAGAAATAGAGTTCTAAAAAAGGAAAGATCTAGTTCCTCTATTGTCCACTCCTTATCTTCAAATGTTCGGTTGTTACGCTCCTGCCATAGGCACCACATAATACAGATAGGGAACATCTTCCACATGGTTTTGATTTGTGGAACACCTCCTGGTTGTGTCCAAGTGGCCAAAAACTTTACCATTGTGGTAGGTATTACCCAAGCTAACTCTATTCGGCCAAACACTTCAATCCATAGCGCTTGAGCAATCTCAAAATTTAGTAAGAGATGATCCACCGTCTTGTCAGATTTCTTGCACATGCAGCACCAATTTAATATAATCACCTTGCACTTCTTCAGATTATCTGTTGTTAAATCTTACCCAGAGATGTTGTCCAAGTAAAGAATGCTGCTTTGGGGGGGGGCCTTATTCCGCCAAATCCTTCTCCATGGGAATTGATTATTCGGCGAGTGTGTGAGGGACTTGTGGAAGGATCGAACAGAGAATGTACCCTTACCTGCAAGTACTCACCATAATGTGCCAGCTCGTTGTCCATTCTGTTTCGCGGAATACAATAGGCTAAAAAAGTCCTCAAAGCTACTAACTTCCCAATCTTGTGCCGCCAAGTGATGTTCCAATGGAATTAATCCCCCGATAACACCATGAGATCCACCAAAGCTTCTTGTTCACATGCAACCCGGAAAACTGAAGGAAAGGAGTCCTTTAGGGCATTATTTCCACACCATATGTCACTCCTAAATTTTATTCTAGAGCCCGCTCCTAGCTCTCTTTTATTTATTTGCTCATTTATTTTTGTATTTAAGTTTTTGGGGAAAGAAGGGAAGGAGACGAGCAGGGAGGGGGGCATGCTTTGATGGTTTATAGTACTTGATTATAATGTACGTTTCTCAGGTTGCACCTACATTCTTCCTTCTCTTCATTCAAATTTGACAGCTAGCTATGATTTAATGGGAATAGTTAATATTGGGATTCTGAGTTCTTCAAAATGCTTCGCTATGCACGTACTTCTCCAAATTGCTTTGATCCATTGTTTCTAGATATTGCATTTTCTATAACTTAGACCCTTGATATTATTTTTGGGCAGCATTTCAAAGTCACTCTTCTTGTTTTGTTTTTCTTTTTACTCAGACTGCTGAAGCGGCTATGACGCCTATTGAATCAACCTTTTCCTTGGATGTCAATTCAAAGTTGGACTGGTAACTTCTGCACCTGACTAAATTTTGTTGCTATTTTTTTTTTTCTATTTATCCATCTTCACCATCAAGATGCCAAGAGTTGAATTTACTTTCTAAATTTCTCTTATCACTTTACCACCCAGAGTCAAATCCACTCCTTTATAATCAATTCCTGCTTCTGAAACTTGTTAGAGTTTGTGAAATTTGTTTTCGTGGAGATCATTGTTCTTCTATCATTATATTAAAAAAAAGATAAAGATTGTGATGAATATGGTTCGTAAGAGATGTTTAGGGTGTGTTAAAAAGTACCTATTCATTTCGACGAAAACATATCTTAACAAAATTGCATCCATACATCCTTCTATGTCATTCCACCCATGTGCCTAATCCTTCTCTGCTATGGTCTACTAGTCTAAGTGCATGTGCCTTTGCAATAGATAGCAAGTTTCTTTTCATACGAATGCTTTAATTTTTTTTTTTCTTGACAAGTAGACGGCAATGAATAATGACTGGCTGGCTTCTTTTAGTTTATGTAGCAATTCCATCTATCTTGTGACAAAGCTTTGAAAAAAAAAAAATTGAAATGCCAGTCATCAGCACTAATTTAGTTTGTCCATTCTTAGTAGAAGTTCTAGAATATTGAATTTACCCTTCAATGATGTTTTTATGTTTTCTTGCAATTCTAATAACCCAGGGAAGCAATGGGAAAAATTCTTGCGCGGGGTCATAGTCGAGTTCCTGTCTATTCTGGAAATCTGAAAAATATAATTGGACTTCTGCTGGTGGGTCTGAACTTGAAGCTGTTGGCAAGATTTCTTACCATATATGTATTAACAGCTTAGACATCGGCTGATTATATAACTGGTTTATTTCTCCCTCTTCTTTCACTTTGGGATTAGGTGAAGAATCTACTAACTGTACGACCTGAAACAGAGACTCCTGTCAGTGCTGTTTCCATCCGCAGAATTCCAAGGTATGCTGTTTTCTTTGTAGATATGTTTATTATCTCTGTCTTAGAATGAAGTATGGATATTGACTACTGTGCTGCGGGCTGTCCCCAGGGTTCCAGCAGATATGCCTCTGTATGATATATTGAACGAGTTTCAAAAAGGTAGCAGTCATATGGCAGCTGTGGTGAAGGCTAAGGGGAAAGGCAAGACACTTCCTCTAACTTTCAATGGAGAAAAATCCGAAGAGAACAAAGTCACTGATGAAAACTACCAACTGACTACTTCTTTGCTATCGAGGCAGGATGAAAATTCAGATAGTGTTGCGGTTGACATTGACAGGCCTTCCAGGCCTACCTATATGAATAGGCCACCCTCTTTACCACATAATGATGTGGCAACAAATAAATTTTCTCAATTTTCAGAGGATATTGAAGATGGTGAAGTCATTGGTATCATCACCCTGGAAGATGTATTTGAAGAACTTCTGCAGGTAATGTGCATCCCTCATTTATCTATTCCCTTTCAGTCCACATATTTCTTCAATTGCCGCGAAACTTTAACAGTGATGATTTAATCAATCAATACAGGAGGAGATTGTAGATGAGACAGATGAATATGTTGATGTTCATAATAGGTAAATTGGAGTTATAACCATAAAGATATGATGAAAGTAAAATGAAAATAAAATGACAATGGATGTTATTGGGGATTTGGTTTTGTAGAATCCGTGTGGCTGCAGCAGTAGCTGCTTCATCAATGGCACGAGCTCCATCAATTCGGAGGTTAATGGGGCATAGGGGAGCAGTAAGTAAACATTATTTGTTACCCAAATTTGGTTGGTATTGTATTATTTGCTCCTTATCTATCAGCTAAACTAATCTTTGTCCAATGTGAAGAAGACAACATATGTATTAAGAATGTTTAAGCGCTGGGACTCGTCTTTTACTAATAAAAAAAAAGTGCTGAGACTCAGGTTTCTTTAAGATAGTATTGCAGAAAACATGGGTTGAAATGACAAACTGATATCAGGGTCCCTGATTTTATCTGTGGTGGTTTTAGGACTGCTAGTACTTTCTGTAGGGGAATTTTTTTTCCTAATCTCTTTTAACCCTAAAATATTTGAAGCGCATCATCAACCGATCAAATATAATATATAATGAACTGATTCCTTTAACTTGAAAATAAGGAATTACTGCCTTTACAATGGATGGCAGGTTGGCAGTCATTGCATACCCTTAGGATGGGCTATTTAACTGTGGCTTACTGTCAAGAAACATGTTAATGCCTGGTTAAGAGAAAATTGAGATGAATTTGAATTGTTATCTTTACATTCATTAAAAAGAGTGGGCTTGAAGGAAAAAGTACGTTACTTCACTTCTAAGTAGTTGTTTTTATTTGACCACACACACACACACACACAAGATTTGACCTTAAACTCCTAGCAGATAATTTGTTGCAATTGTTTGAAGTACAGATTCCGAATATCAAGAGATTTACTTATGTGGCTTACTGGTTGCAAAACACCCCATTACTTTACCCGTGCAAAAGTTGTCTTTGTGATTGAAGCTAAATCTGACTGTTTTCTTGCTATAATTCCCTAGGGAGGGCAAGACAGGCAAGGGCAAACCCCAAAGAAATCTTCAGAAGATGTTTTAAATACCACAAGGTCACAAGGCTCTTCTGATGAACCTCTTCTTGGTCATAAGAGATGAACGTATTCCACAGTCAAGTCGGAATGTCTTAATCCTTGTCATCATTTGGGAAGCGGTTATCATTTCCATACGGAAAAGGAAAAGGCGGCAATGCTGATTGCAGGGAGGGAGGAAGAAAAATAAATCCATGAAATGTTTTTTTTCATCGTTTTGGAAGTCTGATGCTGTATAGTAGTACTCTGCCAAATTATCTCCACATAGGTGGATATAAATATGTCGAGCTATGAGCCTCTCGGGCTAGGGTTCAATGTAATTTTGTGAAGAACGCCACTGGAAAAGGGTTTTCTACAAATAGAGAATACAAATTAGAACCCTAAACATCCCTTGTTAGTTTTTTTATTCAATGTAATTTGTTACTGAAGTATGTGCATTATAAGCAGCTAATAATTATATGTGAGCTTCTCAATTTTTGCGGCCATCTACTCGAAAAATCGAATAAAGAAATAAAAGGGGGAGTGGGCAGGTTTGGAAGCAGGAAATCAGGTTGGATTCTGTTATGTGCAATGAACATAAAACAAGTATTTCTTTGGTCTGAACAAAAACAACGCCTAGGCCCTCTTAGTTGATGATGGAATGGGATCGGGGTTGGAATGAGGATTGAAGCTACGCTTGATGGACCCAAAAAGGTAAACAAAAAAGTGAAAAACAAAGTAAACTACCACGCATTTGCTAAAAACAATCGATCCTACCTTCAAACACATATAATTGTATTTGCAAGTCTGTTTATTGACAGTACACTAAACACTCGCTAATGAAAAAGCCTACCATATTGGTTTACATAGAAAATCATTTGTGTATGGAACTCCATCTATATACATATGTAGGCATATATATATATATATATAAACATATATATATATATATATATATATTTATATATATACGAGATCTTACACAAAATGTAGTCATTTCAGCGATAATGAACCTTTCTGCTCAAATTTCTGGACATCCGGGCTTTAGACGCTTTTGCCAACAAATGCAAATCTGAATGTCACTGTTTTTTTTTTATTCATTTTGGATAATTAGATATCACACAGTTAGCCAGCCATTCGAGTATAGCAAAACTTAGCCTGATTGAGTCACTGGCGGCCAATCCCCCCGCCATCATCAAAAGCAGAACTCCCAAAAATCGTTTTCCTTGTCACTATCTTCAGTGTCTCTCGTCCCAACTCAGAAGAATCAGGGTGCACTTCCATATGATATAAAGCCGAGTTCGCTGCTCTCTAATGTGATTGGAATACCGTTGCCACGACTGGAGCTTCGGCCGGAGTCGAACTGAATCCCAATGTCTTGCCATGTTCATGTAGTAAGGCTTATGAAAACACAGCCCTTTTAAGGGGTGGGAGGACTGGAGGGTATGAAGAAATTTGATGAGATCAGACAACCTATGGTGGGTTGACGATTGTTGGTCTATTGGCTGGGTTGACATGGCAGGGCCCCAGTTTAGCAAAGATGACAAAGCAGACCCCATCAGATGTCTCGTTGCCAATTCACCTGGAAAAGGACTGCTTCTAGCTTATTCTACCTTTAATTCGAAGGCCATCTCTCTGTCTGTGTAAGGCATTATTTTGTCCCAGTACTGTACGTGTATGATACAGCAAAAACAAACCCACTTCCTGCCGCTGTGCTGCCCGCTTTTCCGGGTGAATTTGTGTCTACTCCGTGGGATGTTATGTAAAATAATATGTCAAGCTATAAAACAAAAAGGAAACAGATAATTATGCTAGGTGCATCACCTTTTGGATATAGAACTGTTTAAAGTATTTAACTCGTTTAGTGCCATAAAAATCTGTGTTTGTTGCTTAGCACGTTCGTCTTCTGTTCTCATCTGACTTTTAAGTCGGGAGTCGGGACTCTGCATGCAGTGTCAATATTGTGGTCGGGGCCAGTAATACAGGTACACTGCATTGAGCTTCTAGGAAAGAAGAAAAAAGCCTTATAATGAAATATTACAGATAAATGAACTCGGACAAATGAGATATTTTGGTAAGATTTACGTACAGCCAAAATTCATTCAGTCTCGACTCCTCCTGTGAACATTAACCCTGAATATTCTCTATTTCTCACTCGCTTTAGGAACAAGCCAGACCCATCATTTTGGTTTCAGTCAATCGAAATTAGCCGATCCTTTGCTCTTCATAAGTAGTGGTATATATTTTTTGTTAAAAAAAGAAAAAGAAAAGGGTTTAATTCATATGCAAGCTGCCAATCAATCAAGTTAAGAGTTGCGACTTCCTCAGTGCACGGATGAGGAAATGCATGCACTCAATCACTCTCTTATAAGCTATATATCAGCGTACCATGTGAGTCCAACATGCAGAAACACACTTTTGCATGCAAGGAGCTGGCCGGGCATTGCATTCAGCAAGTCAAGTCAATTTACATGTAGAAACTATATATCCTGAATATCTGTTTGATAAGTTACATATTCCTTCTAGATTCTGAGAGATTGGTAACAAAAATACAGCAAATGGAAACCTGAAGAAGAACTAAACAAACCAAATATGAACAACAGAGAAAAAAAATAAAAAACTGATGCTCCTGAAAATTAATTACATCACAGTACTCGATGATCATCTGCTTCATGCTAAGAGTACTTGTGCCAACCAAGAAGCATAGAGATGCAGACCCTCATAATATAGAACTTGCCTCTCTGCTGTCTCACCATTCTCTTCCACTTGGCAAGTCTCCGACCCATAATTCCCATTAGTCTCTGATTGCAGTGAGCCTGCACGCTCAGACTTGGTCTGTATTTATTCAGGAAAAATCCGACGTGGCATAGGATTCTACCAACCAGATTGGGTCCACATGTAACACTTCAAGGCCAAATCATAGGGTCCACTTGTACCATCACAGAGCATGGATGTCACGTGCAATTTCTATCCCTAAACTCATCTTAAGCTGTCGTCTTTACATGTTTAAAATCTTGCCGGCCATTGACTATTGCTGCACTTGTTAAAGCAGTAGTCTCAAAGTACAAAACATGAATCTTATCTTCAATATGTAGCTGCTAACCCCACATGATTATCCTTTTCTGGATCGTTGTATTTTTCCTTCAAACAAGATTGATGGAAACAATGGACAGCCTTTTGGAGAACTGTGACCATTCGAAATTTAACCAGGACTACTTCACGTGACCTCTAACATCCATGATCTGATCATCGATGTTAATTAATACCCAGCCAGGGCCACATTGCGTTGAGCCTTCCCTCCGTGGCTTCAAATATGGGTCGAGATCGAATGTAACACACGATTGCTTTAATTTCCAAGTGAAGATCACAACAAACGAGCGTTATGTTAGCGTATATTCACTACAAGAAAAAATCTTATTTGCAGCGCCACTTTTCGTCACAAAAAGTGGCTAAAAGCGCTGCAACAAATTTTTTCTGATGATTATTACTTCGCTGCACGTTAGTTGCCATTGTTTATTCACTTTTGCTCTAATGCAACGAACGTTTGAAATCGTCGCAATAACTATTTTTTTTTGGAAAAGTTTTTGGTTGTAAATAGTGGTTAAAATCGCTGCAATTGTCCTCTTGAATTCCATAAAAAATTGTTGCAAATACTCTCTTGCAGTAGCGTTGTATTGTCGCAAATGCTATTAAATTCGCCGCAAATTTTGTTCTACTTGAAGTCATATGAACTTATTGCGGCCATAAGAATTCACCGAAGATGAGCAAATTATAATTTTGTTAGAAATCAAGGGAAAATACATGACATAGTACCTCAAACTACAACACTACTTACATTCGGTACTACTTCTCGAACTATCAATATTTTTGTATGGAAAGATATGGTAAAATATTGAAATATAATCTTTTGTATTTGTTGATTGCTTAACATTAATAGATGGTGAAAATAAAAATAAAAATATCTGTAATAGGAACAGGCTCTGGTCCGGACTCTCTCTCTCTCTTTACTCTCTCTATCTATCTATCTATATCTATATATATATATTAGGTCTGAACAACGTGCAAAGCACATTTGCCTAGTTCGGTAAAATAATTATTTAAAAAAAAATAGTATATATTTAATAAAAAAGTTGATTTCAATCAATAATTTAAAGCATATGGAAAAAAATGTGAAATTTAGCAAATATTTAGGGGTAATGATAGTTAAGTAGAGTATAATAATTACATGCTTGCATAGATTAGAAGATAAAAACATTAGTTCAAAATATAACATAATCCAACACATATTTATAACATCGATAGTTTTAGCAAATTTACCTGCGATAAGTTTAATACAAGCCCAACAAAAATATTGGTTCAAAATATAATATAGTCTAACACATTTATAACATCGATAGTTTTAGCAACAAGCCCAACAAAAACATCAGTTTAAAATATGAATCCTTTGATATTTTTACTATGATCCATTATTTTGTATCATCTTGTATAGCATCAATAGAGACGGCATTGAAATTCTTGTGTTGTTGTTGGTTAAGTCAATTGGGGTCTATTAAAAGTTCAATTATCCACTATTTTTGTGAAGCTTTTACTACAAGATTTTCTATATATGACAAATGTTCTTGCAAAGGAAATTTTTAATAGCCTTGCATGATTAATAAAAATTTTAAAAACTTATATGCTGGAAATTGATGTCTTGTAAATTAACACAAATCTTCGAATGCAATGTTTTTAATTAAATTATTATGCATATTATAAATAAAAATAAAATTGGCATAACAAACAAATATATAAAAATCAATTTAAATGATTTTTGTTATAATTTGCTTTTAATAGTTTTTTTTTAATATAAACCTCAATGTACTTATAGATAATGTAGTAAATATGTCAAAAATTTTAAGATGGACTTTTTTACTTGCAACAATAAAAGCAATGGAAAATAAGAAAACATACATCACCAGTATGATTCATAAGCTCAACTAACGAACAATTGAATGTTTCTTCTATAATTTCACCAAACATAACAACAGATAGTTTTCATGTACCATTGTCAAGTTCAACATATGCTTGACAACTATAAATTTGATGGAAATATTATTTTAAGTTAGAATCAATAAAAACTATACATTAAATCTATCACATAAATTATCAAACAAAAAATTTGAAAGATACATACCGTGGTTGAGAAATGCTTTGGTGTTTGCAATGGTAACAAAGGAAGCTATTATTGTAACCATGCCCAGTTCCTTTATTACAGTCAATACATGACATGCAAAAAAATATCTAGTACAAGTCAACCACAATTATCTTCTCTTTTATCCAAAATTTTGTTTTTCTACATTACATTAGAAACAATGTTTTAGATGAATTAATTGTATAAATATTTGAATTTGTTACTAAGAATAAGATTTTACCACCATGGGTTGTAAATTTTTGATCAACTCAGCAACATCACAATTCTTGATTTTTTCTCGAGTACCAACAGAAGACAAAGATGCAGACGGATATGTTAAGCATTCTGCAATAATACTCTCAAGTAATGAATCATTAACCACTGCCCTTAAAATTCATAAAAACAAATGCAACATATGAAATAAAAATGTGGAGATTTCAATATTCAAGTGGCATGAAACAAATAATGACTTATTTGTGACGATTACCACTTTTGCAAAGAAGTTGCCTTAGGAACAACATGATTGATCATAAATTTACTTTTTGAACGTGATGAAAGAGATAATCTTTTATTGGAAATAGATATCATGATTAATGCAAGCATATACAATATAAAAGAAAATAGTTCATGTGATTAGTTCATATGTGATTAGTTCATTTGGTTTCACTGTGATTAGTTCATGTGGTTGAAAATATATTATGGTTTTCTTTATGTTTTCAGTGTATCAAAATGATGGTACAAAATTATCAATGAAAGATGTTTTGTACCTTTTGGTCTTATTCTTTTTGTGTTCGAAACACTGACTCAAACTTTATTTAACAAAGCCAAAAAATAGTATAAATCTGAACAACATTTTTTAGAGGTTTAAATACATTTTTTAGATATGAAAATAGTATATATATTGGAATCTGAACAACATTTTTTAGATGTTTGAACACATTTTTTAGATCTGAAAACAGTATATATATTGGAACACATTTTTATTTTTTATTTTGTTCTTGTTATTTTTGTGTTCAAAACACTGACTCAAACTTTATTTACTTAGTTTTTTTATTGTGTGATCTAGTTTGACTGTGATTACCTCATCTGGTTTGACTATGATTAGTTCATCTGGTTTGACTGTGATTAGATCATCTAGTTTGACTGTGATTAGTTCACGTGGTTGAAAATATATTATGGTCTTCTTTATGTTTTCATTATATCAAAACAATGATGGTACAAAATTATTAATGAAAGATGTTCTGGACATTTTGTTCTTGTACTTTTTGTGTTCAAAATACTGACTCAAACTTTATTTACTTAGTTTTTTATGGTGTATCTAGTTTGACTGTGATTACCTCATCTGGTTTGGCTGTGATTACTTCATCTAGTTTGATTGTGATTAGTTCATGTGGTTGAAAATATATCATAGTCTTCTTTATGTTTTTCAGTGTTTGACTACAATAGTATCCTTAAATACAACATCAACAAGCTAGAAAATAGTATAAATCTGAACAACAACAAATGAAAAGAATCGAAAAGAGGAAGATAAAAAAATAAATTACACCAAAAAAATGGAAAGAATCAAGAAAACAAATACAACACAACACATTATCTTTTTAGATTTTTCCATATTTTGAACCTTCTTATATACAAGCATAAACTAGCACCAAACTAGAAAACAACATAAATCTGAACAACAACGAATGAAAAGAAATTAGAACACTTACAAAGATGAAAACCAGAAATTCTGAATTCTGAAAGTCCCCCACCAAGAAGATCTGAAAAGAAATCACCAATAAAAACCAGCAGTAAATAATGGAAAAAAGAAAAAGAAAAACTAGTACGGGAAGGAAAATAATCCAAGAAGGAAATATGAGGAAATCCGGAGGTCTGAAAGAAATCGCCAAACAAAATAAGCAGGTAAAGGAAAATAACCTTCAAAGACCCTTTTAACATGCAATGTCCCCTGAACTCTCCTCACGAGCATCTTATCACCCATCAGACCACTGCAAAACCAATCAAACCAGATATGGGAAAAGAAAATTTTCCAAACCAAATATGGGAAAAAACTAATGAAATCATGCATACATTTTTTTTTTATCAGTAATGAGCACAATTTTTTATTAACATGAATGATTTCTTTTGTTTTTTTTTCTGCAGTAATGAGTACAGTTTTTCTTTACCCACTTAGATGTATTCTTCTTAAAAATCTCCCTGACATGTATTTTATTTTACTTTGTAGGAAAGTGCAATTTAGAGTATTAGATAAATAAAGTGTTGGTAGAAGACTGACCCAATAACAGGACCATGAACGGGCAGAAGACATGCATGGATTTGATTTTTTTTTTTTTTTTATAGTAATGAGGAAGATTTTTTATACCCATTGATTAAGATTATGTTTGGAAGGTAAGATGAGAATTTTGTGTTTTGTTTTAAAGTTTAAAATATTATTTTTTAGTTTTGAGATTTGAAAAAGTTAAATTGAAATTTAAAAAAGTTGTATTGGGATTTGAAAAAGTTGAATTATTTATTATATTTTATATAGGAATTTGAAAAAGTTGTAATGATGAGATGAGATGAGATGAGAATTTTATTGAAGATGAATCTTCCAAACATAATCTAAGAATTCTTTTTAATGGTTTTTGTATTTTTTATTTGTTTTTTAGATTTTGATTGGTTTTTTTTACCCACTCATTAAGAATATTTTTTTAATGTTTTTTTTGTGATTTTTTTTTTGTTTTTTAGATTTAGATTTTTAAATATTTGTGATTTTTTCAGATGAGACATGCATATATTTTTTTTCCTTCTTTCGTAGTGAGCACAGGTTTTTTTTTTACAATTCTTTTCTAAATATTTAAAGATGTAAACCAGCACAATTATCTGTGCGCATGTCCGATGAACTGCCATTATCCATACACATGCACTGATGCAACTTGCGGAAAATCACAAAAATTAAATCACTGACACAACCCACCACTCACACACCAACACAAAATCGGGAAACACACTTCTGCACTGACACAATCCATCACTCAGAAGAAAAACACTATATAAAAATAAAACAAAGTGACTGACACAAGCCATCACTCATAATAAAAAACCACGTATAAAATTAATAAAATATTAACTTACACGGATAGTAAACGGAATAAAATAGAAGAGTGAAAAATAAATACAGACAGAACACAAGAATAATGAATTTATTATTCATTCCTGAGAGTAGCTGGATAGCTGCTTATTATAATAGAAATATATATATATATATATATGCAGTATGCATGACATGATCACTCGGTAGATATTTCCGTCTATATATAACAAATTACAGCAAAACATGTTGAAATGGAGATAATAATTGTTTGAAGAAAGTTTTAGTGTATATCGCCTTCCACGTGTCCAATCATGTTTAATTGTCATGGAAAAGATTGACAAAGGATATGTTCTCACGCCTTATCTTTGAAGAAAGAAAATATGCATGAAGATAAGATAATATAGGATCTAAATCTGGGTGGACCTTTTGGATTAATGTGCTGATATCCAGCTAATCCTGCTCCAAATGTGAAAGATGGGGATGGTTTTTGGTCCTACTAACGAAGGTCACATTGAAAACCTGTTGCAGATCAAAGGGGTTCTGCCCCACTTGGACCTGCAAGACGTGGTGCTTTTGCAAAGCTGATTAAGAAAATATATATCTATAAATATTGAGCTGTTGGAGTGTCATTTGCGCCTCTTGTTGGGTCTTAATTTGGAAGTACAATTATGAGTGGTGGAAGTGGTTGATCTTTGTAGTTTGAGATGTGACTAACTGAGACACTACAATCACAACATTCCCTTTAGCAGAAACATCGTGGAAAGAGTTGGATGTTGGAAATAGGGGGTTCTAGCTAGAGAGATTTCTACTAACTATTTGGGTCCCTTTTATCAATTAACCATGCAATGATGCGACAACTCGTTCAACAATAATCTTTGCCGTGTAGCTTAAAGAGAAAACAATAATAATAATATGTCGTATTAAATCATCATTTATTTCAAAAGTTTAAAATGACGACAAAAGTTAAATTATAATTTTTAAATTATAATATAACATACGAACCTGATTAGAGTTACATCCATTTGGATACAGAAGTAAGATAAAACCGTCTCATCTCATCTTATTTCATTTTAACTAATAATCTCACTACTATTTATAAACTATATTAACTCATCTCATCTCACTTTCTAAACGGACTCTAATCTTTGGTAGTACACAACCTAGCTAATTAAATGTGTAACGTCTTAATAGAAGGTCTAAACTACATAACCTATACTTCAAAATGACTAGTCAATAATATAATTTGAACTCTATTGAAACATTATAAAAAGTAAGAATTTATCATTCCCAAACAATATAAGATTTCATATGCCACCTACCATTACCACTAATCAAATGCGGTATCACAAAATGAGTCATGTCTACCACATCTAATACCAACTTAGATGCCTTCTCACTTCACTAATTCCTCCTGTTGCTAGTCATGATCTGAATCATGTCTAATCTTGAATGCCTCTCTAATCACTTGTTTGTATTTATCATTTACTTAGAAAAAAATTTAAATGCTCATAATTTCTTGATAATAGTCCCCCTCCACCCTTTCCTGGGTGGGAAGACTCTGCTTTTTCATTTTTCTTAAAATTGAAATAAATTCTGGATTATTTTATCTGTAGATTTCACTTGTTTAAAAGTATTAGTTTTTTACATGCGACACACAGATAACATGTTAAGGTATATATTGAGCAGTTACAGTGCTAATATGTTATTTCTAATTATTTATTATGGATGATATTGAAGGAATTTATTTTATTAATTTTGAAAGTTTAGGAAGTAGAAAGTTCAATTTTAAAATTTAGGGAGCAATCTATTCATTAATCAAACCACATTGATTATTTTTGTATTTACTATTTTGTTAAGGAAATTCTATAAACAATACTACAATCCCACTTTGAATGATTTTTTTATCATCCGATAATGGTAAATATACCACATCCTATATAGTAAAGTAAAAATATGATGAGAGCGTAGTGTACAACATTACTCTTTTGTTAAAGAGAAAAAATATTTACAATTGTGAATTGTGCAATCGCTGCATAATCAGCTTGAAAAAAGTGAATAAAACATTAGACCCACATTAAAAAGATTAATTTTTTTAATAATAAATTTTACTTTTTTTAAGATGATTATGCGATAGTTACGGATTTTATAATTATATGTTGAATTACTCTTTGTTAAATACGGGATATTTGTTTTCATTGGGGAAGTACACGACTATGTTCATATTGGGATCAAACTTGTGTTGTTTCCGTATTTGAGGTCCATTAAGCTACTAATGGGCCTGGCTACCAAGTTATACCAGCATCCGGTATTGGCCCTGAGGACCATATTTTATGAAATGCGCGCGCGCGCATATAATATATTCCAATAAAATTTATTTTATTTAAAAGCGCTTAATTTTGTTAAATAAATTTCCATCTCAATGTAATAACCATCATCTGTTACCAACTAGCGGAGAGAGCGGGGAGGTTTGAATAGTGAGTTGAGTTGAGATGAAATTAAATAAATAAAATATAAAATATAATAAATAATTTAATTTTTTTAAATTTTAAAATAAAAATAATATTAAAAAATACTATTATAATAATATTTTATTTAACTTTTAATTTTTATTTAATTTCATCTCAACTCATATCCAAACCAGACCTAAGATGCAAATTAAAAATTTGATAATTTAAAATGTGAATTGAAAAGGTATAATCATTCAAGAATGCAATGTAGCAAATAGTAGTTTTCACCTTTCAAATATTTCTCGTGCAAGCTAATTCATTCAACATAGAGTTGAGGACGTTCAAAAGATTGAAAGTAATTTTTTTTAAGCTAAGAATTAAAAAAATAAAAACCCAAATGAGAAAATTATATTATTAATCACAAATGGTATTGTTTGTGTAAGAAGATAAGTATTTTCAGATATTCAAATATTTTTAGATATTTTATTCTCAAATACTACTTAAGTACAAAATAATTTACAATTTGAAATTTTTAACTTTTTCATCAACTTATTACTTAATAATTATCCAAACACAAAATCCAATAAGATTTTCTCGAACTTCAAAATAAAACACAAAAAATACATTTTTTTTTTCAAATTTCAAAACAAAAATATATTAAATAATAATATCAAATAATTTTGTAATTTTGTAATATTTTTATTCAACTTCTTCTCTCTTATTTTTCAAAACCCAATAAAATATCTTAACTCAAACCATTTTAATACAGAAAATGCTAGGTTGTTCCTTGGATTTGACTACTCGTATATTTTAAATTTTTTTAATGGTTAAGAAAGTGACTACTAATAAATTTGTATATTTTAATAAAAAAATATTTAAAAAGTGTTTGAACGAAAAAGAAAAAAAGTGCAATTACACTATATCACTATCTCTCCAATTAAAGTGTCTCTCAAGTGCAGAAGGTGTACAATTGTTGTATAGTGAGAGCCCCAAGGTCGAATTCACAGGGACTAAGACATTTTATGAATAAAAAATGTGGTGTTCTTGTACTAAGTGAGAAATTATTTTATTTACTAAAGAAAACTCAGAGTAAAAAAAATACACAAAGCAATATAAATTTGGCAATGGTTTTGAACTAGATTGCACAAAGTTCTTGAGACAAATGGATCAAGTGAGTTTGATTTTTTCCAAAGAATGAATCCTTTGTAAAGTATGTTTAATTCGGATAAGTGTATGCCAACCAATTCTAGAAAACTGGGAGTTTGCTTTGAGTGAAATGGGCGCAAAACCAAATATTATTTTTCTAAGAGGGATTTTGTCGAACACCTAAGCCACGGGTTTCCCTTTCACAAATTGAGTTCAAAAGGGTTAGGGATTTCATTAAATCCTTCAAACACTATTTCTGTCAAGAATATAGTGTTTGGATGATGTATATGATGCATGCATTCACAAGATAATTTTCTAAATAACCTCTGTCTAATTCATATCTATCCAACCCTCATTGTGCTTACTCGGAGTCAGGATTTCACACACCCCAAGCATCCACCATGCCTTTTACACAACGATAAACCAGGAGGTGGTGAGAAACCCTAACAATAGCATTGAATCAAAGATGATACAAAATCCACAGAGACAACGAGTTAATCGCAAAGGAAATCGAAAATCTCACCTATTCGAAGTATAAGAGGATGGAGTTTTTTGCTCGCGGGCTTCTCATGGGACTACAATGACATTGTGGAATGTATGCCCAGACCCCGGTCAATTCGGAGCACCCCTTATTTTTACCACTTTGCCCATGCTTTTTACGAAACCAAGTGAGGGCAAAGTGGGAAAGTTAAGAGGTTGGAGTTTTTTGCTTGCGGGCTTCCCATAGTTCTACAATGTCCTTGTGGAATAGATGTCCCGACCCCGGTCAATCTCTCACCCTCAATCATCTCTCTCTCTCCTTAAGCTCGAAATTCTCTTTCTCACCCATCAGGTGCTCTCCCTCTCTCTCCCCTCAATCGATCTCCCTTTTAATTTGGTTTCGGATTTTGATAATCAACTTTTGCTCAAATATCAGCTCCATCCCTGGTAAGTTTTGGACAAAGCGGAGGTCATGGGTTCAAGATAAACTGTGTGCATGTTAAATTCAATAATAAAAAAAGAAGTTTAGGTTCCGAAATGGTTGTTGTTATATATCCTCGATGAAATGGAAAGGGTTTAAAAGCCTCATCTATTTAAGTTTTAAAATATTCCGAAATTGGTCTCTCCCGTTGGGGCTTCAACATGTTACCACTCTACGAGAACTCGCAATCATAAATTGTTCAAGCTTGATGACCATACTAGAGTGGATCTGCCATTGGGCATCACTTGAGTGGTTCACAATTTTTGGATGCTCCAACTTGACGTAACTACCAGAAGAAATCCATAGGCTAACCTCTATGAAAACATTGAGAATTTATAATTGCCCCATCTTATTACGAAGATGCGAACAAGAGAGGTAAGGATTGGCCCAAGATTGCTCACATCCCATAGCGGTACTTTTATTATCTTTATCCTCAACTGAAATACGTGATCCGTGACTCATCCAGGTATTTTTCTACCAGGTATTTTTCTACCAAAGTTATCTTTATTTCTGCATCCACCTTCTTCACCTTCAACTTACAAAATTCTATTTGCAAACAAGATTTTGTGTAAAAAAGAAACGGGGGAGAGGCCGAGAGGGATTGAGAGTTTGTTAAAAATTTAGATTATGTTTGGGGGATGAGATGAGAATTTTGTGTTTTGTTTTAAAGTTTAAAATATTATTTTTTAGTTTTGAGATTTGAAAAAGTTAAATTAGAATTTGAAAAAGTTATATTGGGATTTGAAAAAGTTAAATTATTTATTATATTTTGTATGGAGATTTGAAAAAGTGTAGAGATGAGATGAGATGAAGATGAAAATTTTGAGTAAAACTTGTTTTCCAAACCTATCCGCGACTTCTACAAGTAAATAACTTAGTTATGATTACCTTGCTTTATTTATTGTTTTATTTTTCCCTATTCAAATAAATATCACCATATGCATGATTCTTCACATCTAGGAGAAACAGTAAGGAAGCGATAGAAGAACAAAGAGAAGAAATATGGGAGGGGGTTACGAAGTAGATTGAGGACTGGACTCCGGAGGCCACAACGTTGAGGCTATGTAACTTCACGAGAACAATTTCAACAGGGCCTGCGAGGAAATAGGCATGGGGAGAGGGAGAGGAAATCGACACTAAGTGAGGGAGCAGGGGAGAGGAATCGCTGCTGATGAGTGTGGAAAGGAGTTTCTTGCATGCGGGGGTGTAGAAAGGAGTTTGTTGCAACTCCTACGTGGCAAATTGTCATTGATCAGCGTAAAAATACGAAAGGCACCCGACTGGCCTTGAGCTTTTCTCTTAAATATCTTAAAACCGGTCCATCTGCTCCTTCTAAAATAACAGCCTTCCAATTAAAGACTCCCACGTATCTCCTCTATCTGCTCATTCACACGTTATTCCTCTTTATTTTCCTAAGAGCATTAGCATTGGTCTATGCATATGCATATGCAAAATTACCTCTTTTGCATAACCATTTGGCCATTCAAGCAAAACTCCCACATTGGCTTATGCATATTTGAGACCAAATAATAATAATTTTTTTTTTTTATTATTATTAATTTTTTTCTAAAATCAAAATTTTTATATATATTTTGTAATTAGCATCCACTATATACATTTGAGATTAATAATACAAATGCAATAATAAAAAATATAATTTTTTTTATATATTATATTAAAAATATAATAAAATTAAAAAAATATATATAATATATTATAATAATAAAATGAATGTGTATGTGAAGATTTGTTGTGTTGTTGAGGGAGGGAGAAGAGGAAAAGATTGAGAGAGAAAGAGTGGAAGGAGAGAGAAAAAATAATTAAAATATGTTTGATGGAGTAAATAGTTGTTATCCAAATTTGGATAACAACTGTTCACTGCTAGCCAAATTTATGCATATGCATAAGTCAATGTGGGTATTTTTTGAGTCATATTATGCAAATATGGTTTTGCATATAGATATGCATAGACCAATGCTAGTGCTCTAAGTCCATTATCTCTCTCTCTCTCTCTCCCTCTTCCTCTCCCACTTCAGTCTCCTCAGTCTTTCTACACGTTCCTTTCTCTCTCTCTCTCTCTCTCCGACTTCACTTTCTCTTCCTCACCGCCAACTTCCCTCTCAAGCCCAGATTTCTCAAGTATTAACAAGAGGACTAATTTTACATGCCACATCGAAACGTTGGAAGAGAGGGATTGCATTTCTAGAGAGAGAGAGAGAAGAGAGATTGTAGATCGTGGTTTCTGGGTTTGGCAAATCCTTACAATTTCATTTTCCTCCCTGCTTTCTCTTTTGAGCCGAAGTTGCTAGAAGTTTTAAAGAGAGGAGGTGTATGAGCTTCATTAATGGAGTTAATGCATGCAGTGCCATGGAGATTTCTTGGGAAAGTGGCTAAACACACTTAGAATATCAACCATAATATTGGAGCCTTGTATGTGAAACTAAATCCAGAAGAAATAGTCAAACTCGAATCAATTGCTTCAGAGGATGCTGTTAAGGATGAAAGACATATGAATGCCTTTCATATATGAAAGATATATGAAATGAAAAGGGGAGTTGGTGAGTTGCAGTGGAGTTAGTTTGGTGAAGAAATCTAGTGTAATGACTATTGTAAATTTCCTGCAATTGATGATGTGGCATAATTTTATTGTTGGCTGTTTATGCCTTAATTAGGGTTGCTACCCGCATGGTGCGTGGCTGGGGCACCCCCTCCCCACCCCCTGTCCCGCACCATGCAATTGGTAGGGTTTCAACTCTACCCCCCGCCCTTGGGTGGCAGGGGCGGGGCCCCTCGCCCTGCTATCGGAGGTGGGGTTGAAACCGCACTTCACCCACCTCCCGCTCAACCCATTATTTAAAAATATTTTTTAGACCTAAATTATAATATATTTTAAAGTATAAATTAAATTTTATACATTTAAAAAAAAATATATAAACTCATTAGAGTTATAATTTGGATTGTCTTGGCCTCTTAGGCTAACAATTATATAAGAGGTTAAGACAATACAATAATAATATAGTTAAGCAATATGAGACTTACTATATGAACTTAAAGTTGAATTCAAGTTTTTAACAAATTGTATATATCTATATACAATATATTCATATAAATATTAAAAATTATATTTTTTTATATTAAAAAAGGAGAAAGTGTGGAGCGGGAGCAGGGCGATGCGCGGTCAGGCCCTGCTGGGGTCAATCCGCCCCCCGCCCCCACATGTGCAGTGCGGGGTAGCCAGCCCGCCCATACAGAGGCAGGGCGGGGCCCCACTGCCCACCCCCAGTCTTAATAGCAAGCTGACCACTCAAAAGCGAAACTCTCTCTCTTATGACATGGGTAAATCTATTCATTATCATGTAACATTAGAGGATAGATTCACAAATAAAATATATAAATAATCTTCAATTATATAATGACTTATTATAAGATGATGAAAGAATGAGGTAGCATTAAAATATTTGTCCACTATTGCTTTCCAACCTCCTCCACCCTCTCTCTCTCTCTCTCTCTCTCTCTCTCTCGGCGCGTGCAGCATCCTCCACCATCTAATCCTGCGCACCAGCCACCCTCTAATCTACGCACCCATCCTGCTATACTGCGCACCACCTCCACCTTTCCTTCAAACTCTATATTTCACTAACATGCGCCACATCCTCTTCACCGCCATGGCCTCAAACGCAACCTTCCCCAGACCCCAGAAATCCTCAATCCCTAACTCTAACCCTAACCCTGCCCTATGCAAGCACTCTGCCTCTGCCACCCTCGACCTCCTCATCCTCGTCCTTGTCCTCTTCTCCGGCTCCTTCCTCCTCTCTTCTTACTTCTCCTACATCTTCCACTCCGTCTCCCTCCTTCTCTCCCACTTCTCCCCTCTTCTCCATCATCTCTCCGTCCCTTACCTCCTTTCCTTCCTTCTCTTCTTTTCCATCTCCGCTGCCCTCGCTGACTTCTGCTGCGGCTCCCGATCCCGGCGATGTCAAAACCCTGCCTGCAAGGGCTTGAAGAAGGCCATGGAGTTCGATTTGCAGCTTCAGACCGAAGACTGCGTAAAATCTCCCGCCAAGTCCAAGGAGATCGATGGCTTGCCCTGGAAGGGCGGAAGTGAAGCTAACCCAGATTACGAGTGCCTCCGATCCGAGCTTAGGAAGATAGCCCCGCCCAATGGCCGAGCCGTCTTGCTCTTTCGCGCGCGCTGTGGCTGTCCTGTCGCCAAGCTTGAGGGCTGGGGGCCCAAGCGTGGGAAGCGGCATAGGAAGTGAGTGTCTTTTCTTTGGGACTTCCATTTGCAATTAATTGATTTGTGATGCCAATTGAACGCAATGCAGTGCCGTATTGCTCGGGCGCAAGCCAATTTCTTTCTCGTTCTTTCTTATATAGTTTGTTGCACGCATTGCTCCTACATTACTTTAACGTTCATCTCTAGTTACTTACCAAAAATATGATGATAATTTTTTTATTTTTTGATAACTAAAAATATTTATATATCAAAAAGGAATAACCAAGTACACTGATGTATACAAGCAAACATTTTGCCCATTGATCCCAATGACCCAAAAGTCCCGTGAAAAACAACCTAAAATACACCAAGTCCCAACCCCTTGTTTACCGTAAAACTAAAACGCTCCCGAAAACCCAACCCCAACCTCTTATTTCCTCCTTTAGAACTAAAACTTCACGATGCCCTCCTTTTGGACTTCCCTCTAGTTGAGTTACCATGCTTAGCGTCGTATTTGATATGATGATAATTTATTGCACCCATCGGTTTTCAATTGAGGTTTCGTTTTTTTTTTTTTTTTACATGTTTTCTCAGTTTTTGTGTGATTTAGTAGTGGAGTGATTGGTTGGGTTTGAAAAAAATGAAAAATAATAAAATCTATGCCTTTTCAGTTTGTGAGAGTGGAAATTCTTTTGCTTAAACTTTATTTTAGCTGCCTAGCTGGTTAATTATAAGTGAACCATACCATCCAACACAATTCCAAGTAGGAGAGTTGTTTTGCCTTCTCTGGCAGGGTACAGATGGTTTAGAAGGACTAGAAGATTGGATTGAGAACCTAACTAGATCCCTCTGATGAATCTTGATCTAATTTGTTGACAGGGTCGAGGAGGCAATTTCTGTTGCCAATGTAGTTTGTATTTCTTCTTTGTTTTCACTTTTTTTTTTGTTCATAAAATCCTAGCGATCTCCATTGGGGTTTATCAAAAAGAACTTACTTAAAGTTTGATCTAACTCCTAAAGGAACTTCACTTTGTTGTCCTCTTCTTGGATGTGGTATCTTGTGTGCAAAATAGGTCGCGTCGCAATAAGGTTTTTTTGTATTTGGGAAATAAATGGAAAATTAGTTAGATATTCTCAGTTACCCAAAAACTTGAGGTCATGAACTACTAGTTTTAGCTTCCGTTCTAATTTATACCAGATTTTTGGTGTTGTGAGTGTGTAAATTTAGTTTGCAATCGAGTTGTTCATACGGTTTATTATTTGCAAACAGTACTTTTCTTTGTAGAGAGGAAAGTGTTTATCCCATAAATCGAGTTGTTCTTTTTGAAGTCTTTTCTTAGTAAAGGTCTTTGAATTTTGTGAGCACAAGAGTTTTGCCTTTGTGAGCATGGGGTGCAAGTGCCTCATCAAGAAAATAAAATAAAATAAAAGCATGGGGTACTAGCTTTTGAAATTGGTATTAAGAATGATAATTGCCTGTTCATAATGATCGTTGATGTTTGTTTAAGGCTAATTGCTTTTGTATGGACATGCGAATTACTTGCGGACTATTTATGAAGGCCTGTTGTTTTAGCAGCTGTCTTTCTTGTTTCTGATGCCATTTCGTATTATTCACCTATACATTAAAAGTTGTCTCATTTTATTTTTGATAACTTGGAACTCTATCTGAATTTTAGAAAATTAAAAGCAGATGAATGTGTAGGATGTGAGGGATTGATTATACCTGCGTTTTACTGGTTAAGATTTTGTTGTAGCCCCTTCTTGTCCACACACACTGTAAAAAGAAAGAGAGAAAAAGAGGAGAAAAAAAAGTGATGGCTCATTGTTGATGGTGATTTTCCAAATGTGAGGAAATAGGTCAATCTGAAGAACCTTGTCTAGGTGAAGTTCTACCGTCTACGTCTTAGTTTAATTGGCATTTTGGGTCTCATAACAAAATTTGAAAAAACGTTTTGAGTTCCTTGGCATGAATTGTGTTTTATGATTTTTTTTCCTTCTAAAATTGAAGAATTTTCAAAATTTATGTTTAGACTAGGACAAGCATGCCATCCACAAGTTCAAACCTGGCAAGATTACATCCTTCCTAGTGCCATCTCTTGTACATTGGTCGTGTATACTTTTTTGAGTCAATATTTGCTTCAACTTGTGATGTGTCTTTGTGAGATTTGCATGGATTACTATGCTCAATGCATTTTTGTGGTGACAAAGGATAAGCACTAGCCACATGCATGCTATAACCCCAAAAAACTAGTCAATTTGAAGGTTCCTAGATTTACATATAAAGTACATTATCATTTACTTAGGGGATGTTTGGAAATGGTTTGAGTTAAGATATTTTATTGGGTTTTGGGAAACGATAGGGAAAAAGTTGAATTGTCTTCTATTTTGGTATTTCTGAAACTGTGGAATGGTAATGAGATTTTGAAAGTAATTGGGTCTGGAAATTTTGTAGTAGCCAAGCTGGTAAAAGTTAAAGTGGATTGGGGAACTCCTGTCAAGGTTTTATGAGAGAGTCCAGAAGGTCTACTCCATCTCCTCAACTTTTTATGCTTTGATTCGTGTATTTCAAATTTTTTATTAGGGGTTTTTGGTTTCTGGTTGATTGAGGGGCTTTCTAAAATGTTGCAGATTTTCGTGTATGAATAACCCCAATTGATCCTGCAAAAATTAGAACAACCCAGATTAGTTTCCAATTTTCATCAGCCATTTCTTCATTTTCTGTGTACAAAAACTATCCCACAAAAGAATAGAACAATCCAGTTTACTTTCTACAGAATACTTCCGTTTTTATTTCTGTACATTTCAAGATTAATTAGGAACTTTGGAGTTATGGTTAACTGTGAGAAAATTGAGTATGGAGATGGAAGAAATGGGAGGAGGAAGATGATGATATTTTTTGTTCGGTGAGGGAACAGAGAAAGGAATACAGAGAATACAAAGCCGATAACATACTTCTAGATGTCATATATTGATCCTCTGTGACGCAGCTCAAATTAAAACAAATGGGGAACCTTTAAATGAGGGAGCAACACGTTAGCACTCTATTATGCTGACCATAGACCTAGAGACTGCCGATAAAACTCTCACTTTCCCTCTGTCAGAGCCACAAGGCACAAACCCTTCCCCTCAGTCGATCTCTCTCTCTCTCTCTCTCTCTATCCCCCTCTCCTCAAGCCCAATTCTGTCCTCAACCTCTCTGTTTCGAGGTTTTCCAGGTTTAAAAGTGAAGATAGGGATCCACCATTTGCAGCAAATGTGGGCGAGTACTATTCTGGCATGGCAAAGACTGGTTCAGTGCATTGGGTTCATGGCCAAAAAAAACACTTCATTCCCACCGGAAGGAAGGCAAGATTGGGGGGTTTTTTTTTTTGGGGGGGGGGATGTGGGTATTGTTTACAGATCATTTCTTGCTTGGAATGCTTGCTTCTTGGGTGTCTGTCCAAAGGCGTGTGCATTATGTCTAAATCCACATTTGATGAACTGATCAATGTTGTAAAGGGTGGTGATTATAAATAGATATTAACGATCTTTAGTTAAGTTTTGAATTGTTAGATACTTGCACAACAGAACAAGAATAAATCTTTCTTGCTGTTGTCAATGCCATGTGGAGCATTCATGATCATGGTAATTGAGAGCAATGGGCTGGCTTGAGGAGAGAGAGAGCGCATGAGGAACCTGCTGACAGAAGCTTTCCATTTGCTCTGCCGTATTTGCGTCCACTGTAACAATATTACCTAGCTGATGTGGCTGTGTACCATTAGGGGTGTAAAACTGAGATTTACACCGCATCCAGCCCGAGAAGCTCTGATAATCATATGAATATCTAAGCATCTGGGGCTACAATGATGTTTAAAATATTCTGATGGCATAGAACTTGGCTCCTTATGATCCAGAATTTGTTAACTGACCTTTAAAATATATTTTGTGACAACTATATGCTCTGTTTGACTTAATAATAAAAACAGAAACTATATGCTCTATATGACAAGTGGGACTTGTATTTTAATTGGCGACTGGAATCTAGTCGGACTCAACTTTGTGTTTGCTGGTGCTTGCAGGGCTGTGGCAGTTAATGGGGTTGGAGCCAGATGTCATCGCTGAACCTTTGTGATGTGTCATTGGGTGCACTTCACATATATTTACCATATGATTCTATACCATCTATCTTACTTCATCAAATTATCTAAACATTTTTTTTAAGTTATATAATCCCATGGGGCTCCAGAAACACCTTTCCCGCATCTGCATTGCCTCGGAAGACTCTCATTTGAGGAAGGATAGATACCAGATTTAATGCAAATAAAATATATGAAATGCCAATTGAATATCTCTGCCTCTGAATTGTGGATTTATGTTGCTTTTACCTGTCTCTAGTTGTTAATCAATTTGGCTTTTTAAAGTCTCATAATATAACATGGGAATTTCTCTCTCCATAAGCTGCATCTGTGATCTCAGATTCTCAAATAACGTTGGTCGTTGTTTTGATACTGATGATGAAAGTGATTCCAAAGCTTGGCTTTACAAAATTAGTCCCATATGTGCACTTCTTGATTCTACATGAGATTACGTCTCCTCATCTTAAGTTTTAAATTCTTTTTCCATAACACTCTTGGTTGACAACACCTTCCAATAACTAGGGGTGGGCGGCATGCAGGCGGCCCCTTGCATTTTTTGGTGTAGGGTTTTGTTTTAAAATCCTCTCTCTCTCTCTTCCCACTGTGATTTAAAGTTTTCGTCCGATTGCCGTCACTCCAATCTCATCCAATCGCCGTCCCAATTTCTCTCTCCCTCTCTTTGTCGCCCCCCAATGCTCTGGTATCTCTCTCTCTCTAGAAGCTCTCTCAATCTCTCTGATATCTCATCGTGGGCAGAGTTGCCAGATGGCCTAGGGAGCCAATCCATCTCGGCATCCAGACGAAGGCACCAACATGGCAAGGTCGGGGCCTGGGGCAGAGTTATCGCTAAGTAGTTTGGCATGTATTAAGTCTTGAATTTGAAGGATAATTGTTGAGAGTTTATTGAAGTCCCTGGTAGAAGTTAGGGTTTAAGTTATGAAACAGATTCAACTTGAGGTTTTATTGATTCGTAGCATGTAGGATGCTATTTCTTTAATTCATATAAAAACTAAATAATAAATAAAACTGGTAAAGACATGATGCGGTAGAAACTCGGTTCATTTGTACAAAATCCCCTTTGAGGGTAAAGCTTTTCTCCATTAAATAAACTTGGGAACCTTTCCTATACAAAATGGAAGTTTATCACTCCAAAGTACATTTACATTCTATACATAGAGTAGCCCTAAAAGGAGTTAGTCTGCAGAAAGGTAAAAAGCTAATTTACATGTCATTCTCTATTATCAGTTCAGCAGCCGCCCCCATTGTACCAACACCACCAATCCCAAGCAAAGCCAGAGCAAGCTCCTCCTCATCCCACTGTCTTAGCCCATTACTTAGTCTCTTCAACACATCTACATCTACCTCCAGCACCCAATTCGGAGTGCAGCCAACCATTAAGGTCACAAATCCTGAGACGTAAGCACGCCAGGTGGCCCAATCACAACCAAGTGATATTTTCCCATCGACTGCACTTGCCAGGAATTCCAAGTGGGTCCCAAGGATTTTTGGACGGCGTTTTGATGCAGATGATGTTGAGTCAACGCCCCAAGCAAAAGCCCCACAAAGCACCACAAAGTAAGCAAGAGCATATCCCCCAAGCATTGCCACCATCCCTTCTGATCCTTCTTCCTGCTCTGATCTGTGAACAGATATAAACAAAGAAGGCAACGTTTCTTTTATTAAGGATTGAACTAAACTTAAGCCTCCAGACAACCATACTAGAGAAGCCCCAAGGGCAGCTGCAAGTTTCACCCGAGTCATTGCTGCAGCAAGTGAAACCTGTCTGTATCTCATTCCAATCTTACTCGTCCTCAACTTCTCTAATCTCTCTCTAGGAATACCACTAGATACTATTTCTCTCACAGAATGCATCAAGAGAGAAACAACCTCTTCAGTTATGAACACAATATCTCTAATGGATCGATAGACACGTAGATAAAGAATACCGGGGGCGACAGGAGAAATCCCACCACAAAAATGGGATCCAAATCCATGGCCAAGAAGTGCTCCAACCCCACCGCTGCTTGAGATGGGCATAGCGTTCAGACCAAGTGTTGCGGTGAAGCAGCTTTTAAGTAGTTGAACCACTGCATCACTGTTGTGGAGGAAGACAGTCCGAGATGCAGAAAAGACCAGGAAGTCACTCCAGCGCTTCGCCTTCTGTGTCCACAGAGAAGCAACAATTGGCATGCAAGGCCACGGACAACCAGCTGCAAGGGACTCCAATGCTGGGCCAGCCAAATTCAGAAAACGTTCTGAGGCTCTATCAATTTTATAAGTTATAGTAAGGCTTACAAAGGCAGCCAGGGGCAATGGAAGTGTAGATGGAGAGCTTCCACCTGTGGGAACCACGTCTCAATCAGAATTTCTGACAAAAATAAAAATTGAAAGCTAATAACAATCTCAATATATGAAAAGAACATCCATTATAACTTCTAAGCCTCGGTCTATGGGAAAATAAATCAATTCCAAAGGCTGATTTCCATTGCTAATGACAATATCTTATGGCTATCAGACATTTAACATAAGGGTTTTTTTTCCTTTTTGGAAAAAAAAGAAGATGAATTTTGATTGACACAGATTGAAACCTAATTAAGGGGTCTTAAGTTATGATATTAATCAGGTTTGATTAAATCTAGTTCAGAGCTTCTGACTTTGGATGCCATATAAACCTATATGCACATGGAAGACATAAAGCAGAAGTAAAGCTCTTTCCATGTCTAGCATGCTAACTCCTTAAATAAACCTAATTATTGAGAAGTGATGACAGTAACAAGAGAAAACCTGCAGCAAGACTTGGGATATCAACACCAGTAGTAGCTAGGATTTTCTTAATTTGTTCCTCAACATTAGAAAGATTTGCAGCAGGACTGGGCCAATCTGTTCCATTCATGAAAACTGGTTTCCAAACACCTCTAGTTACTTCAGCAGAGAAGTAGCTCACAATGGTTGCCAAAGATGCAGGAAGAAAATCAGCTAAATCTTTAAGACCTGACAATAACCAAAGGTTATAAATTATCCAGATTACATATATGAAAAGACAACTTTTCTCGCAACAGATAAGAGGAGGATTTATTCTGGATTTATAATTCAAACAACTGGATATACATCAAATTGAACAGGAACTACTTTCTGTCATTTATTGATAGGTCAAGTCAACAATGACAATTTGAGGATATCATAAATATGCTGGTGGGCAAAATTCAGTTTGGATTGCAAGAAGCATCTTAGAGTCTTGGGGTGTAATCTAAAATAACTGATTGTGTAAATAGCATAAATCAAACAGAAAATCAAACGGGCACATGAAGCTTACCTGTGGCCAGTTCCCGAGGAGAAAGTTTTCCATGGGCACAGGCAGTTAAAGCAGCATCAACCACGAAGGGAACGGCTTCCAGAATATCCCAGGCAGGCAGTTTAGGTCTTAGAGAGGTATCTTCATTTCCAGATCCAGAAGTACTACTACTTACAGATATCGAAGTTAAGGATTGGCTTCCCCTATTAATCTTCTTGAACATCATATTAAGAAGCCCATCAACAATTTGATGAACTGGGGTTCCATGAACTAGACCAGAGAGGGTTGAAGCTATACATGCTTGATGTTGCCGATACCATGCTTTTAATTTCGGAAACGAGTCCACAAATATGGGTTGTGGAGATGAAGAACTTGCAGCTGCTGAGAGTCTTCTCCTATTTCGATTCTTGTTGGCATTTCCCGGATATACTAAGTGGGAGTTTCGTAATAATAGGAGGTATTCGGGAGTTAGTTGGGATCCAACTGTGGGTGTATCTCCTACTCCATGTTCTAGAGGAGGATGATTGAACCTCCATAGCTTCAAAAGAAGAATAAATGCATTTGAAAACACAGCATGAGCAGAAATTTCTTCTCCATTTGTAAGAGTCCATGAGCCATTGGGCACGCATGAACCAAACACCTCGCAGATTGGCATCAGTGAACATGCAAGCTGTGGAACCTGGCAAGAAATTAAAATAAAATATTATTATGTGGATGACATGAAATACTCAGTCATTAACATCCTTTTTGAGTATGATTTATGGGTTTGAAAATATATCCAACTCCAATTCAATTTTATTGAAGGCTCAACACTTCTGATTATTGACTCTGGTCCTTGAGCCCTTATCCCTGTTTCCTTTTTAAATTTTACAATTTTGCTCCATTTGGTAGATGAAAAGGCACTTAACGGAACTCTTCAGTCCACTGCAAGCAACCTAGCCACTGTACTGATTTACCCCAACTCTTAAGTTCTTAACATTATGAGTAATGCTAGATACAGTCATGAGTTGCGCACACTCATTTTGAAAAAAAAAAAAAAAAAGTAAATATGAGACTCACATGAAAAAATTCCACTCTTTTTCAAAAGGAGTTCGTAGTGCTTGCATAACCTATAATTGTATCTAGCATTACTCTAAAATCATTATACTGAAGGGCATCAGCATTACATCATGATTTTAGTTTACATTCTTTTGATCGGGCTCAATCCACCTATTTTCATGATATCACTCACAATGTAACAACCATTTATTGGTTTTTCATTCCCCATGAAAAAAACCCATCTTAAAGCTAAGCAAAGCATTGAGGAAAGTTGTCAATCGTGATGCAGGTTGGAGAGAGGAGATAACTATGCACAAA
The DNA here is from genome assembly GCA_029856935.1 of Cyclocarya paliurus. Taxonomy (NCBI): domain Eukaryota; kingdom Viridiplantae; phylum Streptophyta; class Magnoliopsida; order Fagales; family Juglandaceae; genus Cyclocarya; species Cyclocarya paliurus. Next base: position 1,606,159 of record JARVXP010000463.1, read on the forward strand.
GTATCATTGTTTATCCAAGAATTTTAGCCAAATCAACTATAATGTCATCTTCTTTTAAATTCCATGTTGGATAAGTGAAAACTAAGAGTTGTTTTTACATACCACACTTTCATCCCACTGCCATCATATGTGCTAATGTGGCATTACCTATCAACTACTTGATCAACTCTTGCTTTTAAAAATAACAGTTTCAAGGCTGGATGAATAAGGGCATATCAACACGGTATGATAAGAGTAGTATGAGATTGTATTATGTAATATTTTCCAAAAATTAAACATACCAAGCCATGAAGAGAGAATATCTGAACGCAATCAACAGATGCTATTCCAACAATTAGTACATTAAGCATTGGAGCATAACCGATCAAATGGCTGTCACTCCCAGAATGTTCTAGAGGAATTGGAGGAGACAATAATCTGGCAATGAAATGAACTGTGTGCTCCTGCATGAAATTTAGACATCAAAGTAATTAGAGTAGTTGGATGGTTCAGATATTACCAAAAAGATTATTTAAAAGTTGGAAGAAAAGGTAGGTCTTAATGGTATGCTATACCGTAAAGAATTTAGAATAACTCCAACTTCATTACCTGTATATTCCAACCTCGAATTAAGGAGGCCCCACAAAGTATTGTAGCAGCAGATATCTTCTCATCATCTGATCCTTTGACTGCAATCTCAAATATTTTCTCAAGCTCTGCCAAGCTTTTATCAAAGCCATGAGCTTAAATTAAGTCGAATCACCTTTGGCTAAATTTTAAAAAAGAGCATTTGACGTAACTGGCTACAGGAAAGAAAAAGGAGTAACTGAAGGCCAGGCAACAGCCATTTAAAAGGTAATCTATAGAGATGATGTATTTTGTGTTTATTGAAACAGGAAGTGATGAATCATTACTGTGCAGAAGAAATAATTCATTATAACTCATTAACTTCGTAATCTCATGAACTTAGCAAATTGGAATGTCCAACAATAACTGACTACTGAATTGAGCATTGGTTTCAGAAATGAATATGAAATTTACCATTTAATACACCCCTCAAGAACATTCAAATTTAAGTACCCAAACCATAGTAGCTATTCAAAAAGTTTCACATAAAATCATATTGAGAGGACATTGTGTGGGCTCCAAAGCAGCAACTCAAAAGGGTGAAGTAGAAACCATCTTATAAAAAGTTTGAAAGAGAAAAACATGATACGGGTTTATTAAGTACATTAATTTGTGTAAGAAGTACATGCAACTATACCTTGATGCAGGAGTTGAAACCAAAGCATTTATCAACACTGGAGTAAGTGGAGCGCCCTTCATAAATGATGACCAACTAGGCGCTTGAGTAGGCACATTATGAGGTATTTGATTGAAACAGCCATTAGCATAGCCTGGCCAGAGATATGCAGATGTGTCTAGTAGATTTCTTGCAATACAAGCCTCAACTATCAAATGGCGCATGTTTCCAGCTGAAATAATGGAATTATACTCAGATTAGATAACTTAAAGTACAAATCACGAAAATAGTGGCCCATAAAAAGGAATAAAACGGAACAGGAACTCAAAGATACATATGGACAGAAGAATACTGGCATAAGGAAAGAACTTTGCCAAAAACCAAAAGGAGAATAAGTAACTAGAAATATGGAGAAAACAGGATGTTCAACTAGGTTGTTAGAACAGACTGAAGGAGAAAAATGGATGGAGGCAGCCTAAGAGATCCCATATTCAATTATGTTGCAAATTCATTTTTTACAGTAAGAAAGTAAGTTGCCAAAAGAGAGGCGTTCACAGTAACAGTCAAAATGAATTACGAGTAATGTTTTGGCAATCACCATGAGAAGCCTCACTAGTCACTACCATATGCACCTAGGCAATATATTTGATATGGCCATGTTGGTCCACGCTTTTCCTCTAACTGAATAATTTCATTAAATTGATGCTGGTTAATAATAAAAAATAAAAATGTTACTTACAACAGTTGATAGGCACATCTTTCACACCGATACACTCAAAGTATGCACTCCCCACATTAACGCCTGAAACAAAAAACATTGCCTTTGCAGCAGCCTGATTGGCTGCAGAACCAACAGATTGGGGCGGAGTCAACAAGCCTTGATAATCCCCTAGCATCTGTAGACTAGAGACCAAGTCATTCCGACGCTTCCCTGTAACATTTTTCTCTTTCCAATGATTAGTGGCTCCACATTCTGTTTCATCAACTGACACACTTTCTTCCTCCTCAATGAGATCAGCAATGACAAGCGTTGTGATAGACAACAGAATACATAAGCGAGTATCAAGGCGAGGCACAGGGCCCTCAATGGGATCCCTTTCCTAACAAGAAAAAATATTTTAAGAATTAGAAACAAGAAATAGCAATTAATGTAATACATGAACGATAATCTATATCCACTGGAAAATTTTTCTCCAAACAGCTTAGAAAGCGAAACAAAATTCTTATCAAAACCTTTTCAGATTATTTAAGATGGGGAAGAAAACTCAAAGACCAATATTAGAAACGATCTTCTACAACCATTTACCTTCAATTCAAGTCTAATGCCAAAGAAAACAACGACAATTTAAAGGGGAGGAAGCCATACTCAAATGCCACAAGAAGTCATAGTAACTTACATCTAAAATATTTGAAATGTTTGTATACAAAGAGAGAAGAAAACTTTGAGTACAGTTATAATGAATCCTAACCCTTTGAACTAGACGAAGAGCTGCTATCCAAAGACCTAAAAAAGTATCATGCCAGGTGGTTCCATTTATTGCTTGAAGGGTTTTAATCAAACCTGCACACATGAAACCATGTTCTCTCATTCATACATATCTTGGATTTCAAAGAAGGATCTAACATCATTTCAATTAAAATTCCACGTGACTTGGAACAAAATCTGGCTTTACCAGTAATTATTTCAATAGCACTTGTTGCGTTAACTAGATATCCATCCATGGCATCCTCTAATAAAAGATCAAGAGGAAGCCAAAGAGCAGAACGGCTAGCTCCTTGGCATAGACCAGCAGAGGTAGATAGAGAACCAAAAGCCATAACTCCATGGAACTTTTGTAGCGAAGCTGTTTTGCATTCTCGAGACAAGACTATCCGAGTATCTGAAGTCAACTGATTTAGAGCCTCAGGAGTTAGAACTTTGGAATTTCTTAGTGCTGATGAATTTGCTTCAAGCAACCGTAAACGCTGGATGAAATCTACCCAATGTGTATGCCTGACAAAGTGACAGGGAAGTATTTAGCCAAATATCTTTCATTTAAGATACCACAAAAATACTTGGAAAAAAAAGAAACCACATATAAAATTGATTGAAGGTAGTTATGGACAGACATGATGGACATGAATTGAATGGAATAGCGAAGTAGAATTCATGAAACTGATAATGAAAACAGAGGAGAAGCTTTTTCAGAAAATTCTATAATAGAATATAGCTATGTCCAAAAAGAATCCCCCAAAGACCAATAAATAATACTCCCTAACAATTATTGACAAACCAAGCATGATAGCCATTCACTTCACCTACACAAAATTAAAATAAAATGCACAGTTATAAATGAGAATGTACATACATGTTCCGACGAGCCAAGTAAATAATTCTCGAAGTTACTTTATTTTGCAGAAATTGTCCTATTAACTCAATGGCCATCACAGTATTTACATTCTGCAATCTCTCCTTAAATTCGGCCCCCTTCTCATCATAACTATCATGGTAATCTATTTCCATTTCTTGAGATTTAGCTGCCCATGCAGACCTCTTCTCTAAGGTGAGTTCTAGCAACCCTTCATCATCTAGTGTTGCATCTAGCAACTGCCACACAATTGAAAAGATGAACTCAACCACAAGAATCCCAGGTTCACTAACGGTGATGCCAAATCTCTGTGAAAGATGAAGAACATCATCTATTGATTTCATGACCCTGCAGAAGAAAGAAAATAGGTTAGAAGTCGCAAATGAAAAAATAACCTTGATATAGCATAAATCACTATGTAGTTCAATAGTCAGCTTTAAATGCACTAGCAATCTTTACGATGCAAAAATTAGAGTGGAAATTGAGTGGTATAAATTTAAATGAGAAAATTCTCATTCATATTTGAATGGTGGAGTTCAGTTAGCATAACATTCATCCATAGCATAAAATATAAACATGTTATAGAAACTTGATAAAGAATTTTAATTAATTAAAAGATAGTAAAATTTTGAAATCTGAGCAACTTCATTGTTCTTGAACTGCAGAGTTCTTCTAATAAAATTCATGTCCAATGAAGATATCATAAAAATATTTTAAAAAAATTTATCTCTCTAATAGGTAAGTGATAAAGATTTATGAATCCATTAAACATAATAAAATAAAATGAAATAAAAGTTCTAGGCTGTGTAGCATCCAACACATGCAGTCCCCAGAATATATTTCAGTCCAACCTAAACATTGGAAGCTCTGGTTTCCATTCCCCCAACTCTTTCCATATCTATTTTCCATCTCTTTGCTGTATCTTTAGCTTTATGAGTTATAGAAAATAGCTATTTACAGGGTCTAAGCACATATAAAGGGTCGAAAGCAATGGAGGACTCATTGGCTGCTGAATCAAGGAGGTGGAGCAACAATTTAACTAAATTTAATCAGTCGCAACAGCTAGCACTGTAAGGACATCCATGGCAGAGATACTATGGGATGTAGCATGGGAAGGTATTGTTGGCAATATTGCCCAACAGTACGCACAAAGTATCTGGCATCTCAAATTTTTGTTTCCTGGCCTCAGCCATCTTTGGCAATGTCGTGATGTTAGGTAGCCTAGCAAGGCCAAGCAGTGACTGCGTATCACCTAGCAGCACTCTTTTAAGTACTTCCACAAGGTTCTTGTACTCCTAGTGCGGGAAACTGGAACAGAAAGAGAAAAACTTGAAAATAATTGTGATATAGAGTAATAAACTTAACAGTTTCATTTTTCTTTTTGAGGAACAGTTTCAAGAATTTAGCTTTTCCTGCTTTTGTCTTTGATTATATGCTGCAAGATGCAATATGACAATATTAGTCAGCACATGACAATAATTCCTGGCCACAAGGCAACAAAATACAATCAAATGATATTGACAATATGAACCAAACAGAAAATAAGTGGCTCTGTTTTTTTCTCATAAACCCAAAGCTATATAACTAAGCAAACGATGTATAACTCACTTCTGATAATTCAGCCCATTTATCTGATATTTAAGCGTAAAGGCATGTCTCTTAAGGAGTTCAAGATAAAGCCTATATGCTGCTGGCCGAGAATGTCGACATGGAATGACCCTGAAGAAAAAAGTATCACCATGAATGTGAATCTGCCGAAAACAAAAAAATTGAACAACCAGGTCACTAATTTTCTCTGTGTGAATCTTTTTTTTTTTTTTATTTGACAGAGAATCTGCAAGAGTAAACAGGGAAAATAACAGTATCTCCAAGAGTATAAACGTAAGAAGATAGAAATATATAAATGAAAAGTTCCCTAACTTATGAAACCCTCCGTTGGATTGCGGAAGGGCAGCAAAGCCATAAAAATCTAACAATCTGCATTCACTAAGTACCCTCGCTCTCTATTTCTTTTTCATGATTATTCCTTAAGCTCCTCTCTTTCCTTTCTGCCACTCTTTTTAAGACAACAAAGAAAAACAACAAAATAACTCAAAGGGATCTGCTGAAACCTTAGATAAAACCAGCCTTTTCAACAGTAGATAGATGGGATCGATTCTCACACCACCAGACCGAAAACCAATTACATGATACGCAAGTAGTTTTCAACTTATAAAAAAAAAAAGAAAAAGTAATTTTCAATTAAGTTAATGTCATTCAATTCCCCAAAAAAATAAACACAGCCAACTTCTGTGATCGTCAATAGTTTAGTTTAACAATGTCGTCCATAATTAGAAAACAATTAATAAGAAAATAAAATTACAAAAGAACATGCGGCTGAATGCTTCTCATAATGCAACATCATCCGTGTCGCAATGTTCAAGGAGAACGACTCTCTGTGCTGTTAGATGGAATATGCGGAACCAAAAGAAATGAACATTATAGATATTTTATTCATGACATAAAGCTCTAACGCAAAACTCAACTTTTCCTAAGGCAAATGGAAATATAAGAACTAGACTGAAAAAGAAAAAGAAAAAGAAAAAACAGAATCTTGAGGTGAAGAGAAATAAAAACGGCACTCATCTAATTTCCTTCTTTTATAAAAATAAATAAAAGCCTGCTAATACGCTCTATATTTAGTCCTTAATTGATTTTTCTCCATTTTCTGAGGACCAGACACAGCGCAGTGAATAGATAAAAAATGCCGCTGAAACTCATCAAACAACACACTGTGAAAAGACTCAAAGAGTTCAAAGAAAAAAAAAAACTTAAACAAATTCACTTACTTCCTCTAATACCCACCAACGATAATCCACAATAACACTCGTTTCAGGTGATCTAAACACTCCCACCAAAAAGAAAACAAACAAGACCCAGAAAATATTCAAAACAGAAACACAAACCTTGTAGAGAGCAGGGCAAGAACGAACATAGGCGGCACGATCTTCAGCATCAACGCCTTCTCCAGAAACTTCCAAAGACTGGGTAGGTTGTTTTCCCAGCAAATGTACGACACCAACACGTCCGCGAGCTCCACAGAGGGCAGAGCCACTCCCGCGGAGTTCAAATTCGAAGATATCTGTAACGCCCAGAGCAAAGGATCGCTGCCCTTCCTCTGGGCCAACTTGGTCAGCTTTCTCACACTGTCCCAGATTTCGGTATGTACAGAAACCTCCATTTCCGAGCTCATTCAGGCGGATAGTTTCATTCGGGGTGGTAGAGAGCTATGTCTCGGACATACTGTCTCAAACAGAAAGTGAGCGGTTTTGGAACGCACCTCAACAGTTTCATTTCCCCGTAGAGAAACTGCTTTTATTTTTATCGTAAAATTTATAAATGACTATTATGTTTCTTTTTTCTAAGTTTTGTTTTTTATAACGTCTAATTTTTAATTTTATATATATATTTTTTAAGGTTGAACAAATTTTATTTATTCGTAATGAGACATTACAATTTTAACTTTAGACATATAGAATACAAACTAACAATTACTTTTATGGCTCTCTAATATACAAGTTTTTTTTATAACTAACATGATTTAATTTATTGCTGTAACTCTCTACAAAAAAATCGTCTGAAATATAACACTCTGTCATAAGACAGATTTAACAAACCTCACAGTCTATCCTAAAATAGAATTAAACAACTCCACACTCTCTAAGATGGAGTAGAGGACACACTCTATAGATAAAAGTCAAGAGATTATGTTTTTTTTTTAAACCTAAAACAAATAAAATAACAGAAAACATAAAACATAAAAGATACATTGAAAAATAACGAATTACAACTTAGAAAGTTGTAGATCCACATTTTTAACCTTAGGAAAAATTAAAAATGCAAATACCAAGACTGTGGTGGCCAGTAAGGACTGGAAGTACTGCGAAACGTCAAGTCTAAAAAAATTGATGACCTTGAATCTAGAAAAATTGCGCATGGCGGCAATAGAGCTCCCCTTGCAATTTTAACATGTTTAACAAAAATATGACGTGACACGTCATGTGCTTAAAAATTTATAAAAACAAGAATCATATTAGAACTTAAAATAGATTAAAAACTTAATATGAAAAAACTTAACAAAAAAGTAATAAGATATTCTTCTAAAAATAGAAAATTTGTAAAATTAAGAAAAATTGTAAAAAAAAAAAAAAACCATAGAGTAAATATTTCTCATGTGATATACCAATTTTTATTTTCATTTTTTTGATAGGGATATACCAAATGTTACATCAAGCCAACATAATTAATGGTTAAAAATGTAATTAATTAAAAATATAGAACTTAAATATATAATTTAAAAACATAGACAGAAAAATACTAATTTAATATTCGATGCAAAACATAATCGGTATAAGGTGAGGTTATTTCTATACTTAATCAGAAAATTTAATTAACAGGAAAAAATATATAATTAGAGATTTAGACTCGAGTTCATGATTTCAATTGTTAAAATGATATTTAATTTATTATGGAAAATCAGAACCTTTATTTTTATAATATTATATTTAATTGTTTTCATAATTCAAATAAAGTTTCTAAAGAATACAAAAGTATTATTTAATTTAGGAATAAATAATTAGAATTCTAAAACTCTGCTAGCTAGAATGTTCTAATCCCCCATTCTAATAGAATAATATTGGAGATATGTAGTACAAAAGAAAATGAGCGGTGCTACTCTGCCACCTAAGTAGCACAACTCATTTTGATCACTAGTTCAAAAATTAGTTTTTATTTTTTTTCAATTTTCTTATTCATATTTTTTTATCATTTCAAAATATTTTTTAAAAATATAAAAAAAAAATATCAATACACTATTAGTCACTTCCTTAATTATTAAATAAAAAAATTAAAAATAAAATATAATATATGAGGTGTCAAAATTACGGGACAAATAGAATGGGCAAAGTTGTATTTTTCAAAGAAAATATACTACCTAGGCTTTAGGACAGACATGTCATTAATCAAGAGAGAAGTAAATACAATATTTGTTATATCAGGGATGTAAATCAGATTCAAAATGTTGTCTTGGTAGGCTTCTTGTTTCCATTTCAAGACACGAGAAAATCATTTGGCCATTGGTGCAGACTAAACTCTCTTTTTTTCTGCTTGATTTGTATTTGCTTAGGGACAAGACAATGGAGCTGAAAACAATGTCTCACAAAGTAATCACGCACCGGGAGTTGCTCCTACAAAGTAAGCAGTTGAGGAATGGACTGGATTTACCATACCATCTTCTTCCATATTCATTTAAATCCTAATCACTCATTTAAAAGTAAATAACTTACACTCTTATCACTTTTAATGTTTTTTTTTCTGATTTTCCTTAACTCAATAATTTAGTCTGTCAATAAGTATAATATATATTCTATTGTATTTAAAGAGAAAGAAAGTTGATATGGTAAGTTTTACAGTGTTTTATTTTTTAGGAGAAATAGATTGCATTCATTCATGAAAGTAAAGTTACAGTTGTAACTGATACATACAGAGAAAAACTCAGATTACAAGCTAACTACTCATTGTTGAGACTCCATCAATACACAAATTCTTTTGTGACGGGTAAGTTTTACAGTGTTAATTTAACACAATTATTGGGATGGAAGAAGTTTTTGAGCTATAGATTATCCCAAAGATCACAGGAATCAACCATCATACATCCAAAATGATGGGCCACCTACTAACTATTATGACAGGCCATTTAACCCACACATGAATCACCAATCCATACCTTCCAATAGTTTGATCTCAGACTAATAAAATTAAAAAAACCAATCTTCTTAACTGTTTCTTTTTTCTTTTCTTTTTTCAGTACAAAATGCTTTTATAGTGGTTAGGGTAGGTGGAGATGATGACAGGGGAAGCAATCCCCCACCAGAATTGATCTTTAACTCTAAGTAGTGATGATGATGATGTATGCATATTGGCTCTAGGTATGGAAAAGTCCCCTTTTTTCCATCGAGGGCAAGCACTATTTTACTAGTGCTATACATCAGTTGGTGCTTATCATTCATCTGAAAAAGAAACTTTTTGGGGCCCATTTTTATCCTCAAACACAACAGTTGGTAGGTAGCTTTGGTTGAACTCCCCCCTCCAAACATTGACAACTTCAAAATGGATATCCTTCTTCTTTGTATTGTGGATACGTGAGGAATGGGTTGTGCAGTCAATTCAGATATGATTATATGCAGTACAGTAAATCATTATGATACAAAAACTGGGATTATCTTTCTTTACCTGTCCACCAATACCATATATGGATGTTATTACATATTAGGGAGCAAAGATTGAGTTTGTGTATCAATGTCATTGCGTGGATTACTATGAATACCTGCAATATGAGTTAGGTGAAATGTTCCAGTCATCGGCATAACTGCACCACATATGTAAAGATCAAGGTTGGTACGATCTGATATGGAGCTGGTGATTAGCCAGTTTTAGAAGGCATGTGGATTACATTTTGTGAGAGAGATTACAAGATTGCCATATTTTATGGGAATTTGCACTTCAGGATTCCCGTCTCCCTTTTCTTTATGTTTAGGATGATGATGATGTGTGTGTGTGAGAGAGAGAGAGAGAGAGAGAGAGAGAGAAGCATATTATCTTTGTTTTTTGTATATACTTTGCATAGATTCAGGAATGCCTGTAAAAGAGGGTGCCTTCCCACCAAAACCAAAACGGCAAAGGGAAGCAATCATAATTGGGAATCTGCAGTAAGGACAAAACCCAATTAAATGAAAAGAATAGTGCAACCACATTTTTTTTGAATTATAGTGCATGTATTTATCAATAAAGAGGAAAAAGTCTCATCTGCATGTAAATGGGATAACTAATAAATAAAAGAAAAGAATTTTGGAGGTAGGTATCACTAGGGGTGTAAACGGGCCGGTCCGGTCCGGTTCGGTCCGGTCTGGTCATGGACCGAATTTTTTCGGTCCATGGTTTGACCGGACCGGACCGGACCGAACTCCTATAGGGACCGGATCGGACCGGTAGTCATTGGTCCGGTCCGGTCCATTCGGTCTAGCCCCCTTTTTTTTTTTCACATCAATTAATAAAAAAATTTATTTACAATACTAAATTAATTTATACTATAACTCTTAATACTTAATAGTATTAATAATACATTAAAGAATATATTAATATATTGATACTAAATATATATAATTATAGACTTATAGTGATTAGTTATTATGAATCATAATTAGTATAACTATATAATAGAATTAGTATAAAGTATTAGACTATTAGTAATATAGTATAGCTATATATTAGTAATATTAGTATAAGTATAAATGTATAACTATAGTCTATACTTAATTATAATATGGTATAATTATATATTAGTTAGTGATAGGATTATGTTAGATGAAAATTATATAATTAATTATATATATAATTTTTTTTTTTTTTTTAGGTTCGGTCCGGTCCGGTCCGAAAAACACATGGACCGTGGACCGGACCGAATTAATTCGGTCCTATTAAATTCGGACCGTGGACCGGACCGAATGAACTCGGTCCGGTCCGGTCTCGATCCGGTCCGTTCGGTCCGGTCGGTCCGCTTACAGCCCTAGGTATCACCCCCCAATTACTCTCTCAACCAAATTTAATATTCCGTTATAGACAATAGGCTATGGTAATATAATTGTTATAAATACTGCTATTCTAAAGCTCAGTTTTGGATAGTGAAATCATCCTGACTCATCTCATCTAAATCATTGTAATTTTTCTAAACTTTTAAATAAAATATAATTAACAATTTAATTTTTTCAAATTTTAAAATAAATTATATTATAATAATATTTTATTCAACTTTCATCTCATCTTAACTTATTATCCAAACTAATCCTAAGTCTTCTACACCACACACTGCTTATATGACATAATTTAATTTTACATATAAATTTTAAATTTTGAAACCTACCAATCAAGTGTAATCACGTAAGTGATATACATAATATATATGTCGATTAGAAAATAGAATATTTTTATTTTTATTTAATATACTTGACATCAAAGGAATTGGAATCTATAAAAGCAGTTAGCTAATATTCTTTTTAGAGCCGCCAGTAGGTGTCACCAGTATCCCTAATCTATTTTGCTAAAGGGGATGGGACACAGTACCTTCTTCACGACAAAACAGAGAACAGAAACAATGCAGCAGCTCCACTGGAAAATGAAATGACTTAGTAATTGGTATTCATGATAATATTACAATGTTGGGCCATCTTTATCCTTATCATTAAAGGTGGGGAGTAATCATGAAAAGGGAGATAATTACAAGGAAGAAAACACAATCCTGGAAAAAAGTCAAAAATCTGTTAAAGCTATCAGTTAACTTTTAATTTGTCTAACATCTTTGCTATTTTATTAGAAGAGGTTGCTGTATTAATTATTAAAGATTAAGCACTCGATGCCTTTGGAGGGAATGGTTTGAGAAGCAAGCTACTATCACTATCTGATGTAAAAAAAACACCCTCTGCATTAAGATTCTCTACAGATCCACGTATTACTTCTACCATCTCTTAATTACAAAATCTGCTTGAAATAGATAATTGCAGAGATTCCCACTTTCGATCTGTTTGGTGTCATAACTTGATGCACATAGAAAATAGCAGCAAGGAATCATATAACAGTACAATGATGTGTGCTTGATTGCAGCACTTGATTGGTATACCCCCGCAAGAAAAAGTGATGCAAAAGAAAACCCAAAATAAAGGCCTAAATGGTATGCATGCTGCATGCAGTTGAGTTTCTCATAGCATCATATATCCTTTGTAATCTTTAACCATGTATAGGCAATTAAAAGAACCAGAACTCCATATCGTAATCAGTAGTATAAATAGTTGGTTTTATAATCTTTTCACACCAACCGGGGAATTTCAACACCTTACTGATTGTATAGTTTCTTGGTTTTTAACCCCTATGTGAAGGCTGAGAAAACAGTGCCCAATAAGACAGTGAAAGGAACCCTCAAATGCGAACCAAAGATGTAATTAAGACTCTGAATGTTAATGTCGTGTTTCGTACGGCTTTGGGCTGGATTCTAGCTATTCAGGTCTTGAGTCTTTCACCTGCATAATTGAGAAAACACGGAGAGTTGGGGGCCTTAGTGGAGGCTAGGGAGTCTCCGATGCTAAAATTAATATATCTCCTTAGTAATTTGTGTGTGAGTTTAGAGGAATAAGAGAGAGTTATTCGTACCTGGGGTCAGCTTTTATACTAGGTTTCTGGGTAGGGATAGCTCATACATGACGTCAGGGAGCCCATGTCCCTTCAATAGTTTGCTTAGTTAGAATTCTTTAATGCGGCATAGCTTCTGGGGCGGCGTCATTAATATGGCGTAGAGTCTAGGAAGTGGCGTCATTAATGCAGCGTGGCTTCCTCACTTACTTTACTCTGCAGATGTTCCTTCTTAAGCCCATCCATGCTTGTTTTCAGAAGATCAATGGTTCCCCATATTTCTTGCTTATCTACCTGTGCAGGTTCCCGAGGGTAGGGTGTCATCGAGGAGGTATCAGGATGGCGAGTCTCATCTGCCCCTACGATCCGCTTTCCCCACATGTGGGTTGCTTCATTGGTGAGTTTTGCTCATGGGTCTAGTACTCTGCAGAGGCCCATGTACTCCTTTTAGAAGAGGAGCGTTAGGCTTGGCTAGGCTTGGTTGGGCTTTCTGACTTATTTCCCCAATGATTCCTCGTGGGCTTGCTATACGAGCTAATGGGAGAAAAAACTCCCTTACAATTACCTCGCCAATTCTTATCGGGCTAGTCAAATGGGAATTTCTTTTTGCCTTCGTCTTCATGATATCATTTTTCGCAGTCGCTGTCATGGAGATCCTCTTCCCTAGAAATGGGCGGTTGTTACTCTCCCGACTATTCTACTTGTTAGGTTCTAGGCTCTAGATTATGCCATGTGGTTTTCTTGTCATTTTAATGATGTCAAGCGATGGTTCCCCTCCCAACTTTATTGGCATGCTTCTGACGGTTGGATTTTGCACTTGATTGTGTCCTTCCAGTTCCCCCAGCATTGATGGTGTCAGGCTGCTCCTCCCTTTCGCATCACATCATTCAGGACATGCCACGGGATTCGTGCACGTCTTGCCAACTTTGTGGGGCGTGTGCGTTCCCATGACTTTGGGATGTTAAACATCGATGGAGTCCTCTTCTTCGCCCTTCTCCTTCCTTATTTTATGCTCTAGTCTTCTCATTCTCTTTGCTCAACTCTTTTTCCTCTCCATCGCTTTTCTCAACTTCAATCTCAATGGCTTCCAAGAAGGCCATTCAACCCAAGATTCTCGAGGAACTGGACCAACCCGAGGTTTTCACTGCGAAGCAATTCTATATCGGTCACAGTCACAACTAGTGTTCAAACATCACCCTTAAGTTCTTGTCGTCACTGGCTTCCACCTTTCATGTTCCTGAGAATGTGGCTTTTTAGGCTCCTGGACCACATGAGGGGATTTTCGACGACGAGAGTTATGCCTTGAAGGTTGCCCTCTTAACCAGCATGTTCTCTTGCGGGCTGAGATTACCCTTCCCTCGTCTTGTCAGTAACCTACTAAATCATCTTGGATTGGCCCCCTCTCAACTCCACCCAAATGCTTGGAGGATCTTGATGTATTGTTGCGTTCTCTAGCAACAGCTTTGTTGATCACTGTGAGTGCCCGAAGCACGCTGACTTTACTGGTCGCGAGTTTCTCTTGACCCACAACCTTATAAAATGTGAGGGGAGTACTTGCAATTTCAGGGTGATGCATGCCCTCATCTCTTTGGAACAGGGTTATCACAGGGTCAAAGACTACACCTCCAAATTTTTCTTTGTGTCTGGCAGAGGGTGGAAATTTCTAGTTGGCCAGGTGAATCACCGAAAGTTCCCCGTTTGGGCCATATAGGGGGTAGTTCTTGACGACAAAGAGATACGGCCTAAGGCCTCTCCCCAGGAGTTATGTCGTATTGCTCTGGTTAAAGAATTGGTAAAGAATCACCCATTCGATGTCATCTCGGAGGCTCTCATTGGGGAGAAAAATATAAGGGCATTTTTACCTCCTCTCGATCACACTGTTCTTGGCGACCGCATCATTCCTATGCAGTCCAAAACCACCCTGGCTCAGAAGCGTTCATTGAGCCCTCCTCCTACAGGCAAAGGGAAGAAACTTCGCATGGAGGGTGCTCGGGCCGACAACTGCCCAGTGTCCCCTTCTCGATTTCCTTTGTTGCTTGGCCTTGGATGTATGTTTCTCCTTTAATGTTCTTTTTCCTCTTCTTTTTCTTCTGTCGACCTGGCAAACCTGATGCGAGGGATAAGTCAAGTCCATGGAGACATGGTGCTTGGCTCCCTGGTATTCTCGCTTGCGTCATAAACTGAGGCAAGTCCATGGAGACACGATACTTGACTCCCCTGACCTTTTCATCAACCTCGTAGACTGAGGCGATAGTTAAAGCAAGTCTGTGGAGACACGGTACTTGGCTCCTCTAATCTTCTCGCCGGCCTCGTAGACTGAGGTCAAGGATGTGGCAAGTCCATAGAAACACAATACTTGGCTCTCCTGATCTTCTCGTCAACCTCGTAGACTGAGGCAAGGGAGAAGGTAAGCTCATGGAGACACGATACTTGGTACCCTAGTCTTCTCGTCGGCCTCTCAGATCGAGGCAAGGGTTAAAACAAGTCCATGGAGACATGGTACTTGGCTCCTCTAATCTTCTCGCCAGCCTCATAGACTAAGGCCAGGGATGATGCAAGTTCGTGAAAACACAATACTTGGCTCCCATGTTAACGTCATGTTTTGTATGCCTTTGGATTGTGTTTCACCATCTCGGCTCTTAAATCTTTCACTTGCATAATCGAGAAAACATGGAGAGTGGGGAGCCTTGGTGGAGGCCGAGGCATCTCTGATGCTAAAGTCAATATATCTCCTTAGTAATTTGTGTGTGAGTTTAAATGAATCACCCTCGTCTCTTAGGAATAGAGTTATTGCAAAGTCAAAGACTGCACCTCCAAAATTTTCTACGTATCTGGCTAAGTGTGGGAATTTTCGATCGGGCACGTGAATCTTCGTGAGTTCTCCATTTGGGCCATATAGGGGGTAGTTCTTGATGGTAAAGCGATACGGCCTAAGGCCTTTCTTGGGGAGTTATGTCGTATTGCTCTAGTTCAGAGAATGGGTAAAGAATCACCAATTTGATGTCCTCTTGGAGGCTCTACTTGGGGAGGAAAATATAATAGCATTTTTACCTCTTCTCGGTTACACTGTTTTTTACTACTGAGTCATTCCTATGCAGTCCAAAGCCACCCTGATTCAAAAGTGTTCGCTGAGCCTTTCTCCCTCAAGCAAAGGGAAGAAACTCTGCACGGAGGGTGTTAGGGCCTTCAGCAGTCTAGTGTCCCCTCCTCGATTTCCTTTGTTGCTTGGCCTTGGATGTTTGGGAGACATGATACTTAACTCCCCTGATCTTCTCGTCAACCTCGTAGACTGAGGTGAGGGATGAGGCAAGCCCTTGGAGACATAATGCTTGGCTCCCCTAGTCTTCTCGTCGACCTTGTAGATCGAGGTCAGGGTTAAAGTAAGTCCGTGGAGACGCGATACTTGGCTACCCTGATCTTCTTGTCGGCCTCATAGACTGAGGCCAGGGATGGGGCAAATCCATGGAAACACGATACTTGGCTCCCTGTTAACGTCATGTTTTATAGGCCTTTGGGCTAGGTTCCAGCAACTCAAGTCTTAAGTTTTTCACTTGCACAATTGAGAAAAACAGATAGAGGGCCTTGGTGGAGGTCGGGGAGTTTCCGATACTAAAGTCAGTATATCTCCTTAATTGCTTGTGTGTGAGTTTAGAATAATCAGAGAGAGTTCTTCGTATCTGGGGGTCGTCTTTTATACTAGATTTTTGGGTGGGGACAACTCTACATGACTTTAGGGAGCCCATGTCCCTTCAACTGTTCGCTTAGTTAGAATTCTTTAATGCAGCGTGGCTTCTGGAACGACGTCATTAATACGGCGTAGAGTATGAGGAATGGTGCCATTAATGCACCATGGCTTCTTGTCAGGCTCTTTTACTTGTTAGGTTCTAGGCTCTAGATTATGCCCATGTGATTTTTTCGTCATTTTAATGATGTTAGGCGACAGTTCCCCTCCCCACTTTATTAGCTCATTTTCTGATGGTTGGATTTTTCACTTGATTGCTTCCTTCCAATTCCCTCAACATTGATGGTGTCAGGCGGCATCATTTAGTGTATGTCGGGGGATTCGTGCACGTCTTGCCAACTTTGTGGGGTGTGTGCATTCCCATGACTTTGGGATGTTAACCGTTGTTGAGGTCTATTTAAATTCCCCCCTTCACGTTGGAGCCCCATTTTTTGCTCTTCTCCTTCCTTCTTTTACGCTTTAGTCTTCTCATTTTCTTTGTTCGACTCATTTTTCTCTCTGTCGCTTTTCTCAACTTCAATCTCAATGGCTCCTAAAAAGGTCGTTGAACCCAAGATTCTCAGGGAATTGGACCAGCACGAGGTTCGCACAGCAGAGCAATTATATATCAATCACAACTAGTGTTCAAATGTTACCCCTGAGTTCTTGTTGTCACTGGCTCCCACCTTTAATGTCCCAGAGAGGGTGGTTTTTTAGGCTCTTGGACCATGTGAGGGGGCTGTCAACGATGAGGGTTATGCCTCGAAGGTTTCCCTCTTACCAAGCATGTTCTTTTGAGTGCTGATGTTACCTTTCCCTCTTCCTGTTCATGACCTACTAGATCGTCCTAGCGCCACACTATTAACGTCGTGTTTTGTACGCCTTTGGGCTGGGTTCTAGGAACTCGGGTCTTGAGTCTTTCACTTGCACAATTGAGAAAATAAGAAGAATGGGAGAGCCTTGGTGGAGGTTTGGGAGTCTTTGATGTTACAGTCAGTATATATTTTAGTAATTTGTGCGTGAGCTTAGAGGAATCAATGAGAGTTCTTCATACTTGGGGTCGTCTTTTATACTAGATTTCTGGGTGGGAACAACTTGTACCTGACTTTGGGGAGACCATGTCCCTTCAACTATTCGCTTAGTCAAAATTCTTTAATGCAGCGTAGAGTTCGGGAAGTGGCGTCATTAATACGACATGACTCTCTAACTCACTTTACTTTGAGGAAGTTCTTTATTAAGCCCCTCCATACCTATTGTCAGGAGATCCATAGTTCCTCTATTTCCTGAGGGTAGAGTGTCATCTATGAGGTGTCAGGGCGGCGAGTTTCATTTACCCCTATCGTCCACTTTCCCCACACATGGGTGGATTTTGCTTATGGGTCGAATATTCTTTAGAGGCCCACTGACTCATTTTAGAGGAGAGACACTAAGCTTGGTTGGGCTTGGTTGGGCTTTTTGACTTACTTCCCTAATAATTAGGGCTGAGCTTCGACTTCGAAGGAGTCGGAGTTGTCGTTTCTGAACTTCGACTTCGACAGGAGTTGGAGCAAAAATTTTACTCTGACTCTAAAAGGAATCAGAATCCGACACCAATCGAAGGTCGGAGCTCCGACCATTTATTGGGCTAAATAGATGCCTTTTTTTTTACTTTTGGGCTCACCAAAGCCCAAGTCCGAAACTGTAAAAAAAATACTAAAAAAATTAAAAAAAAATTTAAAAAAAACTTAAATACAATAGTTTAAAAACTAAATAACATGTATGATGTAGCCATAAGTTAACAGTCTCATACAGCCTCATTTATAACAACATTGACTTAGTTTTTAAAGATAACTACATAAATATTAAACACGAATTTTACTCAAATCTCAATGGTCCATTGGTCATGCCTGAAATGAAGATAGAAAATTACAATCAATAAATGAAAAAAACTGATAATAAAAAATTGAACACGGTAAAAGTAAAATTTGATTCTTATCAATAAAGGGGGTTCTCCATAGTCTATAGTCTCTCAACTCCACCCAACTCTCAAGGGGCGTCCATCTTATACTCTTAGTTATTGGCAATTATGTTAGGGCTCACAATTAGGTCTATAAAATCATAAAAAGTAGAAGTTAGAATCATTAAAAATAATTAAATAATCATTTAAAAGCATATAAAATTACTCGATTCAAGCCTATAGCACTTGGCATCAACGTCAACGGTATCTACTCTAATAGGCGTTTCACTTATCCAATTCTATATGCAATCGAGGGCCTCCACGGTTGACGGTGACAATGAACTCCGATAAGCATCCAACACACAACCTCTAGGCTAAACACCGACTCTAAGGCAATCATAGTGACAGGAATGGCTAGCACATCTCGGGCTATACGGGAAATGATTGTATACTTGGTGGAATTAACCTTCCACCAAGTTAATAACTAAAATACAGCACTAGGTGCTTCGACAACTTCCATAAAATATCGTTCAACTTCAAATGTACACTGCATAATATTCCTCGTTGCAATGAGTTAATAATACTAATGCATAATACGATGGCTTGTAACCCCTACAGATGGGTCAATATCATCTAAGGAAGCTGTCGACCCTGTCGACCTCGAATGTGAAGAGCTACCAGCTATGGATGAAGGTTGACAACTATTACTGTAGTGACTATATAGGTCATCAATATTATTTTTCAGCACTCTAATAAATTCTTCAGTCTTTACTATCCCGAGGACGGAAATTTACTCAAAATCTACAACGACCAACTTATATCAGGAGTCAAGGATCACAGCCACAAATAGTAATTATTTATCTTCTCAATATTACCCTAATATTTATCATATTTAGTCTTCATCCTCATAGCCATAGCAGATAACAATCCCCTAGAGTCAGCACAACTATTTTGCAAGTGGAAGTGAAACTCTAAGAGCTCGCTAAAGTACAAGTTCACAGTCGTATATTTAGATCCATATATCCACATTGTTATGTCATAAAAAAGTTTCAAAAATTGAAAAAAGTACCTCACACTAGTCTAATCATGTGCATCCGGCACACCAAGCCCCAGTCCTGCTGGCTCCAACAAAGCATACCTCAAGTCCCCCATCCTCGACCTCCATCTTCTCGAACGCTCTTTGGTACTTCTGTGCCACATCCAACATCATATATGTAGAGTTTCATCAAATCGGAACGTCCAAGCACAACATATTAGAATATCCAATCTGAAGATTTTTTACTATTGCCTTAAACTTGGCAAGCCTTTGGGGGGAACCTCTCATATATCGCACAATGTTGCGGACTCGAGTAATGGAATCATCAACCTTTTTTAACCCCTCAACAACTATGAGATTGATGATATGAGTATAGCATCGAACATGAATAAACTCGTGGGCCCGAATGACATCATCTTTCACTGTCATGTTCCACTTAAACTAATCAATTGTTGTTTCATATCGTACTAGCATTGTCAACTGTAATACACAGCACTTTTTGAATTTCTCAGTCCTTTATACAATTATCTATCTTCGCCCCAATGGATACACCTTTTATGATCCACAATTTTTTTGAAACCAATAATTCTTTTATGCAAAATCCACTCACTATCAATGTAGTGTGCTGTGATACACATGTAACAGACGTTTTATATAGCCGTCCATGTGTCAGTTGTAAATGACACTCTTTGGCCAATGGTAATAAACATCTTCTTCATCTCCACCTTGTCATTCACATGCCTCTTTATACAATCTTGCATCATCGTATACCGTGATGGAATGGAAAATCATGGCTCAACAAAGTTTAGAAACATTCAGAAGCCTCTTTTGTCGACTGTGGTAAAGGGAATCTCATCAGTAATTATCATCTCTGCAAGCATGTTCCTCAACATCTTCTCACTGTATTGAGTGATGACCAATTTCTTAGCTTGTGTACCATCAGTGGCCGTAGAAGTTTCGTAACTGAGGTTAGTCTGATCAATAACCGTCAATCATTTCGCAATCTTATATCGTTGGCAACCACCAAGATGTGCTATTAACATATTGGTACCTTGCTTCTTCGAACGGCATTTATAAAGTTACCCACAGTGATGGCATCTTGCTTGCGAGTTCGCAATATCACCAGAAATTTCGATGAAATGTTCCCATGTTCACGACCTATTTTTAGAAGGTCATGGTGGTTGATCATGCTCAATGGACATCTCCTTCTCTTCGTTGAACATATCATCATCCTCATCCTCTATATCTATTAGGAGTGGGAGTCGACTACTCGTACTAGATGTAGCTACCCTAGATGTGGCTCTAGGGGTAGAAGTACCCACAGATATAGGAGCTGTAGCATTGGCATCCGCAACATCCCATTGTAGACGATCGTCTCCACTAGGTCTAGGATTCATATCACAATCAAAGAAGCTGAAAAAATAAATTAGAAAAAAAAAATTAGTTTAAAAAATAACTAAGCTATATTAAAAGGCATCAACTCATTTAAGATGGAGAAAAATCCAAAATCCAATTTACATATACAAGTAATTATGATGATCATGTACGTAATCACATATTCCTTGGAAAAGATCACGCATTTGCATTAATATAATTCATGATACATGTTGTTTCAAGAGGCCACGGGTCATTGAATCAATGAATATGACTCATTTTACAGGTTTTAAAACTAAATGATCTACAATATATATGCTACTACACACACATATATGCATGCTGTAGCCATAAACGAAATCCACATATCTATTTCTTGAATTAGGATCAACATGCAAGTTATTTATAATCAGTTATTTATTATAACATAATTATTTATTATAAGTTCATTTTCGTCCTAGACAACTAGTCACTAAGTCACATATACAAACTTTTCTTTCTAAAGTTTAGATAACCCATTTTATCTAAAGAGTCTTCAAGAAAATGATTATAAACTTTTCTTCTATAACTAAATTAAATAGTTTAAGACTACCAAACTATAACAAAAGTTTTTGAAATCAACAATAATTAAGGGGCTGTATTATAAAAAGACATAAATGTACATGTGTAGTAGCTGTCTTTGAGTTTTGAACAAGAAAAAATAAATAAAGTTGCTCAACTTTGGGGTATGTAGAGGAAGCTAAAGTTGCTCTAATGGCTATTAAATATGCATAGAGCTGCTAGAAAGAAAAAATAAATTATATATAAATATATATGTAGTGTGGGGTTGGTTGAGTTAGGACCAGATTAATGTCATAAAAGTATTGCAAATTGGGGTCAATCCCATCTAGGCGTGATGTATAGCTAGCTATCTAGCTAACCAGTCCTCTTCATCCGTGAGGCCTCGTAATTGCATAAATAAAAGTAGCTTGCACTTTGAGTCTCTCCCAATTAATTAGGTCGGTTTTATGCCCAGTAAAAAGTCTAAAGTTTAAGAGTATTACTACTTAAAACTCGGTTTTACAACACATCACTACTTGTTATGACAATCATTTCAATTATAAAACAAGAAAATAATAATACTATCCACCCAACTATATATATATATATATATATATATACATATGATAAAGTCTGTACTTTGAACTTCTCTTCATGTATATATATCTCTTATAGTTTATCTTATTAATGAAAGAAGAAGAATAATCCCAATTGGAATGTAAATGAACAGGTTTGTTTTGAACATATATATTAAATGTCTTTTGATCATGCCATAATTCATCAATAAGTTCACACATACTTTCACTAACATTGATTTTGAGTAAATTCTTTTGTAAACATCTGCACCACCAGTGATAGTAGAAACAAAGTAATAAAATACAAATCATCCATAAAATCTCTTACACATTTTATCAAACATATTGCATGCATATTGGTTTGCACAGTCCATTGCCATCAACCATATTCAATTTTTACTACATTTCCTTACTTCAACTCAACTTCACAAGAATCACAACAATTCATCCCAAAACAACTAATTCTAGGCAACCCAACAACATGAAAAAAAAAAAAAAGCATAAAATTAAGGGCTCGAAATTGGAAACTTAGCAGAGGGTAGAGGCTACAGAAGCTGGCCTGAGAAGTGAACACTACGGAGTATTGCGCACTATGGAGGCACAAAGAGGAACGGCAGCGAGGGAACGAGGTGGTGAGATCCGAGAGGTTCACTGGTTCAAAAAAGAGAAAAAGGAGAAGGAAGAAAGGAAGGGGGTCCTGCGTTTTGGACCTCCTGTGTGATGAAACGACGTCATTCCACATTAAGTGGAACGGCGTCTTTTCACTTTTTTTTTTTTAAATTCAAATGTAAAACGACGTCGTTTTACATCTAAATTTAAAAAAAAAATCATAGTCGGAGTCGGAGTTCGGAGCTCCAATCAGCTTCGAACTCCGACTCCGACTCCTTATTCAGAGCTACTCTAATTTTCGATCACTCCGACTCTGTCAGAGTAAGAATCAGAGCGGAAGTCGGGCGGAGTCTGAATTTTCAAAAATTTACATAGTCCTACCAATAATTTCTCGTGGACTTGCTATACGAACAGATGGGAGGAAAACTCCCTTACATTGAAGATTGAGATTTTACATCCGACGTAGTTCAGACACTTAGAAAGACAGGCATACGGGGGAAATAAAAGAGATGCTCTTCCGCATACGGGATGAGCACCATACCAAATAATTAAGCCCCCACTCACAAAAATTAAAACCTTTTTGGGATAACATACAACAACAAAATGGATTAATTAATTATACAGAAAATTACACTTTTCAGTTTTCACCCATAAAATATCATTGTTTTTAACTTTATCTGGCTGTATTAATTAGATTTTACCACGCGACCAATTTATCATTCATATTGACTGTCAAATCTTAATCAAATGTGCAGATTTTAAAAATACAAAGGTAGTTAGAATGTAAGCTAACAGTTTTGATAGTTGCAGGTCCAAAATGATCGATGGGATCATGAACTTTCATGCCTTCAAAAATATAAGAATTTTTACATTATTTAAATAGTAAGATTTAATTTATAAAATTTAAATTTAAATTTACTTTTTAAATTAAATTATATCGTAGAAATATTTGCTATATTTATTCTATATACTGATTTGATAATAAAAATTTTTAAATTCTATATAGTACCACTTATAATTAATTAAAATATTCAATGGATTACGTAAATTAAATGAACTGGGTTTGTCACTGCTACATATATATACAATAGGAGGAATCTGAAAATGAGCACAAAACGTTCACGATCTCGATGCCCATATCCATTTTAATATCCTCGACAATCCCTATTATATTTTTTAAAATAGCAGTAGCAGCAGAATTGACGACAAGAAATGCTGAGTCCAAACAAAACGATCATGATACGAATCAATTCAAAGAATAGATACCTGACAACATTAAAAATATGAAAACGACCACTTCAGATCAGATACATATACATCTGAAACGACACCCTACAATATATTACTTAAGTCTAATAAACTCTAATAAAAATAAATAAGTAATATTGAATTTTATAAAATTAAATTTATAAATTAATGTGATTCAATGTTAACCCGAAATAATAATAAAAAAAAATTCTGAATATTGCCCAGTTGGAGCATGATCTCTATGATTCTCGAGCTAGCAATATTGAGTTATGAGTAGAATTAGCTCAAACACAGTTCCCCCCGCGGATCTAAAAGGCTTTTAACATTGCGTATGACTTCTGATATTCACCCGTGTATGCACCCTTCTGATCTCAAAGATCAAGGTAGTCTTTCCTCAATCAAACTGAATAAAAAAAAAAAAAATCAGTAGAACCTCTCCAAAAAGACAGGTTTCTTCAAATCCACTCTTACAGAATAAATTTCGATTCCGAGCATCGCATCTTTAAAAATTTTCCTGCACGGAACGAAATCGGTTAAAATCAAGCTCTTAGTACAAAACATCATATTCACTTGTGCCCAACTCGGACCAGAGTCCAACAGCATAGCGACATTTCGAAATGGACATATCGTCTCCAAGTCAAAATGTGAAGATCGGCCGGAAAGGAAAAAACACGTTCGGCCTGCATGTTATTTTGGCCAAACACGTACGGTCATGTCTGATTGGTCCTCCTCACATGTACTTATCAAGAAGGATACAAGTAAGCAAAATAATAAATATGCTTACATTTATATACATATATATATATATATATATTTATTTATATATGGAAGTACCAAAGACGAGCAAATAAAATCAAAATCAAAATCTCTTAGAAAAAAAAGAAATCAAAATCATTGTACGTATGCGAATGTACAAGAGAATATGTAATTTTTATAATATAAGATATGAATAGATAAAAATGTTTGAAAAATGCTTGCTTGGAGTTGCGGTGGAAGTCTTAAAAAGTCTTTAATAATCTTAAAAGTTCTTTAATGAAAAAACTAAGTTATTTGAATATTACATATTAAAATAATTTTAATCTCAAATAAGTTAAAAAGTACATTTAAGAAAAAACATTAAACGTGAATTTTCAAATAATGCATAACATAATTTGAATTTTATAAAGACTGTTAATGAACAAAAATACCCATACAATTTTCAAATAATTATAACTTTCAAAATTTCAAAGATATGGTCATATTTTTCAAAAATTCAAATAATTATAATTTCTACATTATAAAGTATTTTTTAATTTGTTTCCAAACAAACGTAACATACTTGAAATTGATTTAAACATATAGTTACTAAATAATAATAACTTTTTAATAATAGAATTTATTACTTAAATTATAAACTATAAATCCTAAAACTATAAGTTATATTTCTTATCACAATCTCAAACAAGACTTATGCCCCATTTGGATACATAGTTCAGATAAGATGAGATGAGTATTTTAAATAGTAGTTGAATAAAATATTAGTAGAATATATTTTTTAGTATTATTTTTATATTGGAATTTGAAAAAATTGAATTGTTTATTATATTTTTATATATGAATTTGAAAAAATTGTAATAATTGAGATAAGATGAGATAGTAATTTTGTGTAAACAAACAGGCCTTAGTCGTAGAACTAGAAAATGAGAAGCTGGAATCTTGATATGCTGAGTCATTGTTTTTTTTTCTTTTGCTTTTTTCCCCTTTAATTCGTTTAATTGGTTGATTTCTTTCTTCACATGACGTGTCTTTTTTTCAAAAGCAAACATCAGTTTTACAGGTTTGGGGGCCTTGTATCACTAGTTGTATGAGATGGAGACCCACCACATACAAGTCCACTTGAGGATCGATTCGGCCATCCATCAAGCTAGCCGATGAATTCCCCGTGCATGGTGGCTTGAAGGAATGGGCGGTCGGCCCACTCCAAGTGGGTGGTGGGCTAGAAAAGGCCAGTTCGAGTTGGGTCAGGTTGTGGACTATTTAGCTTCTTCTTCTTCTTTATTTTTTTTTAATATTTTCTCTTTTTAAGCAACCAAATCATTGGATTGATTTTTTTTTTCTAAGTAAGCAAACTTTATTACAATAAAAGATAATACATGTTAGAGGGGGTGAGATTTCCCAACAAAATATTCCAAAAGTCAAACCAACAAATACAGTGCAAAGGTGGTGGAAAAAAGAAAAAAAAAACAGGTTCTAAGACCAATTTCTTGGTCTCTACCCAAACCTTACTAAGAGGGAACTGTCTTAAAAGATATTTAGAAGGTAAGCCACAGCTGTAAGCGATGCAAGTAGAGGCACTGTAGTTGAAAATCTTGAGGTATTTGTTAATGAGATCCTTAGTCTCTCTCACAAGATCACCTGTTAGGAAAAGCAATAATCGAGATAGACCGGTAGAGGAAGAGCAGATCTACAGCGAAGGAACAGTCAACCCACACCTCTGGAGTGGCGCATGAGGACCACGCACAGGTGGAATAGAGGAGGCGTCTGGCCGATTTGAAGGATCGAAAGGTGGGGATTCTGCTGGTCCAGTGCATGTAGCCGGCAAAACTGTTGGAGTGCGGCGGTGCGTGAAGACCACGCGCAGAAACAAACCACTTGTGAGGGCCACGTGCCGATATTTTGGGCACAGTTTCGCATCTTCCCATTAGATCGGCGGGAGGGGAACGTTGTGGTGGGGTACGTGTCGACTGTTCATGACCGGAGTTCAGCATATCTGAGAAAATCCACGCCGATGGAAAAACAGTACCATAAAAGCATATTTACAAATAGATAGTGAAAAGAAAGAAGAAAATGAAAAGGATATGGAGAGAAAAGTAGAGCCGAGGCTCACCCCTTCCTCTCCCACGATGACTGTTTGAGGGATTTGTTTTCTTTCTAGAAAAAAGACAGAGCTTCTCTATCTAAACAATAAAAAAGGTCCCTAAATCATTGGATTGATTGGTCAAAGGTATAATATTAGACACGTGAATCACCTCCAAGGAACCGATTAATTGCACAAAAAAAGAGAGAAGTTATACTTACACAAAGAAAGCATACACAAATAAATTTACAAACTTATGTGATTTCATGTGATCCGTTAAATTTATTTTATAATAAAAATAATTTTACAATCTAATATATTTCATCAAGTCACGTCAGTTTATGAGTTTATTTTTGTGTAATTTCTTTATGGTTAAAATATTTCTCAAAAAATAAATTTTGGACAAAACATCGTAAAATCGAGGTACAGAGCAGTCTCAGCTTATAATAATATAAATGTAGAATAATGATACTCCCACTGCTCCCGACGAGTGGGAGCTACTGCTCGCTTTTTGGTTTTTTGTTTTACTTCATTATTAAGGAAACATTTTTTAATAATGTTGTGATTTTTTTAAAATATATATATATTTAAAAGTGTTAAAAAAATACATATAAAAAAAACAAAAAAAAAACACACCAAAATAACTAGCAATAGCTCACAACGGTGGCTGTAGTGTCTTATTTTTCTATAACTTTTTAAAGAAAATGATAATCTCGTCACTGGTTTTTACTGTTTAGTATTATCATTTTTTATTTTATTTTATTTTATAATTTTTCTTTTACTTAGTAATTAAGGAAATATTTTTTTAATAATATTGTGATTTTTTTATTTTTTAAAA
Source organism: Cyclocarya paliurus (assembly GCA_029856935.1). NCBI lineage: Eukaryota > Viridiplantae > Streptophyta > Magnoliopsida > Fagales > Juglandaceae > Cyclocarya > Cyclocarya paliurus. The sequence continues at coordinate 1,633,658 of JARVXP010000463.1, forward strand.
AAATAATTGAAAATATTAAAAAATTCATATAAAGAAATAAAATAAAAAAATTAATTTTGTGCTCCAAGCGTAAACCAGGAGCGATGGATATAGAATCGTCCATAAACTTAAAATGCCGTTCAATTACCGTTAGCATTTTTTCCCCCTAATGGCGTGGCAATTCCGACACCGTAGGATTCTTCTTAATAAACCCCCTCCATTGCATCCATTAAAATGGGACCTTTGACCTTTCCCCAGCTTTATTGCGGCGCAAGTACAGTATTTACGTTCTCAATGTTAAATTTGGTCTCCACTTCTCTGTGACCTCTGTCTCTCTGGCTCGTCGTCAACGCTCACAGACTCTCTGATTCAGTCGCATTTTGTAAGATGTCGAGCTCTCAGTCCTTTGAGAACCCACCGAGCCTTAGCTCAACCTCTGGAGCAGGGACCGTCCAAGAACTTGGAGGCCTTCAAACCTATCTCACTGGCCCTCTCCACTCTAAGCTCGCCATTCTTCTTATTTCCGATGCTTTTGGTACCGATTTCTCCTCCTCTTCTTCTTCATCTTTATACTCATAAAAGTCGTAATACCTTACTTACTGGGTAGGTCAAAGTTTGATGAGCTATGTCACCTCATCATAGTTGAATAAAAATACGATCAAGGCGTAGTAGTTTGTAGAATTAAGAAAAAAAGCAATTTTTTTTTTCTTCCAAACTATGAGATCTTTATTCAAAAACTGTAAAGAGAGTTCAGTTACAGAAATAAAGCTAAACTATTACAACCATTGAAACAAAGCTAAAAGATTAAACTTGAACTTAGACTACAAAGTAGGGACAGAGGGTGGGTCTTTCCCTCTGTAAAGAAAAAAAATAATTTGATTATATGTAGGATGTCATTTTTGCAGGGTATGAAGCACCAAATTTAAAGTACGGTGATTTCTCCGTCTTCCCTGATGAAATATTGTAAATTTAGCTAGATAAACTGTTTAAAATGAATACTTAAATGCGAACTCGTCTCCATTCAGAAAATTAGCCATTATAGCGTAATAGATAGAGATAGCTACTTTTTTTCTGGGAAAATGAAGATTTCAAATGGTTGGATTCTGGGAGGCAGGAAGTGGGAATACTTGTGGAGACAAAGATATATATCTACATCTGAAAATACGGACATGCATACAAGTTTCTGCTATATATGTAACTACATTAATTTTTGCAGGATGGATTGCAGTTTTAATATATATGAATGAAACTTCCCACACTCAGTAGTACCTATGGACATACGCCATTCATATACCAATCATATATTCTCAGGATGGATTGCAGGATGTAATTTCTGCCATATATATCTGTGTGCGCATAGGGTTCAGTACTCAGTAGTGCTTCTTATTTTTAATGGATATAAATTGACAATTCTCATACTCATACTAGGAATATGGCTACTTTGCCTACTGTAGGATTTGGGATTTTAGGGAAATCACCTTTCTGCATGCTGCTTTATCTCAGGAGAAAGAAAAAGTAGAGAAATTGTCTTAATTTCTCCTAACCCTGAGAAAATTAAGTCAATGGATGATAGCAAACTTATGACCCTGAGTATTTAGCAACACCAAGCGTGTTATGCCTTTATCATTTTGACATCATTGTTAATGGATATTAGAAAATGAACTTATATAAGGTGGTATGAAGTCCAATAATGCACTTTATCATCTAAAAATCCCAGTTGTAGAAAATAATAGACATTCATGCATTCAATTTAAAGTTATTTCTAATTCTATGATATTAAAATCATAGAATATGTCATATGAGCTATGCCTATTATTTTCATCAGTAAAATCCTTCATTACTCACCAAAAAGTAAAAAATCATGCGCTGTCTCACTGTGAAGGAAACTTGCGGACAAAGTCGCAGCAGCTGGATTTTTGGTGGCAGTTCCTGATTTTTTCTTCGGCAACCCCATTGTTAAGTTTGATGACCCTCAGTTTGATCGAGAATCATGGGGAAGAGCTCACCACACAGTTAGTTTCTTTCTTCTCAGACAAACCAGGGCGCATATATCAGTTTACCTTTGACATCCAAATTGACATACTATTACACATATAAATGTTTTGTTTGGGACCTAAGTTAAGATAGAATGCTTCATTGTCTAGTGTGTACAACTTGAGTCTTCCTGACTGTTTTGAGCTTAACCTGAATACATTTATCTTGTAGGATAAAGGAAATGAAGATGCCAAACCCATTATTGCAGCTCTGTGTTTCTGCCATAGGGGCTGCGGGTTTTTGCTGGGGAGGTAAGTGATTATTTCCAATTTGACTCTGATGAAGAAATTAAGGCAGCAATTCTTTGAAAGGAGGAATTTTGCTGCATATATTTCAGGTAAGGTAGCAGTCAAATTAGCCAGTTCTACTGACATCAAGGCTGCAGTTCTGTTGCATCCCAGCCGGGTCACAGAAGATGACATCAATGATAGGGCTCCCACTTTTCAATCTCATGCTTAATTTCTGTTTCCCATGGCAAGTTGTCTCAAACGCTAAGGTTCACTTGTTCAGATGTCAAGGCTCCTATTGCTATATTGGGAGCTGCAAAGGACCATGTTTCCCCACCGGAACAATTGAAACATTTTGGGGAGAAGTTGTCAGTAAAATCCGAGGTAAGCCCTAACAAAAATCCATTCTTTGACTTCCTCCCTGTGATTCTTAACTTCGGTAACTTCAAATATTCATTTTACTTCAAATAGATTGTACTCTTAATTTACTCGTGTATGAACTCTAGCACTTTAACAAAGCCCCGTTATATTTGAAGATGATACTGTCTGTTTCTTCTCATGACAGAGGAAGTAATTGTCAGTTTTCTGCTTTGCATGTCAAAACTAGCAAATGACTTCCATCTTTATTAACTTCCTATTATTTTTATCTTTCAGTTCGATAGCTTTTGAAAAATATTCCCTGGTGTGGCTCATGGATGGACAGTGATGTACAAAGTTGAGGATGAGTCAGCTGTCAGGAGTGCTGAAGAGGCCCATTTGGACATGTTAAATTGGCTTACCAAGTATGTTAAGTGAAAATTGTTTGCATAAAGAGGACAACTCTAAGATTAGGAGCACGTTTGTAAGGCAATGTGGCTTGAAGACTGCATGTAAAGTAGTGTATATGTATGCAGATATAAGCATCGTTTGCTGCATAAATTTGGTGAGTAAACATAATCATGGATGGATATTTTGACTTTTGGTACTATATTATCTAAGAGAACCTCTCAAAATGCTAGCTTAAATTTTCTGAACTCAGCAAACCAATTCTGCAAAATGATATGCATAGAAATACTACAACAATATAGCCTTAACACTGTCAATCAAACACTTCCAGCTGCATTGCTTGATGACCACAAAGCTTTGGTCGAGTGGATTAGTGCGGTTTTAATTTGAGTAGTTTTGAACATGTGCAATTAATGTTAGTTAGTTACTACGTTACCAAAAAATTTCAAGCTCCATCTTTTCAATAACCTTTTAGACAAAAATTTGAATGTTGGGACTTGAGAATGTAGAGAAATTTTATTTGCATATATTGGCTACCATGATAAAGCCAGAGCCCTCGTTCAATCACACAATCTAAAATTTGATAGATAACTGATGGTTGATTTCTTTTACTTTTCATTTTCCTTTTGTTGAGTTGTGCAAGGAGTAATATAGCAGAACTCTCAAACAAAAGCAAGCGTTATTTCTGTTGCCTAGAGCTTGAACCGGCCCTGTTCGCAGAAAGGACACTGCTACACCGATACAAGTCATGGACAAGATTATTTGAGTGTTTTTTTTTTCATACATTTTTTAATCTCTTTAAATATTTAAAAAAATTACAATATTATTAAAAAATACTTATTTCATCATTAAAAGGAAAAAGAAAAAAGAAAAAAAACACTCTGACCATTGTCGGACTCAAAGCATTTTCCTCGCAGAAAAAGAGTTTGCAGCTTTGTATCACGTGTGAAAGGAGATACATGGACCATGGTTAGAGATTTGCATTCATTCGAGGGGTGCCTACTGCCGATCTATTGCAGACTTGAGCCACCCTTACGAGATGGAGAACCACCACATAATCCGCTTGAGGGATTGATCTAGCCATTTGACAAGCTAGCTAGCCGATGAACCACCTTTGCATGGTGCCCTGAAGTGATTGATATACAAAATTATTGAAAATAAACGTAGGAGGAGAAATAAACATAGGGAAGGAAGAGAATATGCACTTATGCTTTCTATTGATCTGATTTCTCATTACAGAAACTATGGCTATTATAGAAGGAAAATGGTGAAGCACACGGAGGTGCCTTGATTTATGCAAATTTGTCTCGTAACTAACTGTCAATACTCCTCCTCAAGTTGGAGTATGAAGGTCTGTAATGCCCAACTTAGATCTGAAGAAGACAAACAATCCACGACCCAAAGGTTTTATGAAGAGATCTGCTTGTTGTTGGGAAGTGGGTGAATAAGTTGGAGTAAGAAGACTAGCACGAATATGGTCATGCACCAAGTAGCAATCAATCTCTATGTGTTTGGTGCGTTCATGAAAAACTAGATTGTATGCAATAGAAATGGTAGCTTGATTGTCACAGTGAAGTAATGCATGTTGAAGATGAGAGATTGTGAGGTCACGAAGAATAGATCGTAACTATGTAATCTCACAAGAGATGTTAGCCATGGTATGATTTTCAGTTTTAGCAGAAGAGTGAGAAACAGTGGATTGCTTATTTGTCCGCCAAGAGATAGGGTTATCTCCAAGTTTGACAACAAAGTCAGTGGTGGACCGTCGAGTCATAAGGCATTTGGCCCAATTAGAGTTACAATAGGCTAATAGCTAAAAACTGCAGGTTGAAGAAAAAAATAAGCCATGACTAGGAGTAAATTTCAAATACCGAAGTAAACGGAGGGTGGCCTATTGATTTATGCAAATTTGCCTCCTAAATAACTATCAATAATTTATCTCCCAAATGCTAATTGCTTGTATTTTCGTCTCTGTTTTTCAGTTTGAAAGATGTTAGAATTGGGTCGGGTCCTGCTTAATAAAAATAAAAATGGCTTGGCGTACACAAAAATCTTGCATAAAAAAATTTACAAATTTATGTAGTTTAAACTGTAGTCTGTGTAAACTTTATTACCTAAGTTTCATGTATAGATGTTCATGTAACCCTTCTAAAAAAAATATGAGAAATATTTTATACATAAAATAATTATATAAAATTGAATTCATAAGGTGATTCGACTTAAAATAGTATGTTAGATTGTAAAATCATTTTTATCATAAAATAAATCAAACGAATCACATAAAATTATATCAGTTTAAAAATTTACTTTTATATAATTTTTTTTTGATGTGTAATACTTCTAAGTTATATATATTTATATTTATTTATCCTCTCCAAGTATGGATTGGTATATTCCTCTCTTTTCAAGTCGGGTTTTGCTACACAACTTCCTACTATTCATCCACACTCCATATTTTTTAATATTTTAAAAAAAATTTTGAATTTATTTTTTTTAAACTATTTCAAATTTTTTATTTACTATTCATATAAAAATTATTTAATAAAAAAATTTAAAAAAAAATTTAAAGAAAGATGGAGTGTGGAGTGTTGAGAAGTTGGGAAGATTTATTGTTTTTCTAATGAGGTTTCAATTAGGTACCGTGGGATCCTTCTTAATAAATCGCATCCATTAAGGGCATTAGCATTGGCTTGGCTAAAACTCAAAATTGGCCAAATTTTAGATAATATGTGCTAAAAAGTCCTCACATTGGATTGGGCATCTCTAAAATAATTTGGATGTTAGCTACAGTGATTAGTCAAATTTGAAGAACCAAATTGATTTACCAAAAGTTAAAATAATAATTTCTCACTCTAAGCAAATATTAAAATATTAATTTCTCACTCCAATAAAAATATTATTTGATTTGTAATTAAAAAATTTAGATAGAGTTTTTGATGAGTTTAATCAAATATTTTTTGTTATTAGTATTAAATGACTTTTAAAATATGATTTTTTTAATATTAATTTAATTAAAATATAATTATTATTAATATTAAATTGGTAGAATTATAAAATGTGATATAAAAAAATTAAATAACAAAATTATTATTTTAATAATATTTTATTATTATAGAGAGAGTAAATGACTAATCCAATGTGGGGATTGAATTTAAATAAAATATGCAAATGTAAAAAAATGTGATATTGACTAAAATTTAAAAATGCATTTGGCCAATCCAATGCTAGTGATCTAAAATGGGACCCTTTCCCTTTTCTTGTGACGTAAGCACTTACGTTCTCAACGTTCTAACTTCTATTTCATCTTTCGCTCCACTTCTTCAGTTCTTTGTCTCTCTCTCTCTCGCTCGCTCGTCAGCTGCACTCACAGTCTCTCTGATAGACTGATTCAGTCGCATTTTGTAAGATGTCGAGCTCTCAGTGCTTTGAGAACCCACCGAGCCTTAGCCCAACCTCGGGAGCAGGGACCGTCCAAGACCTTGGAGGCCTTCAAACCTATCTCACTGGCCCTCCCCACTCTAAGCTCGCCATTCTTCTCATTTCCGATGTCTTTGGTATCGATTTCTCCTCTTTTGCTTCATTTCTAATTTCCCTTCTTCTTCTTTATACTCATGAAAGTTTCACTACCTTATTGGAACCGTCAAATTTTGTTGAAGTTTGCATTTTTCATGATAACCATTTCACGACTTCGAGTATATGCGTTCTTCCATATTCCAGTAGGTTAAGCACAGCTAGATGAGTGTCTTAATAATATAATACAAATAATTAAACCGACTTCGATATTTTTTAAAATAGAACATATTGATTATTTTTACTATGTCATGTTTTGCAGGGTATGAAGCACCGAATTTAAGGTACGGCAATTTCTCTGTCTTCCTGGTTTAAATTTTATACTTCAACTTGATAAATTTTTCAAAATGAATACTTAAACGTGAAACACGTTACCATCGGAAAATTAGCTATTATGGAGTAATAGATGGCAATGGCTACTTTCTACTGGGCAAATGAAGATTACAAATGGTTGGATCAAGGTGGATCATACCTACTATTGAGAGATTGATTCGGAGGGAGGAAGTTGGAATACTTCTGGAGACAGATAGATATTTAAAGGCAGATAATAGTAATATACATTCATGTTAGGATTTTATTACTGGTAGCAGATTGAAACTACCTTAGTTAATAGTTGAGGGAATATGGAATTTGAACTTATAAAGAGGTCCATAGCCTACTATTTGAACATTTCTGTGTAACTCCCATCTCAAAATGCTAATCAAGTGGCATGGGCTAAAAGAATCCTCTCTCTAAAGTGAATTTCAAGTGTATCAGTAGGGGTGCTAGGGTTGCCCCCTTCCCACCCCCGCATGGGCGGAGGGTGGGGTTCAGTCTCTCCCCTGGAACGCCCCCCCCCCCCCCCCCTCCCAACCCACGGGCCACGGTTGCACAAATCCACAAAAATACACAATAAAAAATCCACAATAAATCTACAATCACTTGCAAAGAAATAATTGAATAGAGAGAGAGAGAGAGAGAGAGAGAGAGAGAGAGAGAGGGACTGAAAGTGAGGGAGAGACCGTGAGAGAGACGGCATTGCAGGCTGCGGCAAGGCTAAGAGCAGGGACTGAGAGGACTGGAAAGAAATTTGAGGAGAGAGAGAGCGCGGGGGGGGGGGGGGAAGAGAGAATCACTCGGGGAGGAGGGGGGCTAGGGTTAAATTAAACCCCCCCCCCAAGCGACGTCGTTGTTTTAAAAAAAATTAATTTTGTTTTGGTAATGAAATTATTATTATTATTTTATATATATATGTACATATATTTATGTATATATATATATATGTTTTGAACTGGGCTTAGTGAGGGGGGCGAGGGGGGTGGGCCAGCCTGCCCCCCGTCCCCTCCCTTGTTTCCCCTATGTGGCGGCCTCCGCATGAGTGGGCGGGGTTGCCCGTGCCGCCCAGCAAGGGCGGGGCCCCTCCCCTAAGTGTCTGCGCTTCTATCGAAATTGTTCGAGTAATCTTGGTTGGACAGGAGCTATGTTTTATTACCTCTATACATATTGCATTCAAGTTTCTACATAAATTCCAATGGTCTTCAATGAGGATTTCCATTTAAAATAGAGAAGATATTTGTGACAACCTTCAATACTAAAATAAGCAAATTAGGACACAAATGAAGAGGATAAGAAAGATTTATAAGGACCAGCTAGCATGGTCGGATTTTTTCTTGGTTGTTATAGTGATCGACCTTGGCTCCTCCAGGATTAGGGATTTTAGGGAAATCACCTTTAATATGTAGTGACATCAAACCTTTTGACATCATTGTTAATGGATATTAGAAAATGAACTTTTTGTATAGGTAAAAGTAAAATTTTATTGAAACATAATGAAAGGTGTTGCCCGAGTACACATGAAGTATACACAAGAAGATTAGAAAATTAACTTATACAAGACAATATCGAGTTCAAGAGTGTAAGTTACCATTATGGGGTTCTCATGACTGTATTGGCTGAAGAAAGGGTTCTAGTTCACTCCTCTTTTCCTGGAGGTTGACTTGTCTTCTCTGGATTGCAGTCATTCACGTCTTAATAATATCTTTATATATATATATATATATATATATATATATATATATAAGTGCGTCTTAATAATATCTTCACAATAATTTATCTACTCAAGCCAAATGATATCAAATCCTCGTAGATTATTTTTTACATGCTATAACTTATCAAAACTTTTTTACTTGCTATCATTTGTCATATATTATCTTTTACTAAGCAATTGAGTTTAACTTAGCCTCCATATACTGTCTTAGAGCAATTTGTGTTTTGCATCACTTTCTTATTCATCATCCAAAAATCCATGTTGTAGAAAATAATCAACACTCATGCATTCAATTGAAAGTTACTCGTAATTATATGATATTAATATCATGCGTTGGTCTTACTGTGAAGGAAACTTGCAGACAAAGTCGCAGCAGCAGGATTTTTTGTGGCAGTTCCTGATTTTTTTCTCCGGTGACCCCATTATTAGGTTGGATGACCCTCAGTTTGATCGAGAATCATGGAGAAAAGCTCACAACACAGTTAGTTTCTTGCTTCTCAGTTCCAATCTTTGAGGTAGCATAGAAAATTCGTGGAAGAAATAAGACAACCAGGGCGCATATTAGTTTTCCTTTGATGTCCAAATTGACAGACTATTACACATTTAAGCATGTTTTGTTTGGGACATAAGTCAAGATAGAACGCTTCTTTGTGTTCCTGATGACTTTGAGCTTAATTTCAAGACATCTATATTCTAGGATAAAGGATATGAAGATGCCAAAGCCATTGTTGCAGCTCTGAAGAGTAAAGGTGCTTCTGCCATAGGGGCTGCTGGTTTTTGCTGGGGAGGTAAATGATTACTTCCAGTTTGACTTTGATGAAGAACTTAATGCTGGGATTCTTTGAAACGAGGAGTTTTCCTGCATATATTTCAGGGAAGGTAGCAGTAAAATTGGCCAGTTCTACAGACATCAAGGCTGCAGTTCTGTTGCATCCCAGTCGGGTCACAGAAGATGACATCAATGGTAGGGCTCCCACTTTTCAATCTCATGCATAAGTTCTGTTTCCCATGGCATATTGTCTCAGACACGAAGGTTCACTTGTTCAGATGTGAAGGTTCCTATTGCTATATTGGGAGCTGAAAAGGACCATGTTTCCCCACCCGAACAAATGAAACAGTTTGGGGAGAAGTTGTCTGTAAAATCTGAGGTAAGCCCCAAGAAAAATCCCTTCCTTGATTCTCTCCTTGTGATTCTTAATTTCAGTAACTTCAAATATTCATTTTTAGTTCAAATGGATTGCATTTACCAGTTACTCGTGTATGAATTCTAGCACTTTAACGAAGTCCGGTTATAATTTCTGGCCACACTTGTAAAAGATGCTACTAATTTCTTCCCACGACAAAAAATTAAGTAATTTTCAGTTTTTTTTTTCATGTCAAAACTAACAACAAATGAGTTGCATATTATTAACATCCTAATAGTTGGGGAAGATACTGTTTCTTTCTTCTCACGACAAAAATAGAGTAATTTTCAGTTTCTGCTTCACATGTTAAAACTAACAAATGACTTCCATTTTATTAACTTCCTATTATTTTTATCCTCCAGTTCGATAGCTTTGTGAAAATATTCCCTGGTGTGGATCATGGATGGACAGTGAGATACAAAGTTGAGGATGAGTGGGCTGTCAGGAGTGCTGAAGAGTCCCATTTGGACATGCTAAATTGGCTTACCAAGTATGTTAAGTGAAATTTATTTGCATACAGAAGACAACTCTGAGATTAAGAGCACTTTTGTAAGGCAATGTGATTGGAAGACTGCATGCAAAAGTAGTGTTTATGTATGCAGAATCAGCATCCTTGTTGAATAAATTTGGTGATTACTACATAATCACGGGAAAATATTTTGATTATTACTTAAACAAACCAATCCTGAAATTGAAATGCATAGAAAATACTACTACAATATAGCCTTAACACCGTGATCAAACTCTTCCGGTTCCAGCTGCATTGCTTGATGACCACAAAGCCATGGTCGAGTGGATTAGTGTTGTACTTTCTACGTTACCAAAAAATTCCAAGCTCCATCTTTTCAAGAACTTTTTTATAGCTCTCAATATAGAGCAAAAATTGACTGTTGGGAGTGTAGAGAAATTTTCTTTGCATCAACTGGATGCAAACGACTGTTTTGATATTATGTTAAATTATTAATTATTTCAAAAACTTAAATTTATGTTGCATGTTAACATTCTTCTATGCCCCGACGTATGTAGAATTCGAGTATTTAAGGAAAAAGAGGGTGATTTTGTTCTGGGTGGGAAACCCATCCGAACTTTCTAAACGAACACAACAAGCACATGGGAATAAAAAGATGACAGGGGACTTGAACAATTCATTTTTTGGCGATTGTTCTATGGATCCTGCAGCTGCCGCTAGGCGGCCCAGCGTCTACCATTGGGCGTGCTCCTGCAAATACACGAGCGATGAGGGAGCAAAACTATAGACAAATTAGCATTTTTCCTTATTCTATTCTTCTCCTCGTATCCTTCGCAAGTCGATAGTCAGCATCTGGAGCCTCTCTTGTATGTTACTTTATTTATTTTTCTTCCTGAAATTAATTTAATAATAGATTAAGTTCCGTTTGGATATTAAATTAAATTGAGTTGAGTTGATATGATAAAATATTATTAGAATATTATTTTTTAATATTATTATTATTTTAAAATTTAAAAAAATTAAATTATTTATTATATTTTATATTAAAATTTTAAAAAATTATAATAATAAATTAAAATGAATTGATAGCAGTTTAATAACCAAACGTACCTAAATCGGTGACGTGAAAAGATTGTGCAAACTTGTGTCCCAAACCATACCTTTTACCGGTCAAGTAGAAAAACGGAAACCCCACAGTCCAAACTTACAGATAGAACACGGTCTGCGTTTACGTTTCGTTGTTCTGTGTTCCGTTGACTGGCAAAGAATGTCTGGCCCTCAGTGCTGCTCCAATCCACCAACCCTGAACCCAAGCGCCGGTGCTGGCTGTGTTGAACCGCTCGGTGGCCTCAGCAGCTACGTCTCTGGCCACCCCGACTCCAAGCTTGCCATCATTCTCATCTCCGACGTCTTTGGTACCTATATATTTCTTATCAACACTTTCTTCTTTGATAACTCCTGTTGCCTGTTTTCACATCAAACTGTGATCTGGTAATGGTTATTGCTGTTTTGGTTGTAAAGGTACTCTATCTCGGGTTCTTTGAATTCATTCACGTGTGATTAATGGAGAAAATGATTTTTCCGAGTGCGTTAGATTGGAATTCGTTTTCCTTGTATATTCGATGGTAAAGAATTTCTGCGAAGAAGTATTGGCTTGGATAATCAAAAGTAAACAAAACTTAAGAACAATAGGATTCTATCTCGAACACTCACGTGACTTCGGTGGGTTCTAGTTTTCAAGGGAGGGGAAGAAGAGGATGGAGACACTGGCCATGAGGGTGGCGAACCTGTGTTTTGTAGTCTCGGATTTCCTGTTCTGATGACATGCAATATTTTCTTTTCGTTTTTTGAAAGAATACCATTTCTTGGCAATATTCCTGTTCTGGTAACAGAGTTTTTCAACTCTCCGTTAACTATCTTAAACATTCCCCGGTCACCCGTAAGCACCTATGTTTATTACACACAAAAACAGAGAACCTGAGCTCTCTCTACGTCCCCTTTCAATACGCTTTTAATCAATCTCCACTAGATCTCGGAAGGCCACCGTCACTCTTCAACCTTTCAACACTTGAGTTTCCCTCTCAAAAGGCTCAATCCCTCTTCAAATTGTCATCCTAGCAAAATCTTCCCCATCATTCAATGGCCTTGGGACAACAAAGACAGCCTCTGCCGTGGTTTAGACAACACTCACAGTCAACCACGCTCTCGGTCCTGCCACTTCTCGTCATCTCTTACGTTATCTTTTGGCTTTGTCAAATTCGCTTTGTTAAAACAGTTGATGTCGATGGCATTGGGTAGTTGTCAGACGTGGGGATTTGACTTGGCCGCTTTAACGTATAGTCTTTTGGCTAGGAGAGATTTTGATCGGTATCAAAAGGGTATAATTCCATTATCTCAGATTTCGCTCCAAAAATTTGCTATTCTATTCCTGGTGATGATGTGTGTTTTAGTAAGTAGAAATGATTTCTACAAGTTTCAAATAGACAAATTCCATGTAAGTCCGTGTAAAAAAAATGGACCATGCCTTATAAGAGTGTAAAAAAAATTATTTTTTATTAGTGGAATCTACTTTTTTACAAAAGACTTGTATGTAACTTATTTATTTAGGACTTGTATCTAGCATTACTCGTTAATAATTTATGTAAATATTGTTGTTGTTCTTACGCTGTTATTTATTTGTTCTTCTACGTTGGGGTTCGTTGGGATATTCAAATGAGTATTAAGGAAGTGATGGGATCCTTGTTGAGCAAGCAAAATACACGCGTCTCCATCTGCACCTTATACAAAATCATTGGAATTTGGCTATGTTAATTTATTACCCGTATCATGATATTATCATCTTCAAAGTACTTTACATGTTTGACTTGTCCTGCAGGTTATGAGGCTCCAAACTTGAGGTATATAATTCTTTATCATCTCCCTTCGTCTAGTTTATAGCTTTTGGATTGTCTGTCACATTGCTGTTCTTAACAGTCTCTTTTTACATTATTATTTGTGGTCTAGGTGGCACATTTATTTCTTTAAATTTCCGAGCCATATATACCCAAAATTTAGCTGATTTAATTCAGTACATACCGGGCAAGTCTAAAATATTTCATTTTTCTTTCATTTTGGAAGGGGTACAGTTGTCAAGGATGACTGCCTGTACGTCTATTTTCTGTTATTTTGAATAAGTGAGATTATGAGGCTTTTCTGATTAGAAAAGGTGGAGTTATATCTACAAATGCCTGTTCACATGCACAATCAACATCGCAAATTCGTGCTTGCTTTCCACTTTGGAAAATAATTTCAGCTGCTTTCTTTATTACAGGAAGCTTGCAGACAAGGTTGCAGCTGCTGGATTTTATGTTGTGGTCCCTGACTTCTTTCATGGAGATCCATTTGTGCATGAAAATGCTGATAGGCCTCTACTAGTTTGGCTGAAGGATCATGGAACGGTTGGTTATAGATTTTAATACTTGCCTAGATATTGTTCAAATTTTGTTTTTTGTTTCAGATCACCCTTGTGAATCTTGAAAGTACTGCTGCATTTTCATTTGGGTTGAATTCTACGGGCCTTCTTAAGGAGTTAGGGATTTGGCATATTAGGCTGCCTGAAAATGTTGGGATTCAGCTGCTCCATTTCTTTATTGTTATTGCTGAAACAATGGATAGTTCATACTTGATCTACCTGGCTGCATCCACCTTGTATGGTATTTTACGTTGTGGACTAATAGAGTATGATGCTCAAAAATTATTTCAATAGGATAAGGGATTTGAGGATGCAATCCAGTAATTGAAGCTGTTAAAAATAAAGGTATTTCTGGAGTTGGGGCTGCAGGCTTTTGCTGGGGTGGTGAGTTTCTCTCTGTTAATTCTTCACCTGGAGACAAGTTCATTTAATAATTCTAATACTTCAAATAAGGAAGCTAATATTTGAACTTCAAATTCTTCCCAGCCAAGGTTGTGGTTGAACTGGCAAAGTCTGAGGTTATCCAAGCTGCAGTGCTTTTACATCCTACATTTGTCACTGTGGACGATATCAAAGGTATTGATTCCAGTGCTTATATGTTCCAGACTATATATTGCAATTAATAACTTAAATTGTCTTTCGAAACACCTTCAGAAATAAATTTCTCTCTCTTATTTCCTACCAGTATGTCAATATACAATCATATCATCTTGCTGCCTTGGTGGTTTATGCTAAAGAATATGGCTTTTAGCTTTACAATATTCAAAAAAAAAAAAAATCATATCATCTTACTTGATGTACTTTTCGGCCCCTGTTATAAAAATACAATTTTACCTGGTTGATCATTTCTTTTCTGGTGGTGTTATTGTAACGTAAAGTTGCCCACAAACCAATCCTTGCATATTTATTTGTTATTAATTTCAGGGGTTAAGGTTCCTACTGCAGTTCTAGGAGCCGAGATTGACAAATATTCTCCAATAGAACTCTTGAAACAGTTTGAGGAGGTCTTAGCAGCTAAATCTGAGGTAGGGAGATCGAATCTTTCAGACTTTTGTTTTCTTTTTCTTTCCCTTTCCTTGCTTATTCATTTTTGTATACTTGTTTACAGTTTTAGCTGTTACATCAATTTTTATGCCATTCATTTCTAATTATGACTCTTTTTTTTCTTTCAATAACATGTTTTAAGTGAACAAAAAAAAAGAAGGAAATATAATTCAAATGATTCATGGTTCTTTTAATGAGTTTTGACTGGGCTATATTTTCTTTTTTTTTTCTTTCAATAACATGTTTTAAGTGAACAAAAAAAAAAGAAGGAAATATAATTCAAATGATTCATGGTTCTTTTAATGAGTTTTGACTGGGCTATATTTTCTTTTTTTTTCTTTCAATAACATGTTTTAAGTGAACAAAAAAAAAAGAAGGAAATATAATTCAAATGATTCATGGTTCTTTTAATGAGTTTTGACTGGGCTATATTTTCGTGTTTTACATATATCCGACCATAACAGCAAACCCTTTTGCCTCAATTTCATAATTATAGCATTTGCTTCTTATTTAGAGTAAATTTTTGGTCTTTGTGTTCCATGTGCTGTTTTGTTTCACAATTGTGGAGGCAATGATGGGACCTAGACATGCATGATGCAACCCTCTCCTTCTCTCTCTTTATTGGTTGCCTAATGAATGACTGCACAAATGTTGACAGAACCTTCACTCTCACTAGTCTCATGCTATATAATTTGGCACTTGCCACATCTCTAGATTCCTTCTGCAATGGGACAGAAATTTGAGCTAGTGAACAAGAATTTCGTACATGCTAAAGTTGCTCTTGGAAAGGCCTTGGAATTATGACTTTCTTCTACATATCAAATACTTCAGGTTGGGTTACTCGTTGACAAAGCCTTATACCAAAAACTTGTAGTTGTTACATGAATCCTTTGTTTCATTTCTATACTGCCCCCATCCTCTGTTATATCATGATTCCTTTAGTGTCTATTCTTGCACCACTCTGGCTAATGATTCAGCATGGTGTCTTTGGCCTCGGCTCCAGTGGTAAAGAGATTAGTTGATAGATTTTGTCTTGTCCTTGAAGGTCATTCTTCCTCATACAGTTACGGTCTCTCTTCACTTCATGCAATCAACCATACTTTCATCCATCTTTTCCCAGTTTTTGCATATGATGGTAATCGAACAATCCTGATTCTTCTCAGGTGGATGGCTATGTTAAGATATTCCTGAAAGTTGCTCATGGTTGGACAGTCAGGTACGATGTTGAAGATGAGGCAGCTGTGAAGTCAGCTGAGGAGTCCCATCAGAACCTATTAGAATGGTTTGGTAAGCATGTGAAGCGAGTAGGAAATGTCAAGCTAGAGAGACGTCTTTCGTCTGGCCTCTAGGTCACTTAGGTTATGCTTGGTAGGTGAGATAAGATGAAAATTTTTAAAAATTTTATGAATAGTGTTAAGATAAAAGTTTAAAATATTAATTTAAAATATTGAAATTTAAAAAAGTTGTATTGGGATTTGAAAAAGTTGAATTGTTTATTATATTTTGTATAAAAATTTGAAAAAATTGTAATGATGAGATGAAATAGAGATAGAGATGAGAAATCTCATCTTTGCCCCCAAACATATCCTTATTACTTATTATATGGAGTGAGTTTTACAAGCTGTAGTACCCAAGAATTTGATCTGATTTGCTTATGAACAACTGTTACAAGTTGCATGCTTTTTAACACACTACATCCAATGCCTATGTTGTTTCTTATTCGCTGCCAGATACTTTATAGTCTTCCTCAAAGCCCTCTATCAGTTTCTAGATTAAGGTTTTTGTTTCAGAATATTGATGCTTAAAGGTTAAAATCCTGTTTGTTGATGGGGTTGGAGCTATCTTTGGGTTTGGCTGTCGCAAAGTAAAAGTAGGAGGTAACTTACAATATACCAACCCGAAAGAAAACGACTTCAGATTTATGGCCCAAAAGAAAATGAAAAATTCTTCTCATCAATTACTATTCCCAATTCCACACCTTATAAAAAACACCCACACACCCTGTGAAAAATACTCACACCCCCTATGAAAAGTTATAGGTGTGTGTTGTGTGATGTGAATGGTAGCCGATTTGCAGCAAAACTCAAAGAAAATATATATTTGGATACCAAAGTTTTCCAACACCACATTTGACCAGCTTTACACTCTCAAATGATGCCTCTCATATTTTAAAATGATAAAGAGATAAAATGGAGTGATTTTCATGCTCTTAATTGTGCAAAATAAAATCAGTTTTCGTCCTTCTTATTGACAACTAAAAGTTACAACACATAGTAGTGAAGAAGCACAAATTCAAGGGATATAATTCTTGACACATTTGTAACTCTTGGTAATGGGTTGTGGTGTAAATTTCAGTCGACTGTTTTTAGGATTCTGTTGTTATCACTGACCGCAACATAAAGGTTCCAAAAACTATTACCTATTTAAAATCTCACTGAGCGATGAATTTCCCACCGTCGGTCCGAACAAACTCTAAAATTCTATAACTATTTAAAAGGAGTTATTATATTCTTTCATTTATATCACTCACTTTATTTTTTTATTACGACATCATATTTGTGGTGCTGTGTGGATTATTAAACAAATTTAATATATATATATTTTTAAAATAAAACTGCATTCAAAAATACAAAAAAAGTAAATGATATAAAATACTAGATTCTTTTTATTTTTTTATATTTGTGTTTTTTATTTTTTTAAAAATTGAGCAGCAAAATAAATTTTCAAAAAAAATGATTTAAATAAACTCTCATCTCGTACAAATTTTTATAAAAAAGTTGATTCTACCTAAAAATATATATATTATTTATTATTAGTAGAACTCATTTTTTTTATAAAACTTATCTATATGACACGGGCAACTATCCTTACTCAAATATAAAATAATGACGGTAGCATTTCTAATTTAAAAATCGCACCGTTGTAATCACTGGACCACGTCTTTACCCAAGTTCTCGAAACCACTCCTATTTTATCAACTATAAAATTTCCCACCCTCGGTCCAGACTCCAAACAAACTCTAAAAGGCAGTCCTGCTTTGACTGGTGCGTTTGAGTTATCTCCACCTCGATGCAAAAGTTTAAGTTATCGTTCGGTTACACAAAGATGAGATCAACGATACGTGAATAATATTGAGATAATTTATAAAAAGTAATAAAAAAATTAAATAAAAGAATTATAAAATAAGAAGAGAATTATTATTTTAGTTTTGAAATTTAAAAAAATTAAATTTTTTAATTTTATTTAAAAGTTTGAAAAAATTATAATGATTAAATAATAATTAGATAAAAAAATTAAAAAATTAAAAATTAAAAAATATGTATAATTAATAATATTTAGACGTTGATATGAGATGATTTGATATATCTGTGAAACCAAACAAGTTTTTAAGCCAACGGCAGGAAAAAGAATGGATAAAGAACCTTTTTGTAGACGTTAGCCCCAACGCTCGTTCTGTCAAACCTTTGGCTCTCTTACGGTTGTTGGGAGGTAATCGACGGGAATGTGAGACCATAATTTGATACTCACGCTTGCTCGTGACATCTATGTAACATGGGACTTGAAGTTTTTATGATTTATTCTTGTTAATAAATCTCAAGAAAATAAATAAATCTCAAGAAAACTTCATCAACAGCTTCAATTATCACCGAAAATTTGTTTTTCTTAGAATATGTATGTGCTGAAGAACCAAATCTGAAGAAAATTAGAATAATTCATTGGTACCAAAGGTTGAAATTCTAACTTCAGTAATCCCTGATGTTGCTTCCAGGAAATCTTTTCGTGATGATTTGGTGTGTCATTTGTGCTCTAGTCGTTTATGTAAATTTTTTCGCCGTCCTTATATTTTTAATTAACTAATTGTTTAATTTTTGCCTCTTGGGCTTGGTTGGATATAGAAACAGAGTATTAAGAAAGTGGTGGTTTTCTTGTTGAACAAGCGATGTGCATGCATGTCCTTCTGTACCTGCTACAAAATAATTGGCTAGGTTAATTAGCTACCACTGCCATCTTCTAACTTTACATGTTTGATTTTTCCTGCAGGTTATGAAGCTCCAAACTTGAGGTATGGCTAATTCTCATCTCTCTTTCTTCATCTAGTTTGGGGTTTTTGCATATTAGATAAAGCCGTCTTAACAATCTTTCTGCAAAGTTGAACTTCTTATCATTTTAGGTTTAAATGAAAGATATTTTCTTTAAAATTCAAAGTCATTGACTAACTTGGCTAAAATAATTTTGTCACATAGTGGGCACTTCTAATGCATCATCATTCTTTCATTTTGGAAGTGGGTACAATAGTTAAGTGTATTTATCTATTCCAAGACGTGTTATGTCATTTTGAACAAGTAGTCTACATGTTCTGGTTCACACACACACACTCAACATTGTGAATTTGTGCTTACTCTTTGCTTCTGAAAACTAATGTCGGCTGCTTTCCATGTTAAAAGGAAGCTTGCAGACAAGGTTGCAGCTGCTGGATTTTATGTCGTGGTTCCGGACTTCTTCCATGGAGATCCCTATGTGCCCGACAAATCTGATAGGCCTTTTCAAGTTTGGGTTAAGGATCATGGATCGGTTGGTTCTGGACTGTGATACTTGCCTGGAAATTGTTTCTACATAAATCCACATGTGTATGTGTGTATACATACTTGCCTGTATGTATTTACATTGGAACCCTCCCTGAAACTTGAATATACTGCTGCATTCCATTTCGGATTAAGTTCAGAGGGCCTCGGGGGAAGTTTGGGAATCTCATGTGTTAGGCTGCCTGAATATGCGTGGAGATTAAGCTGGCCAATTTCCCTATTTTTATTGCTGAAAGCAATAGATGGTTGCATGCACTCAGCTGGCTAATCTCTTTCTTTATTGCTGAAAGTGACGGATTGTTCATACTTCATAAATAATCAAGCTTGCATCAACGTTTTTCAACCATAAATTGTAGCTTTCTACTAATTACTACATAATTCGGTTATGCTCTAATAGTGTGTCTGAATCTCTATAATTATTTCGATAGGATAAAGTATTTGAGGTGGCAAAGTCGATAATTGAAGCTGTAAAGAGTAAAGCTGCTTCTGCAGTTGGGGCTGCAGGTTTTTGCTGGGGTGGTGAGTTTTCTCTATTAGTTCTTCTTTGTTTGACCTTCCTTTTATTTGTTGTTTTTCATTTTGCATTTTAGTCTTCCATGACGCCCCTTCTCCACAAAAGAATCTAGGCATTTACTTTTCAAGTGTTGCTTACATTGAAGTTTGATCAATATTTCTAATGTGTCGAATCACTTGCATTTTAATGCTTAAAAACGAGGCTGATATTTAACTTTTGTAATCTTTTCAGCCAAGGTTGTGGTTGAACTTGCAAAGTCAGAGCTTATCCAATCTGCTGTGCTATTACATCCTTCATTTGTCACTGTGGAGGATATCAAGGGTATGGATTCCAGTGCTAAATCTTCCAGAACTCTATATTTTAGTTTCACTTTAGTATTTAGTCTGCAATTTTGGAACCTTTTTCTACGTGGAACCTCACCAAGTTGACCCATTCCTGGGGAGTAAACTCCCTGGATAGATGACCCCCACCCATCAAAAGGAATGTCAGGTAATCTAGGGAAACTTTTAATGCAGAATTGAACCTAGGATCTCTCAGTCTACAACTCGTCCCAAGCCTGCCTTTTGACCTCTAGGCTGCACCTTGATGTTGTTGTAATTTCAGAATTAAAAGTGTCTTTTGCAGTATCCTGGGGAAATGACTTCTATTGAAGTCAGATGATATTTAAGTACAGGCTCAGTGTCACAGTGCACATATATCTCATGGTGTCATAGTATAATGGTCAATTTTTGGAATGAATTTCAGGGGTCAAGGCTCCTATTGCAGTACTTGGCGCTGAGATTGACAGTCTGTCTCCACCTGAACTCTTGAAACAGTTTGAAGAAGTCTTGGCTGCTAAACCTGAGGTGGGAAGATCAAGTCTTTTTTTTCTTTTTCTTTTTTTCTTTTCTCTTGTTATTCATATTTATAAGCTGGTTTACACTTCAGTGTTCTGGGTGTTACCTTATTTTATACGCTTTTGTTTTCTAATTGAGAAATTTCTCTCTTTAGATAATAACATTCTTAAGTAAACAAAAGGGGATGTTTAGGGAATGAGATGAGATGAGAATTCTATAAATTGTAGTAAAATAGTTTGTGAATAATAGTGAAATAGTTTGAATTATGATGTGTTTTATGGGTTTTGAAAAATGAGAGAGAAAAAGTTAAAAAAAATATTAAGTTCAAATATTGTTATAATATAAATTTTTAATATAAATTTTGTTTTGGGATTTGAAAAAGTTAAATTATTTTTTTGTGTTTTGTTTGGAAGTTTGGGAAAGTTGTAATGATTAGGTAATGATCATATGAAAAAGTTAAAAATTTGAAATTGAAAAATGGATATTTGAGTGTTGTTTGGATATTAAGATGTGATAAGATAAAATTAGATCAGGGCCAGCTCTTCCATTAGGCAACTAAAGTGGAAGAAGACCCCCAAAAAAATCTAAGTAGAATTTTTCTTTTAAAAGAAATATTCAATTAAAAAAATTAATTAACTTGATGAAAGAAAATCAAAAGTATCAAATAGATATTATGTCATTATTAGTTCCACATAATAATTATTTCACGTACTTTTTTTTTTCTTTTTTATTAAAGAGTTATGGTCACTTGTCCAAGAGTGACCCCTCCCCAATTTTATTAATAACCATCACTTATGGCGGAGAAAAACCGTGGTTATAACTCAAGTATCTGGGGTACAAAAAAAACCCAGCATGCAAAAAAACCAAACCTAATAAATAAAAAACAAGAAACAACGAAACCACAAGCAAAAGACAAAACAGGACTAACATTATTTCATGTACTCTCCTTCTAAGAATACACTTTTCTTTTGTCATTATTAGTTTAATATATAATGTGAAAATTATAAATAGTAAAATCTAATTTTTGAGTGTTCATAACAAAACTTTGTATAATCCTTTGAAAAGGCAAGATGCCACTTTTCTCTAAATGTGTAGGTTATTTATAGAACTTTATTGACAATAATGATTATAATTGCTGCTAAGGTTCGTTTGGATACTAGGAATATCTCAGAATATCTGTAAATAGTAGTGAAATAATTTGAGTTCAGATGTTTTATTAGATTTTAAGAAATGGGAGGGAAAAAGTTGAGTTTAAGAATATTTGAGAATACATGAGAACAATTGTGTTCCCAAACAGGCTGTAAGAATCTAAAGCATGTCTTGCAAAACGAGATTTGATAAAATCCTCTTTAAATCAAAATTTTCTAATAAAGATTAAATCGGTTATTAGTTGAACATGTGATATAAAATCTTAATCAATAATTTTACTTTACAAAAATGATAGGAATTCTTTTAAAATAAAAATATAATATAAAAATTAAAATTAAAATAATTTTATTTAATTTTACTTTTTAAAAAAAGCCTCAATTAAAATTTTAACCTTAGGCTCCAAAATCTATTGAGTCAGCCCTCGATGAGATGGAATGAGATGAAACCATCTCAACATCCAAACAACCCCTTAAATCTAATAGTTATGGTTTATGATTCCTTAGTGAGGGGACTGGCTGTACTTAATATTTTGCATGTTGGAATATATAGTCACAAGTCCTTCAACCTTAATTTTATGCATTTAGCATGTTCTGTGTTCTGCTTTTTCTTCATTGGTGTGTGCTACTCGCTATAGCATGTTGATGCCATATCTCCGCACTCCTGTGCTGGGATAAGAATTTTAGCCTGCAAAAAGTAGCTCCAAAAGGCTTTTGGATTACATCTCTAAATCTTTTCTTGACACTCTGGCTAGTGTTTGCCATGGTGTTTTTGCCACTCTTTGGTCTTGTCTCTAGTGGTAAGGAGAATGGTCGGGGTTTGTGATTAGTGTTGTTAAATCTTTCCAAACAAATAAATCAAATACTAATCGTAATGATCCATCATCTTCTGAAACGTGGATCAATCGTATAGCTTGTCTTCATTGCATGTAAACAACCCATCATGAGAAAAATTTACCCATCTTTTCCCAATTTTTGTTTATGAAAGCAATTAATAATCCCGATTCTTCTCAGGTGGATGGCTATGTTAAGATATTCCCCAAAATTTCACACGGTTGGACAGTTAGGTACAATGTTGAAGATGAGGCAGTGGTGAAGTCTGCTGAGGAGGCCCATCAGAACCTGTTGGAATGGTTTGATAAGTGTGTCAAGTGAGGATTGTCAAGTTGTGTCAAGTTGTATTAAATAAGATGGGTAACGACGTTATTGTAATGTCGTGGCAATCGTTGTTTCTCCAAATTGTCGAGACTACCTGTACCTGTAGTATGTATGAATTCGAATGATGTTGATGATGAGTAAAAGTTGCATGCTTTATGGATGTAGTCATGGCAATGCCTTCAACTCTAGACTCTAGAGGTGTAAATAAACTTTGACGTACAAAAGAAGAGTACAGACTATCTAAACAAACAGCACATGAAATAGATTACGTGCTGCAAAAGGCCAGAGGCCTGGATTTGAGTCTAGAGTCTACAAATCACATGAGAATCGCCAAAGAAAGTGATTTGTCATGGTCCAAATATTAGGTAGGCCGCAAAGGTGTGGCTAGCTATCTCGGCACATGAAACTCGCGTGTTGGTGGGTCTTAACAAATCTTGAACATCAAAAGTCAAGAATTCCAGTAGGAAAAAATATATTCATCATCTTAATTTTTATCATATTCTCATCATTTTATAATATAATATTAGATGATAAATTTATAAGTAAAATATAATAAATAGTTTCTAATAATCTAATATCACATTATAAAATGATAGAAGAATGATGAGAATTAAAATAATAAGTAGTATTACTCGAATCTCATTCTCTGATTTGATGGCAGTAATATGATTTTAACAAATTGCACCGTTAGAATATTGTGGTGAATTTGGTCGGAGAGTTGTAGACGGAGACATATCCAACTTTGAGGGAAAAAATCTTAGAAAGACAAACAAAAAGCCACATACAAAGGCAGGTTGATAAAGTATCAAAAGGAAAAACGGGAGGGAGGTGGTTTTCGGTACGGTTTGGATAGTGAGATGAAATAAGATAATTTTAGATGAAAGTTAAAAATTAAATAAAATATTATTTAAATATTATTTTTTAATATCATTATTATTTTGAGATTTGAAAAAATTGAATTGTTTATTATATTTTATGAAATATATAAAAATTTAAAAAAATTTTAATGATGAGATGAGATGGAAAACTATCCAAATGGGCCTTATTAAATGGAGTTGGAGACGAAATAGAAATCCATTTTGAGCCAAAAATAACCCACGTTTTGTATTTATAAGTCATTACCTATTTTAGATCCTCATACCTAATTTGTTGCTACGAATTTATAAGCTACGACATTCTGCCAATGCAAATGGCTTTTTTTTTTTTCCCTTTTTTCTTTATATTATTTTTTAAACATGCTTAATTATTAAGAAAAAAATAAAAGGAAATACAAATTCATTCATAGTTACATTCTTAATCATTAAGAAAAAAAAATTAAAATATATAAGTTAGCATATTTAGTAGACATATTTGACATTTTCCTTATAAGTTAAACTCTACATTAACATTAAATGATAGCCATATCGATCATTCATTAGGCTTAGATGATAAAGTGTGTCATTATTGAATAATACTAGATACAATTTTAAGATGTGTAAGTTTCATGTACTTATTTAAAAAAAAAAACATGTGGTCCACCATTAAAAAAATAATTTTTTCAAGTTGGTCTTATATTTATTCACTTCTTTTAAAATGAGTGGACGAGATTTTAACATTTTAAGATTGTAAATATCTTTTTTTTTATTTAAATATAATGCCAGAAAACAATATGCAAATATATTATATTTTACTTTTTTCTCTTATATGATTAGAAATATTCACGATTAAATATATGTGTAATTTTTTTATAATTATATTTTAAAATGAAGATATTTATATATCACAAGGTCAATTTTAAGTATTATTTTATAAAAGCAATTATCATTTAAAATATAATTATATAAAAAATTTTAAAAGAATCTTGTCTCTATCAATATTCCAATATCCACGGTATAAAACATGTAATGACGTGAAAGAGAGGTTAGTTTTTTTTCATCTCAATTTATTTAATTATTATAATTTTTTTAAAAATTTTAAATAATATATAATAAAAAATTTAACTTTTTAGAATTTTAAATAAAATTATATTAAAAAATTATATTTTAATAATATTTTATTTAAATTTTAACTCCGAATCTCAACTAAAAACTCTACTTGCAAACCTCGCCGTCCAAACCTTCCTGAATATGTGGAAGCTGCAAACGATGCGTCACAGATGACGCAAATATGTGAATAAAAGAGAGAAAGAAAAAACGACGACTTTCTATAAATTCCTAGTGTGTACTCCAGAAGCCTGAAGAGTTTCAAGTCTGTGCTTGTGTTCCATCGACTGATCAAAAGAAGAGAATGTCTGGCCCTCAGTGCTGCTCCAACCCACCTACCCTAAATCCAAGCGCCGGAGCTGGCCATGTTGAACAGCTCGGTGGCCTTAGCAGCTACATCTCTGGCTCCCCCGACTCCAAGCTTGCCGTCCTTCTCGTCTCTGACGTCTTTGGTACCTACACATCTCTTCAACAGTTTTTTTTCTCACTTTTGTTTGGTGCTCTATTCTCACTTTAAACCATGATCTAGGTAGTTGGTGTTGATTTTTGGATTGTGAAGTGCTTTCTTTCGGATTTTGGGGTTTAAGTTGATTGGCGGATGAAATGGTTGTAGAATGTATTCATTTTTTTTTTTTTCTATTTTGGGTTATATGTTTGAATGTCGAGGAAAGTTCATTAGCGCCTTCGATGATAATGGGAAATTCGTTGTCCTTGGAATTTTTTCTGTTCTAGAGAACTAGATTTTATCGAAAACAAAATCTGCGAAAAGATCAGATCTTTGAGAATCAAAAGCAAAGAAAAAACATTGGGATATTGATCAGCAGCAAAGTTGAAAGTCTATCTTCAGTCGTCTTTGTTTTTGCTCCGAAAAATTTTAAGATTTTGTAACAGAATAGAAATTTAGAACAGAAATGAGAAGATATAGAAGACAAAGTTACGTGGTTCGGCCGCAAGAATCTACATCTACTGATCTCTTGATAAGACTAGCAATCAAATTCAAGATTAATTTGATTGATGCCATAATTTGATACTTGCATACTCTAACAAAAACTGGTGTTAATGATTGGTGTTTTTTCTAGCCATTTTCACAAATGTTTGCGCCATTCTTCTGCAGTTGTTTATTATTTATGTTTCTTTGCTAAACTTGACTGGGATATCGAAAAATAAATTTAAGGGAGCGGTTGAATCTTGTTGAACAAATTATTTATATATGAATGTCCATGTTACCCGCTCCAAATTTTTTGGCTATGTTAGTTTTTTACCCCCATCGTCTTTGACCTTTTAGATGTTTAATTTGTCCTGCAGGCTATGAAGCTCCAAACTTGAGGTATGGCTGATTCTCGTACCTCTTTGGTCTGTTTGGGTGTAGTCTCGTGTGGCTTAAAGTTATTTTTAGCTGTCTTTCTGCAAGACGAAATTCCTTTTAAATCATGACTTTTAGTTAAGATGACACTCTTTTTCCTCAATCTGAGCTATCGATCCAAAATCCCTGGCATATTTTAGTCAAATAGCGGGCACTTCAATGTATTTTGCAGTTCTTTCATTTTTTAAGTGTGAAGATAAAGATTTTCTCATTCAAAGCCATAGTGTTATCTACACGTTCACAGCACAATTAACTTTGTAAATTTGTGTACTCTTTGCTTCTGAAAAATAATGGTCACCTGCTTTCTCAATTAAAGGAAGCTTGCAGACAAGGTTGCAGCTGCTGGATATTTTGTGGTGGTTCCTGACTTTTTTCATGGAGATCCCTATGTGCCTGAAAATACACATAGACCTATACCAGTTTGGATTAAGGATCATGGAACGGTGGGTTCTAGATTGTAATCCTTATCTGGCAATTGTTTATAACTTTTTGGTGTAGACTGTAGAGATTCCTTTTGTGAAAATTGAATGTACTGCTGCATTAACATTTTGGATTAAATTCTGAGGGCCTCAATCAGGAGTTTGGGAGTTTTACAGATTTGGCTGCCTGAAGAAATGTGTGGATTCCATTGCACAACTTCTTTATTGTTATTGCTGAAAGGAACAGATGGTTCATATTTCATAAATTCTTGAAATACCTGCCTGCATCCACCTTTTATGATAATGGTTAATATTGGCGACCCTGATAAATTTTCCATCATACACAATTAGTTTCTGAAGCTCTGTTATAATTTCAAAAGGATAAGGGATTTGAAGCGGCAAAGCCAGTAATTGAAGCAGTAAAAAGTAAAGGTTTTTCTGCAGTTGGGGCTGCGGGCTTTTGCTGGGGAGGTGAGTTTTTTCTCCATTAGTTCTTATTTGTTTGCTTTTACTATTCTTTTTTGGGTTGTGTATAGTCATAGTTTTGTAGACTTCCCCCATGCTCCCCCCTCCCCCCTTCAATTCATTCTAGAAAATTGATTATTTTTTCAACTGGAAACTAGTTTGATTTTAAGTTTTATATTTTAAATCGCTATCTTCTTACTGCTTTGAAAAGAGACTGATATTGAATTTTGCATTTTCTCAGCTAAGGTTGTGGTTGAACTTGCAAAGGCTGAGCTTATCCAAGCTGCCGTGCTATTACATCCTTCACTTGTCACTGTCGATGATATCAAGGGTATGAATTCCAGTGCTCAAATATTCAAGAAGTATGTGTTTGTTCACTAGATCATAAATCTGCAATTTCAGAACTTAAACTGTCTTTCGGTACAACCTTGGGAAATAAATTCTAGCACTTCTAATACTCTGAAAATGAGTTCAAGGGGCGTTTGTTTGCTATTGTCATGCCAATATACAAGCTATTGGCCTAGATTCTAGATAATCGTTTCTTATACATTTGTGTTATTCCACTCTGAAATTGCTTGCAAACGAATCGTCGCTAACTTTATCTAATCACACATGAATCTGGATGGGCTCTAGTGCAAGGAATAGCAAAAGAGTGATAGGGGGCATTAATTTGAAAAATAAAATTGTTTGTTTCATGGTTTAATGGTCAATGTTTGGAATTAATTGCAGGGGTTAAGGCTCCTATAGCAATACTAGGAGCAGAGATTGATAAAATATCTCCACCTGAACTGCTGAAACAGTTTGAAGAGGTCTTAACGGCCAGATCTGAGGTTGTTCATTCTCTATACAGATTTACAGTGTTTACCTGTTACTATAATTTATGTGCTTTTTTCCCAAGTTCAAGGCTTTTCTTTTCCTTGGACAACAACATTCTTTGAGTAAACAAAAGAAAAGGAGCAAGTTTTGTATCTAATTTTGTTATCATTCTGGAATATAGTCACGGTTGCTGTGGGCTGTAGCCTCAATTTCATGTGTTTAGATTGTTCTGTGCGCTGCTTTCTTTTAGGCGCTTGCTATAGCATGTTCATGACATATCTGTTGATTTCTTCGGCACTGGAAATATTTTTGAATTAATGAGTTAGAATTGTTTGCATTCTAAAGTTGCTTTTAAGCTTTAGGGTTACAACTTTCTTCTACTTGTCAAATACTTTGGTGTGTGAGACTTGTCGACAAAGTCTTACGCCAAAAACCTGAAGTTGCTTGCGTGAATCCTTTGCCTCACCTTAGTCTAATCATTCTGATTATTATCAGGTGGATGGCTATGTTAAGATATTCCCGAAAGTTGCACATGGTTGGACGGTTAGATATGACGTAGAAGACGAGGCAGCTGTGAAGCCTGCTGAGGAGGCCCATCAGAACCTGTTGGAGTGGTTTGCTAAGTATGTTAAGTGAGAATTGTCGAGTTTCTCTTTTGTTCAGTCTTGGTTTCATATTATTATGAGACAACAAAAGTGGTGTCCCAGACAGAATCATGGTATTTCCAGATGGTTGAGACTACCTATTATACAAATTTGAGTCTGTAGTAACGTCTGAATTCCAATAAAATGAATAATGGGTATTAGTTTATAATTCTTTATCCGAAAGCATGGCTGTTTGAAAGCAAAAGTCATTGGATCGATCTAGTTATTCTGTGTCCAAGACTTGCACCCTTCTGAACAAATCACAAGCTCGGGTCTATGCTTTCCAACCTATAATTTTCTAAAATTTGAGAGATTTTTTCATCAATGTTCAACAATCATCATGTCATCTTTCACCCATGCATGCAGAATACAGTACTTTTTCAAGCATGAGCTGCTGCTGCTTCTCCTTTTTTTCAGTTGTATCCCAAATTTGATTGAGATTTAATCAACTTCTATTTTTTAAGTCCTAGATAAGATTTAATACTTCTCTTTTCATTCATTTTTTTTCTCTTTTCCTGAGCAATGCGAATCTTATGCCTCAATGATGGTCTTTTTCCTTTCTTTCTAACCTCATCGAAATTCTATATAAGGTTGAACTTCCGTACTTCCATGCATGTTTTTAAAGCAAATAGTTCAAGTTGATCCTTCCATGGATGAGAAATGATGAGTATAAATTCTAATAAACAAGTCTTGCATAAGGTTTTTTTTTTTATTTGGTAGATCCCAAAAGAATATGGTTCTGTACAAATTTTTTCTATTTGAAAATGGATAATGATAAGTTTATTACTTCTTAATACCTCTTTATTACTCTATAGCGTATTTTAAATTTTAAATTTTATTATTATTTTCTTTTTAAGTATTTTTTTTAAATATACTTAATCATTAAGAAAAATTTTAAAAGATATACAATTTCATGAATAGTCATTTTCTTAACTATTAAGTAAAAAATAATAATAATAAATTAAAAAAAATAAAGAAAATAGTAAAAGAATAATAGGAAGTAGTAAGTCTATTATTATCTTTTTGTAACCTACATTACTGCAAAAAAATTGGCTATGGATATTTTGTACGAATGCAGAGAGTTTTTTTTTTTTTTTTTAACAAGTTGGTATTGATATATATTAAACCATAACCAATAAATTTAGAGTTTAGAAGTATATAGTGGCTATACAGATAAAAAATGTAGATCTTTTCCATTATGAAATTGCAATAGAGATGGAGGAATTTGAATTAAATGGATGTTACCAAAGACTTGCATTGCCGTTGCCTATTGTGCCAAATTATGCTCGCATCGATTTTAAAATTGATGGATTTTTCTCACTGTTCATTCCTTGAATGAATTTAAATTGTGTTTGATATCATTGATGATGGGGCTTAGGATCCATTTTAGGATGAGAGAGGAGTTTGAAATTGCTTGAATAGTCACGCTTGAGTCCCCTTCAAGAATTATTTTTTCCAGACACAGTCTTTCTGCTTCTTTGATGGCCATTAAAGCTGTTGTTGCTTCTCCTAGATTCGGACTTAAGCTGCTAATAAAATCAGTTTTTGCAAATAAAATTCTCTAGTGTCTTTTCGGCATATGGATGCTAGGATGCTACCCTGTTTTTTGATTGCAATATCAAATGTAATGAGGTGATGACCAACTAGGTGCCTTTTTTCATTTTTGCCTACCTGTTTGCTTTTCATAGGCCATGCTCTTGAATGCTGTTGGAAAGTTTTGTGGACAGACTCAACACAAACAGAAGGAGAAGGTATCATTTGGTTATGCTTCAGTTTGTTTCTAAGGAACCAAAGGTTAATGGTGGCAAAAATTTGAAAGGATTGATGCTCTTCTTTAGGGATTTTGAGGATCTCCGAAAGGTTGAGAATGTTCTTGATCTAGTTGGAGATTGGTTGACTTGCAAAGAGGGTGGTGCCGATAGGCCAATTAGAATGTCTCCACATTATTCTAGAATAAATGCAGTTGAGAAATAGATGTGAGAGGTCTTCTGGTTCAGTTTTACACAAAGGACAGCTAAGTTGACCTTCATCAAGAGGGATGATAGTGATCAAGGTTTTTATGGGAAGGCTGTTATGACTTATTTTTTAGAGAATCAATTTTAATCTATCTTGCAGCTTCAACTTCCATAATCCTTTCCAATTGATGGGATGATTATTGAGAGTGGAGGAACAATTTTCACTAACAAGAACTGTATACGTTGTTTTGACAGAGAAAATACGTGAAGAAAGATGGAACCAATTTTTTTTATCAGGGATAAGGTGGAAATTATGGTTGGCCAAGTGGATTTTTTGAATTTTCCTTAAGGTATTTTCCAAGAAAAGGCTGTTCAGAAGTAATGTGTTCCAACACCTTGGTTCTTCAAGAGTGAGCTCAGAAATTGTCATGGTTTGATCAAAGATTGGATTATTTGGGTTTGGATGTGGCATACAGAATGGGATGGTAGGAATTCAGGGGTCAGTCCAGACTTCAGTGGAGGTACCATTATTTATTTGAAAACAAACACTAGCTCTTGGAAACTCTCTTTGTTTAAGAAGACTCTTCTAGAACCAAGAGTCAAAGGGCTTAGGGGCAACTTCTAGGAAAGATTTGGACCCAAGATATTTCTTTGATATGACTTCTTTCCAAAGACTTGTAGACCCATTGAGGATAGACCAAGCATATTTAGTGACAAGAGCGGAGTTGAAGGTGAACATTTGTTTCAGACCAAGTCCTCCCATAGACTTTGGTAAGCAAATGGTTTTTCAAGATTTGGGGGTAAATTTCTTTTTTCAAAATCCTCAAAAGCCTCATCAAAATCTTCTAAAGAGGGTATCCAAATTTCTGGCCATAGTTTTTGGAATTAGGGAGGTGGACATGACATAAGTTGGAATTGTACTTGCAATAGCTCTGATCAAGACCCTTTTTGCTGCTTGAGAAAGAATTTTTGTTTTCAAACCCTAGAGCTTGGTTTGTATCCTTTCCATTATTTCAGTGAGAAATGTTTTCTTATCAACTCCACTTGAAAGAGGTAAGTCTAGATATTTTGAGTTTGGAGGTGAAACTCTAAAATTGAAAGAGTTTTTTACTTCATTTATTGAGGCAGGAAGGACATTCCTACTGAAATGGAGAGAAGATTTCCTTTGATTGATACATTGTCCAGACCAAGAGTTATAAAGTTTGTTGAACCAAGATCTCAAGTTTCATATAATTACATATCTATATATAGATTTTGATGATAACAAATGAATTCAAGTATAAATGAATCCCAAGCTCAAGCTCAAATTGTCTATACAATGAAGCCAATCACATAAAAAAAAAGCATATATAAACAAGCTTAATAAATAAAGCATTGGAAAGAACATGTTAATGTTCTACTCTAAAACTTCTCCCCCCTTTTTGCATCATTAAAAAGGAATTGCAGTAAGCAATGCCAATGGACTGATGAAAACAGTGCGTCTGTAGAAATTGTGGAGAATTGAATAATTGGAGCCACTCGATCCCGACAAGTGCTGCAAAACCTGGAGCCGCCTAGGTCCTGAAACGTGCTGCAAAACACGGAGCCACTTGGGTTCCTAACGTGTGCCACAAACCCTCGAGTCCCGCCTGGATTAACTCTAACACCTTTTGTAGAGATTTGAATGCTCTGGGCTTCTATAAAAAGACCATTTTCACCATTTGACTACCCATAGAACAAATTCTCACATTGCCTATTGATTTGGTTTCTTGTTTATCCAAAACGATAGTATAGTCAAGCAATATTCTTCCAATAATGTTCCAGATTTGAATCAGAAAACCTTTACGCCTCAACCACTAATTTTCTCTCTTGCGGCCGTCAACACCATGATAGGAGCAGAGATACATTTTTCTAGCAGGACTGATACTGAGGTTGTTGCAGGATTAAGAATGCTCAGTGCTCAATATGTTGTCGCTATTACGACCATGTCTCGGAGATTATTGGCAAGGGTGAGTGAGGTTGATCGGCTTAACAATCAAATATTTGAGTTGCATTAAAGGCTTCCTAATAAAAGTAGAAAGAATAAAATATTAAAACAAGAAAACAAGAAGCTGAAGAAATTTGTGGACTGGTACGCTCATGACTTGCAACCATAAATAGAGGAGCTAGAACAAGAAAGAAAACAAATATAAAGTCAACATCAACATCTAACAACAGAGTTTCAGGGTTTACGAGAAAAATAGGGACAATTTACAGTTAATCTCGTTGGCTTAGCAAAATAAAATATGCATCCAGCATATCTTGTAATCTTGACTAAGTAAGTTTTAAGGAACTGATAGCTTGTCTTATTCTCATTTCCATATCTATAAAATCAGTCTTGAGTTTCATCTAATTCGCATCAAATCTTCTTTGCTCTCTGTAATCCATCCGCATTTTCACTCTCTAAGCTTTTTCTACTTTTTTTTTTAATGGCTCAACAATCTTCTTCCAACAATTTCCTTGTTCACTACATATGATATTCTGCACCTTGGCCACTAGTTATTTCTACATCTACCATAGGTGTCATGATGCAGTAAGAGAATGATCTGACTAGCAAGTTAGATGATGACGTCATTTATGAACTTGTAAGTCTCAGTACTTGATACTCATAATCCATTATCACATTTTTTCAGCAATTGCAGTACAAAACTCGTGAGTTTGAAAAGCTTAACGAGAATATTTATGAACTTCAACACTAACAAAAAAATAGGAGATTTAAAGTAGGAGAATAAGGATTTAAAATCCTTACTCATCTCTTCATTTCGACTTTCTACTCCTTTAGATAAAGATAACGTAGTATATATGAAGATAAAGAGTGCTTGAAAAATGAGGCTAAAAGTCTCAAGTTTTTATAAGTCGTTTGAGATAATAAAATAAAAATATTTAACAGATATTCATAGTATGCATCATTCATTCATATTTCTCTTATAATCATGCATAGACTATCTTTTGGTAGAGGTTTTGTGAAAATGTCTGCCAACTGATCGTGTATGCTTGTGAATTCTAGTATAGTATCGCTCTTCTGCCCATGATCTTGAAAAAAATGATATCTAATTTCAATATGCTTAGTTCTAGAATGTTGTATTGGGTTCTTTGAAAGATTTGCAGCACTTCTATTATCACATTTTATTAGAATGTGATTGTACATGAGCTTAAAATCCTCAAGTTGTTATTTCATGTAAAGAATTTGAGCACAACAACTACCCGCAGCAACATATTCTACCTCAGCAGTAGATAATGCAACATAATTTTATTTTTTACTAAAACATGAAACAATTGCATGACCTAAGAAATGACACGTTCCACTAGTGCTTTTTCGATCAACTTTGCAACTAGCATAATCTGCATTTGAGTAGCTGATTAGATCAAAATAAGTATACTTAGGATACCATAACCCTAGGTCAATTGTACCAATAAGATATCTAAGAATGCGCTTAACCGTAATCAAGTGAGATTCTTTTAGAGATGATTGAAAAGTGCACATAAGCATACATTAAACATAACATCTAGTCTACTAGCTGTTAAATATAATAGACTACCAATCATATCTCGATATACCTTTGAGTCAATTGGTTTATCTATTTTATCCTTATCAAGTTTGGTGAATGAGCTCATTGATATTCCAATTTTCTTCGTACCTTCCATCTTAAACTTTTTGAGTAATTCTTTGATATATTTTGATTGATTGATGAATGTTTCACTTTTTACTTGCTTGATTTGCAATCCGAGAAAGAAGTTAAGTTCTATCATCATGCTGATTTCAAATTCTTCTTGCATACTTGGCACATTTTTTCATTAGTAGCACCAAATATTATATCATCCACATAAATCTAAATTAAAAGAATATCATCTTTTTCATGTTTGATGAAAAGAGTTGTATCAATTTTTTCTACTAAAAACCTTTTTCAATCAAGACACTACTAAACCTCTCATACAAAGCTCTAGGGGTTTGTTTGAGTCCATATAGTACTTTTGTGAGTTAGAAAATATGATTTGAACAAATATGATTTTCAAAACCTGGAGGTTGCTCAACATATACCTCTTTATTTATAAAACCATTTAAAAAAACACTTTTAACATCCATTTGAAAAAGTTTGAAATTTTTTATAATAAGCATAAGCAAGTTGCATTCAAATAGCTTCTAATCTTACAACCGGTGCATATGTCTCATCATAATCGATTCCTTCTTATTGATTGAAACCTTGGGCTACAAGTCAAGCCTTGTTTCTAATGATGACTCTAGACTCATCTTTCTTGTTTCTAAAAACCCATTTTGTTCCAATAACAGTATGATTTTTGGGTCTAGAAACAAGTGTCCAAACATTATTTCATTCAAATTGATTTAGCTCTACTTGCATAGCTAGAATCTAAGATTCATCAAAAATTGTTTCATCAATATTTTTAGGTTCAATATGAGATAGAAAAGCAGTATGATTGTAAATATTTCTAAGAGATGATCGAGTACTTACACCTTGTGAAGGTTCTCTTAGAGTTTGTTCCACTGGATGATTTTTCACAAGTTTTCACTATTTTGTTACATTTTGCATCAAGTTTTGATGATCTTTCCTAATGTCTCCATGTTGGACTTCCTCTATTGTGTTCTTTTTGTTGAGATTGAGACTATCTCTTTTATTTATACTTTTTTCTTTCTTCATCAATAGATTTCTTGGAGAGTAGAGGATTAGATTCATCAAATACTACATGCATATATTTTTGTACAGTCAAAGTCTTTTTATTGAAAACTTTATAAGCTTTAATATTAGTAGAATATCCGAGAAAGATGCCTTCATCAGATTTTGCATCAAATTTGTCTAAATTATCCCCATTATTCAAAATGAAGAATTTGCATAATACATGAAAGTAACCAAGGTTGGGCATTTTTTCATTCCAAAGCTCATAGGGGGTTTTATCTACCTTAGATCTTAACATAACTCTATT
Source organism: Cyclocarya paliurus (assembly GCA_029856935.1). Lineage (NCBI taxonomy): Eukaryota > Viridiplantae > Streptophyta > Magnoliopsida > Fagales > Juglandaceae > Cyclocarya > Cyclocarya paliurus. The sequence goes on from JARVXP010000463.1 coordinate 1,669,222, forward strand.
TATGACATAACAAGCAGTACTTACCGCTTTGGCCCAAAAATAACTAGGCAAGTTATTCTCATTGAGCATTGTTCTTACCATCTCTTCAAGAGATATGTTCTTTCTCTCTACTACCCCATTTTGTTGAGGGGTTCGAGGAGCAGAGAAATTATGCATAAAACCATTTTCATCACAAAAAGTTTCAATATCTTTATTAATAAACTCTTTTCCCCCTATCACATCAGATATTTGAAATAGTATAGCTATTTTCATTTTGAATTTTCTTGCACAACTTGGTAAATGTATTATGTGCCTCATCTTTATGAGCAATAAAGATTACTCAAGTATGTCTAGAGAAATCATCAACAATAATAAATGCATTATATTTTCCTCCTAGACTTGCAACTTTGTTTGGTCCAAAAAGATCCATATGTATTAGTTGTAGTGGTCTAGTAGTGGAAATATATTTCTTGGTTTTAAAAGAATTTTTTGTTTGTTTACCAAATTGGCATGCATCACAATTTTGTCTTTAAGAAAATTTGCCTTTGGTAAACCTCTCGCAAGATCAAATTTCGAAAGTTTGGAACTAAGTTCCATGTTGGCATGACTTAGTCTTCTATGCCATAGCTAACTAGTTTCATCTTGAGCTGAAAGACAAATAACATCTTATAAGGTAATTTCTTCAAATTCAATAGTATAAACATTATTGTTTCTAAGAGCAATAAAACAAACATTGCAATTATAATCATTCAAAATAATGCATTTATCTCTTTTGAAAGTAACTGTAAATCCTTTATCACATAATTGACTTTTACTCAAAAAATTATGCTTTAGACCTTCAACAAGTAGAACATTTTAATTTATGGGAGATGACTTATTATCAATTTTACCTATTCCCATGATCTTTTCTATTGAGTTGTCTCCAAATGTCACGTGTCCTTTTTCTTTAGATGTAAGTTCAATGAATTCAGACTTGTCTCTCATCATGTGTCTTGAACATCCACTATCTAAAAACCATATGCTTTTGTTTATGGAGGATTTCATGCATACCTACAAAAATAATTAAAATGATTTTTCTTAATACCCGAGTTCTTTGGATCCTTCATTTATTAGTATTAGAAAAAACAAAATTTTTAGGTACTTATATGGCCTTAATGGTCATTGTATATTTTCTTCTAATGAGACATTAAGTATAATAATTATGACCATTTCTATTACAAAAATTACAGATGACATGTAGCATATATGAAGAACTTAAGTGATTGTAATAATATTTTTATTTAAATTATTTTTATGAGAAGAATTTTGAATACTAGACTTTAACTTAGAAGAATTATTAAAGAAGTTTTTATAATGCTTGTATTTTTGTTTAGGCATGCATCCCAAGCTTGCATTATCAAAAACATGTTTTTGACTACCAAGAAGTTTTTCAAAACTTCTTTTTTCATTTGTAAAGTTTTCAACAATTTTATCTAAACCAATCACTTTCTTCTTCAACTCGTGATTTTCATATTTCGAAACGATATTTTTTTTTTGAAGTAGAATATTTGATATTAAATTCTCAAGTCCCTCATATACATCTTCCAAGACATTTTGCAATTTATCATATGAAATATTTTCAATATTGTCAAGATCTGTTACCTCAATGTCATCTTTAGCCATAAAACAAAGATTTGCATATTCTCCATTGCTTGCTTTGCTGTATGAACTGCTTGAATTATCATCCCATGTAGATTTCATCACTTATTTGCCCTTGTTTCGATTTTTCTTTAGCAGAGGATAATCTGGCTTGATATGTCCAGGCTTATTGCATTTGTAACAAGTTAAAAACTCATTTTTACTTGTATCTTTCTTGGAAAACATTTTGAAGGATTTCCTTGAAAGAGCTTTATTTCTTTTTATGATTCTTTTAATTCTCCTTGCTATCATCGCAACTTCTTATTCTTTGTCATCATTTTCCTCATCTTCATCACTTTCACTTTCATGAGAAATAGCTTTAAGTGTCAAGCTTTTCTTTGGCTTTCATTCTTCTTTTTCTCTTTTCAATGTGTACTCATGGGTGGTAAGTGACCCGATGAGTTCATTTACTTCGAGTTTCTTGAGGTCTCTACCTTCAAGAATCGTTATCACTTTGGATTCCCAGTGTTTTGGAAGAGAGTTGAGAACTTTTTTTACTATCTCCAAGCTGAAATAAACATTGCCGAGAGCTGTCAAGCTGTTTATAATGCTAGTAAAATGAGTGTACATAGTAGAAATAGATTCATCATCATTTATTTTAAATATTTCATATTCATGAATACGAATATAAATTTTTTATTCCTTGACTTGCGAAGTTTCTTCATAAGTAACTTCCAAATTATCCCAAATTTTCTTTGCCGTCTTGTAAGTCATTATTCTATTGAACTCATTTCCATCGAGAGTATTATATAGGAGATTCATAACCGTTGAATTCAATTTTGTAATTCTATCGTCTTCAAGATTGAACTCTTCTTCTTCGTTTTTGACCTTTACTCCAACAACTTTGTTGGGATATAAGATCCATTTACAACACATCTCCAAATCTTTCAATCTCGAGATTGAAAGAAAATTCACATTCTAACTTTTCAGAATGAACAATTGTCTCCACAAAATAGTGGAGGTCGACTGCTAGATTGGCCTTCACCAAATATAACTGCAATGTTAGCCATAAAATCTTAACTTAAAAGATAGTTAATCTTATAAAAAAAAGCCCTTGCTCTGATACCAATTGTTACTCAAATGACTAACACAAAAGAGAGGTGAATTGAGTTGTATTGAAGAAATCCGCAATTATAAACCAAATATACAATATAAAATATGAATAAAATATGATGCAACAGTAAAAATAAAGAGTAAGGGTAAGAGGAAGCAAACTCAGTATTTTAACGAGATTCAGCCACATTGCCTATGCCATCGCCTCAAGCTACCCCTTGAGAATTTCCAAATTGACTATCCAATCTCTTTCAGGTGGAGATAGAAACATATTACACTTTTGAATAGTATCGCTACAAATAATTCATGTAGAATAACATCTACACTTGTAATCACCTTACATGTGGGGATTCAACGTCTATTCCCTATATAGAATACCTTTTACACACACAAGGGTTATGCACACTCTTTTATTGATACAAGACACTAGAAGAAAATGGGTTTTTTTTCGGCGCACTGATTCGCTACAAAAACAACCCATAATCGCTGCAAATATCCATTTGCAGCCTATCTCATCACTGTTGGTTTGTTTCCAAAGAAGTGCCCCAATTTATTTTTTCCGGCGAAATCCATATATCATCACAAAAAGTATTTATTACTGACGCACAAAATTTTGTCGGAACAACTTACTTTTTCGTTATAATTAGTCCAATCAGATTACGGCATAAATGGTTGGGTATGCCTTTTTCCATCGTTATTTTTCTTGCTGCTAAAAGAATTTAGCTACCACAATTACCCACCACTTTTTCCTAACAAGAGACAGTTTTGCCGCAAACCATTGAGTTTTTGCGGCACTTAACCGTCGTCATAATAAAGCCATGAATTTGACAGAAAAGCATCAATGAAGATATAGAATAAATGCTGCAAAATATTTTGGTGTCCATTTAGTAATCGCTGGTATATGTTTAGCGACAATTTTGTTTGGCGATGGAAAAAAAATATTTGCATCAAGCTTGAGTATTCAATGATATAGCAATGTAATTGGATCGAGTCTTAGATGCTACAAATGACCATGAACTGTGTATAAAAGCACTGCAATTAAACTTTCCAATCCATAAACTCAAGCGCCGGCAATGAGGCCAATTGATTGGTATAAAGTGATTTTGAATTGATGAAAAGTTGGTTAATTTGCTGCATAACCATTCATGGCGCCTTTCTAAAATCTGGATTCTTTTCAATATTACTCCAATTTAAGTGCATAATATTATTCCAATTTTTGGATGCACAATCAAATCCCAAAATTTTCCAATCAACCTAGGACCTATAAAGAAATCTGGGTTTCAATTTGTACATGCCACAATTTCTCAAATTTCATTGTTATATATTTTAGATATCCATATATATATATAATCTATATGATGTAGTTGTAAAAATTGTAGTCAATGAAACACTATTAAATCTGGGAAATTACTATCCATGCATTATTCAACTCGTGTATTTGAGTGTTCAATATCAGAGTAACAGATCATTCAATATCTTCAAATAGTTTACCCAGTTGTCCAACAATTATACAAGATGATATTGTAAGTATTACTCCCAATTGAATCTAGAAATTTATACATCCCACTTACCACACTTAGCTAATAGTTATATGGGCAGCATCCATTTGGTAGGTGCATCCTTCGCATATCAGTTGTTCACAGGAAACTTTTGCTTCCAATTACTACCATATTGATCTTTTAGTGTTGTTCTGGTAAGAGGATTTGGCCCATATGCCCAACGTCAACACAAATATTTGTACTGGATCCATTCATTGATCCACTTGAAACAACAATAACAAAGCTAGTGAATGTATTTCACCATGGCATCAACCAATAATTGGCAACCAATCCCTTTACTCAACATCAAAATTAACTAACATGCTGCCAAAAAATTGACATGCTTCATATAGTGTATATACCAATTCCATAACTACACACACTACTAGAAAATTCATGAATTGGGCCTATTTCATTATTACCTTGAATTTAAGTACCTATCATACATATCATCTATCATACTCAGCACCTTCATAAAATAAATAGAATTTCCATACATATGAATACCACTACAATCATGTATTTTCTTGATGCTATCATATAGCAGCACCACTATTGAACTGAACTGTTTAAAAGTACTACATCTGTCGAGGTTTAATGCATCCTGGTTGGGATCAGAATAGAAGCTAAACTAGTGACTAATAGATCATGTTGAAAAGTATTCAACCCATAATTTTCTATCCCACCAGCATTGATAGAATAAATCAATCTGCTATGTTACTCCAATTGAATATAAGTGGAGTTTATAATACACGTTGTGTAACTATACTAGGAGTATTGAAGTAGCCTACTTAGTTCAAAATACATGTGTACTAACCACCATGTTTTTAATAAGATTTTACCCTTTCTTGTGTATCTATATTATGAAGACAAAATACTACATTGATTCAACACAATCAAATTTATATGGCATTTCAGTATAACCCAAAAAGAACTTGTTGATGAAATGGAAAAAGCATTGTGACTTAAAAATGAAATTACGTATCCATCCACATTGAGAATCCCCCAATCAAATTGGCATTTCTCTGAGATCCTTCATGAGCTAAAAGTATCCTCTAGAATACCACAAAGCCCATCTATAACACATATTTATTGCATTGCATGTAAACACCGCTTGCCACTAACAAAATACTTTAGTAATGTGGTAGACCTCAGCTGGCTATATACTTACTCATCTCACAAAGGCAAAATGTGCAAAAAAGTGGCTTCTCAAAACATGTTTCTAGGTAGCTCCCTGAGTCTCTCTAGGAGACTCTCCTTGGGATTGCCTTTCAGACTGGTATGTGTTCATGAATTTTTCAAACTCAAGTTGTCTTTCCAAAAGTACCCTCACATGTCCACTCAACTCATCATATTTTTCCTTGTAATGCTAAACCTCCTCTTGATGTCTTCCCACTACTTCAGCATATTGCTTATTACGTTCATGCTCAATTACCCGAGTAGTCTCCGATATTACCATCTCCCCTAATCCTCTAGCATACCCTGCCCATGCACCTAATACCTCCCTAAACACATATCTTGCTGCATTTGTGGTTCATTGCTCTGGTTCTATATCATTGAACTTTCCAACCATGGATTTTTGCACAAGCATATTAAATTAGTAACTTCATCACCTATTTCTTTATATTGATGGCATCAAATTAACTAGCTTAGATAAAATTTTGAAACAAATAAAATCCAAGGTAGCCTATAGTTGTCTCAAATAAATCTCTTCAACTTCTTCTGTCATAAACTTTGTTAGACCAGCAGACATCTTTGTAGAACTCAACCAAGTTGGATGTCGTGGAACGCTGCATGATCAAGCAAAAGTGTTAGCCCATATTGCATCATTAATTGATAACAAGTTATATACGAATCTGGTCCTTAAAATTATATGCTGATTATTAAAAGAAATTGAGCTTAATTTGTAATTGACAGCAACTGCAGTATGGTAATCAACTATAGGTAGCAAGAACCTTTTCCTCTAGTATCCTCACAAATGACTTCCTTTCGGCCGTGTGATTAGTTTTTAACAATTTTCTGTTCTCTTGATTTTGCTTTGAAAATTTCTGCAATATGCATATAATTAATTTTGGCTAGGCTTTGAACAACAAATGGTTAAAAAATAGAAATTAATGGGGAAAATATTTGACACCCAATACATGAACGCATCACTTCCCCATCGCCCATACAACTTAACCCAAACTAGTGGGTCTACTCACTACTGTCCAATGCTTCTTCATGAGATGTATATCCCAAATATTTCTTGTGCAATTGATGATGGAAAGCATTGAAACGCTTACGGAGTTGTTTCCATACTATTTTTTTTATAATTCTTCCTTTCCCAATCAAAGATGAAATCAGCCTAAACATGTATGTGATTAGCCATTATACTAATGAAATATTGTAAACTTGATTTAAACAAGATAGAAGTTTCTATCAGCTTACCCGGACACAATCTATAAGCGCATCTTCCTCAACCATCGGTACATCAGTCCAGCGAGCATAGCTCATATCAGCATGATACTTCAAGATCCATGTCACCCTTGTGGTAAACATGGTGGCATTCTCACAGCATGGGGCAGTTTCCCCATCATTGATTTTCATTGAGATTAAGCCGTGCTTCCGAAGTTGATCCAGCCTAGACCAGCGGAGAGAGTATTTGCATCGAGACTTGATCCACCACTATAACATTATTTAGTCTCATTAGTGTAGGGGATTTGTACGATGTTATACCATTAAAAACATTAAATAAATAACAATTGAGTTAACATAAAAATTTAGCACCATACATGAGTTACCATTCTCATCACGGCTTGTATGTGTGGCTACGTTTGCATTAACAAACTCTGTTTCGACCACTATGTCTGGTGGCTACATTGAGTCATCAGAGCTATCTATATGCTCATCTCAAAGAGTCCATGAATCAAGTTTTGGACCAGGTTGTGGTGGTCTAATTAATGCAGGCCCTGCTCGTGTTGTGGCTCCACCGCCACCCTTCCCTCTTCTTCTTCCACTTGGTGCCATCTTATCTTAGTATAAACCCAGTTTCCTGAAAGTACCAATGCAGATTTAAAGCTTCCACTTACACCCAAACCAGTGGTCACTTACTACATAACACCACGCTTCACATGTGTAGCCTAGGTATTAAATAAAGAAGAATGTGTAATAAACCAAAGGCCTTTGAAACCCTGAAGAGTTTAACTATGTTCATGTTAAATATTTTTATATATAAACACTTCCACTCTCTTGAGGGATGACAAGTAAACACATTTTTTGACATGATGCTGATTAAAAGAAATACAAGATGCCTTGTTTGCAAACACAGCTTGGAAAAATAATATACATGAAGACAAGTGACATTGAATACCATGTTCTTGATGATAGCCACCACCCATAATAAAACACATGTTGTTACAAAATAAGTGAGTTAAAAAATAAATTGAGAAGATATAGGAAGTAAGTTATAGTGGACCAAAGTTAAGCATCCTAATGAAATTGTGAACAATAAAGTGGAGTGACAGAAAAGTTTCCCATCCTTTCAACATCAAGACAATTTCCCATACCTGTAGACGCCCCAATACACAAAGTTGACAGTCCCTCTGCATGTAAAAAGTGGAAGCTTTACACAAATAAATTGAGAATATACACTTAAAGTGCCTCAATGCAGAAAACACATGTTCAAAATCCCCAAACACGAGTGCAAAAGGGACGACAGCTTTAGGAAAGAAGAGGAAATGGTAAAATGCAGTGTTTTGCTTTTCATACACCTCCTGCCATCAATTTTTGTACTTTTCTATCAAAGAAAGATTTGGATATTACTACTTTAACCCTTAAAGTATTTCATTTAGTGCCAGACTCTCCCGCCTATGGATTCATTGTAAAATACTTACACTTCAACAAAATTGACCTTCTTAACACATCTTACTCTTTTTCATCTCCAACTGTTAAATAATATATCTCCTGATCTCGATGGCTATCATCTGTTGAATAATTAACACATAATATTACATTCAAAAAGTCTTGTACATGGAGACAACTAGGATACATGAGTCTAATTACTTAATATTCTATTTTCTTTTCTAAGCAAGCTTTATTATTAAAGAAAAAAAATTACACAACAGTTATGAACTTACAGAACCAGCAATATAGTAAAATTACTAAACGCAAATGTTCAAGGCAGAGGTGGATCCTTTCTATTGTGGAAATCAAGAAGGCAAGGGGGTATTTTAATAAGGGGTATGCTACCAAATACATTGTTTGATGTGGCCCACTACACTAAGTTGTGCGCCCATTGATTTTAGTGTCGATGAATTTTCTGAAATGTCTATTTCTGAAAAGCCTTAAGAAAGGATGAATAGTATGAAAGTATGTTGAAGATGGACTATTCAGTAGAAGAAGAGGGAATGTTGATAGCTTCAGCCACCACTTGGCAATCTCTTTCTGTAACTATATTTTGGAATTTTCTGTGAAAAGCCTCCTCAATGGCCAACTTGGCAGCTATGGCCTCCCCAAACACTGGATTGATGGAGTTAATATTTCTGGTGGTTGCGAAGATCAGTTCCCTGGAGGAGGACCTGCAGATTGCAACATTAGTGGAAGAGAGGTTCCTAAGTGCTATATTATATGAAATGGAGAAATGATCAATTGGTGGGGGAATCTATTCGAGAGGGATGACCTTTTCTTGCCTCTTGGTATGCCACATTAGCTTGTATTCATGGTAAATCTTGAGAACTGATTTTGAGAAAGTGAGAGAGTGTTGACTTTGAGCATGGTGTATGACTTGATTCCTAAGGAACTGTACTGAATCCATGGCTATAATATAGAAAAGTTGAAAGCTATGAGATTCTTCTAGGTCTATATTCAAGAATTTTTGAGGATCCAAGCTAACCTTTAACCATTCTTTGAGGGGTTTCTCAGCAAAAATGATTATGTTCAAAGGCTATGGAGAAAGTCTCCATAAGATCAGGATGTGAGGGCACTTTAAAAAAAAAAAGGTCAATGCATTCTTCTTCAATTTTACAAAAGGGGGCACAAGATCTTGGATTTTGTGGGAAAAAACATTATATTGTGGGAAAAACTCTATTCCCACAAAATTTCATTGTGGGAAGCTCGTGGGATAAAAGTCATTCCCACATATTTATTATATCCCATGAAAGGTTTAAGTTGTGGCCAATAAATACATTTTCCCACAAGACATCTCAAGGCAAAATCCGAGTGGCTCATCGCAATAATTAATTACTATCAACTTATCCAGTAGGAAATCATTTGCTACATTTCCTACCTATTTATCTTTTCCCCACAAACACTTCCGTGGGTATGACAGTTAATGTCCATTAATAAATCTTGTAGGAAATAATTTTGGTGGTTGAGTTTAGCTACCATTTTTTACTTACAAACAATAGCTTGTAGAGAAAAGTTTTTTTTTTTTTTTTTTACTATTATCGTGCGTAAATAATAGCCTAGATTTGTGACATTTCTCACAAATTGTTAGCCAATCAATACTTTTTCCACATTCTTATACCAATGCAATCATGCATTGCATTTTCACTGAAGATCGTCACCTATATATACACGATAAAATCTGTTATGCAAATAATATTCTAGACAGCAATAATCTATGCAAACACTCAAATTATGTGATTACCTAGGTATCAAATTAAATCTGTTGTGTAACATTTTGTAATAAACACTCACAGGACTATAACATAATTATATATCAATATGTTATAGCATTCCAATCAAGACCATTGTTCAATTAAGGCCATGGAAATACATGATTAATGTTTGTTGAGTGGGAATCACATGAGGGTCATTAGTATCCGTATATGATAATACAACTTGACTCCAAATTAAACACAACTTCATTGAATTCATGATGTGCTTCAACTACTTTTGATCTACCCAGATGACCACCAAATATCTTCTTCATCCACACGTGAGAGGGCTGATAAGGACCTGAAAATAAAGCACAAAGATATTAGCCCATGAAAGCAAGTTGTGCCTCAGCAATAATAGGCTTCCATACTATTATTGCTTAAAGTATCTATGTCCATAGATTTCATGGCATAAATCTCCAAGTTATACTATTGGTCATTTATAGCCACAGACAAACTCACGATGAGGAGGTCAAATCCTCCAGCAAACTTAAAATCAAATAACAAGTATATGGCCGAAAGGTTTTAAAGCAATATTTAATACTATGTATGGTTACATTCATTAAGTCAACCGAATCTGCTAGGTGTTAAAAAAAAAATTGTCTTTTAGGCCCTAAAAAGTGTTGGCTAGCTCAAGCCCTATATAAAATAATGGGAACATCTTTGTACAGTAGATTCCACTACCAAAAAATATGGCTCAATATCAAGCCAACTTTAAACTGAACAGGTTCCAACTTCACTTCATTAAATCCTTTACTAAATGCATTTAATTTGTCTTCAAGCCACTTAATAGTACTAATGCCTCAAACACATTTCCACATGAGCTGACAGAAATGGCAAAGTGGCAAAGCAGAGTAATATGTGATTAAGAGCTGCTGCAAATGAGATTCTTTCATAGCCATGTCTGACCATAGGACTTAAATTTAAATAGAAATTTAAGTTAGGGGATTCAACCCTATATGAAAGTATTCCAGTCTATATATAATTAGGAGCTAGCTCATGAGGGGCATTTTTTGAGCTTATTCCACAGTAAGCACATCGTTGCCATTCCACTAGTGATTACTTTTGTTGCCTCAACCTGAGAGAAGAATACCATGAATCATCATAATTTAATAACCAATAACAAAAAGTAAAACTGAAAAACTGACAATGAATAAGTAGGTACAAATTATAAGCATGAAAATATAAAGATAGTTTCTGTATGTCTTACAATTCTGAGAGCCAAAATTGCATGGTAGGTTTTTCAAATACCTCCTAGTATCATTTTCGCTTGCCATTCACTGCATAATAGCGCAATAGGATAAAGTCATATCATAAACATTCGATTTTCTAGCAAACCAAGCTCATGACGTACAATTCTTAGAGATAGAGGCTGAGGGATCTAGTCTGACATTTCATCTTCATCAGTGGATATCTCTTCTGAGGGATTGGATTGATCATGAGCGTTGTTGGTATCTTCTGAAACAGAGTCTAGGTCAGCGTCGTTGATAAATTCATCTGATAGTTGGGGCAGTTGATCGTTTGCCTCCATTTTTGTTGCATCTACGAGGCTTCCCTATGCAAGGGAGCTACCACGTCAACATCTAGACAACCGATTGATGTGTATACATCTGCAGATTCTTCCTCTTGATAGGCATCACTATCACTTAGGGTGGAATCATGAGCAAGTGAAAAAGGTGCAGTTGGAATGTCATATACACTCCTATTTATGAATTTCTGTACTACATGCCAACTTCCTTTAACCCTTGTATCTTTAATGTAAAAGCATTGGGAAGCTTGGCACGCCAACACAAATGGTTCGTCCTTATACCACATCCTATCTGTATTCACACTAGTGATATGGTTATCTTTTCGAATGCCTCGCCTTCGATCACCAACGTCATACCAGTCACATTTGAACAAATACACATGGCGTCATCCCATGTGATGTAATGCCACAACATCCATTACAATACTGTAGAAGTCTATACTACTTGATTGATGGTCACCAATAATGAACACACCAGGATTTTGACTACGACGCCGTTGTTCAAGCTGCTTCGTGTGGAACCTTTTACCATTCACAATGCAAGTAGCATACGAAGCAATCTAGGGATCAGGACTGTAGGTGAGTGCATATAGATCATCAGATACCTCAACCAAATTCAATGTACACATATCTTGGACCTGCAATAAATAGATGAGGGAGCATAGATTGATAGTTAGAAAGGTTTTTTCTACGGTTTCGCTCCCATATGAGTCTTGCGAGGGTCAGAAGAGGATAAACACGTCTCTTGAACCAGGTCAGAAACTCTTTCTCATGAATACGATGGAAAGAATTTCGATAACTTTCCTTACACTTGTTGTAGTGCTCACTGCACACACAAGTAAGAAAAGAGGAGATGTGCTCTTAGCATGCATATTACTATAAGAAACTAAATTGTATTCCTCAATTTGACATGTAACACTGTTAGAGGATGTTTACTCTAAGTAGTTTCCAATCTCTGTGCAATGAGAACATACCATAGAACTAATTTTAAGAGTTTATCGTCTAATTGCTGAGAAATTGCCATACCCAATGGACGTACTTTTGAGAAAAAACTGAGAAGCTAGTATTAGGCTCATTTGAGTTCTCGGCATCAACATTGCGGTCTGGTCGATCGAATCGGGTCTCAACATAATTGAGATAAATTGAGCAAAATATCAAGCATTCTACTTGAATGTATGCCTCTGCTATTGATCCTTTTGACCTTGCTTTATTGTTAATATAGTACTTGAATTTGCCGAGGTACCTTTCAAATGGGTACATCCACCAATATTGAACTGGCCCTGTTAGCAAGGTTTCACATGGTAAATGAACCGCTAGATGAACCATGTCATCAAAAAATGAGGGAATATTATCTTCAACTTGCATAGAATTACAACGATATCAGCTTTGAGGTGGGCCAGGACATTGACATCAAGTGTTCGAGCACACAATTCTTTGAAGAAATTGCTCAGTTCAATCAAGGGCATCTTAATATCGTTTCCTACGTACCCACCAACTGCAATAGGTGTCTTTGCATAAAAACATGACAATCATGACTTTTCAATCATGAGATTTTGCAATCACGTACAGACACACACCAAGCAATATTGGCAGCAAACCTATTTGGGAACTTCACATCGGACAGCCACTAACAAAAAGTTTTCCGCTCATCTACGTATAATGTGAAACATGCATGTGGCATTGTACACCGATTGCCATTGTGCCTCAAATGTAGTTCCTTTCTTATACCGAGGTTGGAGAGGTTGCGACATGAATTGATATTATCTTTCATTTTTTCAGGAATATTCATTAGGGTTCCCCAAATGTTGTCGCAAATGTTTTTCTCAATATACATAACGTCAATATTATGGCGAAGTTTTAACATTGACCAATATGGAAGATTGAAGAATATGCTACTTTTTGTCCAATTCAAGTGTTCGGAGAGCGTTTCCGATTCTTTCCTAACTTTCCAAATTGAATATCCCCAAGAAGCTGTAATTGATTGGTTATATCGAGCCCAAATAACAATTTAGGTCAAATACGATGCTCTTCTTTACCGTTGAAAAGGCCTTTTGTTTATCTTCGAGTGTGGTTCTCGAGTAAGAACCGACGATGCCCCATATAACAATGTTTTTCACCCATTGTGAAACCACATTGATTCTATTATGAAATTGCATGATGGACATGCCAGTTTCCCTTTAGTTGACCAGCCTGAAAGGTTACCATATGTAGGGAAGTCGTTGATTGTCCACAATAAAGCAACATGCAATATGAATGTTAAATCTTTTGAGGCATCATATGTGGGTACCCCATTTTCCTAAAGATCATTCAATTCATCGATCAATGGTTGCAAGTAAATATAAATTTCATTTCCAGGTGATTTCGGGCTCGGGATATAAGGGACGTAATAAATAAATGGTCTTTCATGCATGAACATGGGGGCAAATTATACGGAATGAGGATCACTGGCCATATACTATAAGGTTTAGCTATGTTGTTGAATGAGTTGAAGCCATCACTCGCTAGACCAAGCCTAACATTGTGAGGAGCTTCAACAAATCCCGTATATGTTGTATCAAATGATTGCCAGACCTCAGAATCAGCAGGATGCCTCAAATTAATATGATCATTTGATCGTTGTTCTTTATGCTACCGCATATTAGTTGCTATCTTTTTGGACATATATAGTTGTTGCAAGCGCAGCTTCAAAGGGAAATGATGAAGCACCTTCTAAGGGATTGGCCAGTTCTTGTCTGCCAACGACATCCACCTAGAAGTATTACATTTAGGACACACATTTTTCTGAGCATTTTCCTTCCAATATAAAATGTATTCATTTGGGCACGCATGAATTTTGTTGTAATTGAAGTCCAAACCCTACTGTAGTGATCGTGACTCCTCATATGAGTTAGGCAATATAGCATCCGGGAATGTAGATCTTAACAACTTAAGTAGCATGTTGAATGACTTGATTGACCAACCCCAAATTTTTTTGATGTGTAGTAACTTCACAATAAATGAAAGCTTTGAAAAATTGGTGCACACAACAAAGAGTGGGGGTCGGACGTCATCTAAAAGTCTCTCAAAAGATGTTTGTAATGGGTTCGGGTATAGGTGGCGGAGCTAAAGAACTCGTGGTTTCTGTGGTAACATCAAAATGCGTCCCTACTCTAATGTCATATAACATGTCATCTATGTCATCAATGTATTCAAACCCGTCGCTATCTCCCGAATTGTCTTCATCTCCAACATTCACATCCCATATTTCCTTCTCCCCGTGAAATATCTAGTCTTTATAGTTCGAATTCATCCTAGATATGAATAGGTGAGATTCGACCGCATGTATTGGAGGGAATACATTATTACAGCATACACGACATGGACACTGAATGCAGTCACTTCCCGATGCGTGGTTTCTTGCAAATTCGAGGAACTGCCTAACCCCTTCAACATATTCAGTTGATAAAACTCTATTGTTCAAGTTCTTCCAACTCTTGTCCATCTAAAATGAGTCAAACCAATGCTTATTTCTTAAGTGACAAATATTTTTGAAAATGTATTATCATCCTAAACATATTTTTGATAGGTAGAAACCAGAAAACACACTCTCAGTAAGGTATTGTTATCATAAACATAAGTTATCTTACTTATATAAACGAAAGCAATTAAAACAATAAAAAGGTACGTTATAGTAATTTCGGAGGTACTTTCACCTTAATTATACCAATTTCTCTAACCTGTTCCACATAATTTAAAACCATGGAAGGGGTAGGATTCACTAAGAATAGTATTCACCAAAAACTAGAATAAATCAATAGCGATACACGAAGTACATGTGAAACAATAACTAGCTTGAAGATAAAATACAAGACTTATACACATTCATACAGTTTCAGGAGTCCAAAGTACTAAAAGCATCCCTGTACATGAGATTGAACCCAATAGCAACATAATTAATTTGTTCATATTACATACCAGCCAGCTGACAATCTGGTATGTATATATAATCTATTAGGGTTTGGGTGCAATATGCATGTTGATCATTAGGACAAAATTGATTGTCAGTGGAGTAAGTATGCATAATCCCCCAACTTATTTGTTCTGCTTTTCTATCATAAGTAAAAGGATTAATTATGAAAGAAGATGATGCCATCACCCATTAGAGAATGACTTTTAAGATCTCGATCCAAATAGATTTGAAATCTGGGATAAAAAAAACAATAAAAGAATAATGTAATAATCCCTTGGGTGGAAGAGGTATAACAAGGTAGACAACCATATGGCATACAATTTACCTTCACATCACCAAGGCAAAAATATAACATGATTTAGCAGAAAAGTTCACAATGGGTACAATGCAGAAATTGAAGGCACCATGTTGCCCATTCAAATACAATCAACCAGAATGGAATTAAGTAGAAAGCTAGAAAGGAATATAATATCAATCAATAATCTAGACCTGATGTTGAATAGCAACTTCTAGCTAACAAAAGTCATAAAGTTGAGATCATCTATTAAACATCAAAAAGAGGTTGTTTATGTGTATCATACATTTATAATAAAGAATATCCCCAAATGGAAAGTCAAATAATGCATGTGTATCATGCTTCAAATGAAAGGGAAGAAATGACATGCTTCATAGAAAATCAGGAAAAAAAACCAGTATTCTTTTAGGGGAATAAGGCAAAAGCTATAGAATGACATGATTCATACAAAATCCGGAAAAGAAGAACAATCATAAAAAAGGAATAAGGCAAAAACTACAAAAAGTAGTTTGAATCAAAGAAATTCATAAAAAAAAAGTTGTCTCTCTAGGATATTTGAGTGTAAGTACCCCGACAGAATTTGAAAATGAATTAGATTTATTGACACCCAAAGACGAGAATAGAAATCTTGTGCATTGAAAGATATTAGTATCTTATAATTCATTTTAATCCAATAAGCACAGAACATAAACACTGATTCCATAATTCATTTGAACAAACAAGAATGGATATCTATTTAAAATCCCATTAGCCCCAATGATCATTCAAAGCAAAATGGGAAAAATATTACCTAACCTTAAATGCTCTAACAGTGAAGTTTTCTCCCCTACAAGGGGGTGACAGAGCAAGATTTTGCAGGTAAATAGATCAACAAATTGCTCAATTACCTCTTCCACAAGCCTGTACTTGCAGTTAAGAAATAGCGACAATTGGATTCTCAGTATTATAGACAATTAGTTGAAATAACTCACTGGTTCTATTCTACTGTATTACATATTAAAATAAGAAAAGAAATATGCATACTAAAATAATTTGTACATTTTAGAAGAACTTGATCTATATTCAACCAGATATGTAAATACAACTAAATGCAAATGAATGAGAGAATCTCAGTAGACATTTGGGATCCTACTCCAGTACTGCATAAGGATAATTAAGGCATTCCAATTACACTAGTACTGGGATATTTGAGTATCTTCTTCCAGTTGCTTTTCACAATTGCAGTTTCAAAATGTCCTGTTTATAAATAGTTAGAGTTTTGTATATATAGATATAACATGATCTAGGTTATTAAATGCAAGTCACAACACATAATACTAATATGGATCAACCATCAATTTCCATGCAAGAATGAGTACTCAAAAGGAAGTAAGTGGACTAAATTTAATGTTCTTACTCGTATATGTTTTGGTTATGAAGGTTTAAATGGCTCATCCATATACGAATACAATCAGAAAGAAGTTAAAGAGCAACTATATGCATTTTTAATCAACTGATTCGCAAAGTCCTTGTTCAGAAGTGCAATACCTTTAATTCAAATTGTGCCAATGGCCGTCATTCAGGATTGAGATGGGAATCGATGGCAGAATTCCTTGGTCATCAACGCTTGATCATATAGATTCCCAATCTAGAGCCCTTCCTCCAAGTCTTGCACAAATCACATAACTTCAAATAAATGGCCATACAACTAGATTAAGGGTACATTAAGGGTACCAAATGTAGAACCATAAACGAATTTCATATGCTAATTGCAGAAACCTTAACCCACGAAACTTAAAACTGAAAATTACCTACAACTGTCGTCGTTTCTGTGAGAGAGATGAAGGTGGTGGCCTTGGGAGGGCAAGATTAACCAGAGAATGTTGAAGACAAAAATCCTATTCACCAATATACGCACAGCTCCTTTTGGCAATGGAAAATGGAAACTACTCAATCAATTAGGGGTGGAGACGGTGGGAATGAAGGGGGGAAATGTGTTCGCCAAAAAGGAAATAATTTTTTTTTTTTTTTTTATGGCGGTGTGACTTAATCTCGCCATAAAAAGAAATATTATCGACGCTACCAGAGCGTTGTGAAACATATATATTTTTGCAACAATGGAAGTCGTCACAATATCTTCAAAATTACCACAATAAACTGTTCCAATGATTGAGTTGCATTATTGCACATTTTATACATGTAAAACCAATATATTTTTAATTATTTTATTATTTTATCATTGGTTTTAGATGGAAAAATTGATTAAGAGGCATAAATCCAAGTTGTGATTTAAATTGATTAAAAGCATAGCTTATGCTTAATTTTATAACTTGTGATTTAATTTTGTAATATTTTCTCCATGCACAACACATTTTTAATATTTAGTCTAGTTTTATTTTATTTATAATTATTTGTTTATTTTATTTTATTTGTCTAATTTTATTTTTATTTTATTTTTGTTTCTTTGATCATATATTATTTATTTATTTATTTTTATTTTTTATTTTTGTATTTTTACAGGTCCTAAACGACATGTCGTTTTTGTCAAACGACATGCGTTTTCCAAAGACGATCGTAACACCCGTTGCCTAAACGACATGTCGTTTGACAAAAACGACATGTCGTTCGCCTCGTCTTCAACCTTACGACCTGCACTTCAAGCTACAGTTCCGCCAGCTTCGAGCCACCACCGTGAGCCGTCCTATACACTCCGCACGATCACACAAACGCCATGAACACGGCCATGAACCGCCTCGCCTTGTCCAGAAGCCTCACGGCCGGCAACCCCACGTCGTGTCATCTTCAACCTTCGGCTTTGCTGCACCATCACCATGGACATCCTGCAGCGACGCACCTCCACTTCCTGCAGCAACAAAAGACGCCGGAAATCAAGTCTCCACCACCCAGTGAAGCCCAGCGCCATGACCGAAGCCCCCATGCATACCGAAACCTTCTCCTATGCAACACTACCGAGAACGACCGAAGACACCACTGCAACTCGGCTGCTCTCTCTACGTCTCGGTTTCAGTTTTCTCTCTCTTTCAGTAAACGTTGCAGCATGCCAGAGGTAGAAGATGCAGGAAAGCAAGAAAAGAAAAGAAGAAAAAAAATATATATATGTGTATGCGGACGCAGGCGGGGCATGTGAAGCGCAGTAACGCCGAAAGAAGAAAGGCCAAACACTCACGCGAACAGCTGGGTCCTTTTCATTTGGACAGACACAAGACACAAAAGAAAGAAAGAGAAGGAATGGATTAGTGGAACAATGGACGATGGATCAGTGGCCGGGTGAAAACAAATGAAGAAAAAAATAAATAAAAGTGCATGGCAAAAGCTAATGGGAGACAAGATGCAGCTGGAAGGGAAATAAAAAGAAAAAGAAAAAAAAAATTGCCGAACTCACGGACAAAAGGAATTTGTGAGCAACATGTTATTTGGAAGCCTATATAAGGACTTGGAGGGTTAGAGTGAGAGTCAGTCAAGAGTTAGAGTGATTTTAGTGTGAAATTAGAGTTAGAGTTCAGAATAAAAATAGTGAGTGAGTTTTTGTAGTCAGTTTTTATTTTTTCTGAGTTCAGTTTTTAATTTCGTGTAATTTATTCATCAGTCAGTTTTAATTTATAGCTCAGTATATTTTATTTTTGTAAGTCTTTATTTCCAGTTTTGAGTTTGTTTAGTGAGTAAATTTTCAATCCTCTTTGATAAATGTTGAGAGTCCGTTTTATTTTTGAATTTACTTTAATTGGAAGTTCAGATTTTTGGGTTGGAGAACGCAGTCTCCATTTCCAAACATCAAGTTTATTCCTTACAATTCCTATTTTTATTTAATTTCGAATTACTACTATTTAATTTCCTCACACTTTTAATTTCTTACAATTTAAATTTATGTCATTTAATTTTCTCGCACTTTTAATTTCTTACAATTTAAATTACTGTCATTTAATTTTCTCGCACTTTTAATTTACTGCAATTTAAATTACTGTCATTTAATTTTCTCGCACTTTTAATTTTTTACAATTTAAATTTATGTCATTTAATTTTCTCGCACTTTTAATTTCCTACAATTTAAATTATTGTCATTTAATTTTCCTGCACCTTTAATTTTTGTAACTTATTTTTTTAAATTTTATTGTTCCTTTACATTTCAGTTATTTAATTTCCTACAATTTAAATTTATTATCTTACATTTTAATTTCTTATTTTTCATCATCCACTCAAAACCAACAAACATGAATTTAGTTCATAACTAGTAAATTTTCATTTCCATTGCACTCCCACATTCATTGTACATATCATCACTTTTATTTTTATTCTCTCATTGTAACTATTTCCTCCATTTTACACTAGTTTGATTTTTAAGCACTTTCTCTGTGGAGACGATTTAGGAATTTATTCCAAATTACTACGCGACACGCTCCTGCACTTGGGATAGCCTTTGGGCTGCTCAATTTTGAGTGAGTCATCCAACTGTTGACTCGTGCCTTTAGTCCAAAACCGCGCTATAATTCTGTGGCAAAACGACGTTGTAATTACCTGACATTCCCATCGATTTCTGATGTGGCGAAACCAAAAACACCATAAAAGACGTTATTCCTTGTAGTGAGAGCTAATAGTGGGTAGGTTATCATAAAACACTCATCAATGAGTGGAATAAGAACAATACAACGCAAAACTATATCTCTCTCAAAATGAACAAGAGTTAAGGCTCAATGTTTATATAAGAGAGATTGAAACCTTTGAGTGGATATTGTAAAACTTGTAATAATATGTTCTAAATTTGAAGATTTCAAATGAGTTACTTATAGGCATATAAGATTTTACTTTCAAATTTAAAAGGATTCACATGTCAAAGACAATATCATTAACTTTTCAAAATTTTCAAATCAAAGTTTTACTTTCTTGAAATTGTCAAAAACAATATCATTCACTTTTCAAAATATTCAAATCAAAATTTCTCCTTCTTGAAATTGTCGAAGACAATATCATTCACTTTCAAAATATTCAAATCAAAGTTTTACTTTTTACAATTATCAAAGACAACATATTCACTTTTCAAAATATTCAAATCAAAGTTTCTCCTTCTTGAGATTGTCAAAGACAACATCATTCACTTTTGAAGAGTTTCAAACAAAACATGCACATGTGAAAGATGACAATGAATTATCTTTCAAAATTTAAACTTTTAGTCATCAAATATGTTATGCACATGTGAAAAATACAATTTGATGTTCGATGAGAGAATATTAATTTTGAGCGTACCAGTTCTCTCTCTCGTTCCAGCTCCTCTATTCATGGTTGCAAATCATGAGCGTACCGGTCCACAAATTTCTTCAACTCCTTGTTTTCTTATTTAAATATTTTATTCTTTCTACTTTTATTGGAAAGCCTTGGATGCAACTCAGATATTTGAATATTAATTCGATCAACCTCACTCACCCTTGCTAGTAACCTCCGAGATATGGTCGTAATAGCGGCAGCATATTGAGCACTGAGCATTCTTGAACCCGCAACAATCTCAGCATCAGTCCTGCTAGAAAAATACATCTCTGCTCCTATCATGGTGTTGACGGCTTTAGAAGAGAAAATTAGTGGTTGAGGCGTAAAGGTTCCTGATTCAAATCTGAAACATTATTGAAAGAATGTTGCTCGGCCATACTATCATTCTGAATGAACAAGAAATTAGGTCAATAGGCAATGTGAGAATTTGTTCTGTGGGTAGTCGAAGGGTGAAAATGGTCTTTTTATAGAAACCCAGAGCATTCAAATCTCTGCAAAATGTGTTAGAGTTAACCTAGGTGGGGCTCGAGGCCTTGCGGCACACGTCAGGGACCCAGGTGGTTCCGTGTTTTGCAGCACGTGTTGGGACCCAGGCAGCTCCAGGTTTTGCAACACTTGTCGGGACCGGGCGGTTCTAATTATTCAACTATCTACAGTTCTACAAATGCATCATTTTCATCAGTCTATTGGTATTGCTTACTGGATTCCTTTGTAATGATGCCAAAAGGGGGAGAAGTTTTAGACTAGGATATTAACGTATTCTTTCCAATGCTTTATTTATTAAGCTTATATATATATGCTTGGAATTATATTTATATATTACTTGAAAAACTAACGCACATTCTCAGGGGGTTTAAGTATTACTATAGGCTTCAAAGTTCTACTAAGTATTTGTCATTATCAAAAAGGGGAAGATTGTTAAACCCAAGGTCTCTAACATCAAATAAGTACATATCTACATATGGATTTTGATGATAGCAAATGAATTCAAATATAAATGAATCTCAAACTCAAGTTGTCTACACAATGAAACCAAGCACATCAACAAATCAAGCATGAGAAGGAAATGGAATAAACTTACAAATAAAGCTCTTAACTAATTTTGTAAATCTTTTGATAAAATTCAAAATTGGATTAAGGTTCAAAATTAATTTTCTCATAAAACATCAAATTATATTTTTCACATGTGCATGACATATTTGATGATTAAAAGTTTAAATTTTGAAACTTTGAAAGATGATTGATTGTCATCTTTCACATGTGCATTTTTTGTTTGAAATTTTTCAAAAGTGAATGATGTTGTCTTTGAAAATTTCAAGAATTGAATATTTTGAAAAATGAATGATGTTATCTTTGAAAATTATGAAAAGTAAAATTTTAATTTGAATATTTTGAAAAGTGAATGATGTTGTCTTTGATAATTTTAAGAAGGAGAAATTTTGATTTGTTAATTTTGAAAAATGAATGATGTTGTCTTTAACATGTGAATCTTTTTAAATTTGAAAATGAAGTCTCATATGCCTATAAATAGCTCATTTGAGATCTCCAAATTTAGAACATATTATTGCAAGTTTTACAATATTCATTCAAAACTTTTAATCTCTTTTCTCTAAGTATTGA
Organism: Cyclocarya paliurus; assembly: GCA_029856935.1. NCBI lineage: Eukaryota > Viridiplantae > Streptophyta > Magnoliopsida > Fagales > Juglandaceae > Cyclocarya > Cyclocarya paliurus. The sequence continues at coordinate 1,691,753 of JARVXP010000463.1, forward strand.
GCCTTAACCCTTGTTCATTTTGAGAGAGATATAGTTTTTTGCTATATTGTTCTTATTCTATTCATTAATGAGGATTTTCTGATAACCTACCTACTATCAGCTCTTGTATCAGTAAAAGGGTGTTTATAACCCCTGTGTGTACAGAATGTGTTTTACATAGGAAATATACATTGAATCATCACGTGCAAGGTGATTGCAAGTACAGAGGGTGTTCTACACGAATTCTTTGTAGCGGTACTGCTCAAAAGTGTTATAGGTTTCTATCTTTACCTGAAAGAGATTGGCTAGTGAATTTGGAATCCTTAAGGGGTAGCTTGAGGTGAGGACATAAGCCGTGAGGCTAAACCTTAAAATATTTAGTTTGCTTCCTTTTACCCTTGCTCTTTATTTTACTGATGCATTATACTTTATTCATATTTTATATTGTATATTTAGTCTATAATTGCGGATTTCTTAAATACAACTCAATTCACTCCCTCTTGTGTTTGTCATCTGGGCAATAGAGTTCTAGGCATTCTGCAAAAGCTTTAGCAGTTTGAACTATGGTCGAGCCAAAGAGAAACAAATCATCAGCGAAGAGGAAATGGGAGATGGAGGGCCCTTCTATTGACAGTTTTATGCCCTTTATACAATTGAGGTTTTCCTTTTTGGAAATAAGTTTGGATGGGACTTCAATTCTAAGAATAAAAAGAAAATGAGATAACGGATCTTCTTGCATGAGACCTCTTAAAGGTTGAAAGAAGCCATGAGAGACACCATTGACGATGGTTGAATAGGATACTGTAGAGATACATTCGTTGATCCAATTAATCCATTATTTTTTGAAACCGGCTTGATGAAGAACAGAAAGGAGGAATGACCATTCCATAGAATCAAATGCTTTTGCCATGTCAAGTTTGATGGCCATTTGTCCAACTCTGCCACTTCTTTTTTTCATTTGGTGGAAAATTTCTTAGGCCAGGATGGTGTTTTCTTGGATGAGTCATCCAAAAATGAAAGTAGATTGACAAGGGGAGATGATATTTGGGAGAATGGACTTGAACCTATTAGCAAGGATTTTTGCTATTATTTTATAGCAAACATTTGAGAGGCTAATAGGTCTGAATTGATTTACTTCATTTGGATTGTCCACTTTTGGAATTAAGACCAGGTTGGTGTGGTTTAGTTCTTTAAGAAGCTTTCCACGAATGAAGAAGCTCTTAACAGTAGCAATCAGGTCAATTTTAATTACTTCTCAAAAAGTTTTGTAAAACAGACCCATAAAGCCATTTGGTCTTGGAGCCTTTGAAAAGGGAAGTTTTCTAACAATGAGAGTAATTTCATCTTCAGTTGGAATTTTACACAAGAAATCATTCTCAATATCAGTAATCTTTCTGGGAAACAGATTTTCTAGTCCAAAAGGGGGGGGGGGGAGGATGAGAAGAGGTGAAGATGTTTTGAAAGTGATCTTGGATCTTGGCAATAATTATTGAGTGATTTGTCGTCCATTGATTGCTACCTATTTTGACGAACTCAATATTGTTGCACCTACGTTTGATTGAAGTGGAAGCATGAATGAATTTTGTGTTTAAATCAGTGGAGGTAAGCCAAGTCACTCTAGATTTTGCCTCTATAAGGATTCTTCCCTTATGAGAAATTCATTGATGTTTTCCTTTAAGTTGGCTTCCAAGGTGCTAGAGGAAGGTGATGAATCTTGGTCCTGGAGTGAGGAAAGGACTGTGGTCAGATTTTTTATTTGAGTTTGGATGTGACCAAAGTTTTTGAGATTCCATATGTGAAGAGCTTTTTTTGTTGCTTTGAGCTTTTTTGAAAAAAATGAAAGATAGGGTTCCAATGAAATGAGAGTTCCAAGCATCTTTTATGGTCTTGAAGATGGATGGGTCTCTAATCCAGAATTCTTCAAATTTGAAAGATTTGGGAAAGTTTTTCCTATTCAAGGTTTCTAAGAGGATCAAAGCATGGTCGGATGATACACAAGTGAGGGTTGTTAAAGAGGATTGAGGAAAGAGTTCAAGCCAAGGGAGGTTGGCAATTCCTCTATCGAGTCTTTCTTTTATCAAATTGTAACTATGCCTATTGTTGGTCCAAGTATACTTTGGGCCAGAGGATCCTAAATCAACAAGTCCAAACCTATCCATGAACAAGTGGAGACCTTTTGGATTTGATGACTGAGCAATCGGTTTACCTCCTAGTTTGTCAAACTGAGTGAGGATTGAATTGAAGTCTCTTATAGTTAGAGAAGGGCTAGTGAAAGAATCTATAATGGTCGCAAAATTTTTGCTTTTTGCTATAGGGAGCAGGCAGTACACCAAATTTAAGAGCCATGGCATGTGGGTAGGATTAGAATACACCAACACAAATATCACATTACTAGAGATATTTACAAGGTCTACATCGAAGCCATGCCGATACAAGAGCAAAAGCCCCCCCCCCAATTTCCCAGCAGGAAGGCGTGCACAGAATAAAAGAAACCCAACATATTAACAATACGAACAATGTCATTAGTAGATAGTAGAATTTTTGAAAGAAAAATAGCTTCAGGGTTATTGACCCTGATAATTTCCCTAAGGGATCTAATTGCACGAGGTCGGGCAATACCTCAGCAATTCCATACTAGTAGCCTCATGGAATCTTTGGTGGCAGTGAGGACCCTGTCACCTCAGTCGTTGGATTCATGGGGAAGAAATTCATAGTTTGAGTCTGAACTTTGTTACCCGAGGCCTTCAATTCTTGGTTATGGTATGGTGCATATCGGACTATGGTGGATCTGTTCTTCAGACTTTTCATTTGCACCCTTTCCTTCTTAGCCTTTTGAGATGCCTTGATTTTTGCTGGAGTATCTCAGGAGGTTTTTATCACAGCCCTGATCACATGTGCTCCAGTTGCTTCCTCTCTACTGCTCCAGTTCTTTCCTCTCCGCTTTTAGTTTCTTCCGCAAGTATGGTTGCATTGAGATTAACATTTTTTTATGGGGGAAAGGAGGGATGGCCTTCTCATCAGAAAGATTATTTCTCTTCTTCATAGTCTTGCTGGGTAGGTTGATGGAAGAGGATGGAATGGTAAATGCAGAGGCCATCTTTTCCTTGTTTAGGGATTGTACATTGGAGGAAATGTCTTGATGAGGGGCCTGGTGGGGTTGGGAGAAGGTTTGGGTAGGGCTCAATTAAAATGTGTTAAAGGCTATACAAGCCCTGCCCGAGGGGCTGACCAGGAGAGAAAGATTATCATTGGGCTTAGGGTAGTTTGATGGGCCATTCTTGTTTTTGAGTTGAGAGATGATCTAATTAAATAAAGATGAAGTGGGCTTGGGTCCATCTAAAAGGGGCTCTATTAGTTCATTTGGTTGGGTCGAAAGGGGGTGGGTATCATTAATGATGGGTGGGGTCAGATGGGACTTTGGCTTTAACCAGATATTTGTACTGACTCTTTTGGTCCTGAAGGGGACACTTGGATGGAAAGGGATCTTACATCTTGCGTCAAAATGGTTGGGATAAATGAAACCTGTTTATTGATGGCAACAGTTTTGCTGCTCTCAATTAATGGTACAATCAATTTTGTCTGGAAGTTTTGATCGATGCCACGTGGAGATGAAATGGAATTGTGTAGTTCATTTTTCCCTATTTCTGAGGATTGACTTTCAGTATGTTGAACAATCTTGTCTTGTAGGTTAACCTTGCTGCTGCTTGTTACTCCAAAAAAAAGTTGTTTGATGCAGAATTCTTTATTGTTGCCCTATTTAGTACTGATGATGACTGCTTTACCTTTTTCGAGGTGATGTATTTGGACATTCTTTCCTATTGCTTTGATAATCCTTGGGTGAACCTATATGGAGGTTTCAAATGTTTCTCTGATTCTCACTGATGGAAGAGTGGGAGGGATTTATTGGATTTGTTCAAACTATGGGACTAATTGTCGTTGTTCTCTCAGTGGTTCCTCAAATCGCACCATGTGCCTTGGTTCTTGGAGGTATGCTCTCATCCAATGACCGAATCATGGCTCCTCAGCTAAGCTGATGTAGATGAGGCAGGCTTGCTGAAGATGACCCAGTCTTCCACAACTATAACAAAAATTGGATAAACGCTCATATTTGAAGCTAACTTTAGCAGGGCTTTTATTAATTCTGGACAAGGTGAATCCTTCATAGAGGGGTTTATCTGTGTTAATCTCAACCCTAATTCTTAAGAAAAGCCTTACACACATGTTGGGAAGATAAGATTGATCAATGTCAATTAAACGCCCCAGGACTCTGCCTATTTTCTCTGCATTATCTTCAGTCATCATTTTGAGTGGTAGTCCATAGATATGGATCCAAATAGCAGAGTGTGAAAGGTCTATTTCCTGAAGGCTAAGACCTGGAGGCCATTCTTTGAGCACCATATGATATCCTTTAAAATTCCAAGGTCTTTGGTGAAACACTTTGTTCTTTTCTAGTGGTGATGGAAAAGTGAAAAGGAAAGTATTGGTTCCAAGGTCTTCAATGGTAAGCCCAGGTACAAAGCCCAAACTGCATGTATAGTAGAATGAAAAGTATGCTTTTTAAGAGCTTTGGCTTAGACCAACTTACCAATGAGAGCATGGTTTGAGATCTTTGCAGCACTCTTAGATGCTAGTACCAATATGATGTCATCCCATGTTAAAGCTTTCGTTTATTCAATGAGCAGGTCGATGTTCGATTTGTCTGTTGTCAATACTAGGATGAGGTGGTTGAAAGTTGCGGAGAATTGGTTGGTGGAAAATGTTGGAGGGTGGATTAGAGAGAAGGTTAAAGGGAGGTTAGGTGGGGCTCATAAAGGTAGAGATTACTAAAGGAGAGAGAGAACTCATCTTTAGAAAGAGAGTGGTGTATACGGATGCAAAGAGACTTGACAACAAAGTGTTTCAATTCAATCCATTTTCGAATGGGGAAAAAACGAAGGAAATGTTTTAGTGACATGTCACAATTTTCAAGAATCAATCGTAACCACAGTTCTAGTTCAATTATTTTCTCATAATTGATGTCTCTAACTCAGATCGAGACATTCCATCAAAATAATTTCTAATAAAATATTATTATTTTTAGTAAAATATTAAATGTACTTAAGAAAAACTTACTTTTTTGCATGTGAGTTATTGATATATTGAAAATCATGAAATTTAAATTTCAAAATTTGAATTTTAAAAGAAAACTAACAAAATGAGTCTTGTAAGTAAAATTATAAGTAAAAGTGTAAGTACATGTAGCACTACTCTTTTTTTACGAGCCTATAACCTGCATAATTCGCGGATTGTTGTGTATGAGGGAGAAAGATTTAGAGAGAGATCAAATTTTATAGTGGAGAAATTCGAAACGGTTTATAGGGTGGTTTATTTGATGAAATATATAAATGTTCAAATAGTACATTTGGGTGAAAACTTGAATCGGTTTATATCTTTATATGTAATAAAAGAAATGAAATTTAAAAGTTATAACAGTTCAAAAAGAAACATTACTTTTAAAAGGGTTACCACTTCATAAATATAAAATTTCAAGTTTTATAGGTAGAATGCCACACCAGAGTAATATGACTTTGCTTAAAATACAAAACAATATAAATGTTGAATTATTACTTTTTAAGTGGAGCCTTGAATCAGTTTATATATTTATATATGAGAAAAGAAATGAAACTTAAAAGTTATAATAGTTCATAATGAAACAATACTTTTAAAAGATTTACCACTTCATAAACATAACACTTCAAATTTAATAATAGAATGTCTACTTTTATGGGTAAAATGTCACGTCGAAATTATATGACTCTGCTTTTATATATAGTAATAAATATTCATATCCCTCAAAATTAAACAAATTATATTATTTTATTTAATAATTATATAAGAGTCATGAAATAGTTGTTTATATTCCTTATGAATAATTCTACTTATCATCTACACACACCACACACTATATTTATTTTATGTATTTATTTTTTATTTTTCTTATAATAAGTATTTGATGTATAGATGATAAGTAGAACAACTCAATTAATTTAACAAGAATAAAATAAAATAAAAAATAATTTTAAGTATATAAAATATGTTGTATGAGATGATGAATAACATCCCTCATTTAGGACCTAAACGTAAAGGCAGGTTTTGATCTATTTGATTGAGATTTATTTAAAAAAAAAAAGTCAAAAATCTGATTATATGAGTTCAAAAATATTAAACAATTTAAAATTTCATTCAAATCACTTTTAGAGTCTATTTTTATTTATATTAAGTAAATAATCGATTTCATAAACATGATAATCTTAATAAATTATACCCTTTATATGATTTATTCATTTTTTCAAGGTAAAATTAGGGGTCACCGGTTAGTCCATTAAATATGTTAAAAAAAAAATAAAAAATAAGTATAAAAGGACTTTTGGTAAACAAGGAAAATGCTTCTCCCACCTATACAAGCTACCGATTTTTTTTTTTTTAATAGTTAAGGAGGTGATTTTTAATATGTTTATGATTTTTTTTTCAAAATACTTAAAGGGATTTCAAAAATATTTGAAAAGAAAAAAAAAATTGCAATTTGTACTATTTGTATAATGCAAGTATCACCTTTCTCGATGACCTTAGTATTATCCTAATAAAAAAAAAATGGACTCCACCAAGAAAAGAGTACGAAAAAACTTACTTTGTTTCGATGAGACTCATATTTTTACAAAAAAAATTGTACAAAATTTGTACATTTAGATTTTTACCTAATATTACTCTTTGATAAAAATATACATAAAAGAAGTGTCTTAAACATGGCTACACGCAATATATTATTATTATTATTATTATCAAATCTTTGCTGATAAAAAATAATTAGTTCGGTCCAATTTCTATGAATGTTCGGTCCGGTCCAGTTCAGAAAAAATAATGGACCAAATTTCGATCTATCACTTTTTGGATTGGACCAAACCGATTTACATGTAAATAAAATTAGACATACAAAAGAAGAGTCCAGACTAATTTTAGATGACGTGGTAAAAAAGATAAAAGCCTACAAAAAAGCAGATGCCTAGATTTGTTTCCCAAACAAGACCCTTGAGAGAATCACCAAAGAAGGTGATTTGTCATGGTCCATATATTAGAGCATTCCCATTGACTTGGTCGAATGTATCTTCAAAAATTTAATCAATATCACACTTTTTTACATTGATCTATTTCATTTAAATTCAATTTACACATTAGATTAGTCATTCATTCTCTATATAATAATAAAATATTATTAAATTCATAGTTATTTATTTAATTTATTTGTATCACATTTTATAATTCTACAAATTTAATATCAATAATAATTATATTCTAATTAAATTAATATTAAAAAATCATATTTTCAAAAGTCATTTAATGCTAATAAAAAAATATTTAATTAAACTCATCTAAAATTCTATCTAAATATTTTAATTACAAACCAAATAGTATTTTTGTTTGGAGTGAGAAATTAATATTTTAAGAAAAAGTCTATTTGCAGGCATAAGGGGGAAGGCCTCATGCACGACAGCTACGGTGGCAAAATGCGACGACGTCGTTTTCTGAAATAAGAAGAAACGGTGCATTTTCGAATGTTGGGTCCTCTATCAAATTTCTTCCTCCGTCCCTCAAGATCAGCATTCACCTTTCTCCACTCGATGAAACGTTTCTTTGGCCCCTTTTTCTAAATATTCAAATCCTTTTTTATTTTCAAAACTATTCATCTACTTCATGAAAAGACTTGCGGTCTGTTTTCTTCTTGTTTTAGATTTCATTTTGTTCCCTGTTGGTCTAGGTGTTCATTGATGAGAATTTTGATATGGAAGTTGCCATATAGCGATCAAGAAATCACATGGAGCAATGGTATGTATTCAAGTCGAAGAAAGAAGCCCCCAAGAAGCAAAACTCGAAAAATAAATCCAGGAGTATTAATAGTAAGAAAATTGGGTAAAACCAACAAGAGAAGAAGAAGAAAATTCAAAAAAAAAAAAGTAGAAAAAAAAATTTAGAGCAGATCGTATGCAAATAGACCTCTTGCTTTTGAAGCTATTTTGGGGGATACGGTTTAGAAAAAAAATGAGTGAAAAATGAATTCTTGTAAAAAACACAACTTTTTCGAAATGAAGGAAGATGAAACGGAACGAAAAGTCTATGTTTCTCTTTCTTCTTTTTCCGTTTTGCTTTTTTTTTTTAATAAAATAAGTACAGATCTGACATCGTGGTGTATTGCCACGTCAGAGGAGTGCGCATACAGGCACGATTTCTGCCTGTATGTAGCATAACCCATATTTTAATATTTGCTTAAAATGAGAAATTAGTATTTTAGTCTTTGGTAAATTAATTGTGATTCTCTATCTTTGATCAACTATTGTAATAGAAGTCTATCTTATTTTAAATTTGGTCAATCTAATATGAGGTGTTTATTATATCAATTATGTAAATTTTAATTAATTTTTATATTTAACCAAATCAATCTGAATGTTCTTAAATAGGCCGCAAAGGTGTGGCTAGCTATCTCGGCACATGGAACTCGCGTGGTGGTGGGTCTAACAAATGTCAAATCTTGAAGATCAAAATTCAAGAATACCAGTAATGTCTGTGCGTGTAGTTGCAAACAATGGTGACATGTGAGGGCAATGCGTGGGCAATAGAGGCAAGTGAGCCTCATATTCTGATTTGATGGCCGTACTTGTAATATGATTTTAACAAAACGCACCATTAGAATATTGTGGTGAATTTGGTCGGAGACTTGTTGACTGGGACATATCCAACTTTGAGGGAAAAAATCTTTGAAAGACAAACAGAAAGCCTACGTACAAAGGCAGAGGTTGATACAGTCACAGAAGGAAAAAGGGGAGGGAGGTGGTTTTCTTTCTTCCTAAATCCAGGCACCTGCCTAGATAAAAGCCTACGTACAAAGGTAGATGTAATAAAATAAAATAAAAAATTGATTAAAAAATTATTAAAAAATTATTAAAAAATTATTTTTTAATATTATTATTATTATAAAATTTAAAAAAATTAAATTATTTATTATATTTATATAAAAATTTTATAAAATTATAATAATAAAATAAAATAAAATATATTTTATTATCCAAACGTGGCGGTATTAGATGGAGTTGGAGAAGATATAGAAATCTATTTTGAGCCAAAAATAACCCACGTTTTGTATTTTATAAATCATTATCTATTTATTTATATCCTCATACCTGATTTATTGTTAAGAATTTATAAGCTACGATAGCGTGCTAATGCAAATGGATTTTTCTCCTTTTTTCTTTTTCTTTTTAAGTATTTTTTAAGCTTAATCATTAAGAAGAAAATAAAAAGAAATAAAAAGTTATTAATAGTCACTTTATTAATCATTAAAAAAATAAAAATAAAATATATAAATTAACATTTTTGATCAAAATATTTGAGAATTATAATATCATTTTCCTTATAAGCTAAATTCTACGTTAACACAATATCGACTGTTCATTAGGCTTAGATGATAAAGTGTGTTATTATTAAGTAATGCTAGATATAATATTAGAATGTATAAGTCTTTAAAAAATATATAATCTATTATTAAAAAAATAATTTTTTTATATAAATTTCATAATTACTCTATTCTTTTAAAATGAATACGCAAAGTTTTAACACATTAAGGTTGCACATAGCATTTTTTTTATTCAAATATAATGCCAGAAAAAAGAATATGCAAAATTCTATTTTAAAATAAAGATATTTATATATTACGAGGTCATTTTAGGTATTATATTATAAAATAAATCATCATTTTTAAAATATAATTATATAAAAAATTATAAAAGAATCTTGTCTCTATCAATATTTCAATATTCACGGTATAAAATACTCCACGTCGAAACCTCCCGTCCAAAATCCAAACCTTCCTGAATAATCTGCAAACCACAATTTTTCTGCCGAGAAAAAAAAAAAAAAAAAAAGAGAAAAAAAAAAAACGACTTTCTATAAATTCCAAGTGTAGAAATGGTGTGTACTCCAGAAGATTGAAGAGTGTTAAGTCTGTGTCTGTGTTTGTGTTCCATCGACTGATCAAAGGAAGAAAATGTCCGGCCCTCAGTGCTGCTCCAACCCACCTACACTAAATCCAAGCGCCGGAGCTGGCCATGTTGAACAGCTCGGTGGCCTTAGCAGCTACATCTCTGGCTCCCCCGACTCCAAGCTTGCCGTCCTTCTCATATCTGACGTCTTTGGTACCTTCAAATCTCTTCAACAGTTTTTTTTTTCTCACTTTTGTTTGGTGCTCTATTCTCACTTTAAACCATGATCTGGGTAGTTGGTGTTGATTTTTGGATTGTGAAGAGCTTTCTTTCGGATTTTGGGGTTTAGGTGGATTGGCGGATGAAATTGTTGATGTAATGTTTCGCGAGCCTGGGCGATTTTATGCTGAGAGTGTCATGATGTGAATTATTTAGAGCTCCGGTGGTGTTTTGGTGAGACTTTTCGTACATCTATAGCAGTGAATAGAAAATAAGTGTAGTAAAAGTAAAAAGAAATAGATACTAAAATTTACGTGGTTTGGTAATATGCTTGCGTCCACTGAGATTTTGAGAGGAAAGTCTCCACTATAATATATCTGTTTACAATCACTTATGAATTCTCATATCTCACTGTATAGAGGAAGTTTGAGCTATTCTTTAATATATTTCCATTGATTCCATCAATCCTCAATCCTCCTTTTTATGTTGTCCAAACATTTCCTTTTATATGCTGTCTGACCCTTTATTGCGGATACCAACCTGTCATGAGGTGGTAGATCTCCCTTGCGTGAGTCTTTTTGTTTTCTTCTCCTAATCCTCTGACATTTTACAATCCTCATATATTTCTTGTCTCCCTCTTGCCTCTCTCTAACATTTTCAGCTCTTATATCTCTCTTATCTTCCTCTTTTGTTTCTAGTGATGGCTTGGTAGGCTGGACCCAATTTATGGACTATGGGTATTTTTTCCCTTCACAGAATCTCGCTAATGAGACGCATATGTTGCGAGCGGCCCGAATGGTGAGGGAGATGGACTTGACCGCGTAAAGTGCGAATGTAGAGCTCATGTAGCGTGAGATATACTCTACCGGGTAAAGTGCGAGGGTAAAGCTCGAATGGTGCGGGAAATGGACTTCAATTGCATAAAATGCGAGTGCGGAGCTCGAATGGTGCGGGAGATGGACTCGACCGCGTAAAGTGTGAGTACAGAGCTCGCGAGAGTCTAGTGACTCGGTTTTGTTGATGGAATTCCGTTGATAAATATTCTATCACTGATAGATATTCTGTTTGATGGGGATTCTATCACTGCCAATACATCGCAGACAGCAACTTTGCACGAAACTCGGCAAGTCATTGGGACTTGCATTGTGAATAGCTATTAGCAGGTTAAAGCTCATGGCTCCGTTCCTGTACTTTATACTTCGTGGATTGGCACTTATAGGTTGGCAGACCCAGAGGGCCCTGCTCCCTCACCAATGCATCCCATGCAGCAAGCAACCTTGCATGAAACTCGGCAAGTCATTGGGACTTGCGTTGTGAATAGTTGTTAGCAGGTCAGAGCTCATGGCTCTGATCCTGTGCTTTATATTTCGTAGATTGACACTTATAGGTTGGTAGAGCCCGAGGGCCCTGCTCCTTCACCAACGCATCTCATGTTGCACGAAGCTCGGCGGTCATTGGAACTTGCGTTGAGAATAGATGTTAGCAAGTCAGAGCTCATGGCTCTGTTCCTATGCTTTATACTTCGTGGATTGGCACTTATAGGTTGGCAGAGCCCGAGGGCCCTACTCCCTCACCAACGCATCTCATGTTGCAAGAAGCTTATTAAGTCATTGGGACTTGCTTTGAGAATAGTTGTTAGCAGGTCGGAGCTCATGACTCTATTCTTGTGCTTTATACTTCGTGGCCGATCTAAAAACCGAGCTTGTTTCTGGTAGGTCAGGCAGTTCTTAACTTTTCACTCTTGGTAGTTCATTCCGATGGCCCATATTGCCGGTTTTTGCCATTTTGAACCATAATTGTTAGTAGAAACAAAATTTACATGAATTTTGAGAGTGACAAACCTAGAGTTGTTGTTTAGTTTGGGTGAGTCTGTGTTTACCTGCGCAGCAATGCAGAGCAGAATAGTGCAGCAGAGCAAAATAGCTTAGCGGAGCAGAAAAATTGAGTCGAGCAGAATAGCCGAACCGAGCATAACAAAGTTGTGTAGCGTGGCGTAAGTGTGCACTATCCGAGCCTAACTAATGGCGTTTGAGTCTTATGCAAGTTGTGCAATTCTATCAATTTTGTCTATGCGACTGGTCTGGTTCGCCCTGGGCTTCTTGTACATGGCAGACGTCGTGTATGTGACTTCATGCGCAAGTGAGGTATTTTCAAGTTCATGATAGATGTAGCCGTGTGATGGTTTCCGAGTAGGTGCTTCATGTGCAATGGTTTCCGAGCCGAGGGAAGTCTGAGTAAGTGCTTCACCGAGCTGAGGGACTTCGTGTAGGTAGTTATAGAATGGCTACCACTCCGTGGATGTATTTCACGTGCAGGTTGGTTTCCATGCACGTATTCCCGATAGGTGGATCTTCATGCTAGTGAGTGATGCCAAGGAGGTGACTGCCATGGTCGTGGCAGATTATGACGATGGTCATTATGGCGGTTGGTTGTCGCCACTGTCCACCGTGCATGGGTCCAAGATCATCTCGGGTGCACAAAACCGTGCACCCACAGGGTTGTTGTGCGCGGTTAGCCCAGGAGGTGGCCATTGAGGCGTCACAGAGGTGGTCAACGAACCACTTGGTTGCTGCCGGAGTTCCCATTGTGCCATGACAATTTTTGGGCTGTTAGCCCCTTGTACCACGCAAGCTGACCACGTGGTCTTTTCGCCAGAGCTGCCTCTCCCTAGGGGAGGAGGATGGTTGCCGCTAGAAACTGCCAGCAAGCCACTTAGTGGCCTCCAGCAGGCGTGTTGGGCTTGCGGCTGGTTGCCGTTGGCCCATTAGATGGTAGAGACTCTGTATGGAGAACCCTGCTTGGCCCCTGGCAACCGGGGCGAGCTGGTCGGAGGCAGAAATTTCCAGTGGCCGCCGAAAGGTCAGGTGGCACACGGCTAGCAGTTGTGAGCCTTATAGTCTTTGCAGGGTGATATCCCGCAATGGCCCGTGCACGGCCTTTGGTTCCAGTGACCACCACGGTCGAGGCAGAATATGCTAGCGGCCAGTGTGGTGGCCCGAAGTTCCCACCTGGGACTCTTGGCTGCATACGCAAGTGCCACTCAGGTGCACGTTTTGTGCACCCACCGAGTCTCCATGCATGGCCTCCATATACGTGGCACTGTGCACTTACTGTGGATAAGATGCACAACACAATGCTCTGGTGGGCACTGCTCGTCTAGGCGTTCAGTTAATGTCCACTTGTGCGTGTGCATGTGCATAAACCATATTCCCAAGCCTAGAAAGTAAGTGGCCTGGTCGCTTAGGTTGCAAGTGTTGTATTATCTATGCGACGTAGATTTTACTCGCCCAATCTTTTAAAATAGTTTAATAAAAAATAAAAGTAATGAAGTTTGGAGTACTTATCTGGAGGATGCTTCTTTCATCATTTGGATTTTATTCAGTGCACCGAAAAATCATCATCCTTCCACCTTTATTGCATTCTTCTTCTCTATTACCATAGACTGTTCATCAACTCTTCCTTCCATCACTTCACACTGTTTTTCTTCACATCACAAGCTCTGAGAGTGTGTTGTTGCTGGCATACGAAGGACATGCTGGTTATGAGACAACAGAAATCCCACAGACGGCGCCACTGTTGATGTAGTGTTTTGCAGGCCTGGGCGACTTTCCGCCGACAGTGTCACGATGTGAATTATTTGGAGCCCCAGACGGTGTTTCAGTGCGGCTGTACGATGGCGTTTCGTACATCCATGGCGGTGATAGAAAATAAGTGTAGAGAGAGTAAAAATAGATAAACACCAATATTTACGTGGTTCGACAATATGCCTACGTCCACGGGGGTTTTAGAAGAGAAGTCTGCACTATAGTATATCTGTTTACAATAACTCATAGATCCTCATATCTCACTGTACAAAGGAAATTGGAGCTCTTCCTTAATAAATTTCCATTGATTCCCAATCCCTCTTTATCCGTTAGTCCTCAATCCCCTCTTTTATGTTGTTTGAGCCTCTCCTTTTATACGTTGTCTGACCCTTTATTGCGGATGCTAGCCTGCCATAAGGTGGCAGATCTCCCTTGCAAGAGTCTTTTTGCTTTCTTCTCCTGACCCTTTGACATTATACAACCCTCATATCTCTCTTGTCTCTCTCTTGTCTCCATCTTGCCTTCCTCTGACATTTCCAGCCCTTATATCTTTCTTGTCACCCTCTTTTGTCTCTAGTGATGGCTTGGTGGGTTGGGCCCAATTTATGGGCTGTGGGTATTTTTCCCCTTCACAGAATTGGTTGTAGAATTTATTCATTTTTTTTTCTGTTTTGGGTTATATGTATGAATATCGAAGGAAGTTCTTAGCACCTTCCATTATAATGGGAAATTCGTTGTCCTTGGAATTTTTCTGTTCTAGAGAACTAGATTTTATCAAAAAAAAAAAATCTGCAAAAAGATCAGATCTTGGAGAATCAAAAGCAAAGAAAAAACGTTGGGATATTGATCAGCAGCAAAGGTTGAAAGTCTATCTTCAGTCATCTTTGTTTTTGCTCCGAAAAATTTTAAGATTTTGTAACAGAATAGAAATTTAGAACAGAAATGAGAAGATATAGAAGACAAAGTTACGTGGTTCAGCCGCAAGAATCTACATCAACTGATGTCATGATAAGACTAGCAATCAAATTCAAGATTAATTTGATTGATACCATAATTTGATACTTGCATACTCTTAACAAAAACTGGTATTAATGATTGGTGTTTTTTCTAGCCATTTTCACAAATGTTTGCTCCATTCTTCTGCAGTTGTTTATTATTTATGTTTCTTTGCTAAACTTGACTGGGATATCGAAAAATAAATTTAAGGGAGCGGTTGAATCTTGTTGAACAAATTATTTATATATGAATGTCCATTGTTACCCTCTACAAAATTATTGGCTATGTTAGTTTTTTACCCCCATCTTCTTTGACCTTTTAGATGTTTGATTTGTCCTGCAGGCTATGAAGCTCCAAACTTGAGGTATGGCCGATTCCCTTTTGTCTGTTTGGGTGTAGGCTTGTGTGGCTTAAAGTTATTTTTAGCTGTCTTTCTGCAAGAAGAAATTCCTTTTAAATCATGACTTTTAGTTAAGATGACATTCTTTTTCCTCAATCTGCGCTATGGATCCAAAATTCCCTGGCTTATTTTAGTCAAATAGTGGGCACTTCAATGTATTTCGCAGTTCTTTCATTTTTTAAGTGTGAAGATAAAGATGTTCTCATTCAAAGCCATAGTGTTATCTACACGTTCGCAGCACTATCAACTTTATAAATTTGTGTATACTCTTTGCTTCTGAAAAATAATATTCAGCTGCTTTCTCTATTAAAGGAAGCTTGCAGACAAGGTTGCAGCTACTGGATTTTTTGTGGTGGTTCCTAACTTTTTTCGTGGAGATCCCTATGTGCCTGAAAATACGCATAGACCTGTACAAGTTTGGATTAAGGATCATGGAACGGTGGGTTCTAGATTGTAATCCTTATCTGGCAATTGTTTATAACTTTTTGGTGTAGACTGTAGAGATTCCTTTTGTGAAAATTGAATGTACTGCTGCATTAACATTTTGGATTAAATTCTGAGGGCCTCAATCAGGAGTTTGGGAGTTTTACAGATTTGGCTGCCTGAAGAAATGTGTGGATTCCATTGCACAACTTCTTTATTGTTATTGCTGAAAGGAACAGATGGTTCATATTTCATAAATTCTTGAAATACCTGCCTGCATCCACCTTTTATGATAATGGTTAATATTGGCGACCCTGATAAATTTTCCATCATACACAATTAGTTTCTGAAGCTCTGTTATAATTTCAAAAGGATAAGGGATTTGAAGCGGCAAAGCCAGTAATTGAAGCAGTAAAAAGTAAAGGTTTTTCTGCAGTTGGGGCTGCGGGCTTTTGCTGGGGAGGTGAGTTTTTTCTCCATTAGTTCTTATTTGTTTGCTTTTACTATTCTTTTTTGGGTTGTGTATAGTCATAGTTTTGTAGACTTCCCCCACGCTCCCCCCTCCCCCCTTCAATTCATTCTAGAAAATTGATTATTTTTTCAACTGGAAACTAGTTTGATTTTAAGTTTTATATTTTAAATCACTATCTTCTTACTGCTTTGAAAAGAGACTGATATTGAATTTTGCATTTTCTCAGCTAAGGTTGTGGTTGAACTTGCAAAGGCTGAGCTTATCCAAGCTGCCGTGCTATTACATCCTTCACTTGTCACTGTCGATGATATCAAGCGTATGAATTCCAGTGCTCAAATATTCAAGAAGTATGTGTTTGTTCACTAGATCATAAATCTGCAATTTCAGAACTTAAACTGTCTTTCGGTACAACCTTGGGAAATAAATTCTAGCACTTCTAATACTCTGAAAATGAGTTCAAGGGGCGTTTGTTTGCTATTGTCATGCCAATATACAAGCTATTGGCCTAGATTCTAGATAATTGTTTCTTATACATTTGTGTTATTCCACTCTGAAATTGCTTGCAAATGAATCGTCGCTAACTTTATCTAATCACACATGAATCTGGATGGGCTCTAGTGCAAGGAATAGCAAAAGAGTGATAGGGGGCATTATTTTGAAAAATAAAATTGTTTGTTTCATGGTTTAATGGTCAATGTTTGGAATTAATTGCAGGGGTTAAGGCTCCTATAGCAATACTAGGAGCAGAGATTGATAAAATGTCTCCACCTGAACTGCTGAAACAGTTTGAAGAGGTCTTAACTGCCAGATCTGAGGTTGTTCATTCTCTATACAGATTTACAGTGTTTACCTGTTACTATCATTTATGTGCTTTTTTCCCAAGTTCAAGGCTTTTCTTTTCCTTGGACAACAACATTCTTTGAGTAAAGAAAAGGAGCAAGTTTTGTATCTAATTTTGTTATCATTCTGGAATATAGTCACGGTTGCTGTAGGCTGTAGCCTCAATTTCATGTGTTTAGATTGTTCTGTGCCCTGCTTTCTTTTAGGCGCTTGCTATGGCATGTTCATGACATATCTGTTGATTTCTTCGGCACTGGAAAATTCTTTTTGAATTATTGAGTTAGAATTGTTTGCATTCTAAAGTTGCTTTTAAGCTTTAGGGTTACAACTTTCTTCTACTTGTCAAATACTTTGGTGTGTGAGACTTGTCGACAAAGCCTTACTCCAAAAACCTGAAGTTGCTTGCATGAATCCTTTGCCTCGCCTTAATCTAATCATTCTGATTATTATCAGGTGGATGGCTATGTTAAGATATTCCCGAAAGTTGCACATGGTTGGACGGTTAGATATGACGTAGAAGACGAGGCAGCTGTGAAGCCTGCTGAGGAGGCCCATCAGAACCTGTTGGAGTGGTTTGCTAAGTATGTTAAGTGAGAATTGTCGAGTGAGTTTCTCTTTTGTTCAGTCTTGGATTCATATTATTATGAGACAAAAGTGTTGTCCCAGACAGAATCATGGTATTTCCAGATGGTTGAGACTACTTATTATTGAAATTTGATTCTAGTAACGTCTGAATTCCAATAAAATGACTAATGGGTATTAGTTTATAATTCTTTATTCAAAAGCATGGCTGTTTGAAAGCAAAAGTCATTGGATCGATCTAGTTATTCTGTGTCCAAGACTTGCACCCTTTTAGACAAATCACAAGCTCGGGGTCTATGCTTTCCAACCTATAATTTTCTAAAATTTGAGAGATTTTTTCATCAATATTCAACATTCATCATGTCATCTTTCTCCCATGCATGCAGAATACAGTACTTTTTCAAGCATGAGCTGCTGCTGCTTCCCCTGTTTTTCAGTTGTATGCCAAATTTGATTGAGATTTAAGTTATGCTTGGTAGGTGAGATAAGATGAAAATTTTTAAAAATTTTATGAATAGTATTAAGATAAAAATTTAAAATATTGAAATTTGAAAAAGTTGTATTGAGATTTGAAAAAGTTGAATTGTTTATTATATTTTATATGAAAATTTGAAAAAGTTGTAATGATGTGATGAGATGAGATAGAGATAGAGATGAGAAATCTCATCTTGTTTTTGAGTCCTAGATAAGATTTAATACTTCTCTTTTCATTCATTTTTCTCGCTTTTCCGGATTAATAAGAATCTTATGCCTCAAGAATAATACTACTTTGTTCACTCAACTTGCCACTCATTTTGACACCTTATATATTTTAATTTTTTTCTTTACTTAATAGTTAAGAAAATAACTATTAGTGTATTGATATTTTTTTTATTTTTTTAAAAATGTTTTAAAATAATAAAAAAATATGAATAAAAAAAATTAAAAATAAAAAGAAAAAAGTGATTTTAGCCTCGCTGTAAGTTGGACCGTGCTGGGCAGAGCAGCATCACTCTATGACTCAATGATGGTCTTTTTCCTTTCTTTCTAACCTCATCGAAATTCTATATAAGGTTGATCTTCCGTACTTCCTTGTATGTTTTTTAAAGCAAATAGTTCAAGTTGATCATTCCATGGATGAGAAATTATGAGTATAAATTCTAATACACAAGTCTTGCAAGTTGATCATTCTTAAAAAAAAAAATAATAATAAGTAGATCCCAAAAAAAAAAAAAAAAGATCCGTACAAAAAAAATCTATTCGAAAATTGTAAGCTGCATTAGGCCATTCTCATCCCATTTCTCATAAAAAAAAATTTTTAAATTTTACTCATCTTTTAAAAATTTTCTAAATCTCATTCCCTACCATTTCTCTACTCCATTAAAATAATATTTCTCTATTCTTTTTTTATTATTTTTTCTCACTTCTATTTACAAACTTAACTACTTAATAGTTTTTCTTATATTTTGAACTATTACTCTAGTGAATATTTTAAACAAAAATTTAAATTAATTTTTGCGAGTATGATAATATTTTTAAAATTAATTTTTTTTATATTTTAGTGATTATTTAAATTATTTTTTAAATTATTATTTAAAACTATAATAAATATGAGTATGAGAAAAAATGTAGATGATTGGAAGAAGAATTTATTTTATTTATTAAAATAAAATATTGATAAAAGATGATTTAGGAGATGAATAGTGATTCTCTATATTTGAGAAATCACAGTTCATCCCCTAAATGTTTTTTCTAAAACAAAAATCTGGATGTAAAAGAGATTTTAACCAAAACTATAAAATGAGCCTCAAATTATAGAAAAAATAGTGTTATAGGACACTGACTCTGGATGCTCTCAGAGCATCTCCATCGACAACCCTAAAACTAATCCTTAGTCAAATTATAGGAAAAAAAAAACATGAAAAGTGCGGAAAACTCATCTATATCCGGTTTCCTAAATTTGTTTGACTTTTTTGATTTTTTTATTCCAAATTTATATTTTAATAGAATATAAATAAAAAATATAAAGAGAAGTGAGAGAAAAATAATAATAAAATAATAAAAAATATTATTTTAATAGAATAGAGAAATAAAAGGAAATAAAATGTATGAGGTTTTTAAAATATTAGTAAAATTTAGGAGAAAATTATAAGAAGTGTGATTTCTAACCAAATTTTAAGAAATATGATAGGAAACTGGATGAGAATGCTCTAAACTATGAAAAAATTGGCTATAGATATTTTGGAAGGACGCGGAGAGACTTGACAGTAAATTCGTTTCGATTCAATCATTACACAAACCAAACTATCTCATATTATATAATCATTATAACTATTTCAAATTTTTACACAAATATAATAAACAATTTAATTTTTTTAAATTTCAAAACAAAATAATATAAAAAATAATAATATTTTATTCAATTTTCAACAAAACATCTCATCTGAACTGTATAACCAAACGAGATAATAGCACAATTTTCAAGAATCAATCATAACCACAGTTAGAGTTCAATTATTCTCTCATAATTCATGTCACCGAGACATTCCATCAAAATAATTTGTAATAAAATATTATTATTTATATATTGATATCCCTCAAAATTAAACAAATTATATTCATAAATTTTTTTATTTAATAATTATATAAGAGTCGTGAAATAGTTGTTTATATTCCTTACTGGGCCTAAAAGTAAAGACAGGTGTTGATACGATTTATTTTTAAAAAATGTCGAAAATCTGATTATAATTTCGTTTTTAGAGTCTTTTTTTATTTCTATGAAGTAAATAGTCGATTTCATAAATATAATCTTAATAAATTATACCCTTTGGGCCTTTATATGATTTATTCATTTTCTCAAGATAAAGTTAGGGGTCACCCATTAGTCCATCAAATATGTTAAAAAAAAAACAAAAAATAGGTATAAAAAGACTTTTGGTAAAAGGGAAATCATATATAGAAGCTTAAATGTATAGGTCTCGTGGAGGTCGTTTTATAAAAAGGAAAATATTTTTCCCATCCAGGGAAGCAACCGATTTTCTTCTCTTTTTTATTTTGTTTAATGGTTAAGAAAGCTTTTTGTAATGTGTTTGTAATTTTTTTTTTCAAAATATTTAAAGGGTTTTAAATAATTTTTAAAAAGAAAATTAAAAAAAAAATAAAAGTGCAATTTGCAGGGGTCACCTTTCTTGGTGACCCTAGCATTGCCCTCATAAAAAAGTGTGAAAAAATCATTTTGTCTTGATGGTCCCATATTTTTACAAAAATAATTATACAAAATTTATACGTTTAAATTTATACCTAATATTATTCTTGATAAAAATTATACATAAAAGAAGTGTCTTAAACATGCCTACATACAATATATTATTATTATTATTATTATTATTATTAAATCTTTGCGGTTAATATGAGATTGTCAAAACGTCTTTATCATTGTGTCAGCTAAAAATAAGACTCACAAGTTCTTGTTAACCACATATTAGATAATGATATCATAAGAAAGTCCACATTTGAGAACCCAATTAGGCTTGGCCAGCACCACTCGTGCGTATATCCTGTTAGGATTTTATTAGGTGTGGTTTAGATAATGAGTCGCGATAAAATAAATTAAGATAAAAATTTAAAGTTAAATTAATTATTATTAAAATATTATTTTTTAATATTATTATTATTTTAAAATTTAAAAAAATTAAATTATTTATTATATTTTATGTAGAAATTTTAAAAAATTATAATAATAAGATGAAATGAAATAATTTGAGATCACTTTAAGTTTAGGGATTGAGATGAGAATTTTTTATTTTAGATGAAAGTTTAAAATATTATTTTTTAATATTATTATTGTTTTGAAATTTAAAAAAGTTAATTTGAGATTTGAAAAAATTAAATTATTTATTATATTTATTATACCAAGAGCCAAATGGCTTTGGTATTTTGGCTCTTGGTTGCTTTTTGCTTGTCTTACTTCTCTTCATTTCATTTGTCTTGTTGTTCTACAACCTATTCTCTGAGTTCTTATTTTGTCTAGTTATTTTATTCAAGAAATCCAGAACCTTGTAAGACCTGTTTGCTAGGAAAGCGTGAGGGCAATTAGGTATAGGGGTGAGATGAGAGTACCTAGGAACTGAAGTGCGAAGAACTGGTTTGTTTAATAACAAAATGAATAGAATGTTTAGATCTAATTCAACAATTAGTTCTAGGTCGTCCTTACCACCTGATATCATTAATGAAGACGATTGTTCTTTTGATGATACTCCCATTAATTTTAAAAACTGGAATATCCCAAAAATTATTTCGAATGATATTTATGAAACCTCTTGGGTTCAGAATGCTTTTAAAATTGCTTTTAATGTTAGAACAGTTGAACAAACTTATGCTATTTCAAAATCTCAAGAAAAATGATATCTTTTTACCAAGAAACTGATCCAAGATTTCTTGGTAAAAGGATACAAATTTTTACATATTGGTTCTGTTCAAGTTGCTGTCAAACCTTTAACTATGTTAGGCATCAACGCTTCTATTCTACTGTGTTTACGAGATGCTCGTTTTAATAATTTTGAAACTAGTGTTCTTGGTATAATTCAATCCTCCTTGTTTAGAGGACCTGTTCATTTTAATTGTTTTCCTGATATTACAATTGCTTTGGATGATCCTCATATCATTAAAGCCTTGATGTTAAACATTTCAACTTCTGGTTATGACATGCTAGAAGGAAGCAAATCTCTTGCTCGTCTATCGCATTTATTATCGTCTTTTAAAAACGAATTTAAATGCAAAAGTTATTCATAAACCAACATCGGGTAAAACTCTTTTACTTTAGAGTTCTACTCCTGATGCTAATATTCAAGTTCCCTCGTTGATTTTATGGGATGATGTCATTTTACCAAAAGAATGGATTTTACAAAATGAAGTTCCCCCTTCCAGAAATATTCCAACTGATTGTAATCTTGATTACATTCAGCAATATTTGGATGGAACTGTTAAAATCCGTTTTGATCAAATTAGTACTCCAAACATAAGAAGAAATTCTTTTGCGGGGTCTAGATCTTCTTTTGCTGGCTCTACATCTGAAATTCCAGTAAGCAGAGATCAAAAACTCCAACAATTTCTGGAAGATTCAGCTAAAACAGCCCAATCTAATCTTGATTTACCTATTAATCCTGATTTAAAACTGAAAGGACTCACCACATCCTCTCAGATTACTTCTGCTTATTATTCTGCTAAGGATGCTCAAACATCCAAGGATAAGTCCGTAAAGGAAGAAGCTGAGGATAATTCATCTTTGTCTCCTACAGCTTCTGATATTATTACTGACAAAAAACAGTTACAAAGATTCCTTGGATCTCCTAACTATGTTGCTGAATTCTAACAAGATATGAGGAAATAGTGTCATCCCATTTTCAAACGACTTCAACAAAATCCTCCACCTTGGTCAGATATTCACACTGCTTTGATTCGCAAAATCAAGGCACATGTCAAAACTCTACCATGCCTTGGTATTCCTACCTCGGATTCCTTTAAAATTGTTGAAACTGATGCTTCCGAAATAGGTTACGGTGGCATTCTGAAACAAAACTCTATTATACCAGGCTCTTTTAAACAAATTGTTCGATTCCACTCTGGAGTCTGGAACTCTGCACAGATTAATTATAGTATTATTAAAAAAGAAATACTATCTATTGTACTCTGCATTTCTAAATTCCAAAGTGATCTTCTTAATAAGAAATTCCTACTAAGAATTGATTGCAAAAGTGCTAAATATGTATTAGAACAAGATGTTTAAAACATTGCATCAAAACATATTTTTGCACGATGGCAAGCTATTTTAAGTGTTTTTGATTTTGATATTGAATTTATTAAAAGTTTCCAAAATTCCATTCCTGATTTTCTCACTCGTGAATTTTTACAGACACCCAACCATGGAAAGGAAAAAAGGACCTCAAAACAAACACTCCACCCTTGCCTCCCTTAATACATTACCTGCTTTACCCTCCATTCCTGATAAGAAACTTATCAAGAATGAACCTACATCCCCCGTTGAAATTGCCAATAGGTTCACCACGTTAGGCAAAATTACTCAACCTACTTCATATGCTTCAACTGTGGCCACCGATTATGATCCTTATGCTAAATCTGTTGCTCTAGCGCCTGCTCAAACACCATACATGTTCCAAAAATCCAAATCCTCATACATCAGAAAATGCTATCCTGCTAACCTATTTTACATTGAACCAAATAGGACCAAGCAGAATGATCCATTCAAAATTGCTACCTCCTATTTTCCCCCTGGTTTCCATTGGATTCCAGAAAACCCTGCAAAAAACCTGCAATTCTACACCAATATTTTGATCCAGACCAATTCTCTTTTCATAAAACCTATTCATGATAAGATTGATCAAAATAAATTGATTTACCACAGTGCTTATTTTATCCACTTAATCACAGAAGAAGAATGGGGTACCAACCCCTTCTCCTAAAAAAGATTAGGTGATTCTGATATTCTGTTCAACTACCATGATTATATTAAAGCTTGGTTTAGATTCATACTTCACCAAGTTTTTGATATGAGCCATTCTTGGTTCTTTAATTTTGATAAAAAATTTTATGAAACTTTTCTTTACTGGTTCAATCAATGGTGAGACCAATTTGGATTAATTCCAGAAAATTTTCCTGATGAACTGATTACTACATTCAAATGCTTCACAAATGCTGTTACTACAAAGCTGGACAAACACTAGCAAAATTTCCTTATGTCCTCCATTTTTGCCACCTTTATAAATTACCATGGATAATGAGATGGAGTTATGAAAAAAATGATGATATTTTGGTACGACACTGTTTCACCAAATGGTGGGATAAGTACAAATACACCACAAAAATCAATGATTATGTAATTCGGGATTTCCCACAGACTGCTCATGATCTCCAAGACAGAGAGAAGTTCTCCGAAATCCCCCTTGGATCTCTTAATACACTTGCTTCAACTGGACATCCCCAGCTCCAGGCCCCTGCCTCCTCCTCTGCTTCAAACAAAGGAAAGACAATTGCTTCAACTATTTCCTCTACAAAATCCTCCAAGACCAAGAAAAAGAATATTATTCCTGGACTTGATAATAAGGATTTAATTGCTTTGGTTATGAAGTCTATTAATCAAGATGACTCTGATGATAACAAATCAGAAGCATCTTCCTAGACTTCATTTGATAATAATCCATATTCCAACATTTTCGGACATAACAAAGAGTATGACACTCCAAAACTGTCTGATGATGAATGAACCTTGATGCATGCTGATTCAACATCCCCCTGCGATCAACGCTGAATTGGATGAAGAACAGCACACTACTTTTGATATCTGATTCCCCCCGCGATCACCGCTAAAATCGGAAGAAGACACTTGCTGATTAATTGATATTTACTATGCTGAATAGTAAAAGTAATGTTCACTTTTACTGTTCATGACCGGCTTTTTATTTACTGTTTCATTTAACTATTCATGTAACACTGTTGTAACAGTGCTCCCTTCGCTTATAAAAGGGAAGCCTGGCCTCAGTCTGAGGCATCACTTGTTCTCCACTTGCACTTCTCATCACCTCTCCCTCTCGGTACTCCCGACCTTCCTTCTCTTCTTCTTCCACCTCCTCTCCCTTTCACTTGTGATCTTGCTTTCTGATTATTGTAATCTTGTGATTAACTTGTATTTTGTTTATATTAATTTAAATACAAGTTTATTTTCATATCTTATCTTATTTTTGCATACGCATATCATGCATCGGTTAGCCATGCCGCCTCATACTTGTTCATACATTTGCATGTTCCAGGACGGCTCTGCCGCAGGAACATATTAACTGTGCATTATTTCTAATTTTGTTCTTCCTTTTCATCTTCTTCATTCTATATATCTTCCTTTACTTTCTATTCTTTGCTTCCGTCGTTTCTTTGGTTTATAAAGAATTGAAAAAATATAATGATTAGATGAGATGAGATAAAAATTTCGTCTTTTATTTTAATATCCAAACGGGAATTTTTTCGGACCGGACTAAAGTATCTCTGAGGTCACTTCATTGTCGAAAGAGTACTTCCACAGTCCCCGCTCGCCCCTCTCGCTTACTCATCCCGCTCGACATGGCATGCCTCGTGTCATGCCACGTGTAATTGTATATTTAAAAAAGAAGAAGAAGAAGAATAAGAGGAGGAGGAGGAGGAGGGTGAGGTCGTAAATGGCACTATTTCAGTTTTCATAGCATTTTTCTTTTCTGTTAGTTCCAGTGATATCGGCCTCAACATTGGGACATTTCATTGTCTCTGGGACTTTTTATTGCTTTTTTCTCATTTCCGTGGGAGTTCTCCAGCGACATCGGCCTCCAAAAGAAATCTAGCATGCCTATACATGGAATTCAATTAAAAAATGCAAACCCAGAACACAAATTAAATTAAGTCTAATTTGTGAAAAAGATAAAAACAGATCAAAAGTCATTTCTTTCATCCGAAAACCAAACACACAAAAGCAATAGAAAAAAAAATAAAGAAGCACCATAGCAGAGAGGGCATTTGAGCTCAAGACCAGTTTCTGAATAATAATAACTCAAAAAAATAAATCCAGTAGAAATACATTCAGAAATCACAACCTCAAAAATATATGTAGAAGAAAGACAATGTGGAGGTGACGATGTGGAGGAGAGAATGACGGGAAGCCTTCGATGATGTTGAGGAAAGACGATTTTGAAGAAGGAACTGGGATGGAAGTGCCTTTTTGACGATGTGGAAGAAGGCTGGAGGAAGGCCTCTAGTCAAGATTTTGAAGAAGGATCTGGATTTTGGAATGTGGACGATGGGTAAAGGGCTGTAAGATTTGGGATTTTGAAGAAGGCCTTTGAATTTGGACGATGGGTAAGGGCTGTAGCCAATTTTTTTTTTTAATATTTAATATTTAGTATTCTTACATGTGGGTATTCCACGTCAAGCGGAGGGGCTAGCGGTAGGACTAGTATTTCTCTTGTCGAAACTCCTTTTAGGTGCAAGGATTGGATTGTACGGAATCATCTTATTATACAGATAATGGTATATTTATAATTATTTTACAATTTATCTTAAAGCAATCGTCGTAATTATTGTCATTTCATTAAATTTTAATTTTAATTTCGCATACCTACCATTAATTTTAAATGGAGTTATAAATTTTTGTTTTTTAGACAGTAGAAGCAATAAGAATTTTACAAACTTTCAGAAAATTTGCGGACAAATAGAATCATCAATTTTCAATTTGACAAAGCTTATCAATGTCGATGATAATTTTTAAAACAAAGTTTTTTTACTTTTTTATTTTGAAAACATGAGCAAATTCAAAGACTTATTCGAAATGTAAGTGAGTAATGCTACATACAGTTGTAAAGTATGTAGATACCGTGTAATTATTTTAAAAAAACGTGGATCTATTATTAACAAAAATATTATTTTTATATAAGTTTCATATATATTTACTAATTTTTTTTAAAAAAATATGTAGTATTTATGCATTCTACGACTGTAAATATCATTTCTGTTTTAGTAGTGCTAACATCCATGAACCGTCCCAATAAGAACAAAAAAAAAAATTATTCTTTTTGATTTTTTTCATTCATTTTTTTATTTTCTTAAACTTTTTTTTTTTAAAAATTATAACATCACTAAAAAAATACTTTCTTAGTTACTAAATAAGAAAAAAAAATTGTGGTCACTCGGGTACGCTAGCAGTTTTTTTTCTGTTTTATTAATAAAACAAGGAACAAAAGTCCAATCCACAACTATTTCTCGGAAACTCAGTCCACAATTGATTGCTCCAAAACATAGACTTTTGCGTTCCTTGGACTGATGATGGAGATGCAAGACGAGCCATTCGCAATGCTACTAGGCGAGCTAGGCACGCAGAGGCTAGGAGGGTTGCATTGGGATGCATGCACGGTTCGGGTGGTGAGGTGATGGGCATTCAAGACAAGTGCAACTAGAGGAGTCTCAAGTGTTAGCCAATTCCTTGATTTTAGAGATTGGATGACAAGATGACAAATATCTTAATTTTAAGCCACATGTCCTTTATTTTAGGTTATTTCCATTATTTTAGACATTTGAATTATTTCCTTCAACTTAAGAATTTGATTTGTTTTAGGATTAGGAATTCAAAGAGTTGGTTTTGTTTTGGAATTAGGAATTCAAAGAGTTTGATTTGTTTTGGGATTAGGAATTCAAAAGAGGTTGGGGGAGGACTAGCCAAACCCTACTACTATATATTTGGCCTTTTGGCTTGTAATTCATCATTAAGCTATTTTGAATGAATGAGAACTTTCTTTTTCAATCTTTTGAGAATTAAGTGCTAGCTTGAGTTAGTCTTAATTTTCACCAACCAACCCATTGAGATCTTTGTGTTGCCTTGAGGTAACCCTAGATTCAACCATCCAACACACCACAAACACGTGAGTGAGAGTGAGGCTTCCATCATTGGTGCTTTCATTGAGAGTGTCCAACCCAAGGAGTGGAAGCCATGGCCGATCGATAACCAACTCATAGGGAGCGTATTGAGAACCTTGAATCGACTTTGGAGGCACAACAAACCGCCAATAATGAAAGGCTTGGAAGGATAAAGGAGGTGCTCCACCAATTGGTAGATCAAAGGAGGAATGGAGAGAGGAGGCGCCATAGGAGGAGAGCCCATAGTCCGGAGGACTCCGTTGGATCTAGAAGAAGCCAACGTCGAGAGAGGGTGGATGACTCGGATTCATCTTCTCAAGATTCCTCAAACACTCATGAGGAATCAACCGGTAAAAGTGAAGGAGAAGGAAGGAACCGGGGGGAGAGGAAAGGAGCACGTAGGGGGGAAGTTCTCAAGCCAAGGATGGACTTTCCAAAGTTCAATGGTGATGACCCAAGCACGTGGGTTAGTAGAGCCGAGCAATACTTTGAGCACAATCACATGGAGGGCCATGCAAAAGTGTCCTATGTCGCCTACTTCTTTAAAGGGGAGGCCAACCAATGGTGGCAATGGATGAGGAAGACGTATATGGCTCAAAGGGGGGAGTTGAAATGGAGGAAGTTTGTCAAGGAGCTTTTGAGGAGGTTCGGGCCAACCGAGTATATGGACTACCATGAGACTTTCTCAAAGATCAAGCAAAATGGATCTTTAAGAGATTATCAAAAAGAGTTTGAATACTTGTCCACTAGAGCACATGGGTGGTCGGAGAAGGCCCTCATTGGGACCTTTGTGGGCGGTTTAAAGAGTGAGTTGGCGGCGGAGGTGAAGCTTAGGAAGCCGAAAACTTTGATACAAGCTTTGGAGGTTGCACGGATCAAGGAAAATCAACTTCAAGATTTAAAGAAGAGTAGCCGGTTTGAGGTGAGGAAACCACTCCCAATGGTTTCCAAGTTTGGTGCAAACAAGACCATTGGCAAGGATTTCTCGTCGGGAGGTCCTAGTGGAGGTGCAACAAGTGGAATCAAAACCTTTCCCGCGGGTGTGAAGAGGCTATCTTGGGAAGAGATGCAACAAAGAAGAGAGAAGGGACTTTGTTTCAATTGCAATGAGAGGTTCACTATGGGCCACAAATGCAAAGCCAAGCAAATCTTTCTCATTGAAGTGGAGTCGGAAGAAGAGAAAGGATAAGTGGAGGAAGAGTAAGGGCAAAATGAGCAAGAGCAAGGAGAGGCCAAGGGGGGAGACCCTCATATTTCTATTCATGCTTTGGCGGGTGTTGCCGGGCCTAGAACAATGAGAACACAAGCACACATTGGCAAGATGGAGGTAAAGGTTCTTGTGGATAATGGATCGTCTCTAAACTTCATCAATTCTAAAGTGGCCGAGAACTTGGAGTTGCCTATGACTTCTATCACTCCATTCGAGGTCAAAGTAGCTAGTGGGGAGAAATTGATGTGTAGAGAAATATATAAAAAGGTATGTTTGAAAACACAAGATCTTGAGATTGTGGTAGACTTGTATTCTTTACCTATTGTTGGGTTGGATGTTGTGTTGGGTGTGCAATGGTTAGAGGAGTTAGGGAAGATAGTGTCAGATTACAAAAAAAGGACTATGGAGTTTATGATGGGGGGTAAATGGGTGACCATGAGAATGAATGGAAGAGGGGGGTGCAAGGCCGTGGGGCCTAATGAGATGGAAAAAATCTTGAGGCGTGGGGGGCAATGTTTTGCTATCACATTGGCCTCCCAACTGAAGGGTTTGAGTGAGGGGTGTGAAGTGGAAGATGGGCGCTTGGAGAGGGAGTTAGGTGCCGAGGTGCCTAATGATTTGAGGGAGTTGTTGGGGCGGTTTTCTAGAGTGATAGAAGACCCAAAGACATTTCCACCCTCAAGGGCATTTGATCATCACATTCCCTTGAAGGAGGAAGCCAAGCCAGTTAATGTTGCTCCCTACCGGTATGCTTACTACCAAAAAATCGAGATCGAGAAGCAAGTCAATGAAATGTTAGCTAATGGGCTCATCCGGCCAAGCTCTTACCCATTCTCAAGTCCGGTTCTCTTGGTGAAGAAGAAGGATGGCACATGGAGGTTTTGCACTGACTATCGAGCCTTGAATGAGGCTACTATCAAGGATCGATTTCCAATTCCGACCATTGATGACATGTTAGATGAGCTTGGAGGTTCTATGTTCTTCTCCAAACTCAATCTAAGAGCCGGATACCATCAAATAAGGATGCATGAAGGGGACATTCACAAGACGGCTTTCCGAACTCACAATGGCCACTTTGAGTACTTGGTGATGCCATTTGGTCTATGCAATGCTCCTTCAACTTTTCAAGCATGCATGAACCAAATCTTTAAGCCGTATTTGAGGAGGTATGTGTTGGTATTTTTTGATGACATTCTTATTTATTCCAAGACATGGGAGGATCACTTGGGGCACTTGGAGGTTGTTTTGGGGGTGCTACTTAACAACTCTTTTTATATTAAATTGTCCAAATGTGCATTTGGCCAAAGGGAGATTGAGTACTTGGGGCATATGATCTCACATGATGGGGTCAAGGTGGATGCAAGGAAGGTTGAAGCTATGGTGGCTTGGCCCAAACCGAAGACTATCACCGAGTTGAGGGGCTTTCTTGGGCTCACGGGTTACTATAGGAAATTTGTGAAAGACTATGCTTCCATTGCAAGACCACTCACCAACATGCTCAAAAAGAATAATTTTAACTGGAATGAAGAGGGGGAAAAGGCATTTGAAGCTTTGAAGAACGCCATGACGACTACACCCGTCCTTGTTATGCCTAATTTTGAGAAGACATTTGAGTTTCACACGGATGCAAGTAATTTGGGAGTAGGGGTTGTTTTGACACAAGAAGGGAGGCCATTAGCCTTCATTAGCAAGGCCTTTGGTATTCAAAAGAAAGGGTGGAGTGTGTATGCACGGGAGATGCTTGCCATCATGGAGGCCGTGAGGGTGTGGAGGCCTTATTTGTTGGGAAGAAAGTTCTTGATAGTTACGGATCAACAACCTTTGAAGTATCTTTTGGAGCAAAGGATCACTACTCTGGACCAACAAAGGTGGGTATCCAAACTCCTTGGTTTTGAATTTGAATTGGTGTATAGACCGGGTAGGGAGAATCGGGTGGCCGATGCCCTATCAAGGAGGGAGGATGGTGAGGTATTGGAGGCCCTCTCGGGTCCTTCATGGGGGGTTTGGGATGAGATTAGAGAGGGAGTAAAAAATGATTTAAGATGTAAAGAGGTAATGGAGAAGCTAGATGTGGATGCTAATGGAGTAGAAAATTATGAGATGAGTGATGGGCTTTTAAAATACAAGGGGAGAGTGGTGGTGCCGAGTGTGGGTGAGCTTAAAAGGAAGATCTTGAGCCACTGTCATGATTCCAAGGAAGGGGGACATTCAGGGGTGTACTGTACTTGGGTAAGGGTGGCCAATTTGTTTTATTGGGATGGCATGAAAGGAGAGGTGAGGGAGTATGTGAGGAGATGTGACACTTGCCAAAGAGTGAAGAGTGAGAATAGCAAGCCCAAGGGGTTGATGCAACCCTTACCAATCCCTACTCACACTTGGGAGGATGTTACTATGGATTTTGTAGAGAAGTTGCCACTCTCAAATGGTTGTGATGAGGTGCTAGTGGTGGTTGACCGTTTGACTAAGTATGCACACTTCATTGCAATGGTGCATCCATACACGGTCAAGACTATTGCTAAACTTTATGTGGATCAAGTGATGAAGTTTCATGGGATGCCGAGAAGCATAGTGACTGATAGAGATCGTGTCTTCATGAGCAACTTTTGGAGGGAGTACTTCAAGATGCATGGGACGGAGTTGGCCCGAAGTTCAACATATCACCCCCAAACCGATGGCCAAACAGAGGTGACCAATCAGACTCTTGAACAATATCTTAGGTGCTTTGTGCACCAATACCCGAAGAAGTGGGAAGAGCATTTGGCATGGGCTGAATTTTGGTACAACACATCATACCACCGATCTATCAAGATGACTCCATTTGAGGCACTTTATGGGAGACCACCACCGGTGCTTGTAGCCTATGAAACGGGGAGTTCACTAAATGATTTGGTGGATATGGAGCTTAGAGAGAGGGATGAAGTCTTAAAGGAACTCAAGAAGAATTTAGCACAGACTCAAGACCAAATGAAGAAGTACTTTGACAAAGGGAGGAGTATGGAGTCTTTTCAATCAGGTGAGTGGGTATTTCTCAAGTACTTACCAAGAAAGCATAAAGCACTATCCAAAGCAACATTGAACAAGTTGAGGGCTAAGTATTATGGGCCATATCAAGTATTGGAGAAGTGTGGACAACTTGCATACAAGCTAGACCAACCGGTCGGAGTTCACATTCACCCTATTTTTCATGTCTCATGGCTAAGGAGGAAGGTTGGAGATCCAACCAAAGTGGTGAGTGAGATGCCCGTGGTGGATGAAGAGGGAAGAATGGCAATCCAACCCGAGAAGATCAGGGTGTATAGCCTTGTGAGAAAGGGTGGCCAAGTAAGAACCGAAGTCTTAGTTCAATGGAAGGGGTTTCCAACTGAGGATGCTACATGGGAGAGTATTTAGGGTTCTCAAGGAACAATTTCCAGATTTGGACTTTGAGGACAAGGTCGATCTTGAAGGGGGAAGGATTGATGGAGATGCAAGACGAGCCATTCGTAATGCTACTAGGCGAGCTAGGCACGCAGAGGCTAGGAGGGTTGCATTGGGGTGCATGCACGGTTCGGGTGGTGAGGTGATGGGCATTCAAGACAAGTGCAACTAGAGGAGTCTCAAGTGTTAGCCAATTCCTTGATTTTAGGGATTGGATGACAAGATGACAAATATCTTAATTTTAAGCCACATGTCCTTTATTTTAGGTTATTTCCATTATTTTAGACATTTGAATTATTTTCTTCAACTTAAGAATTTGATTTGTTTTAGGATTAGGAATTCAAAGAGTTGGTTTTGTTTTGGAATTAGGAATTCAAAGAGTTTGATTTGTTTTGGGATTAGGAATTCAAAAGAGGTTGGGGGAGGACTAGCCAAACCCTACTACTATATATTTGGCATTTTGGCTTGTAATTCATCATTAAGCTATTTTGAATGAATGAGAACTTTCTTTTTCAATCTTTTGAGAATTAAGTGCTAGTTTGAGTTAGTCTTAATTTTCACCAATCAACCCATTGAGATCTTTGTGTTGCCTTGAGGTAACCCTAAATTCAACCATCCAACACACCACAAACACGTGAGTGAGAGTGAGACTTCCATCAACTGATCAAAGGAAATAGAAACAATGTCAGGTCCCCAGTGCTGCTCCAACCCGCCAACACTAGATCCTAGCGCCGGCTCTGGCCATGTTGAACAGCTCGGTGGCTTACCTACCTACGTTTCTGGTTCCTCCGATTCCAAGCTTGCCATTATTCTCCTATCCGACATATTTGGTACCTACACATATTTCATCACGTTTATCCTTTTCCCTCTGCACTTTTACGTTATTTATTTATTGTCATTTTCGGAAAACTTCGTATTCCCAGTGGAAGGGAAAGAGGAAGAAGATTCATTAGAAATTTACTGGTACATGTTGAAATTCACATCCTCTGTCTGAAGTCGGGTCCAGTACAGTTCATTTCTGATGTGATGCAATGTGCAACTGGCCGACGATCTCATTCTTCCAGACATCTTACCTCCCAAAAGGAGGACTGAAAACCCATTGAACGATATATATAATAACAGCGACATAATTTGAAGAAAAGAGGCCAAAACAATTCGCGTATAATTATAAGGTTCCGTCCAAAAGATGTTGAAGTGTATTTTTTGCTCTAGTGAGGGTGTTCACTGTTCACCCCAGTAGAGTGGCGACTTTTGCAGAGAAGATCAGTGTTCTCCCGAGCCTTCTCGATCTTCAACTCGGTACTCTTGACGAACACGATCGCTCAGCGACTCGGAGCACAGAGGAGACAGAGTTGCGTTGAGCGTGTGCAAAAAAAAAAGGCAAAAACTTTACGGTCTTAATTGGAATAGAGAGAGAGAGAGAGAGAGAGAGATACTGATCAACGATTGCAATCCCATCTTCAGAAATCTCTAATTTTGCTGCGAAAACCTGGAATACAAACCTGATGATTGGTGTTTGTGTTAGTTGTTTATAATCTTTTCCGTTCTTATGCGGTTGTTTGTTTCTTCCTTTCTCTGTTCTGGACTCGGTAACTGTAAGATATGAAAATGAGATTTTAGTGCTGGATTCTTGTTGAACAAGTAATATACATCGTGTCCATTTGTACCTTCCACAAAATCGTAAGCTATGCTATTTTATCGCCCTTCAACTCTAACTTTACATGGTTGACTTGTCCTGCAGGCTATGAAGCTCCAAAATTGAGGTATGCCCTTCCACCATTATAGACAATGTAAGTTCTTCAAGTGGCTTCTTGCTGATTCGGGAAGAGGCTGATTTATGTACTTTTGTACGTTTGTTTTCTCAGCTAAGGTCGTGGTTCAACTTGCCAAGTATGAACTTATTCAAGCTGCTGTGATATTACATCCTTATATTGTCACTGTGGATGATATCAAGGGTATGGATTCCTATGTTAACCAAATTAGCAAATGTGTCATGCATAGTTTGATGATCAAGTTTGGATTTCAGCTGTTAAAGGTTCCAATTGCGGTACTAGGAGCCGAGATTGACGAAATGTCTCCACCCGAACTCCTGAAACAGTTTGAACAGGTCTTAAGTACCAAACCTGAGGTAGGAAGATCATATATTTAGGTCCCTTTTCTTTTGCAGTGCTCCTAAATTACGGATTGCCAAGCAGAATTAATATATAATAGCAGCTAGATGATCATCTCTTCAGCTTCAAGTTTCATTTCGTCTGGCATGTTATAATGTTCTGCTTTGTACGTCTTCATGACAAACCTAGCCTCTTGAAACAAATAGCGTAGCACACGAGCCTGCATTCTTAAAATAACCGCGTACCTCATATTGCATGATTAGTCTTCAATCTTCAGCGAATGCAATCAGCCATGCATGCATCTTGCGTAGCTTTTGCTCTCATCGATCCTTTCCCAGTTTTTGAATTCAACATGAGTAATCATGAAATGACAATCTTTGATTCTTCTCAGGTGGATAGCTATGTTAAGATATTTCCGAAAGTCATACATGGTTGGACAACCAGGTACGATGATGAAGATGACGGCGCCGTGAAGTCTGCCGAGGAGGCCCATCAGGACCTGTTACAATGGTTTGTTAAGTATGTCAAGTGATCATACTTCCAGGTCTGGTGATCAGATATATATACGCTAGCTAATAATTGCTTTGCTTGTTACGTACGTACGTACGTAGTCATGGTTTGATATCTCAGTACTATATATACAATTTGAGATGAATAAGTACAGCATGCATGCATGCCATAATATTATTGGACCCAATCAAATGCTTAATTGCTTTTCCAGACTATATTTGAGTCTCGTTTGGTTATACAAATGAGATGAATATATTTTTTTAATATTATTTTTATTTTAAAATTTTAAAATTTAAATTAGTTATTATATTTTATGTGTGAGTAAGAAAAAATTATAATGATTATATAAAATGAAATAAAATGAGATAATTTAATCTATGTAACCAAACCAAGCCATATATATAAGAAAAACTCTATACGCAGCCGGCCTGAGGAACCGCAGAGAAACTGTATCCCAAGTGATAAATTAAAATGACGTCATTTTCATTTTTTTCAAAATTCCCTCTATTTTATCTCCGTATTCTTTCTTCCCACTGAAATCCCCCTTTCTCATTCATCTTCCAAAGCTCCCACGAAATCCCCATTTCCTCCTTCGTCTTCCACCTTCCCACTCAAATCTACCACATGAAACCGACAATAAAACCCTTGATTGCATAGGTGATTGTGACGATGATGATTATACCCAAGTCAATGAGATGAAGACCAGGATCCAAGGTTAATCGTTTGCTTTAGACATGATTGCTCCGATCAAGCTCCTCTCAATTTTGCTTCAATGAAATATCTTGCTCTTTTTTATTTTTATATATTTATTCATACTGTGCTTTTGAAACCCCGCCCCACTGTAATCATAAAATTCACTAAAAAAACAAGAGTAGTCAACAAAAACCTAAATAACCAGAAATGACCCAGATAAGATAACTAAAAATGAGGGAGACAAATGGAAAATGATTTTTGGTTAGATCAGAGAAGTGATGGAAGACCCGATGTTTCCCAAATCATTCCAACCACCAATATTAGTTGCATTCCAATAAAGGAAAGGATTCGACAGTTGATTTGCTCCATTTAATGGTTCTAGCAAGAACCATTCCAATTCAGCCTGTGTTGGCCATTTTCTACTTTCACTTCTTTCATGGCAATCTGATGAGCTTCACTATTACCCACTATTTGCAAGCCTTCAAATGGCGTTGAGCTTTGGAAATGATTGGGTGCACGAGTGTCTTTGATACCACCATTGAAGAAATTTTGTTGTTGAAAGCAAGAGGTAAGCAGGGAAGCGATGGTTAGAGTAGTGGTTAATAGTAGAAACTGGGGAGCTGTATCAATGGAGTTGTATCAAAAGAATTCTGAAATTTTCTAATTAGAGCATCCACATTGACTTGATCAAATAGAAAAGTTAGCTAAAATTTTTATAATTGATGTAAAAAATACCACACATTGGACTGACTAAATTTAAAATAAGATGGACTTTTGCAACAGTAATTGGTTAAAGATGGAGAATCACAATTGATTCACCAAATATTAAAATACTAGTTTTTCACTCCAAGTAAACATTAAAATATTAATTTCTTACTCCAAATAAAAATACTATTTGGTTTGTAATTAAGAAATTTAGATAGAAATTTATATGAGTTTAATCAAATATTTTTTATTATTAGCATTAAATGACTTTTGAAAATATGATTGTATTAATATTAATTTAATTAGAATATAATTATTATTAATATTAAGTTGATAGAATTATAAAATGTGATACAAATAAATTAAATAAATAAATTATTAATTTAATAATATTTTATTATTATATAAAGAGTGAATGGCTAATCTAATGTAGAGATTGAATTTAAATAGAATAGAAAAATGTAAAAAAGTGTGATATTGACTAAATTTTAAAGATGCATTTGACTAAACTAATGAAGATATTCTAAGGGTTTAGTCTAGTAATAGAGGAGTGGTTGGTCCCCTCTTTTTCTTAATCCAATAAATGAAATAAACAACCTGTTGCACTGCGTTCACTACAACAGAAAAGGCTTTTTGCAGCGTTTTTTTTGGTTGCTAATGCCCTATAAAATCGCTGGGAATACACATTACCGTCGCAATTTCGTTCGACGCACGTTCGTCGGCATAGTTTGCTTTTTTTTAGATAAAATCAGCGAAGTCCAGTGTTCGGCGCTAATAGGTACCTTTTTCCAGGGATTTTGTGGCGCCGCAAATGCAACAATTATCGCCGCAATTGCCTGTGCAGATCGCAGTGGTGATGGTTGGAAAAAGATATTTGCGACGGATATTTCCTTCGCATTACGTTCAAACTTCGCCGCTAATAGATGTGGCTTTTTTGTGTCGAAGTCAGAAATCGCCGCAAATATAGTTTCCCAGCGAATTTAGATCGCTGAAAATTCCAATATTTCGCCGCAAATAAGGTTTTCCATCACTCTCTTGGTCGCCGCAAATGCTGCTCCCGTTTTAATTTGGCTTTTCAGGCGTTTGGTTATCGCCGCAATAGGTATTTAGTGACGATTTTGTACTCGACGCAACAGGATATCACAGGCATGGAAACTTGTTGCGGCATTAGTATTTTCGCCACAACAACTATTTTCCCAGCGACATGGATGATTCGACGCATCTGGTTTGCCCAGTATTTTCGTCTGGCACTGGTTCGATGCAATGGAGAATATTTTCAGCGATATTTGTCTCTTTTGACGGTAAAATGGTTGTTGATGAATTGATATTTGAGTCTAAAACTATTCGCTGCAATTGATCATCTATGTCCATTTAATAAAATTGGTCATTTTGAATTGTTCCATCTGCCAAGCACATGAATATATGGATTACTAGTAATTGTTAAATCCACTGCACATAAACTAGTTACTGCTACTCTTGGCTGCATTTTCTGTGCACAACTATAGATTGCAAAATTATATCCCACTCATGCTTATTTAAATAAGCATGATGAGATGCTCCAAATTTGTGGATTTGGAAACAATTACTAGTAATTGTTCTCCAACAATTAGAAGTACTTCTAATTGTTGGAGAACAATTAGGAACCAATACCCCAAATTACAGTTGGGAAACATATGGATTTAATTGGTAGTTAAACAAATTCTGTATTCAAATTCTATAAAATCACAAGTACCTCCCATTACAACCCAATCTTCATACATAATGTATAAATAGAATACATTTCATCAAGTATATGGCTATATATGCACACCCATGCTGTATCTATCTATATATATATCTCATCTCAACACCAACGTGTAGTCTACAAATACACATGTACCATCATCTGCATGCTATAACAGATAAGTGGAAATTCATTCATCATGTAAATAAACCACTGTTTGGGTGCCCCCCAAGTCACTTACATCATGTATTTTTTACTTCCTAAGACACTATATACACCTGTGCAACCAGTGGATAATTAAACATGTACAAAGATGTTTACATTGAGCAAATAGATATATATGTTACCCTATTTCAGTCTTACACAGGACTCAATGAACTGCAGCTATCTCTTCAGTTAAAAGATGCCCTTCGCAGCAACACCTGCTACTCCCTAGCAAAACCCATTGTCCAGCAAAATCCAGCTGAGTACTTCGCCCAACATTTACCCAACATGGGACTGGCATGCTTCTTGTAAAAACCCTAGCACAAACAGAGCAAAAAAATCTGAAATTACATAAAATTTTGTCTGTTCCTCTGTGAAGCATCGATCCACTCGTCACAGTGTGGATCATCAAGATTAAAACTCAGGCATGCATTAGTACATCAAATTTCATATAACTATATACGAAGATACCTTTCTAACAAGTGGCTTTTTAATCTGGTTCTTGACTCTTTTCTTTTTAACTAGTGTTTATGCTTATTTATAGATTATATCCTACTCAATCCCATTATTTTGCCAACTCTAAATCACGGCTGCTGCAATTTAACTGAGCTAGAGTCATCCTTCTTTCTAATTATGTTTAAACTTTTCATAACAAGAATTGTTTTAATTAAATTGGCTACACAACTTAGAGTATATTCCCCTAATACCATATGGTTATATATATATATATATATATAGTGCGTGACTATATATCATTTATATATATATGTATATATATAGTGTAACTTTATGAACTGGTCAGTCATGTATAATGGTATCATTTTGAGACAAATCCCAGCATCTTTGCTAACTTTAGTGTTTGAATATGACCCCAAGAGTATGCTTTTCTACCAAAGTCAAGATCATATTATACGTATTTATACACTTCTCTACAATAGGCTGCATGTATTTGCTATAGATGATATATGCATCATCTACTGTTTTTCTGGACAATATCTACTCCAGAAACTTGCATGTTAAAGACAAGTTTGTATCGAAGCAGCCCATCTCATGACCATAGGTACATATATAAAAGTCCTCTGGCAGAGTAGTGACTGTCACAAATCTAAATATCACATGCAGGATTTTTCATTATACAACACAGTACTAGAACGTTTAAAAATACCCATACAAACTGTTCAACCAGTATCAACTAGACAACCATCCCATACAAGTCGGTTGTATCTAGCATAGCTGTCTATTATATATGTGAAAAAACTTAATTGTTTCAAAATTCTTAATTGTGAAAAGAAAAAGTTGCCCGAAGAAAATCTGGTTGGGATTGGGCCGAAGAGTAACAAGAAGCTAGGCTCTCATCATGTGTCCTTTCCCAAATGATCATCTTAATTCATTAATTATTAACTTTGCCGTTGAAGTGTAGCAAGCTACAGCTAGCGATTATTGATCAAGTCGGTATCATGCAAAGCAATAAGCATGCAATAATGTGTAATCTCTGGTGATTTGAGATCAGTGGAATTAATTAAGTAGTCTAACTAATCTGCATGCAGCATGCCTAGCTAGTAATTTTATATATACTAAGTGTCTTTATTTATTTGAATTAATTAATACTACTCAGGATGTGGACATGAAAGACTATTATTATATATATACATCAACATGATTCATTACACAAGGCCACAATTAAGTTATAGATCATGTGGGCGGCCAAGAACATGATGTACGTACGCACAATGCCATATTCAATTAATAAATTAATACTCCTCGAATTAGTAATTAATTAAATAAGAGTACTATTTACAAATGGCAGGCATGAGGCGTTCCACGTACATTTATTTAACCTACCTAGCGAAGAAATTAACAAAAGCTTCATTATTCCAAAGTACGTACGTAGTGGCGCGGGGAATGTTAATTATTGAATGGCATGCAACACTTTAATACGTGACATGAACTCGTATATACGGAAACTAACTTGAAATAATTTATAAATCTTCATGATGCATATATTTCCTTTGAATTTACAGTACGCATACATGCAGTTCATTTTTTTTTTTTTGTGAAAATGTTATCAAGAAATTAGTATTTGCTACTGTTGGGTCATGACTCACGATAATTTTTTGAAAGAGAAATGTTACAATGTAGTTTCAGTTATATTTTTTTACCTTGCCTCATTGATGCGGTACCAATTTGGTGCCACGTGACTTCTTAAAAAATAAAAAATATATTTAAAATAAAATGGCATCCAAAAACACAAAAGAAAAAGACTAAAACCCTATAATATTCCATCTATCCTTTTTATGATTGTTAGTTCTTTAATAAGTGACGTGTCAATGGGATAAAGTGAACAATATAAAATGGAGAGGCACAATACCATTACTCTTTTTAAAAAAATGTTTTCAGCATCTTAATCTACTACGCTATCTCATATCTACAGTATTTTTAGGAGATTTTTGTTTTCCATTTTTGCCCCCTACGTTTTGTTTGTTTTCCCTTATTGTCCTTCTTAGTTGCTCTATTTAATTCAATTTTAAACCGCACACAACAAAAATCTTCTCTCTCATTGTCGGCTCTCTTCCTCCCAAGTTCTCTCTCTCCATTCAGAATCTCTCTCTTCTCCAGGCTCTTCTACAGCGCTCCTTCCTGATGCAATTTCTTGTGGAATTAAGGTGGTTGCAGATGTGGGGATGATAGTTATGTTTTGCTTGTTAGATTTTTGTTCTTCGGTATGCACTTTTTTTTTTTGTGTTTGACAATTGCTTGGATGTGTGTTTCTTGTTCGCTCTTCACCTGGTATGTTGGATTTGCGATAGCTGAGATCTGTTCCTCTTTCCCGGTTTGTACCTTTCTATCTTTGTGATCCAGTTTTTGCAATTGAGCATATTTATACTAGATTTCTAGAGTAGATCTAGCCTTCAGTTGGGTGAAAGTGTAGGAGATAAAAGAAAGTATAAAATTTCATAAATTATTTGTTTTCTTTCAGTCTATGTAGAAAGGATGGAGATATAAGAGAGCGAGTGATATAGGGAGTAAACGGTCTGAGAGACCAATGCTTGGATGTAAGTTTCTTGTTCATTCTTCTAGGATGTGAGTTTCGTTCTTCATCTGGTTTGTTGGATTTGCGATGGCTGAGATCTGTTTCTCTTTCCCGGTTTGTACCTTTTCATATTTGTGATTCAGTTTTTGCAATTGAGCATATTTATACTGGACTTTTGAAGCAAATCTAGCCTCCACTTGGGTGAAAGAGAGAAAAGAACAGGCACAGATGCTCTTGAATTATTATCACCTAAACTTTTCTTTGCCTAGTTGTACTTAATTATTATTCATAACTTTTCAACGTTGTATAAGCTGGTTGGGACGGCTTGATTGGCCACAAATTAAAGAAATGTGCTTTTTCTTTAAATAATGATGTTGAGACAACAAAGCAAAGGGAAAGTTATTACTTGAAACAAAGCAAAGGATTGATTAGAGAGATCGAATGATTACTTAAAACACATTAAAAAGGGAAAGGGACCTTATTGTAATAACAGGACGTGAACAACCCAATGTTTTGGCTATCCAAACATTAAAGACACCAGTCAAACCGACATAATCTAAAACCACAAGCGGGTTTGATTTAAAAAAAGTTGCAAGCAAATGAAAAAAAGGTTTAAGGCAAAAATAAATAAATAAACTTCCATTTATACGTTTTTAGTCTAAAAAGGTGCTTTTGACTTTAATTATTAAGCTTGACTTTTCACCTTTGATCAAGTATAACTTTATTGAATATTAAGTATAACTTTAAAGCATTTCTATCATCTTACACGCTTCATTTTATTTAATACTTTTAATAAAATCATAATGATGAAAATAACATGTCTCTCTTGTACTATACGACACCAAAGAAAAAAAGGAAAAGAATTTAAAAAGGAAAAAAAAAAGCTTTGTTATATTGGATACTTTTTCTTACCAACAGAAAGAACAAAGTCATCAGTGTGTGTGTTATAAAAAAAGGAGGAATGCAAAATTATCCAATGATGTCTACATAAAGGAAAGGGAAAAGAACAACCTTAACAAAAAGGACAAGTGTATATATTGTATTGATAAATGAAAATAAAAATTATGTTGTGACTACATAAACGGTATGTTGTATAAATGAAGAGATATATAATTGTATTGATATAAACGATATTTGTATAAATGAAGAGATATATAATTGTATTGATATAAACGATATGTTGTATAAATGAAGAGATATATAATTGTATTGATAAACAATATATTGTGACATAATTAGTTCCAAATTTTTCAGCATCAGATTCCAAGCATAAGTAGAGCATTTTAATTTTAGGATAAACATTAAAAATTTAGCCTTGTACCTTTTGCCGCCAATGATAAAGTTATTTCTGATTTGTCCTTTTTATTTGTCTTGCCTACAAACAGGCAATGTCGGCCACACTAATCAGCCTTTAGATTTTTTATCTTTTCTGTGTTTCCTTGACCGAATTACAAATACAAATGTGGATAGATAGATATAGATAATAGGGAATCCTAAGAGTGAGCTGCACAATACCCCATGCAAAGTCACGATGAACGATATTCATATATATATATTTTATATTATTTTATTTTTTGTATCATTTTCTTATAAAGAGGCAAGATATAGATATATAAATATGTGGATTGTGGAGTTGGTAGGACATGCATATAATGATGTAAGTTAAACAAGTTAAGACACAATCATGGATTTTCGAATCAGAAATTAATTCTTTAATTATACTTATGCAAGTTAAACAAGTTAAGACATAATTATGTGTAATCATGAAATATAATTATATTTATGCGCTAATGGGGTTTCGAATCACAAATTATTTCTTTAATTATATTTATGCACTATTATTAATTCTTTAATCGATTAAATTCTTTTATTAAATTAGTATCATCGTTCGGACATTAATTGATTGATAAAAAAAATGATGATTTACATATTCAAACAATTTCAATAGACGTTCGAACGACAAATTACTTTCTCGCGAAAAACCTACCAAGATTAACTTTTTTACATATTAGTTAAAAGACAACTTATAATTATAAAAGAGAATGCCCCATTGTTCACAAGTTAATTTCACTGTTTAGTTGCATTTATTTTTTTGATACAAATT
This sequence comes from Cyclocarya paliurus, assembly GCA_029856935.1. Taxonomy (NCBI): domain Eukaryota; kingdom Viridiplantae; phylum Streptophyta; class Magnoliopsida; order Fagales; family Juglandaceae; genus Cyclocarya; species Cyclocarya paliurus. The sequence continues at coordinate 1,735,385 of JARVXP010000463.1, forward strand.
GTCGATAAGTGTCATAAATTTCGAAGTCCGTCATAAATCAACGAGTCTTTTTTCCTTGATTTGTGCTATAAACCTTAAGCCAATAACGCTTTAGAGCCTCGAGCCCTGATTCGTGCTATAAAGCGTGAGTCAACAAATGCTTTAAAACCTCGAACTTCGCCCTGAGTTACCTTTCGTAAATCCTGCTTTAGAGTCTCGAACTCTGTTGGCCTTATCATGTCTGAGTCATCATGATGAGAGAGAGAGAGAGAGAGAGAGAGAAAGAGAGGTGTGTTTATATAACATGGTTTTAATTAGTACGGAGATAGAGCATTAATTTGTCTTCTTTTGAGTAATTCACATATTTTAATGCAGGGAAGTGATTGATTGTAGCTATGGTAGGACCCAGTTGCTTTTCATTTTGAAGTACTTTCTCATCTTTGGTGAGCTTAACGGCTGGATTATAGCTACGGTAGGAGTTGAAATACCTAAGCATCTCAGGTATAGGGGTCAACAAGTGATAATTTCGAATACCTAAACATCCCAGGCCTAGGGGTCAACAAGTAATAAATCCAAGATAAATGCTTCTACACGTTAGTTAAAAGACAACTTGTAATTATAAAATAGAAGGCCCCATTGTTCACGAGTTAATTCCACTGTTCAGTTGCATTTATTTTTTGGATACAAACTATCGACAAGTGTCGTAAATTTTGAAGTCCAACAAATGTCGTAAATCAAGGAGTCTTTCGTTCTGATTTGTGCTATAAAGATCGAGCTGGTAACACTTTATAGCCTCGAGTTTTGTCCCGAGCCCTGATTTGTGCTGTAAAGTGTGAATCGACAAATGCTTTAGAGCCTCGAGTTCCGCTCCGGGTAAACTTTCGCAGATCCTTGAAGGCTTTGGGTCTATATTTAAAAGACCATTCTCACCCTTCAAAATACACATAGAACAATTCATCTACATTTATCAGATTTCTCACAATCTCTCAAATGGCCGAGCAACATTCTTCTAATAATGTTCCTGATTTGAATCAGGAACTATTTATACCTCAACCACTCATCTTTGATGCTGAGGTAGTCAACGCTATGAAAGGGTCTGAGCTGCATTTTTCGGGCACGACTGATGCTGAGGTTGTTACAGGATTGAGAATACTCAGTGCTCAATATGCTGGCGCTATTACGACTATGGCTCGTAGGTTATTGTCACGGGCTAATGAGGTTGATAAACTTAAAATTCAAAAAAATGAGTTGCAAAAAAAAATTGTCAATAAAAGGAAAAAGAATAAAATATTAAAACGCGAAAATATAGAGTTGAAGAAATATGAGGATCGTATGCCCAAGACGTGCAACCATGCATAGAGAAGCTGGAACGAGAGGGGGTACAAATACAAAGTGAAAAGCAACGATTAATAGTAGAGATTCAGCGTTTACGAGGAACATATGAGTAGTCTACAATTAGTCTCGTTGGTTTAGTTAGATAAAATATGTACCTAGCATTTCCTGTAATCTGATAGTTTGTCTTATTCTCATTTTTATCCCTATAAAATTAGTCTTGAGTTTCATTTCATTTGCATCAACTTTTTTTTGTTCTCTGAAATTCATCTACATTCTCACTTTCTAAGTTTTTTCTTTAATGGCTCAGCAATCTCTTTCCAAAAATCTCCTTTTTCATCATGTGGGGTATTCTTCACCTTGGTCACCAATTGGTTCTACATCCACTATAGGTGCCATGCAGCATGAGAATGATCTGACTAATAAGTCAGATGATGACGTCATTTATGAACTGGTGAGTCTTGGTACTCGATACTAATCAGGCATAGTTGGATTTTCCCGGCGATTGCAGTCCAGAATTCGTGAGGTTGAAAAGGTTAACGAGAAGATTTATGAACTTCAACTACTTGTTCATGAATCTAACAAACAAATAGGAGATTTAAAGCACGAGAATAAGAATTTAAAATCTTTACTTGTTTTTTTATTTCGACTTCCTACTCCTTTAGATAAGGATGACATGTTGATTTATGAAGAACAAAAGCGCTTGAAAAATGAGGCTAAAAGTCTCAAATTTTTGTAAGTCGTTTGAAATTATGAAATAAAAATATTTTCATGCATGCATCATTCCTATTTATCTTTAAGCTGTGTATACTCATTTTATCTCTCACCTAAGATATGAAAAATTAGTTCAAACAACTGAGTAGTAAATTTTTTTTTTCCGCTCAACTAGGCAACGTGTTCCTCCAGGAGTTGTTGAATCGACACTGATAATGCAAAAAAGGGAGTTAAAGTATCTGCGTCAAGTAGAAAGAAAAATTCGTAAAATTTGGAACTCGTGAAACCTTGAACCCGACAAAATACCGCAAAACCTGGAGCTGCCTAGGTCTCAACAGATGCTATAAAATTGGAGCTGTCTGAATTCGCAGAAATAAAGCGGTAAAGCCTCAAGCCTTTGAACCAGGATCCTCAACAAAATTAAAATTAAAGATAGAGTGGAGGGATATGGATCGTCAACAAAATCTTAATCATGTAAGTATGAAATGCTTTGGTGACAATTTTATGCGTTCATTTGCCAGCCAAGTAATTTGGTCCGATAATATTTTGGATTTTAATCAGGAACCATTTAAATGGGAGGAAAATGCCAGTTCAATGGGAGACGTTGACTGGGAGGAAGACGTTAGTTCTCGTACTTCTCTGCCTCATTCGGAGGCAGTTATAAAGACGACAAAGCGTCTGAGAAGAATATTGGCTCCAGTAAGGCTCATTTTTCCTTTCATCTATTTTTTTTATTGCATGTGCTTTGTTCGACATGCATCAAATTCTAACTTTATTGTGCTTATGTAGAACATTGATTCTCTGGCGTCTTGGATCGTGGAGAGTAGGACTAGCTTGGAGTAGGTTGACGGTTACGCCCGGTCCTTAGAGGCTAACCTTGATTCTCTTCGTGAAGAATCATCCAGCCTTCGGTCTGAACTTCTCCGTGATGAGAGTCTCCACGCCCGGGACAGTTTTGCTTTGCATGTGACTGATTTGGAGAGGGCTAATACTCGGGCAGAGGTTCTGCATCTTCAAGGGATGTTGGAATCCTCTGAACGCTCGCGAGTTGATGCTGAGAGGAAGTTCAAAGAGACAGCCGCTGCTTTGGCTTCCTCTGAGAAAGAGCGCGAGAGGGTGGCCAAGGAGTTGGCTAAAAAGAAAGAGGGGTTCTGGAAAGAGTATCATGAAAAAGACACCAGGATCAGTGAGCTACAAGGGGAGTTGGTTGAAACTCGGGCCACTTTTGAGAGTTATAAGAAAGAGCGTGCTGATATTGACACTCGCCAAGATAAGAATATGGCGAGTTTATTGAGGATGTCTCGGAAGTTGAACGAGTCAAGAGAGGCGCAAGGAAGATTAGATGCTGAGCTAATTGCTGCGAACAACGAGATTGTTCGCCTGCATCCCCAACTCTCCGCCACTCGAACTGTCCGGGATAAAGCCTTTGCATTTGGATATGGTGCAGGGTTGGTGCATTTGAAAATGCACCTGCTGGCCAACCCTCAGGATGACCTGAGGAGTCTCAACTTGAAAAATTTTCAGCCTGACACCGACACTTGTCAATATGCTGATTCTATAGGTCGGGATATAATGCCAGATGCTTTCCTAAATGAAGACTGTACATAGCATTATTCTAAATTTGAAAATAAATTGATTACTTTTAAATTGGCTACTTGAATTGGTTACTTTTGAATTAGATAATAAAACAAAATATAATAATTTGTGTGAACTTTGAAGTCAAACTAGGCAAAGTAATCACTGCCTCTTGCTGCAATTACTTAAATTTATTGCGGTTGCAATTCACATTAAATCACCTCGAGACATAAATACAGCATATGGACCAACAAACATCCAAAAAATACTTCTTATTGATCAGAGGTAAAATTTATTATAAATTGTTTGTCTTATTATAAAATTTTAGATTTAATTTTTGTTCATTTTATTTATTGACACTAAATCTCTACATGATCTTACTTAAGTGTTATAGTCTAAACCCATATGGTTAACAATGTGGGATCGGTATCATGTGACATAATTAAATCTTAGCTTCATTAATCAAAATCATGGAACAAAGCTTTACAGTCGTCTTAGATAAAATACAGTACTCCAGCAGATTGATTTAGTCAAATAAGTTTGCTAGGAGTGAGATAAATGCGGGTGGCCCTTACAAAAACTTTAATGCTTGTCAATCAGCCCTAACAATAACTTTAATCCTTGGTCATCATCATTTTGTCCAAAGTGACGGATTCATAATATATTTAAATCTTAGCATCTTTCTCAATGCAATGAAAGCATCTTTATTATATATTTTAATTTGTTTACTTTTTTTAAATGGAATGTAAATATGATATTTACGTAAATATAATAAAAGCATTGGATTCTTTAAAGAAATGTGTTTTTTATTTAAATAATTCGATTGTAGTGATGGAAGAATTGATTAGTAAAGATCAAATGATATTGAATGGACAATATATACTACTTCTTTATAATGATATATACAAAAGTAAAATGATTAGCTGTGGCACATAGAATTTTTGTTTGAAATAGTTGGACTAACTTGGTCGTTATGCCTTGAAGAGAACAAAATCTTTTTAACGATCCAATTAAATGTAGCCAGCTAAAGTAAATAAACGTTGGCTCATTAATTTTCATCATAAATATGCATGCTTTAGTAATATTATATAATTAATTTAATATTATAAGGGATGATTAATGTTTATAAACAGTGCAAATCATCATTATCTTTCCTTTTATCAAGATTAATATCAAATTTCATGCTTCTAACTTTAATTGATATAAAAGATGACCTCTTTATCGGGATTATGAATCATATTTGAATAAGAATCATGTAATGATGAAAACATGTGGTCAGAAAGAAAAGCTTAGGGGTCGGCAAGGAGAGCTGAACGACACATATGCTTCATCTCATCATCGCCAAAGTTCAAGTTTATCTAATTAATTAACCCACCACAGAATATTGAAAAGAAACTACTTTTTGGTATATATTATTTTCATCTCTCCTACCTTTAATAAAGATAATATGAGTTGAATTCGTGAATGGAATGTAAATATGAGATTTACGTAAATATCATAAAGGCATTAATCATGTAATGATGAAAACATGGGGTCAGAAAGAAAAGCTTAGGGGTCGACACATATACTTCATCTCATCATCGCCAAAGTTCAAGTTTATTTAATTAATTAACCCACCACAAAATATTGAAAAGAAATATTTTTTAGTACATATTATTGTCATCTCTCCTGCCTTTAATAAAGGTAATATGAATTGAATTCATGAATGGAATGTAAATATGAAATTTACGTAAATATCATAAAGATATTGGATTCTCTAAAGAAATGTGTTCTTCTTTAAATAATTCGATTGTAGCGGAAGAATGATTGATTAAAAAAGATCAAATGATATTGAGACAACAAAACAAGTTTACTTAGCCGAAGATTCTCCTCCATGTAATTTTTAAAATTTATTTATTTACTTAAAATACATAAAAAAATGGAAAGGTGAAAGCAAAATAACATATATATCTATCTATCCTAAAATTCAAATGCTTTACTTATGCCTAGAATCCGATGCCAAAAAATTAGAATATGTCACAATATTTAATGCAAATTATCATGCGAGGCATAGGAGTGGGAATAAGGAGACATTTGAGGTGATGTTGGATAAAACAAAAGGAAGATGTGATTGTCTCTTTCACGTTCTTGACCTTTGAAATTTTAATAATATAAGAATAGGAGTGGGAATATAGTGACATTTGAGCTGTTGGATAAAGCAAAATGAAGATATGATTGCCCCTTTCACGTTCTTGACTTGTGGAATTTTAGTTTTTTTTATGGGAAATTATTGTTTACTTGATATTGAATAGTATTACAGCCAGGTGGCTTCGATTAACAAAAAAGCAATGATTTTGTCAGCTTTTAATTCCTTTTCCTTTTAGACCAAATGATCCATCCAAGCCGTATGAAAAGGGTTGCAAGTCCCTTCCACTAATTTCAGAATCCTCCTCAATAATTTATAGACAATTTACTCTCTCACTAATGATGACATTTAGAATTTAAGGTGACATTTATAAAGTAATTTGACAATAAGTGTTTGAACCAGTCAAGGGGTGGATCTATGATTCTATACACATTCTATTGCAAAGGTTCAGAAGCCTATGACCATGATTCGCTGTTGAAAACATGCATAATTTTCTCTAACTCGTGCCCTCTCACTTTGAAAATGTCGTGGCCTTGGGGTTTGGAACTTAGCGGATTGTTCACAAGTTACAGATTAGAGTAGGCCCGGCAAGTGAAAATATACAATTTCCAAAAGCTTGACTGAGAAGAGGAAGGAAGACTTCTTTATTAAGAAATGATTTATACAAACTTAAATTAGACAAATTTTATACAAGCTCTCGTAAAAGAATAGACTTTATATTAAAAAATATAAAAAAAATTATTTTTTATTAGTAGGACGTATCTTTTTATAAAAAATTTGTATGAGAGTCGATTTAGGACTTATATTTAGCATTACACTTACTATAATTGATTCTAATTTCCAAAATCTGCCTTTCACCTTAGGTGGAATAGCTATGGGCAATCTTACGTTTCCCAACTCATGTTTGACGACTTTTTAATTTTCTAATCTTATTTTGATGGCACATATGGATCATTTATTTTAATATTTAAAGAAGTATCATTCAATAAAAAATAAATTGTCCTCCATTTCATATAAAGAAGTAAAATAGTTATAAAAAAAATTGTAAGTGGATTATTTTCTTTATTTTTATTCTTTGAGAAATAAAAATTATACTTTTTTATTTTGTAAATTTTAATTTTATAATCAAATTTATCTCATTTTATCTCATCTAATAATTATAACTTTCTCAAATTTCAATACAAAATAAATAAACAATTCAATTTTTTTAAATTTTAAAATAAAAATAATATTAAAAAATATATTCTAACAATACTTTATTTAATTTTTTAACTTTAATCTAACTTTATCTCATTTCAGAACTTGGCTAAGAATTTGACTAAGAATTTAAACCCTCTCTTTAGATGATAAAATAGTGATGATTGTGAGTGGACTAGCTCTGTGACAAATAGTGATGATTAGATGACAAAATAGTCATGCCTTAACCAGAACTTTCCACCAAGACAATTCATACAAATTATAAGCATGTCGGTGGCTTGGGACAGCCATCTCCTGATGCTAATCGACTATGTTCCTTGGATCCTTGACCAGTATGAGTTGCTCATTTTGTTGAATAAGCCATTATCTTTTTGATTTCCTCTTTTAAAGGCATATAAACCAAGTCATAAATAAATAAATCATTTAATTAAAATTTTGAAAAATACGGTACATTCATTTATATAATTAAAAATGATATTTTTTTTTTTCAAATTAGAACACAATATTTCTTATTAATTTATGTTGTTTTTTTTTGTCCCTATTCGTCCTTGTCGTAAAATCATTTGGTAATAAAGGAAAAGAATTTAAAAAGAAAAAAACAGCTTCGATTTATTTGATATAATATCAATTTTTATAATATTGAGTTTATTTTTAATTAAATTACATGATGTTGATTAAATTTATTTACATCTAAATTATATAAGAAAGTCATGTTTTGTTATTCTTAATGCATATTCAAATAGTAAAAAGAAAACAATAACTAAATAAGAAAACAATAACTAAATAATAAAACAATAGTAAAAAGCAAGTCATTACTGAAATGTTCAAAAAAAATGACATAAAAAACTTTTCCAAATATCGTAACACGCCTCTTGCAATTTTCATAAAGGATATGTCACATAGTTGACAGCTCGAGTTCCTAGCTGACCTAGCATTGTTCAGCCCCTTGGAATGTAATCCATTGCATTTACATCGAGAAATGGAACGAGTTATTAGGCCGACACATTTGTCACGCATGCATAAACATCACTATGTGTATAAGTGTTTGTTCCTTTTTGTTAAAGTCGACCCAAATGTTAGATAATAAAACAAAATATAATAATTTGTATGAACTTTGAAGTCAAACTAGGCAAAGTAATCACTGCCTCTTGCTGCTCATCTTCGTCTATATATGCTTGTACTTTTTAGGAAACAAACTGATCACAAGCTAGCAAAAAATTAAATCGACACTCTGAACTCCTCAATTGACACTACGTCTTTGGTACTAGATCGGTAAGGTGATGAACCAATTTATATATAATTGAATTATTATAATATTTTGCCCTTTTTTTTCTAAGGTTCTTATTCTTGATTTTTCTTAAGTTGATTGCTACTATTTATCAAGGGTTCGTGTTTTGCCTGCAATTTTTTACTTTCAAATGAACTCACAGCTCTACTTTCATTATTTGTAGTTGTCGAGCATATGTGGATGTGGATGAGGGTACAGGACAACTAGCAGCAGTTTTATTTGGTCCAATTGCAGAGCTTGCTCTAGGCTACACAGCAGCAGACCTTATGGAACATACTGGTGAGGTAATCAACTTTTTTAATTCAGACTTTCATGTATCCTCATGCCCATAAATCTCATTTTCACGCTTCTTTTCAAGAAAAATCAAGAGATGATCAACAAATTATTACCAAAATATGAACTCTATTCCATATTTTGTGGGAATGGTTATATATTTCTTACATTTTTTAAAGATGTTGATGGCAACAAAACATTAACTACACCAATTATATTTATTTACAAGTTTAGGTGCTTATTAAATATTTTATTTTTGAATTAATTATGCAAACACTCAAAATTCAATCCATTCAGGAGCATTTGCCATATTTGCAAGATATGGCAGCGAGAACTTCTGAAAGACAATAGACCATGCAACTTACTACAAACATGGACCAGTGGAGGCAACAACGCAACAAAAAATTCAATGTCCTTTCCATTCATACTGCAGATGATATAACAACATAACTCTTCGATGTATGCATCACCTTAACTATATAACAGCTATTTTGATTGTCCCAAAAAATTAGTTGCATCGTACCTATGTTTAGTTAGAATATATTTGGAGGTAATTTTGGATTGAAAAGATGAAAATGTGTGATCAATGTTTAGTGGATTGAATCTATAGCAAGATGGTTTGCCGAAGAGGTGACTTGTTAATAAGAAAAAAACATAGAAAACATTCAACTAGGCAAACGTGCCTAGGCACGTAACATCTTTTACTAGTGTGTATATATATATATATATATATATATATATATATATATATATCTATTTTATGAATAAAAGCGGCCATTCAAAAATCTACAATAAAATTTTGACAACATTTTTATTTCATATTTATCCTTTTGTTTTGGTTGTTTTCCTTTCGTATCCTTCTATTCTTTTAATTTAGACTACACAAATTATAGACAACACTAATAATATTTATTCCCTTCTTCTTACATCACTTTCTTACAAAACTCTCTCTCTCCTAACACTCCATCTTCTAAATATCTCTAACTTTCTCTCTTTCTTATTTTCTCTGTTATTGAATTATGCAACCCCTCTTTCTCTCGTGTCGTTGAAGTTGATTTGAGGATTGTAAGTTTTTTTTTTCATATTTTGATCTTGATTTGAAGATTGCAGTTTTTTTTCTGCAAGTTGTTTTCGACGTAGTCTTCACAAAAACATGCAGACATCACTATGATGAACTCGTTGATTAGGATCGGAGGCGTGGAGGGAGAGTGGATTAAAAGGGGTGACCGCTCTTATCCAAGCCTCTTTGCATCAATTAAGGAGAAGAGTCACTTTCCATCCCGCATCGAGTCGGCTCTGGATCATGTTCAAGGTGGAAGATCTCTGACATTCTTTATAGAAGAAGAAGTTAAGGATGAGATACGGGTGTGAGGATTGGGGAAAGGCTCGTCGTCGCAAGTGCGTGAGGTGGAAACGAGCTTCAGCATGTACACGATGTAGGTGGCAGAAACGAAGAGGATGAGCCAGACCAGAAATTTGTGCAAAGCTCTGGATTGTTGACCCGACCCGACAATGGGGTTCCCCCGGAGGGGCTTCTCATCGGTTCCCAAATCAGCTTCTCTGAATCCTTCTACGCCCCTTTCATCCTCGAAACCTCTCTATTCTCAACTTTCTGGGGTTTATAAATCTGAATGCAAACAAAAAATCACAGCTTTAACAAAAAAAAAAGTGTTAGATTTTGAAGCGATCATAAGATCTCTTTGAATTAGTTTTACAATGGAGCTCGAACTCTATTACTTTTTGAAAAATGGAAACCAGTGGAGAACAAGAAATCTCCAAGAGGAGAAAATGGAGATGAAGTGAGACGGAAGTTGAAGAGCAGGGGGGAGAAAATGGGGAAGCTCGAATATTTTCCCATCAATTGCGACCAGGTGCTTGTGGGTCCAACAACTCCAATATTACTATTAGGTCATGGGTGACGTTCATAGGCAGACCCCATAATGGCAAAGATTAGGATATGTTTGGAAAATGTGTTTTAGCAAAAATTCTCATCTTCATCTCATTTCATTTCTACATTTTTTCAAATTTCTATACAAAATATAATAAATAATTCAACTTTTTCAAATTTTAATATAACTTTTTCAAATTCCAATTCAACTTTTTCAAATCTCAAAATTAAAAAATAATATTTTAAACTTTAAAACAAAACACAAAATTCTCATCTCATCTCCAAACCTATCCTAAGAGCAGGTTTGGATGTTGAGAATTTTTAAAAATTCTCATCTCAACTCAACTCATCATTACACTTTTTTTAAATTTTTATATAAAATATAATAAAAAATTCAACTTTTTTAAATTCCAATACAACTTTTTCAAATCTTAATTCAATTTTTTCAAATCTCAAAATTAAAAAATAATATTTTAAATTTTAAAACAAAACACAAAATTCTCATCTCAACTCCCAAACCACCCCTAGGCTTCGTTTGGTTTTCAAATCAAACTCATCTCATCTCACTCATCATTACAATTTTTTTAAATTTCAATATAAAATATAATAAACAATTCAATTTTTTCAAATTTTAAAATAATAATAATATTAACCAATAATATTATAATAATATTTTATCATTTAAACTCAACTCAACTCAACTCACTTCAACATCCAAACGCATCTTAAATAAAATATGTTATCCCTCTATTTAACCAGTATGAAAGAAACAAATAAAGTCTAACCACATATAAATCCGCATAAAAAGGTGTAGATAAAGAAAATCTTTTCCACCACCATCATCATGTAATGGCTAATTAATACTATATCAGTACTACTTTTCCTCATAATTAATTTTAAAATAATGGTTATATATAATAATAAAAGTAGTGGATTGAATTTTCATTTTATGAATATTAGATTATGAGAGATGATAGCCTTTGTTATTGTCAAGTGACATAATAAAAGTGGTTGTCTATTTGAGTTTGTTTCTGTTTTGTTTGTATGCTTTTGTAAAAAAAAAAAAATTGTGAATTTGCTTGTGAACTTGTTTTGAGTGATGGGGAAGAATGTGAATAACAAATAAAGCCAAAAGGCAACACAAAAAACTTGTCTGCAAGTTTTTTGTTCACTGTTGGAGTAAAATTAGATTAGAAACTTAAAATTTCATATATTTTCTAATGCCTACCGGACAAGCACCCAACCCTCTCGGCTTTTAGTTCAAAAAATTTTACCAAACACCAATTACTCACACACAATAATTAAATATCAAACTTGATTTGACACCTATCACTTCTTTTCTTTTTTTAAACAACACTTATCATTTCAATTGCATTAATCTAAGCAATGTTAGATATGACATACTTTAAAGTAAACAGTGATAGATTAGATAAATAGACTTTACAATAGAATCATATAATTATGTAAACAGTGATATATTAGATAAATAGACTTTACAATAGAATCATATAATTATGAGTAATTCTTATCTGCAGTATCGGATGTCCATGTAAATTGAGTGCATGACTTTTATCAAATTATCTATATATTTTTAGTTTAAATTAATTACTAAAATTTTTTTATAACGTAAGATCAATTTCACATTATTATCGGCCACCTTAGACCACATTATTATTGCCAGCCAACCATCCATCCTTAGACATGGTCCCTCCATTGCTCGTTAATTTTATCCAATATTTTATTAATGATTATCCCATAACATTTAAAATCATATTTATTGCATGCAATACCCGTGGCATTGAAAAGAGAGGAAAGACTAAAGAATTTCTTGTAATTAAAGTAGGAGCATCATTATTGCCTAGACACGTAGTCTATATAACTTTAAATTATTGCCTAGTCTCAACTTACATATAACTTTTAGACTAGGCAATAATTCAAAGTTATATAGACTACGTGCCTAGGCAATAATGATGCTCCTACTTTAATTGTAAGAAACTCTTTAGTCTTTCCCCTCTTTTTAATGCCACGAGTACTGCATGCAATAAACATGATTTTAAATGCTATGGGATAAGCATTACTAAAATATTGGATAAAATTAACGAGTAATTCATGTGCATCATGAATTGATTTTAACACAAAAATCAAACATAAAAAGAGGGGAAAGTTTTGAATTATATTATTAGAATTGAGTTGAAATGCTTTTCCTATCCATATCGTACTTTTGGGATATATGGGATTCTCACTTCAGGTAGACTCTCTCACTCTAGGAAAAAATGTATAATAGTCGACTTTTTTAATTAATAATTATTTTCTATTATTTTCGTGTTTTTCTTTTTGATTGAATGCTAGCCCCTCCAGATTTTCTTGCCTGGCAATTAGTTAGTAGCTGGGTATTCTTCCAAACACATCATTATTGTCCATTTCCTATTCATTTATATCGATAGGCTCTTTTATAAGGAGAAGAATAAGTAGAGATATATTATATTGGTTAATCAAAAGCTAAATGAGTGGTCCTCTAATTAAGTAGTTAGGAGAAACGCTATACTCAAATAATAATAATTGGTTGATTGAGTGGTTCATTTGGATGGATACAAATAATGATATCACGAGTTGAAAAGAATGTATTGAGATTATGAAGAAGCACTTTTTAAGTATTCTGTTTATATGATGAAAAAAACGTATTGAGTTAAAATTAAGTGATAAAAGAATTATTTGAAAGAGTGAATATTTTATTTATATTTGGTCCATCAATTTATTTTTTATTTGAATTATCAAGCGATTTATTTAATTTATGGGATGAATATATTAGATATAAATATATTTTTATCAATATAATTTTTCTTAATATTAGAAATAAATATAATTTTTTAAAATATTTAAATATTTGATTTTATTTGTATTTAAACGGTATTTTGTTTTAAATGTTATTGAATATTAAGAAATCAATCGCTTTTAACGGGGCTCGAGGCAACTCCGGATTTCGTGGTGTTTGTCGGTTTTGGATTTCGCAGGTTTTTTCCTCCTCGTGCCAGATATTAAAGAATCGATTAGATATGTTAAAGCATGATTGTGTTTTTATATAATGGAATCTCATCTAACACTATGTTACGGCATATATGGTCATGTGAAGGCCAGAAAGCGTACGTACATGAACTTTTTTTTGCTTCTTTTTTCTTTTTATGCCAATTTCTTTTCATGCATAAATTAAAGTCGATCGTTGTTTGTGTAAACATAAACAAACGGAAAGCATTCGGCAAAAGAGAAAAAAGAAACCAAGCAAACGGAAGGCAGTCTTCACGAGTTGATCAATCATATATCCAACCAAAGGTGTCATGATGACCACTAATTAATATTTATCTTTTGGATAAAAGTGATGTCTCGATTATGCCGGAAATTAACAGTAATATATCAAAGCCTTTATGCCTTATTTACTCTTATTAATCATATTTCTTCTTTTAGCCGCATGCCTTTCAAATAGAGTCTATGATCTAGAAAGAAAATAAAAGAATAAATTTTATTTGATTTAAAAAATGATCAAAAGTAATGATGATGAAAGTATTAGCAGAGATGAAAGTGATGATGATCAAACGACTTCAACAAAATAAAAAAAGACACAACAAATATATTAAAAATACCAAAAATATACATTTAGTAATTTTTTTCAATGTTTTAAAAATATTTAAATATATTAAAAAAATATGAAAAGAAAAATGAAAAAAAATATGAAAAGTAATGATGATGAAAGTGTTAGTAGAGATAAAAGTAGTGATGATCCATTTATTGGGGTACATAATGCATATAAAAAGAGGGTAGTGATAGTCCAACAAATGTTGTAAATCAACGAGTCTTTCATCTATGATTTGTGTTATAAAGATCGAGTCGACAACGCTTTAGAGCCTCGAGCTCTGCGCCGAGCCCTAATTCGTGCTGTAAAGCGTGAGTAGACAAATGCTTTAGAGCTTTGAGCTCTGCCCCAGGTAAGTTTTCACAGATCCTTGAAGGCTCTAGGTCTATATTTAAAAGACCATTCTCAGCCTTCAAAATACACATAGAACAAATCCTCTGCATTTATCACATTTATCACAATCTCTCAAATGGCCGAGCAACATTCTTCTAATAATATTCGATTTGAATCAGAAACCATTTATGCCTTAACCACTCATCTTTAATCCTAAGGCCGTCAACGCCATGATAGGGTCTGAGATGTATTTTTCTATCAGGATTGATGCTAAAGTTGTTGCAGGAACGAGAATACTTAGTGTTTAATATGTTGGCGCTATTACGACCATGTCTCATAGGTTATTGTCACGGGTTAGTGAGGTTGATCAGCTTAAAATTCAAATAAATGAGTTGCAACAAAAACTTGTCAATAAAAGGAAAAAGAATAAAATATTAAAACGTGAAAATAAGGAGTTGAAGAAATATGTGGACCGTATGCCCAAGACATGCAACCATGCATAGAGGAGCTGGAACGAGAGGGGGTACAAATACAAAGTGAACAGCAAGGGTTAATAGTAGATATTCAGCGTTTATGAGAAACATAGGAGTAGTCTACAGTTAATCTCGCTGGTTTAGCTAAATAAAATATGTACCTAGCATATCTTGTAATATGATAGCTTGTCTTATTCTCATTTTCATTCCTATAAAATTAGTTTTGAGTTTCATTTCATTTGTATCAACTATTTTTTATTCTCTGAAATCCATCTACATTCTCACTTTCTAAGTTTTTCTTTTATGGCTCAGCAATTTTTTTCCAAAAATCCCATTTTTCATCATATGGGGCATTCTCCATCTTGGTCACTAATTATTTCTACATCCACCATAGGTGCCACGCAGCATGAGAATGATCTGACTAACAAATCAAATGATGACGTCATTTATGAACTGGTGAGTCTCGGCACTCGATACTCATCAAGCATAGTTGGATTTTCACGGCGATTGCAGTCCAGAACTCGTGAAGTTGAAAAGTTTAACGAGAAGATTTATGAACTTCAACAACTTGTTCATGAATCTAACAAAAAAATATGAGACTTAAAGCAGGAGAATAAGAATTTAAAATCCTTACTTGTCTCTTCATTTCGATTTCATGCTCTTTTAGATAAGGATAACATGTTGATTTATGAAGAACAAGAGCGCTTGAAAAGTAAAGCTAAAACTCTCAAGTTTTTGTAAGTCGTTTGAGATTATGAAATAAAAATATTTTTATGCATGCATCATTCCTGTTTATCTCTAAACTATGTATACTCATTTTATCTCTCACCCAAGACATGAAAAATCAGTTCAAACCGTATAAATAAAATTCAAACAACTGAGTAGTAAATTTTTTTTTCGCTCAACTAGGCAACGTGTTTCTCCAGGAGTTGTTGAATCGACACCGATGATGCAAAAAAGGGAGTTAAAGTACCTGTGTTGAGCAAAAAGAAAAAACAGTAAAATTTGGAACCCGTGAAACCTAGAATACGACAAAATACCACAAAACCTGGAGCTGCCTGGGTCCTAACAGATGCTATAAAATTGGAGCCTTCTGAATTCATAAAAATAAAATTGTAGAGCCTCGAGCTTTTGAATCAGAATCCTCAACAAAATTAAAATTAAAGATAGAGTGGAGGGATATAGATCCTTAACAGGCTGAAACCAGTTCAATGGGAGACGTTGACTGCGAGGAAGATGCCGGTCCCTGTACTTCTCTGCCTCCGAAGGAGGCAGTCGTAGAGATGACAAAGCGCCTGAGGAGAATGTTAGCTCCAATAAGGCTCCTTTTTCCTATCATCTATTTTTGTTTGCATGTGCTTTGTTAGATGTGTGTTATATTCTAACTTTATCATGCTTGTGTAGAATGTTGATGCTTTGGCGTCTTGGACCGTGGAGGGTAGTGCCAGTCTGGAGCAGGCTGATGGCTACGCTTGATCCTTGGAGGCTGACCTTGATTCTCTTCGTGAGGAATCATCCAGCCTTCAGTCTGAACTTCTCTGTGTTGAGAGTCTCCACGCCCGGGACAGCTTTGCTTTGCATGTGGCTGAGCTGGAGAGAGCTACCACTCGGACAAAGGTCTTGCGTCTTCAAGGGATGTTGGACTCCTCTGAGCGCTCCCGGGTTGATGCTGAGAGGAAATCCAAGGAGGCAGCCACTGCTTTGGCTTCCTCTGAGAAAGAGCGTGAAAGGGTGGCCGAGGAGTTGGCTAAAATGAAAAAGGCGTTCTAGAAGGAGCGTCATGAGAAGGACAACAAGATCAACGAGTTGTAGGGGGAGTTGGTTGAGGCTCGGGCCACCTTTAATAGGTATAAGAAGGAGCGTGCTGATGTTGACGCTCGCCAGGATAAGAATATGACGAGTTTGTTGAAAATGTCTCTGGAGGTGAATGCGTTGAGGGAGGCGCGAAGAAGATTAGATGTTGAGCTAAATGCTGCGAACAACGAGATTGTCCGCCTGCATCCCCAACTCTCGGTTGTCCGAACTGTTCGGGATAGGGCCTTTGCATATGGGTATGGTGCTGGGTTGGCACGTTTGAAGATGCACCTACTGGCCAACCCTCAGGCTGACCTAAGGAGTCTCAACTTGACAAACTTTCAACCTGACACCAACGCTTGTCAATATGCTGATTCAATGGGTCGGGACATAATGCCAAACGCTTTCCCTCGTCCTTCACCTCCACATCAACAGTTATGATTATGTAATAACAGTTTATTCTTTTAGTTTTTATCTGCTTGTGGAAATTCTGTAATTTAGAGACGTGTCTTGTTAATTAGAAAAAAAATATAAAAAAACATTCAAATGGGCATACGTGCCTAGGCACGTAACATCTTCTATTAATATATATAAATATATATATATATATATATATATATATATATATATTTCAACAAAATACCATAATATTGCCATACCACCCGTTTAAAAAATTTTGATTTTCATGTTACTTTTTTTTATTACATTTTCATGAAATAAAATATTAAAATTTTGTTGCCAACAAGAAACCATGACCTTGTCCAAGACGTTTCCAAATAAAAGTTAATTAAAAAGAATACAGTTCTTAATAAATAGAATAGATTTTATAAAAAAAAA
Source organism: Cyclocarya paliurus (assembly GCA_029856935.1). NCBI lineage: Eukaryota > Viridiplantae > Streptophyta > Magnoliopsida > Fagales > Juglandaceae > Cyclocarya > Cyclocarya paliurus. Next base: position 1,752,818 of record JARVXP010000463.1, read on the forward strand.
AAATTAGAAAACAAATACAAAGTTGATCGAGACTGAGCGAAACGACAATGAGCTGCTGCTGTTGCTCCTTTTTTTCAGTTGTATCCCAAATTTGATTGAGATTGAATGAACTTCTAGTTTTTGAGTCCTAGACAAGATTTAATACTTCCCTTTTCATTCTTCTTTTTTTTTTTTTTTTTTTTATCTCTTTTTCCAAGTAATGCGAATCTTATGCTTAAAGAATAATGATATTTTGTCCACTCAAATTGTCTCCTTATCTTGACACCTTATATATTTTATTTTATTTTTAATTTTTTTTTTAGTTAATAATTAAGGAAGTAACTATTAGTATATATTTTTAAAAATATTTTCAAATACTAAAAAAAATGAATAAAAAAAAATAAAAAAATGATTTTGACCTAGCTATAAATTGCATGCACTAGAGTAGCACCGCTTTATGCCTCAATGATAGTCCTTTTCCTTTCTTTCTAACCTCATCGAAATTCTATATAAGGTTGAACTTCCGTACTTCCATGTATGTTTTTAAAGCAAATAGTTCAAGTTGATCATTAATGGATGAGAAATGATGAGTATAAATTCTAATACACAATTCTTGCAAGTTGATCATTCTAGAAAAAAAAAAAAAAAGTAGATCTCCAAAAAACACGGATCCATACAAAAAATTGTTATTTGAAAATTGTAAGCTGCATAAGAGCATTCTCATCTCACTCTCCATAAATTTTTTTATAATTTAACTAAAAATCACATTCTCTAAAATTTTACTTATTTTTAAAAAACTTCCTACATTTCATTCCCTATCATTTTTTTATTCTATTAAAATAATATTTCTCAATTTTTTTATTACTTTTTTCTCTCATTTCCATTTAGAAACTTAATTACTCAATATTTTTTCTTATGTTTTGAACTATTACTCTAGTGAATATTTTAAACAAAAATTTAAATTATTTTTTTGCAAGTATGATAATATTTTTTAATTAATTTTTATATTTTAGTAATTATTTAAATTATTTTTAAAAGTATTATTTAAAATTATAATAAATATGAGTATGAAAGAAAGTGTAGATGATTGGAAGAATAATTTATTTTATTTATTAGAATAAAATATTGATAAAAGATAATTTAGGGTATGAATATTGATTTCCTATATTTGAGAAATCACTCTTTATCCCCTAAACTTTTTCCTAAAATAAGAATTCAGATATAAGAGAGATTTTAACTAAAACCGTAAAATGAGTCTCAAATTATAGGAAAAACAGTGTTATGAGACACCGGTTGTGAATGCTCTTAGAGCATCTCCATCCGCAACCTTAAAACTAATCCTTAGTCAAATTATAGGAAAAAAAACATGAAAAGTGAAGAAAACTCATCTACATATGGTTCCCTAAATTTTTTTTTTTATTCCTAATTTATATTTTAATAGAATATAAAGAAAAAAATATAAAGGAAAGTGAGAGAAAAATAATAAATAAATAATAGAGAAAGATTATTTTAATAGAATAGATAAATAATAGGAAATGCAATGTAGGAGGTTTTTGAAATATTAGTAAAATTTAAGAGAAAATTATAAGAATTGTGATTTCTAGCTAAGTTTTAAGAAATATATAGAGAACTGGATGAGAATGCTTTAAACTATGAAAAAATTAGCTATGGATATTTTGGAAGGATGCGGAGAGACTTGATAGTAAATTCGTTTCAATTCGATTATTACACAAACCAAATTATCTCATCTAATATAATCATTACAATTTATTCAAATTTCTACATAAAATATAATACACAATTCAACTTTTTTAAATCTCAAAATAAAATAATATTATAATAATATTTTATTTAATTTTTAATAAAACATCTTATTTTATCTAAACTGCGTAACTAAACAATACACATAGCACAATTTTCAAGAATTAATCGTAACCACACCTCAATTCAATTTTTTTCTCATAATTGATGTCTCTAACTTAGTCCGAGACATTCCATCAAAATAATTTATAATAAAATATTATTATTTATATATTCATATCCCTCAAAATTAAACAAATTATATTCATAATTTCTTTTATATAATAATTATATATATAAGAGTTGTTAAATAGTTGTTTATACACTGGCCTAAAAGTAAAGACAGGTGTTGATATCTCTTATTGAGATTTATTTTAAAAAAATGTCAAAAATCTGACTATATGAGTTCAAAAATATTAAACAATTTAGAGTCTATTTTAATTTCTATGAAGTAAATAGTCGATTTCATAAACATAATCTTAATAAATTATACCCTTTGGGCCTTTATATGATTTATTCATTTGCTCAAGGTAAAATTAGGGGTCACCCATTAGTCCATCAAATATGTTAAAAAACAAAAAATACGTATAAAAGGACTTTTGGTAAAAGGGAAATTATATATACAAGGTCTCATGGAGGTCGTTTTATAAAAATACTTTTTCCATCCAGTGAAGCAACCGATTCTCTTCTCTTTTTTATTTTGTTTAATGGTTAAGAAAGCTTTTTTGTAATGTGTTTGTAATTTTTTTTTTCAAAATATTTAAAGAGATTTAAAAAATATTTTTAAAAAAATAAAAGTGCAATTTGCAGGGGACACCTTTCTTGGTGACCCTAGCATTGCCCTTATAAAAAAGTGTGAAAAATTCATTTTATCTTGATGGATCCCGTATTTTTATAAAAAAATTACATAAAATTTATACCTAATATTATTCTTGATAAAAATATACATAAAAGAAGTGTCTTAAACATGCCTACATACAATATATTATTATTAAATCTTTGCGGTTAATATGAGATTGTCAAAACATCTTTATCATTGTGTCAGCTAAAAATAAGACTCACAAGTTCTTCTTAACCACATATTAGATAATGATATCATAAGAAAGTCCATATTTGAGAACCCAATTAGGCTTGTTCAGCACCACTCGTGCGTATATTCTGTTGGATTTTATTAGGTACTGTTTAGATAGGGATTAGATGAATTAAGATAAAAATTAAAAGTTAAATAAATTATTATTAAAATATTATTTTTTAATATTATTATTATTTTAAAAATTAAAAAAATTAAATTGTTTATTATATTTTGTGTAGAAATTTAAAAAAATTATAATAATAAAATGAAATGAAATAATTTGAGATCACTTTAGATTTAGAAAGTAAGATGAGAATTTTTAATTTTAGATGAAAGTTTAAAATATTATTTTTTAATATTATTATTATTTTAAAATTTGAAAATGTTGAATTGAGATTTGAAAAAAATGAATTGTTTATTATATTTTTTTATAAAAATTTAAAAAATTATATAATAATGAGATAAAATAAAATAAAAATTTTATATTTTATTTTAGTATATAAACGGCACGTTAATCTTTTCGGACCGGACCAAAGTGTCTCTGAGGTCACTTCATTGTCGAAACTCCTTTTAGGTGCAAGGATTGGATTGCACATAATCATCTTATTATACGGATAATGGCATATTTATAATTTTTTATAATTATTTTACAATTTATCTTAAAGCAATCGTTGTAATTATGTCATTCATTAAAAATTAATTTTAATTTTGCATAACTACCATTAATAATTGCTATGTAAATTTCATTATGCAGTTTCATGAGTGCGTGAAGCTCTGTTTCATTTTAATAGGATAAGGGATTTGAGGAGGCAAAGCCAGTACTTGAAGCTGTAAAAAGTAAAGGTGTTTCTGCAGTTGGGGCTGCAGGTTTTTGCTGGGGTGTTAAGTTTTTTTTTTTCCCTATTGAGTCTTCCTTATGTTCCCTCTTTTAATTTCCCTTTTTTTTTTAATTGCATAGAGTCATAGTTTCGTAGTTATGACTCCCATGGCCAACCCTTCCACCATTATAGACAATGCAAGTTCTTCAAGTAGCTTCTTACTGGTTCGGGAAGAGGCTGATTTATGGACATTTGTACGTTTGTTTTCTCAGCTAAGGTCGTGGTTCAACTTGCCAAGTACGAACTTATTCAAGCTGCTGTGATATTACATCCTTATATTGTCACTGTGGATGATATCAAGGGTATGGATTCCAATGTTAACCAAATTAGCAAATGTGGCATAGTTTGATGATCAATATTGTTTGGAATTCATTAATTTCAGCTGTTAAGGTTCCAGTTGCGGTACTAGGAGCTGAGATTGACGAACTGGCCTGCTACCATGTAATACTCCACATACCCCCACATGCACAAGCCTCTTACCAGCTCCATATGTGACGCCGGGCAAAATAACGATTATTCTGCAGGCTAGTTTCAACAGATAATTTACAGAAAAGAAAACAAGAGATTCGTCCAAGAAACACAAAGAAACGTCTCCGATGTCAATTCAAATTATCAATATTCAAGAATCATCCAAATCAACCCACAAGCCGGGTTATAATAACTGAAAATCGAATGTATTAGAATTTTACCAAAACTAGCAAAATCCCAAAAATAACGCTAAAATTAAATACATAATAAAAGATGTAATCTGTCAAAATTCTGACCCAAATCGAGTTCAGAATCACTTCCAAAACAGTAAATGCAATGTTATCATAAAAAGTAAAAAATAATTAAAAATAGAAAATTGGAGGGGAAAATAGTGGAATTTGACCTCGAAAATGATACACTCCGAGCATAGCTGGGTGCCCACGACGTGCGCGCCAAAAAGAGCTTTCCAAATTGGGGTCATATGCGCGATTCTGATACCCGTAACCAAAGTTATAGCTAAAATACCGAAACGTGCCCAAAATTGCCCCAACCAAGGAAAGATCACGATTTCCTGCCTTCTTTGCGCTGATCTGCCACCTCAAGATATTTCAGCGCAATCAATGTGCAGTCTGACAACTCAGCGTCATCTGACTCAGATCCTCCTGCATCAATATAATACTCCCCAGACTACCACATATGATCTATCCTTTAGCCTCTAGTTTCCTTTCCTTGGGAGAGCCAAATTAATGACAAGGTACGTATTCCTTTGTTTTGTGAGGAAAACCAAAGTCAGACAACAATGCTATTTATACACTTACTAAAAATGGAAAACATTTTTCTCTTTATTTTCTCGTGTTATTATTTTGTTTAGAAAGAATTCATCAAAATTCATGTCCACATCTAATGTAATGTAATAATTGAGTATTCTAGAAGAAAATCATTTCGAGATTGAGAAATTTTACATATCAAATCCATGTTCCACTAAGTTAAAGTAGTCTAAAATTAAAGGACATCGTTGACATATTACTTTGCTGTAGCATTCTATATTGCTTAATCTTTATATTGCAAAAGCAGAAAGCTTCATCCATATTTCACCTGAATTTTCTTGATATTTTTGTTGTTTAGTTCTATATCACTTAATTTTTTTTCTCATATTTTGTTTTTTTGGATCAGGAATAGAAGTAAGGTTGGATCAGTACTTATTTATTTCCTCAGTTGTGGAGTTTAGATGGGATACCAAACTAGATCCTATTGAAATCAAGAATGAGGAGTTGGATCTTTAAATTTCGGTAATTTTTAAGTCAACTTAGGTTTATCTAGAGAATGAGGTGATGGACAATTTCATATAATCGTTTTGGGAATTGACTCAAGTACTAAGCCTTGTTCTGTTTTGAAAGACAGAAACTTTTAATAGGAATTGAGACTTTAGATAGTTTTTGGTGTCATGCTTTGATTCCCAGAACGCAATACAATTCGCTTGTTGTTAGCATTTTAACTGCTTTTGCTTGTTAGCATTTTAACTGCTTTTGCTTGTTAGCATTTTAACATGCATTTTATTTGCTTTTAGATAGATTTTGACCCACTTTGAAAAAAAATGTCAAATTGATGTGAACAATACTTCAAATTGGTGTCATACTTTCCTCTTGGTTAATATGATGTTTGATATTCTGCTCCTATCTTCTAATAATTCTATAATGAAGGGTGTGGGTAACAATTCAGTGTTGCACTTAAAGTAGTCATATGTCAATCATCACGTAGATCAACTATGGCTTCGAGTCAATCATCATCATGTGTAGTTAATGATCTTGAAATGGAATCACCAATTTGTTGGTGTGGTTTGAAAGCGCCATTAAAGATCTCCCACACCCACAAAAATCCTAGAAGGAAATTTTATGCTTGTCTGAATTATAGAACGGTACTAAATAATTTGCCAATTTTTGTATTGCTTTTGAATGCATATACAAAAATATTTATACATGAAGATTGAAATTCTTGAATTGTACACAGAGAGAAACAAGATGTCAATTTTTCATTTGGGCAGATATACTTCAATCAGTAGTATTTGAGAAAAACCTAATAAGAGAGAATAAATTCAAAAGAGGGAGAATGCTTTATTGTTGGGTGAGTATAAAGCTCAAAAAGAAAATGACAAACTAATAGAGAGAGAGAATATGCTGAAGAAGCAAGAGGACGAACTTTGAAGAAGGATAGTAGAGAATAGGGTTGTACGTATATTGTTGTGTCTATATTGGATTGTATATCTTGTAATATTTTTTGGTTGGTTCTGAATGTAAATGTATCATGTTAGTTTTAAGTGTAAATAGAATGATTGGATCCTAACATGTATGATATATTATCTATGAAGTCTAATTAGAACAGCTTTAAAGGGTGATAACATATCTTGCAAGATTGAATTGTTTATTTCTATCTGTCCAAGAATCCTATAATTTGACATTTAAGGGATTGGCTTTGTCGTTTTGGTGAAAGTCCAGAAACAGAATCGTTATGTTCTGCATTTGATTTTAGACCGTGTCCGTTCGCATTGAAACTTTGATATACACTTGTGAATCTTCATAAAATTATAATGGTTTGTATTGAGATTAGGGGTAAAATCTTTATTTTATTTTATTTATCTTGGCACATGTTTTTGGAGGTCAACCTGTGTGTTATTCCTGAAACTACAATATACGATGGCTAACATGCTACCATTATATTCTATGCCTGTGTTTTGGGGGGGGGGGGGGGGGGGGGTTAGCAGTAGTCTATTTGGTGAGTTGGTGGGTAGTATTATTTATGTTAGGATGGGATGCGGTTTCATGTGGATGTGTTTGCTTGGTGAGTCCACAATTCCAAGTCTCCGTCTTTTGGCTAACCAAACATTCTTTGAAACTAACCAACAACCAACTCCCCAAAAATTAGGAAGAGAAATAGACAACAATTCAAGTATATAAGGTTCTTTATTATCACATCCAAAAGCTCAAGTTAAATAAATATTTTTTCACAACAAACTTGGTTATTTTCTACAAATACCTGCATCTCAAATCTTAGAGTACTTTTATTAGTATAAAAATTTATAATATATATTATATATTATACTCGTGTGTGTCGATATTTAGTATTAAATATTTTTCCACAACAAACTTTTATATTTTCATTAGCAGCACAACCTTAATTAAAGCACTATTAAAAACCTGTCAAACTATTCTCCACTTCATATACAAATTTATTTACAAATTTCTCAAGATTGTATCTATGGTAACTTCAAAATTCATCAAGCTCGGATTATACAAATATTTCTTTACAAAATTAATTCTCCTTTCAACTTGATTTGTGTGGTTTTTATGTTGAATATTCCTTTCAACTTCTAATACATATCCTCCACAATCTGCCTAATGCCCACTTTGTATGCCCTGTCATAACCTCTAAAATATAGTCAAAACTTGGACACATTCCAGAAGAGTTGATCAGGACCAAAAAGCACCCATTTACTTCTGCAATATTATCAAGAAGATAGTAAATGCAAAGAGAAACATGTACATATTTCTAAGTCTATATAATGAACTTTCACAAATATTTAGACTTTCACAAATATTGAAAGCACAATAGATGTGAACGCAAGCTTCTAAATCCTAAGAAATAAAATATATGTGTCATTGACATGTTATGTTTGACTTCATAGGAGATCGGATTCGAGATAATATTCTCTACACTCCCTACAATTCAAAGGTAGAAGACCAAGATGATGATGATCAACAACATTTCCCCCATACAAAATTGTATGTGCACAACCACAAAGATGTTAAATAGTGAAAATTCTCGTTACTAACACCAAGGGAGTTACAGAATGTGCTTGTTACAACTTGAATTAGTTGTATATATATATATATATATATATATATATATATGCATAGAAAAAGTAAAATCACTGAAAATGCGTCACATCTAATTTTCTTACCCACCCAATAATGTATTTGGAAACAATTTAAATATCCTGTAGCCTCTATTGTATGTGTTATAGCATCAGTAGGAAGATTGAAAGCACAGTTAAAACCCATACAACATTATCTTAGTTTCTCACGCCTACCAACAATAGTAATACTTAGCTTTTGTAGCAGCTGCACTGTAAGGTAGCTGAAGATAGTAAACAAAATGTATCAGAGTGCTTCCACCATATTTGTTTTCATACAAATGCTCAATCTCTATCTTCCACCATAGTTCACAAAAGACTGAGATCTCCAAAATACAAATACACAATTAGTAGGCCAATGCTGAAAGAGATATCAAAGGTGGAAATGCTACCTTGTGTACTGACAAGTGAAGGGTTACATAAAAGTATCTCCCATACCTCTACTTGGATCTCTTTAAATTTTGCATTCGTCTACAATGATTGGAACTGCCTCTCAATTTTGAATAGAGATACACATGGGATCGTTTGGTTACACGACTGGAAATTTGCTGTCGTCTCCATCTCCACCTTCTTCCTCAAAGTATTGTCAAATTGATCGTCAAATTTTTTTAATGTCGTACGGAATGTACAAATCCGTCGAATAAGGCGTTCATGCTTTCAGACCGTTGGGTAGTGCTCATACCAGCCTAAAATATACCTTTCTAGTAAACAGATACCCAAAATGAGCTCTCGGTATACAACTCCTGCAACCATGCATTATCAATAAGGTCATACTTATGAATTAGTTGCCCCCACTTCTCCTCAAATTGTTCGCAATTCTGTGTATCATAGTCTGCACTCTGAATGGCAGTCTTCAACCCTACGTTGTATTCAGAGTGGGATCCAAATTTCTTAGGCAGTTTTTGCATTATATGCCAGAGACAATATCTATGTCTTGTATTCAGGAATACAATTTGAATCGTATTTTTTATTGCCCGATCTTGGTCTGTTATGATGGCTTCGGTTGCCCATCCATTCATGCATTCTAATCATATTTCAAACAACCACACGAAAGTATTTGTGTCCTCACTTGAAATCAAGTTTGCCCCTAAGAGGATGGACTGTCTATGATGGTTGATACCAACAAATGGAGCAAACGGCATCTCGTACCTATTTGTTAGGTACGTTGTATCGAACATGATAACATCTCCAAAATACTCATATGTCGCTCGACTTTGTGCTTCAGCCCAAAACACATTCCTAACTCTAAACTCATCATCTACATCCATGACGGAAACAAAGCCATCATTAATTTTTCTCATTCTCTTAAAGTAGTCATTTAGTGTTTCACCACCTCCTTTACTCATTCTTAAATGTCTAGTTTTGTTAATAAAATTTCAACAATTTTTCTTTTGGAAATCTAAATTCTCAAATCCCCCCCCCCCCGACGTTAGTCATAAGTGCTTGGAAATTTTTATTCATCCAAATATCCGCTTTGTCAGTCAAGTCAAGCATCCTCTGGCTATATTCATCCAAACATTTGTGAGATCTAAAAAATCTAGATTTTTGTGGGCTAACAGTACTATGATTGTGAACAAGATTAACACTGGTCAACACCCATACCCCATTCACAAAGTGAGCATTTACCTTTACCTTACAACCCGTTTTTATCGTTGGTCGTGGCTTTGATAGATTATTGTGGCTAGGATAGTACCTGCCGCCACGTGCACAGCCAATCGTCACATACTTCGCACCCCATCTAGATCTCTTTTCGTCCTTTTTATGATGACACCAAAACCTTCTTGTTTGGTATATCGTTTGCAATAGACTAAAACCTCTTTATCAATAGCAAATTGCATACCAAATGTTGGAGGCTCAACTCTATTATCATCATCTGATACTTCATTCATCCCCTCCGCATCTGTCTCATTTGGCTCTATATTTATGTCTGATGAAGTTTCTGACAAGGAAGATTGCATGGTTATGATTAGCATTTTTAATATATAATGTGGATGTTAAATCATATGGCTAAAAGTGTACCTTCTAAATTCTTTTCACCTTCGGCAATAAATGGCATAATTGATGAATTACTTGCGCATATGGATAGGGCATAGTTGGTCCGCATGATGGCATCACTGAATGCTGCATTTTTCAGAATGCACGTGAATCAGTAAGGGCACATGCAGAGGTTACAAGAAAAATCCATAAAAAGAGACTCAAATGAACTACCTAAGTTGTATCTTCCCCTCGCTTCAACTCCTCCAGATTACTCGACCGAGGGAATGGCATGGTTGGTCCAAAGCGTAGCAGTGCCAGATGCTGCAATTACTCACTTTGTTAGGATGACTCAAACCCACGCACAAAAAAAACTAAAAATACTAAAATAACTTTACCTGGCTATCCTAAGCATATGGATATAGATTTGAATATGTATTTGAATGCATCATATATGATAGGTTATATGGATTTACAGTACCATAATATTCCTATAATATAGAAATAAATAATGGATTAACTAAATGCTACAATATCTCACACTGCAATATTTTCAAATAACTAATGTATATCATACGTGGGTCAGTGAAATCGATGTAGAAGGCCTAAGTGGCATTCCATCTTCATCTTCGTCCATCACGCTATTATTCAATAAGTATTGAGTGTTACAATATCATACTAGCATAAGAAATCCATCAACATACATTTACAAGGTATAGTTTATATATTAAAAAGAAGGAAATTCACTACAAGAAAACTGGTCATTTTCAGCGCTATAAATTCGTTGCTAAAAGTCTAAAAAACGCTGCAAAAATTTATTTGCAACGTTTTTATAATCGTTGCAGATTGGACGCCAAAAAGTGGTTGCTTATAATTTTATCAGCAATTTACAAAAAATCGATGCGATAGAAGTATTTGCGGCGCAAAAAAATCGCCGCAAATAGTGAATTTAAACGCCGCAAAAATCCTTACGATTGCTTTTATATAATCGTTGGAAAAACACCATTTGCAACGATTATTTTTCGCCGCAAATAGCTAATAATTCGCCGCAAAAGTCTGTTAAACCATGGTCGTTGAGGAGTTTTAGTGGCGATTTGCTCTGTTGCAATAATAATTTCAGCGATTTATATCGCTGCATATAATTATTTCCCGTGACATTGTATCGCCGCAAATAGTGTTGCAGTATTTTTAAAGAAAAAATCGGCGATTTCAAATCGCCGAAAATGGAGTTTAACAAAATTAAAAAAAAAATTGCATTAAACAGGATACATGAAATAAGCTTATTGTAGCCTTCAAGTCTGCCTCCAAAAGAAGGCCACCTGGGTGGTCCATATGCATGCATTTGCACTACAAGCTGATATACTCTTCTACAAAATTAAAAAAAAATGAGCATATCAATATTAAATTGATATTAATTTGAACAATTAAATATCAATATAATTTCCCTTTGAGGAATAATGAGCATCTCCTTTCTTTATCAAACATATATCCATCCTGTTGTTCAAAACCAATAAAAATAAAAGATGACATATAATTAGTGCTTTGTCAATTATTTTTACAGTTGCAATCACCTATAGTGTTCATGGTCTAATCCACTGCACTTAACTCCATAAAAAATGTGACTTTATCTATAGCTTTTTAAAGATAGAAATGACTGATTTATTAGATGCCATGGTTTTGGATTAGCTAGTGATAAATTGTACTGATCCAAGAACTCCTACTCCAGTTTTCATATTATAAGTGCTCTTGACTAAGTAGTCTAAGCTAAGCCTAAGAATACAGCATACCCACAAGTGAGCTTGAGAATGAAAATCGAATAAAATGTCACAAATATAAGCCTCCAAGTGAGCTTACCGCATGCCCACTTATTGCATACCCAAACCAGTAATATGAACAAACTTACTAAGAAATTACATACACTATGGATTGGTTTATAGTCCTTTTTACATACTCAAAAAAGATCCAAACTACTAATATGACCAAACTTACTAGGAAATTACATAGAACCTACCGGCAGATAGATGTTACCTCTTCCTCACCCAGTAATTGGAAAAAAGTAGATAGATGTTACTAAGAAACTTACTATTTTCCCAATTGAAAAAAAAAAGTAGAGAGGAAAGTTTCATATTACCCAGTAATTGGAAGGTTTCAGAATCTGTATATAACTCAACCTGCAGCCAGAAAGTCTAACGGTTAGACTGCAATGCGGATATAAAAACTCTAGTAGATGCAAATAGTGAGGAAATCCAAGTGTCCCTGGATCAAGACATGATTCAAAAATAAATATGCGATGTCATAATTTAATTCAACATATTGGAAAGAGCCTAACAAATTGTACAGAGCTAACAGCTTGCACCCATGAAACAACCACTGCTGTGAACTTATAACAGCTTATAATTGAGAGTAGGAGTACAAGTTAAGTTTCTTCTTAGTCCTTAGATCTATGGCCCATGCAGTCTTTAGACCAACTACCATGTAAGCAAGAAACAAGACAGGGAAATACCATACAAGTAAAGGCAATCTGGATAAATAGTATGGATTATTTATAAGGAGCCTCTTGTAAAGCATAATTTACAAGAGATAATCTGTCCAACTAGTATGCTTCATTATCTCATAAAACATCAATCCATAAGCCATAAAACTAAACACAATCTGTCCGACACGTGCAATACATTCACATTCAACAAGTGCAAGATTCCATTCCTTGTAACAAAAATAAAGAAAAAGGGAAGGGAGTGGTAGCATGAGGAAGAAGGCTAGAGGATGGTCTGTCCAAGCCAAAACCAAAAAATTTATAAATATCTGGACATGAAACAGGACATTTCTTGAGAAAAGGGCAACAACAAAAAATAAAAGAGATTATTAGAAGAAAAGGGCAACAACAAAATGCCTTTTTACATAATGTCATAAATAAGTATTATTTACATAATGGCAACAACTATAATGTCATACATAATTGTTCCTTCTTTCCTTTCATTATTTACTTTCTCATAACTTTATAACATGAGCCCTTTCACAACTTCTCAAATCATAGACATTCACTTAGCTTTCATAACATAGACATATATATATATATAGCATATGCATCACATTTGTAAAACTTTACTTGTGAACACATCATATAATAGGACCATAAAATGGGCTTACAAGAAAGTCTCTAGTATCATAACATATAACTTGGAATTCATTTGAGGAAAAATGCAACATTTTACTTCGAAAGGAAAGGACATGATCACATTACTTGGCCATTGTGATTCATTTTGCTTTTGAGGTCCATATATAACACCAATTTAATGGATTTGACATTTACCTTACAAGAATCAATGAGATTATATGCACAGAACAATAAACTATAATCATAACTTGATCCATTATTAATAAAGCTGGAATGCCTACTATCATTTACCTTATAATGGAAACCTCAAAAGAGAAACCAAACAAAAAAAGGAAGTTTCAAGTATGCAGTAGCATTTCATCATAATCAATAAGTGCAAGCATGAAGAAGCTCCTCCAGCGGTGTATACATCCAAACTATCCAGTGATATTAAATTTCTATAGTTAAAGAAAGAGGAATCAAATAGATCCCAAATCCATAACATGTATTCCTCTCTTCAACTCCTCTTAAAATATAATTCATATTGTTAGTTGTTAAAATTTTTTTTTACCACCCTACTAGTAGCCTAACAACTACCATTCAAGTTACTTCAAGCATAATTTAAATATCATCTTCGAGTCATCTTCGAGTTAAGTCATCTTCGAGTTTGTCATCTTCAATCACGTTCTTTATATATATATTGGTATATTGAAGCAGCTAGCTATTAAGTGATTGGCACATGGAGTTAATTAAAAATGTTATAATTAGATCAGATGGAAAATTTAAAGATGAATATTGCCATAAATCTAATTACTTGGTAGTGCATAAAGAATTACATGCATAATTCATGAGTAATGAAACCCATGCCCTATAGAGACATTAACAAGGACAAACCAGAACATAATTGCAAGCTTATATAATATAGTACTGAATATACTTATACCAGAATTACATGAGTACTGAATATACTTATACTCATAATGAAGATCATGACTTGCCTTCATTATGAAAGAGGAAAATGATTTACCAAAATAATGGAAGTTTCAATGATAGCTAGAGGACAAAATTAGTACCTTATCTTATTAGAATTTTTTATTTTATGCTAACATGACCTTCCACGACTCTTTTTTTATTGGAAGGGAAATCCATATTGTCATTCCATTATAATAAAGAAGAGATACAAGAAGGAGCATCTTCCATGTATAGTTACAATCATATCAGAAATGAAAAGAGCTTCTTTTGCTGATAAGTGAGTCATGAAATTGCCATTTCTCCTAACATGATCAGAAATCTCCCACTTAGTAAAATTTCATCCTCACACACCACATTTATTTTATTTCATTTTTCATTTTTCTTATAATAAGTATTTGGTTTATGGATGATAAGTAGAATTATTTGTAACGAATATAAACAACTATTTCACGACTCTTATATAATTATTAAATAAAAGAATATAATTTGTTTAATTTTGAGGGATATGAATATAAAAATAAGAGAAGGGCTACATGTACTTATACTTTTACTTATAATTTTACTTACAATACTCATTTTGTTAGTTTTTTTTTTGAAATTCAAATTTTAAAATTTAAATTTCATGATTTTCAGCATATCAATAACTGACATGTGGAGAAAATTTTTTTTGTAAGTTTTTCTTAAGTATATTAACATGTTTCTAAAAATAATAATATTTTATTAAAAATTATTTTTGATGGAATGTCTCGGTCTAAGTCAGAGACATCAATTATGAGAAAATAATTGAACTAGAACTGTGGTTACGATTGATTATCATTTCCTTTGTTTTTCCCCCACTCGAAAATGGATTGAATCCAAACGACTTTACTATCAAGTCTCTTTGTATCCGTATAGACCACTCTCTCTCTCTAAAGATGAGTTCTTTATCTCCTTTAGTAGTCTCTGCCTTTATGAGCCCCACCTAACCTCCCTTTAACCTTCTCTCTAATCCACCCTCCAGCATCTTCCACCAACCAATCCTCCACAACTTTCAACCACCTCATCCTAGTAATGACAACAGACAAATCAAACATCGACCTGCTCATTGAACAAACGAAAGCTTTAACATGGGATGACATCATATTGGTACCGGCATCTGAGACTGCTGCAAAGATCTCAAACCATGTTCTCATTGGTAAGTTGGTCTCACCCAAAGCTCTTAACAATCATACTTTTCATTCTACTATACGTGCGGTTTGGAGCTTTGTACTTGGGCTCACCATCAAAGACCTTGGCACCAATACTTTCCTTTTCACTTTTCCATCACCACAAGAAAAGAATAGAGTGTTTCACCAAAGACCTTGGAATTTTAAAGGATATCATATGGTGCTCAAAGAATGGCCTCCAGGTCTTAGCCTCTAGGAAACAGACCTTTCACACTCTACTTTTTGGATCCATATCTATGGACTACCCCTTGAAATGATGATTGAAGATAATGCAGATAAAATAGGCAAGAGTCCTGGGGCGTTGAATTGACATTGATCTATCTTATCTTCTCAACATTTGTGTAAGGTCTTTCTTGAGAATTAGGGTTGAGATTAACACGGATAAACCCCTCTATGAAGGACTCACCTTGCCTAGAATTAATAAAAGCCCGGCTAAAGTTTGCTTCAAATATGAGCATTTATCCAAATTTTGTTACGATTGTGGAAGACTAGGTCATCTTCAGCAGGGCTGCCCTATTTATTTTATTTCATTTTTCATTTTTCTTATAATAAGTATTTGGTGTATGGATGATAAATAGAACAACTCGATTAATTTAAAAAAAAATTAAATTAAATTAAAAATACTAAAAATAAAAATAATTTTAAAATATATAAAATGTGTGGTATGCGATGATGAGTAGCATTCCTCATTCCAAGCCTAAAAGTAAAGGTAGGTGTTGATCTCTCTGATTGAGATTTATTTTAAAAAATGTCGAAAATTTGATTATATGAGTTCAAAATATTAAACAATTTCAAATTTCGTTCGAATCACTTTTAGAGTCTATTTTTATTTCTATTAAGTAAATAGTCGATTTCATAAATATGATAATCTTACTAAATTATACCCTTTATATGATTTATTCATTTTCTCAAGGTAAAATTAGGTGTCACCGATTAGTCCATCAAATATGTTAAAAAAAACCAAAAATAAGTATAAAAGGACTTTTGGTAAAATAGGAAAATGCTTCTCCCACCTATAGAAGCTACCAATTGCTTTTTCTTTTTCTTTTAATAGTTCAGGAAGCCATTTTTAATGTGTTGATGACTTTTTTTTCAAAATCTTTAAAGGGATTTAAAAAGAAAAAAAATGTAATTTATACTGTCTATATAATGCAGGTATCACCTTTTTGGTGACCCTAGCATTGTTCTTATAAAAAAATAGACTCTGCCAAGAAAAGAGTGAAAAAAACTCACTTTGTCTCGATGGGACCCATATTTTTACAAACACATTATACAAAAATTGTACATTTAGAATTTTTACCTAATATTACTCTTGATAAAAATATACATAAAGAAGTTTCTTAAACATGGCTACACCCAATATATTATTATTATTATTATTAAATCTTTGTTGATAAAAAAGTAATTAGTCCAGATTGAATCGGTGTCGAAAAAATGATGGACCAAATTTCCGGCTATCATCCTCTGGATTGGACGAACCGATTTACACCTCCTAGGTGTAATGTAAATATAATTAGACATACAAAAAAAGAATATAGACTAATTTTAGATGACGTGCTAAAAAAGATAAAAGCCTGCAAAAAAGCAGATGCCTGGATTTGTTTCCCTAAGAACATCTCCATTCGGTTCTCCATCTCTCCCCCATCTCTATAATTTAGGGATAATTATTCGGTTTTGAAGAAAAGACATTCCCATCCAGTTCCTCATTTTAGGAAAAATGTTTAGAGAATGAATAGTGGTTCTCCATATTTGGAGAACTACTATTCATTCCCCAAATCACTTTTATCAATTTTTTATTCATTTCAATTAAATTAATTCTTCTTTCAATCATCTACACTTTCACTCATACTCATATTTGTTATAATTTTAAATAATAGTTTTAAAAATAATTTAAATAACTCCGAAAATATAAAAAAATAATAATTTTGAAAATATTAAAATTAATTAAAATTCTATTTAAAATATTCATTAGAGTAATAATTCAAAACATAAGAAAAAATATTGAGTAGTTAAATTTGTAAATGGAAGTGAGAGAAAAAAGTAATAAAGAAATAATAGAGAAATATTATGTTAATAGAATAGGAATAGGGATGGGGAATGAGATGTAGAAGGTTTTTTAAAGATGAGTAAAATTTAGGCAAAAGTTTTAGGGAATGCACTTTTTAGCTAAATTATAAGAAATTTTATGGAGAATCCAATGAGGATGCTATTCCATTCCCTATATAACTATTATCCCTAAATTATAGGAAAAAATTTAGAGAAAAGCTCAAAAACACCCTCCCATCCCATTTCCTATTTTAGGATTTTGTTTTAGGGGATGAATAGTGATTCCCTATATATATAGAGTCACTATTCATCCCCTAAATCATATTTTATTAATATTTTATTCTAATAAATAAAATAAATTCTTCTTTCAATCATTTATATTTTTTTTTATACTCATATTTATTATAGTTTTAAAAAATAATTTAAAAAATAATTTAAATAATTACTAAAATATAAAAAAAAAATTAAAAATATTATCATACCCATAAAAAAAAATTTTAATTTTTTGTTTAAAATATTCACTAGAGTAATAGTTCAAAACATAAGAAAAAATATTGAGTAGTTAAGTTTGTAAATAGAAGTGAGAGAAAAAAATAATAAAGAAATAATAGAAGAATATTATTTTAATAGAATAAAGAAAGGATAGGGAATGAGATGTAGAAAGTTTTTTAAAGATGAATAAAATTTAAAATAAAATTATAAAGAGTATCATTTTTAACTAAAATTTTAAAAAATATATAAAAAATTCAATATAAATGCTCTAACAAGACCAAAGAGAGAATCACTAAAGAAGGTGATTTGTCATGGTCCATATATTAGGTAGGCCGCAAAGGTGTGGCTGGCTATCTCGGCACATGAAACTCGCGTGTTGGTGGGTCTAACAAATGCCAAATCTTGAAGATCAAAAGTCAAGAATTTCAGTAATGTCTGTGCGTGTAATTGCAAACAATGGTGACATGTGAGGCCAATGCGTGGGCAATAGAGGCAAGTGAGCCTCATACTCTGATTTGATGGCCGTACTTGTAATATGATTTTAACAAACAAATTGCACCATTAGAATATTGTGGTGAATTTGGTCGGAGACTTGTTGACTGGGACATATCCAACTTTGAGGGAAAAAATCTTAGAAAGACAAGCCTACGTACAAAGGCAGCAGGTTGATACAGTAACAAAAGGAAAAAGGGAAGGGAGGTGGTTTTCTTCCTTCTTAAATCCAAGTATCTGCCTGGATAAAAGCCTAGGTACAAAGGCAGATACAGTAATGATAAAATATAAAAGGTAAATAAAATATTATTTTTTAATATTATTATTATTTTAATATTTAAAAAAGTTAAATTATTTATTATATTTATATGAAAATTTTAAAAACTATAATAATGAGATAAAATAAAATAAAATATTTTTATTATACCAACGTAGTGTTATTAGATGGAGTTGGAGAAGATATAGAAATCCATTTTGGTCCAAAAATAACCCACATTTTGTATTTTATAAATCATTACCTATTTATATCCTCATACCTGATTTATTGTTAAGAATTTATAAGCTACGATAGCGTGCCAATGCAAATGAATTTTTCTCTTTCTTTCTTTTTTTATTTTTCTTTTAAGAATTTTTTAAACATGCTTAATCATTAAGAAGAAAATAAAAAGAAATAAAAATTCATTAATAATCATTTTCTTAATCATTAAAAAAAATAAAACTAAAATTAAAATATATGAATTAGCATATTTGGTGAACATATTTGAGAATTATATTATCATTTTCCTTATAAGCTAAACTCTAGGTCAACACAATCTCGGCCGTTCATTAGGCTTAGATGATAAAGTGTGTTATTATTGAGTAATACTAGATATAATTTTAAGATGTACAAATTTCGTGTATTCATTTTTAAAAAAAAAATCTGGTCCATCATTAAAAAAATAAATTTTTCATATAAATCTTTTTAAAATTACTGCACAAGGTTTTAACACATTAAGGTTGCACATAGCATTTTTTTTTTATTCAAATATGTTGCCAGAAAAAAGAATATGCAAAATTTTTTATAATTCTATTTTAAAATAAAGATATTTATATATTACGAGGTCAGTTTAGGTATTACCTTATAAAATAAATCATCATTTAAAATATAATTATATAAAAAATTATAAAAGAATCTTGTCTCTATCAATATTTCAATATTCCCGGTATAAAACACTCCACGTCGAAACCTCCCGTCCAAAGTCCAAACTTTCCTGAATAACCTCCCGTCCACAACTTTTCTGCCGAGAAAAATAAAAAAAAAAACGACTTTCTATAAATTTCAAGTGTCTAATTATTCAATTTCTTATTATTTACATAACTTTCACACATCATATTTTTTTTATTTTTATTTTTTATTAAATATTTAATATATAAATAATAAATAAAAAAATTAAATTAATTTAAAAAAAATTTTAAAAAAAATATTAAAATATTTAAAAATTTTAAAAAATATAATGTGTAAAGATCGAAGAGTTCTCAACAAGAAATGATGTGTACTCCAGAACACTGAAGAGTTATAAGTTTGTGTCTGTGTTTGTGTTCCATCGACTGATCAAAGGAAGAGAATGTCCGGCCCTCAGTGCTGCTCCAACCCACCTACACTAAATCCAAGCGCCGGAGCTGGCCATGTTGAACAGCTCGGTGGCCTTAGCAGCTACATCTCTGGCTCCCCCGACTCCAAGCTTGCCGTCCTTCTCATCTCTGACGTCTTTGGTACCTACACATCTCTTCCACAGTTTTTTATCTCACTTTTGTTTAGTGCTCTATTCTCACTTTAAACCATGATCTGGGTAGTTGGTGTTGATTTTTGGATTGTGAAGAGCTTTCTTTCGGATTTTGGGGTTGAAGTGGATTGGCGGATGAAATGGTGGTAGAATTTATTCATTTTTTTTTTCCTGTTTTGGGTTATATGTATGAATATCGAGGAAAGTTCATTAGCACCTTCGATTATAATGGGAAATTCGTTGTCCTGGGAATTTTTCTGTTCTAGAGAACTAGATTTCATACAAAAAAAAATCTGCGAAAAGATCAGATCTTGGAGAATCAAAAGCAAAGAAAAAACGTTGGGATATTGATCAGCACCGAAGGTTGAAAGTCTATCTTCAGTCATCTTTGGTTTTGCTCCGAAATTTTTTTAAGATTTTGTAACAGAATAGAAATTTAGAACAGAAATGAGATGATATAGAAGACAAAGTTACGTGGTTCGGCCGCAAGAATCTACATCTACTGATTTCTTGATAAGACTAGCAATCAAATTCAAGATTAATTTGATTGATACCATAATTTGATACTTGCACTCTAACAAAAACTGGTATTAATGATTGGTGTTTTTTCTTGCCATTTTCACAAATGTTTGCGCCATTCTTCTGCAGTTGTTTATTATTTATGTTTCTTTGCTAAACTTGACTGGGATATCGAAAAATAGATTTAAAGGAGCGATTGAATCTTGTTGAACAAATTATTTATATATGAATGTCCATTGTTACCCGCTACAAAATTATTGGCTATGTTAGTTTTTTACCCCCATCGTCTTTGACCTTTTAGATGTTTGATTTGTCCTGCAGGCTATGAAGCTCCAAACTTGAGGTATGGCTCATTCTCGTACCTATTTTGTCTGTTTGGGTGTAGGATTGTGTGGCTTAAAGTTATTTTTAGCTGTCTTTCTGCAAGAAGAAATTCCTTTTAAATCATGACATTTAGTTAAGACGACATTCTTTTTCCTCAATCTGAGCTATGGATCCAAAATTCCCTGGCTTATTATTTTAGTCAAATAGTGGGCACTTCAATGTATTTTGCAGTTCTTTCATTTTTAAAGTGTGAAGATAAAGATTTTCTCATTCAAAGCCATAGTGTTATCTACACGTTCGCAGCACAATTAACTTTGTAAAATTGTGTACTCTTTGCTTCTGAAAAATAATGGTCACCTGCTTTCTCTATTAAAGGAAGCTTGCAGACAAGGTTGCAGCTGCTGGATATTTTGTGGTGGTTCCTGACTTTTTTTCATGGAGATCCCTATGTGCCTGAAAATACACATAGACCTATAACAGTTTGGATTAAGGATCATGGAACGGTGAGTTCTAGATTGTAATCCTTATCTGGCAATTGTTCATAACTTTTTGGTGTAGACTGTAGAGATTCCTTTTGTGAAAATTGAATGTACTTCTGCATTAACATTTTGGATTAAATCTGAGGGCCTCAATCGGGAGTTCGGGAGTTTTACAGATTTGGCTGCCTGAAGAAATGTGTGGATTCCATCGCACAACTTCTTTATTGTTATTGTTGAAAGGAACAGATGGTTCATATTTCATAAATTCTTGAAATACCTGGCTGCATCCACCTTTTATGATAATGGTTAATATTGGCGACCCTGATAAATTTTCCATCATACACAATTAGGATAGGTTTGGAAGCTAAGATTTTTTTAAAATTTTCATCTCATCTCAACTCATCATTACACTTTTTTCAAATCTCCATATAAAATATAATAAATAATTCAACTTTTTCAAATCTCAATACACCTTTTTCAAATCCCAATTCAACTTTTTCAAATTTTAAAACTAAAAAATCATATTTTAAACTCTAAAACAAAACACAAAAATCTCATCTCACCTTCCAAAGTGTCTGAAGCTCTGTTATAATTTCAAAAGGATAAGGGATTTGAAGCGGCAAAGCCAGTACTTGAAGCTGTAAAAAGTAAAGGTTTTTCTGCAGTTGGGGCTGCGGGCTTTTGCTGGGGAGGTGAGTTTTTTCTCCATTAGTTCTTATTTGTTTGCTTTTACTATTCTTTTTTGGGTAGTGTATAGTCATAGTTTTGTAGACTTCCCCCACGCTCCCCCCTCCCCCCTTCAATTCATTCTAGAAAATTTATTATTTTTTCAACTGGAAACTAGTTTGATTTTAAGTTTTATATTTTAAATCGGTATCTTCTTACTGCTTTGAAAAGAGACTGATATTGAATTTTGCATTTTCTCAGCTAAGGTTGTGGTTGAACTTGCAAAGGCTGACATTATCCAAGCTGCAGTGCTATTACATCCTTCACTTGTCACTGTCGATGATATCAAGGGTATGAATTCCAGTGCTCAAATATTGAAGAAGTATGTGTTTGTTCACCAGATCATAAATCTGCAATTTCAGAACTTAAACTGTCTTTCGATGCAACCTTGGGAAATAAATTCTAGCACTTCTAATACTCTGAAAATGAGTTCAAGGGGCGTTTGTTTGCTATTGTCATGCCAATATACAAGCTATTGGCCTAGATTCTAGATAATCATTTCTTATACATTTGTGTTATTCCACACTGAAATTGCTTGCAAATGAATCATCGCTAACTTTATCTAATCACACATGAATCTGGATGGGCACTAGTGCAAGGAATAGCCAAAGAGTGATAGGGGGCATTATTTTGAAAAATAAAATTGCTTGTTTCATGGTTTAATGGTCAATGTTTGGAATTAATTGCAGGGGTTAAGGCTCCTATTGCAATACTAGGAGCAGAGATTGATAAAATGTCGCCACCTGAACTGCTGAAACAGTTTGAAGAGGTCTTAACTGCCAGATCTGAGGTAGGAAGATCACATCATTTGGTATTTTCTCTTTGTGGTTGTTCATTCTCTTTACAGATTTACAGTGTTTACCTGTTACTATAATTTATGTGCTTTTTTCCCAAGTTCAAGGCTTTTCTTTTCCTTGGACAACAACATTCTTGAGTAAACAAAAGAAAGGAGTATGCTTCGTATCTAATTTTTTTATCTTTCTAGAATATAGTCACGGTTGCTGTAGGCTGTAGCCTCAATTTCATGTGTTTAGATTGTTCTGTGCCCTGCTTTCTTTTAGGCGCCTGCTATAGCATGTTCATGACATATCTGTTGATTTCTTCGGCACTGGAAAATACTTTTTGAATTAATGAGTTAGAATTGTTTGCATTCTAAAGTTGCTTTTAAGCTTTAGGGTTACAACTTTCTTCTACTTGTCAAATACTTTGGTGTGTGAGACTTGTCGACAAAGCCTTACGCCAAAAACCTGAAGTTGCTTGCGTGAATCCTTTGCCTCGCCTTAGTCTAATCATTCTGATTATTATCAGGTGGATGGCTATGTTAAGATATTCCCGAAAGTTGCACATGGTTGGACGGTTAGATATGATGTAGAAGACGAGGCAGCTGTGAAGCCTGCTGAGGAGGCCCATCAGAACCTGTTGGAGTGGTTTGCTAAGTATGTTAAGTGAGAATTGTCGAGTTAAAGTTTCTCTTTTGTTCAGTCTTGGTTTCATATTATTATGAGACAACAAAAGTGTTGTCCCAGACAGAATCATGGTATTTCCAGATAGTTGAGACTACCTATTATATAAATTTGAGTCTGTAGTAACGTCTGAATTCCAATAAAATGAATAATGGGTATTAGTTTATAATTCTTTATCCGTAAGCATGGCTGTTTGAAAGCAAAAGTCATTGGATCGATCTAGTTATTCTGTGTCCAAGACTTTCACCCTTTTGGACAAATCACAAGCTCGGGTCTATGCTTTCCAACCTATAATTTTCTAAAATTTGAGAGATTTTTTCATCAATGTTCAACAATCATAATGTCATCTTTCACCCATGCATGCAGAATACAGTACTTTTTCAAGCATGAGCTGCTGCTGCTTCTCTTTTTTTTCAGTTGTATGCCAAATTTGATTGAGATTTAAACTTCTATTTTTTGAGTCCTAGATAAGATTTAATATTCTCTTTTCATTCATTTTTTTTTTCTCTTTTCCTGAGTAATGCGAATCTTATGCCTCAATGATGGTCTTTTTCCTTCCTTTCTAAGCTCATCGAAATTCTATATAAGGTTGAACTTCCGTACTTCCATGTATGTTTTTTAAAGCAAATAGTTCAAGTTGATCATTCCATGGATGAGAAATGATGAGTATAAATTCTAATACGTAAGTCTTGCATAAGGTTTCTTTTTTTTGCTTTGTTTTAAATGTAGATCCCAAAAGAATATGGTTCCGTACAAATTTTTTCTATTTGAAAATGGATAATAATAGGCTTATTATTTCTTATCACCTCTTTATTACTCTATAGCGTATTTGAATTTTTTATTTTATTTTCTTTTTAGGTTTTTTTTAATATACTTAATCATTAAGAAAAATTTTATACAATTTCATGAATAGTCATTTTCTTAACTATTAAGTAAAATAAAATAATAATAATAAATTAAAAAAAATAAAAAAAATAGTAAAAAAATAATAGGAAGTAGTAAGTCTATTATTATCCTTTTGTATTTTGCATTACAGCGAAAAAATTGGCTATGGATATTTCGTACGGATGTAGAGACTTTTTTTTTTAACAAGTTGATATTGATATACATTAAACCATAACCAATAAATTTAGAGTTTAGAAGTATATAGTGGCTATACAGATAACAAAAGTGGATCTTTTCCATTATGAAATTGCAATAGAGATGGAGGAATTTGAATTAAAGGGATGTTACTAAAGGCTTGCGTTGCCACTACCCATTGTGCCAGATTATGCGCATATCGATTTTGAGATCGATGGATTTTCTTCACTGTCCATTTCTTGAATGAATTTAAATTTTCTTTGAAGTCATTGATGATGGAGCTCAGGATCCATTTTAGGATGGGAGAAGAGTTTGAAATTGCTTGAATAGTCACGTTTGAGTTCCCTTCAAGAATTATTTTTTCTAGACACAATCTTTCCGCTTCGTTGATGGCCATTAAAGCTATTGTTGCTTCTCCTAGATTCAGACTTAAGGTGCTGATGAAATCAGTTTTTGCAAATAAAATTTCTCCAATGTCTTTTCGGCATATGGATGCTAGGATGCTACCATGTTTTCTGATCGCAATATCAAATGTAGTGAGGTGATGACCAACTGGGTGTCTTTCTTCATTTTCACCTACCTGTTTGCTTTTCATAGACCATGCTCTTGAATGCTGTTGGAAAGTTTTGTGGACAGACTCAACACAAACAGAAGGAGAAGGTATCATTTGGTTATGCTTCAGTTTGTTTCTAAGGAACCAAAGGTTACCCATGGCAATGGTGGCAAAAATTTGAAAGGATTGATGCTCTTCTTTAGGGATTTTGAGGATCTCCGAAAGGTTGAGAATGTTTTTGATCCAGTTGGAGATTGGTTGACTTGCAAAGAGGGTGGTGTCGATAGGCCAATTAGAATGTCTCCACATTATTCTAGAATAAATGTAGTTGAGAAATAGATGTGAGAGGTCTTCTGGTTCAGTTTTACACAAAGGACAGCTAAGTTGATCTTCATCAAGAGGGATGATAGTGTTGATCAAGGTTTTTGTGGGAAGGATGTTATGACTTATTTTTCAGAGAAGCAATTTTAATCTATCCTGCAGCTTCAACTTCCATAATCCTTTCCAATTGATGGAATGATTATTGAGAGTGGAGGAACAATTTTCACTAACAAGAACTACATACGCTGATTTGACACAGAAAATACGTGAAGAATGATGTTTTGGGATTGGCTTTGTCGTTTTGGTGAAAGTCCAGAAACAGAATCGTTCTGTTCTACATTTGATTTTAGACCATGTCCGTTCGGATTGAAACTTTGATATACACCTGTGAATCTTCATAAAATTATAGAGTGGTTTGTATTGAGATTAGGGGTAAAATCTTTATTTTATTTTATTTATCTTGGCACATGTTTTTGGAGGTCAATCTTTATTTTAGCAGTAGTCTATGAGATGATTGGTGAGTTGGTGGGTAGTATTATTTATGTTAGGATGGGATGCGGTTTCATGTGGATGTGTTTGCTTGGTGAGTTTTGACCACAATTCCAGGTCCCCGTCGTTTGGCCAAACAGTCTTTGAAACTAACCAACAACCAACTCCCCTAAAATTAGGAAGAGAAATAGACAACAATTCAAGTATATAAGGTTCTTTGTTATCACATCCAAAAGCTCAAGTTAAATAAATATTTTTCCACAACAAACTTGGTTATTTTCTACAAATACCTGCATCTCAAATCTTAGAGTTCTTTTATTAGTATAAAAATTTATAATATATATTATATATTATATATTATACTCGTGTATGTGTATATTTAGTATTAAATATTTTTCCACAACAAACTTTTATATTTTCATTAGCAGCACAACCTTAATTAAAGCACTACTAAAAACCTATCAAACTATTCTCAACTTCATATACAAATTTATTTACAAATTTCTCAAGATTATATCTATGGTAACTTCAAAATTCATCAAGCTCGGATTTTATGTTGAATATTCCTTTCAACTTCTAATACATATCTTCCAAAATCTGCCTAATACCTACTTTGTATGCCCTACCATAACCTCTAAAATATAGCCAAAACTTGGACACAGTTCAGAAGAGTTTATCAGGACCAAAAAACACCCATTTGCTTCTGCAATATTATCAAGAAGATAGTAAATGCAAAGAGAAACATGTACATATTTCTAAGTCTATATAATGAACTTTCACAAATATTTAGACTTTCACAAATATTGAAAGCACAGTGGATGCGAACGCAAGCTTCTAAATCCCAAGAAATAAAATATCTGTGTCATTGACATGTTATGTTTGACTTCATATGAGATCGGATCCGAGATAATATTCTCTACACTCCCCACAATTCAAAGGTAGAAGACCAAGATGATGATGATCAACAGCATTTCCCCATACAAAATTGCATGTGCACAACCACAAAGATGTTAAAGAGTGAAAATTCTAGTTACCAACACCAAGGGAGTTACAGGATGTGCTTGTTGCAACTTGAATTAGTTGTATATATATATATATGCATAGAAAAAATAAAATCACTGAAATGCGCCACATCTAATTTTCTTACCCACCCAGTAATGTATTTGCTGACAATTTAAATATCCGGTAGCCTCTATTGTATGTGTTATAGCATCAGTAGGAAGATTGATAGTATAGTTAAAACTCGTACAACATTATCTTAGTTTCTCACGTCTACCAACAGCAGTAATACTTAGCTTTTGTAGCAGTTGCACTGTAAGGTAGCTAAAGATAGTAAACAAAATGCATCAGAGTGCTTCCACCATATTTGCTTTCATACAAATGCCCAATCTCTATCTTCTATCATAGTTCACAAAAGGCTAAGATCTCCAAAATACAAATACACAATTAGTAGGCCAATACTGAAAGAGATATCGAAGGTGGCAATGCTACCTTGTATGCTAACAAGTGAATGGTTACATAAAAGTATCTCCCAAACCTCTGCTTGGACCTCTTTAAATTTTGCATTCGTGTACAATGATTGGAACTGCCTCTAAATTTTGAATAGGGATACACATAGGATCGTTTGATTACACGACTGGAAATCAGCTGTCGTCTCCATCTCCACCTTCTTCCTTAGAGCATTGTCAAATTGATCGACAAATTCTTTCAATGTCGTACCGGAATGCACAAATCCGTCAAAGAATGCATTCATGCTTTCAGACTATTGGGTAGTGCTCATACCAACCTAAAATACACCTTTCAAGTAAACTGGTACCCAAAATGACCTCTCGGTGTACAACTCCTACAACCATGCATTATCAATAAGGTCATACTTATGAATTAGCTGCCCCCACTTCTCCTCAAATTGTTCTCAGTCATAAACTGCACTCTAAATGGCAGTCTTCAACCATGCGTTGTATTTAGAGTGGGATCCCAATTTTTTAGGCAGTTTCCGCATTATATGCCAGAGATAATATCTATGTTTTGTATTCGGGAATACAATTTGAATTGCATTCTTATTGTCCGGTCTTGGTCTGTTATGATGGCTTCAGTTGGCCATCCATTCATGCATTCTAACCATGTTTCAAACAACTATACGAAAGTATTTGTGTCCTCGCTTGAAATCAAGCCTGCCCCTAAGAGAATAGATTGTCTATGATGGTTGACACCAACAAAGGGAGTAAACGACCTCTCATACTTATTTGTTAGGTACGTTGTATCGAACATGATAACATCTCCAAAATATTCATATGCCGCTCGACTTCGTGCGTCAGCCCAAAATACATTCCTAACTCTAAACTCATCATCCACATCCATGACGGAAACAAAGCCATCATTCGTTTTTCTCATTATCTTAAAGTAGTCATTTAGTGCTTCACCACCTCCTTTACTCATTCTTAAATGTCTAGTTTTGTCAATAAAATTTCTACAATCTTTCTCTTGGAAATCTAAATTCTCAAACCCTCTGTGTCAGTCACAAGTGCTTGGAAATTTTTATTCATCCGAATACCCGCTCTGTCATTCAAGTCAAGCATCCTCTTACTATATTCATCCAAACATTTGTGAGATCTAAAAAATTTAGATTTTTGTGGGCTAACAGTACTATGATTGTGAACAAGATCAACACTGGTCAACACGCATACCCCATTCACAAAGTGAGCATTTACCTTTGCTTTACAACCTGTTTTTATCGTTGGTCGTGGCTTTGATAGATTATTGTGGCTAGGATAGTACCTGCCGCCACATGCACAACCAATCGTCACATACTTCGCACCCCTATCTAGATCTCTCTTCGTTCTTTTTATGATAACACCAAAACCTTCTTGTTTGGTTTATCGTTTGTAATAGACTAAAACCTCTTTATTAGTATTAAATTGCATACCAAATGTTGGAGGCTCAACTCTATTATCATAATCTGATACTTCATTCATTCCCTCCTCATTTGTCTCATCTAGCTCTATATTTATGACAGATGAAGTTTCTGACAAGGAAGATTACATGGTTAGGATTAGCATTTTTAATATATAACGTGGATGTTAACTCATATGGTTAAAAGTGTACCTCCTAAATTCTTTTCACCTTCAGCACTAAATGGCATAATTGATGAATTACTTGCGCAATATGGATAGGGTATAGTTAGTTTGCATGGTGGCATCACTGAATGCTGCATTTTTCAGAATGCACGTGATTCAGTAAGGGCACATGCGAAGGTACAAGAAAAATTCATAAAAAGAGACTCAAATGAACTACCTAGGTTGTATCTTCCCCCGCCTCAACTCCTCCGGATTACTCGACTGAGGGGATGGCATGGTTGGTTCAAAGGGTGTCAGTACCAGATGCTGCAATTACCCACTTTGTTTGGATGACTCAAACCCATGCACGAAAAAAAAAATCAAAATACTGAAATAACTTTACTTGACTATCCCAAGCATACGGATATGGATTTTGATATGTATTTGAAAGCATCATATATGGCAGGTTATATGGATTTACAGTACCATAATATCTCTATAATATAGAAATAAACAATGAATTAACTAAATGCTACAATATCTCACACTGTGATATTTTTAAATAACCAATGTGTATCATACGTGAGTCAGTGAAACCGACGTAGAAGGCCTGAGTGGCCTTCCATCTTCCTCTTCGCTCATCACGCTATTATTCAATAAGTATTGAGTGTTACAATATCATACCAGCATAAGAAATTCCTCAACATACATTCCCAAGGTATAGTTTATATACTAAAAAGAAGGAAATTCTGGTTAGTGAAAGAAAAATGACTTTTGATAAAAAAATTCTGAAAACAAGGGTTAATTGGCTTTTGCCCATTTCTAATGATTGGAGGAAATAGGGTAAAACTGACTAATTTTTCAAAGCCTAATTTGAAGTGACATTCCCAATGGTTTGAAATCCAGTGTATGTGAAAATTAATGACAATCAGTTGGACAGCATGCAAAATGATGTACGAGAGACAGTCAATGCCTACCGGCTTAGTGCTTTTATTACAAAAGTGGGTCGTCCTTTTGATATCTTAATTTTAAAACTATTTTCAAGCTTGGGGAAGAACTAGTAATATATATCTTCTGATTAGTGCCATAGCTACATCGGTGGTGACCTGCGTAAAACACTTGCATTTAAAATACATGCAAGAGAAACAACATAAGCTCAAATTACCACCCATTTGATTCTTAAACTTTCTCAAGAGAAACAAGTTATCCATCCATTGTCAAAGTGAAATTTCCTTAATCATTATCTTACCAATCAAAGATAGTTCCTATTATTCATCTTGTATGTTCTGCTGTGGGACTAAGCATCTAGTTAAGACTCAAGTTTTTCTCTTGGGTTTATTCTTTTTTAGGTTAGCAAATCTGCTGCATCATCAAAAGAAGAGTGGGAAGAACAATGCAAGCTTTGGCCAACATCATATCATCCACCAACCTAGTATGCTCTTTGCCATCATTTTAATTTATTGATGAATAATACCCTTTGTTTATAATAATTTTCAGCTTAAATTAGGAGACAATTGTTGTCAATTATTTCAGACCTCGCGCGCATGCATGGTGCAATATATATATAATAGAGCCTTTCAATTCTTCATTTCAATCTTTATTACTTTTCTTTTTTGTTCTATTGCTGTTTGTAAACAGGTATTAAAGCGTCATTAGTGGGACATAGATTCTAATTTCCGTACTCTTCATGAAGAAGTTGGCAGGCAGCTAGCTAGCTAGAGAAGAAGCGCCAGGTGAGAAAACTGACTCTTTGATTTCACATGACGTTTGTATTAAACAGCTCTTCAGAAAAGCATTAACCCAAATTAACCCGCCTCAACCAAAAGCTCACCTACTTAGTTTCTGTATCCAAAAAGTTTTGAAGGCTCCTGGCCTCACGGTTGCACTATTAACGAATATTAATATTGGTCATTTAATTTGCTAATTCCATGCCAACCCCTCCCTTTTCTTCTCTCAAATTAGAAGACACAGAAAGATCTGACAAACCCCCCTTTCTTTGGTCCTGGGAGGGACCCCACAAACATTCCCCTTGGCAAGTGTGCTGAAGAATAATACACCCCACTAAGCCAATCCACCTCCAGATCTAGACCATCGATATTTATAAATTAAATTACTTTATTTAATTTAATTAGTTCTGTGCTGTAAGCCACTTGGTGAAGTACTGCATATATACTAATAAGCAGCAAATGTTAGATGTACCACCTCCCATATATATAATATATAATGGAGGTCTTTTTCCTACCAAATATAGGCCAGAATATCCAGCCACCCAAATGTACATTACTTTGGTCCAAGTTGACAAACCATAATATTCCTACAACACCAAGGCTGGTTTGCACAAGTTCAATTCAAGTTTTTTCTGACCATTAAAGCAGTTGGTCCAAGTTGACAAACCATACTTCTAGATCTTTTTGCTATCTTGGATGTATGGTTCTGTTTAAGGAGCTAGTAAAAGGTACAAATTTTAGCTCTTCAAGAATTTGAGACCATGCTTATGAACCTTATACCATGTTGTATATCAAGATCGTGAAACTCTTTTTAGTATATTTTCCTTGCATTTTCCCCTTCCAACCAGTTCTAACCAATAAATCTCACTCATTTAAGATGTTATCAAATACCAAAAAAACAATGGCATATATACAACATCAACAACCCAAAAACATTTTGCTACACAAAACAGTAGCATAACAAAAGTCCATATTTGCGGCCCCAATTAGGCTGTCCAGCACTACTCGTGCATATATTCTGTTGGATTTTATTAATCTTTTCGGACCCGACCAAAGTATCCCTTTCTCTGATCATATAGCGACGATCGATGCCATTGCCTATCTCCTCCTATATTATTCATTCGCTTCTCTCTTTTATTTTCGTTCCCTCTCTATTTATTCTAATTCATATTTGTCATTTTTTTTTTCTATTTTATGCTACTTGGTTTTAATGATCTAGCCATGTTGTACATATATTGTTTATAGTAAACCTTATCCGTTGGATGAGGTGGTCAATGAGTGGTGCTACATCTATCGAGAGTGCTACATTTTTTATACTACAAAACATTTAAAAATAATAATAACATTATTAAAAAACAATTCCTTAATCATTAAGTCAAAAAAAGAATTACATCAGAACCCATTCTCGAGACAACAAGCATTCTCCTGGGTATATATCTCATCTACTTTTGATTTTTTCCCTTTAAAAAGATAAATGATAATCCCATATATAGTGATAAAAAAAAATGTCACATCTTGTATAACTACTTCAATGCCACCCATGAAACCCATTTTTTTTATTTTCATCATCCGCGAGGGGCCGATTTTGCGAGGAAATGAGAGTGGTGCGGTGGTTTTCATTATCCAACCTCCTCTTAGGTGCATGGAATCATCTTATTATACGGATAATGGTATATTTATAATTTTTTTATAATTATTTTACAACTTATCTTAAAGCAATCATTATAATTATGTCATTTCATTAAAAATTACATAACTACCATTAATTTTAAATAGAGTTATAAAACTTGTTTTTTTTTTCTTAGACAGTAGAAGCAATAAGAATTTTACGAACTCCCAGAAAATTTACGGACAGATAGAATCATCAATTGTCAATTGACAAAGCTTATTAATGTCGATGATAATTTTTAAAACAAAGTTTTTTATTATTTTTTGGAAATATGAGCAAATTCAAAGTCTCGTTCGAAATCTAAGTTGGTAATATTATATACAATCATAGAATACGTAAGTATCGTAAAATTGTTTTAGAAAAAGTGGAGTCAATTATTTAAAAATTATTTTATTTCATGTAAATTTTATATATATATTTTTTTTAAAATTATATAATATTTATTTTATGATTGTAAATATGATTTCTCTTTTCATAATAAAATAATGAACAAAAAAAAAGTCCAATCCACAACTTTTTCTCTCTGTTTGGGGAAACTCAGTCCACAATTGATTGCTCCAAAACAATATAAGACTTTTGCGTTCCTTGCACTGATCAAGGGAAATAGAAACAATGTCAGGTCCCCAGTGCTGCTCCAACCCGCCAACGCTAGATCTTAGCGCCGGCTCTGGCCATGTTGAACAGCTCGGTGGCTTACCTACCTACGTTTCTGGTTCCTCCGATTCCAAGTTTGCCATTATTCTCCTCTCCGACGTATTTGGTACCTACACATATTTCATCACATTTATCCTTTTCCCTCTGCACTTCTTCATTCTATTTTCACTGATTTCGGCAGTACTGTTATTTATTGTCATTTTCGGAAAACGTGGTATTCCCAGTGGTAGGGAAAGAGGGAGAAGATTCACGAGAAATTTACTGGTACATGTCGAGATTGACATCCTGTCTGAAGTCGGATCCAGTACAGTTCATTTCTGATGTGATGAAATGTGCAACTGGCCGACAATTTCCTTCTTCCAGACATCTTACCTCCCAAAAGGAGGACTGAAAACCCATTGAACGATATATATAATACCAGGGACATAACTTAAACAAAAGAGGCCAAAACAATTCGCGTATGATTATAAGGTTCCGTCCAAAAGATGTTGAAGTGTATTTTTTGCTCCAGTGAAGGTGTTCACCCCAGTAGAGTGGCGACTTTTGCAGAGAAGATGAGTGTTCTCCCGAGCCTTCTCGATCTTAAACTCGGTACTCTTGACGAACACGATCGCTCAGCGACTCGGAGCACAGAGAGGAGACAGTTGCGTCGAGCGTGTGCAAAAAAAAAAAAAACGTAAAAACTTTACGGTCTTAATTGGAATAAAGAGAGAGAGAGATTGATACTGATCAACGATTGCAATTCCATCTTCAGAAATCTCTGATTTTGCTGCGAAAACCTGGAATACTTTCCTGATGATTGGTGTTTGTGTTAGTTGTTTATAATCTTTTCCGTTCTTATGCGGTTGTTTGTTTCTTCCTTTTTCTGTTCTGGACTCGGTAAGATATGAAAATGAGATTTGAGTGCTGGATTCTTGTTGAACAATATACATCGTGTCCATTTGTACCCTCCACAAAATCATAAGCTATGCTATTTTATTGCTCTTTCAACTTCTAACTCTTCATGTTTGACTTGTCCTGCTGGCTATGAAGCTCCAAAATTGAGGTATATATGGCTAATTACCATATATTTTCTTCTAAACTTGGTTAACAGGTTCTTGCACTATCAGTTAGGCATCTTAGAATCTCGTGAATAATATTGAAATAATTTATATTAAAATATTTTATTAGATTTTGAAAAATAAATGAAAAGAAATTGAATAAAAATATTATAAAATTAAATATTATTTTTATTTTAAAATTTTTAAAAATTGTATTGATTTTTGAGTTTGAATAATGTTGAGAATGAAATTATAAAATGTTTTGATAATTTTGATAATTATTGTTTCATCTGTACGTTCAAACGAGCCTCGTCAAGTTGTTTTTGAAAAGTTTACGCATCGCTAAACTCTTTTTATGCTATAATTTTGGGCTAAGCTAGATATCTATTTCTTTGAAATTACAAACTCATCTACATCCGATTTTCTATTTCTTAGAAAACCGGATGTAGATGAGTTATCTCCACTTTTCATGTTTTTTTCCTATAATTTGACAAATGATTAGTTTTAGGGTTGCAGATGGAGATGCAATATATAGTTCTAACATCTAAGTTGTACAATATATAGTTCTCGTTTGTTTTTACAGATGAAATAAGATCATGAGATGAATTGAGATGAAAGATAAAAGTTGAATAAAATATTGTTAGAATATATTTTTTAATATTATTTTTATTTTAGAATTTGAAAATTTTGAATTGTTTATTTTATTTTGTATTGAAATTTAGAAAAGTTGTAATAATTAAATGAGATGGATTTGAAAAAGTTGAATTGTTTATTTTATTTTGTATTAGAATTTAGAAAAATATAATAATAAAATTGAGATGAGATGTTTTCTAAAAACAAACGAGACTAGATAATTTGGTCACACAGTGCATGGGCACTTTTGTAATTTATTTTATTTTATTTTGGAAGCCGAGTGCAATAGATAAGTCTAAATATTGCGCCTACTTTTGCCTTTGGGATAGAACACAAACTCGATAATGTTTTACCAAAGGAAAGTGATATCAGAGCGATGTGTCCTCGTGACGAAGTTAAATAAAAAAAAAGGTGGAGTGTGGAGTGTGGTGAATAGTAGGAGGTTGGGAAGATTATTTGATAAAATAAAGAGAAGTATGGTTGAATTGCGTGGCACTAAATTGTAGAAAGTGGATTAATTATATAGTTCTTGAAATATGATAGAAATAAATCAATTCTCACTTTACGGAATTGAAATTTATAATAATTTCAACCAAATTTAATTATAAAATCGAGTAATCCTTTTTAAATATTATAACTTAAGTTAAAATTTAAATAATTAAATCAACTTAATTATTCTCATTATAGTGATTTAACATGCCATCAAAATAAAAATCATGAATTTCAATCCTAAGTCTACACTTACTCAACCAAATTTAATTAATTAAATATTTTATGTATATATTTAGCCTACTTATTAAAGACTAGCCTGATCTACGCGTAAGGAAAGTCTAGAAACACAATCGATGCATGATGTGTTTCAAATAAAAATCGAGTTTGTTAGGATAGGTTTGGAAGCTAAGATTTTTCAAAAATTCTCATCTCATCTCAACTCATCATTACATATTTTTCAAATCTCCATATAAAATATAATAAACAATTCAACTTTTTCAAATCTCAATACACATTTTTCAAATCCCAATTCAACTTTTTCAAATTTCAAAACTAAAAAATAATATTTTAAACTCTAAAACAAAACACAAAATTCTCATCTCACCCCCAAACATATCCTAATCGTATTTACAAAGCCATCAACTTTAGTCAATGCTCGTGTGCAAGCAGCCGCACACATGCACTTAGTTGGAATCAAAACTATTGTACACTTTCTCGTTTGTTTACAAGAAATTTCTCAACTCATTTTATCTCATCTCATCTCATCTAATCATTACAATTTTCTTAAATTTTCATACAAAATAAAATAAACAATTCAACTTTTTCAAATCTCAAAATAAAAATAATATTTAAAAATATATTCTAACAATATTTTATTCAACTTTTATTTTTAATCTCAACTCATCTCATCTGCGAAAACAAACGAGAACTATATATTGTACAACTTAAATGTTAGAACTATATATTGCATCTCCATCCGCAACCCTAAAGCTAATCCTTCGTCAAATTATAGGAAAAAAACATGAAAAGTGGAGAAAACTCATCTACATCCGGTCTTCTAAATTTTTTTGACTTTTTTTGTTTATTCCAAATTTATATTTTAGTAGAATATAAAGAAAAAATATAAAGAGAAGTGAGAGAAAACTTATAAAGAAATAATAGAGAAAAATTATTTTAATAGAATTGAGAAATGAAAGGAAATAGAATGTAGGAGGTTTTT
Organism: Cyclocarya paliurus; assembly: GCA_029856935.1. Classification (NCBI taxonomy): domain Eukaryota; kingdom Viridiplantae; phylum Streptophyta; class Magnoliopsida; order Fagales; family Juglandaceae; genus Cyclocarya; species Cyclocarya paliurus. The sequence goes on from JARVXP010000463.1 coordinate 1,789,401, forward strand.
GAAATATTAGTAAAATTGAGGAGAAAATTATAAAAAGTGTGATTTCTAGCTAAGTTTTAAGAAATATTATAGGGAACTGGATGAGAATGCTCTAAACTATAAAAAAAATTGGCTATGGATATTTTGGAAGGATGCGGAGAGACTTGACAGTAAATTCGTTTCGATTCGATCATTACACAAAGCAAATTATCTCATCTCATATAATCATTACAATTTTTTTTAAATTCTCACACAAAATATAATAAACAATTTAAATTTTTTTAAATATCAAAATAAAATAATATTATAACAATATTTTATTCAACTTTCAACAAAACATCTCATCTCATCTGAATTGTGTAACAAAACGAGACACGTAGTACAAATGTTTAAGAATCAATCGTAACCACAGTTTGAGTTCAATTATTTTCTCATAATTGATGTCACCGAGACATTCCATCAAAATAATTTATAATAAAATATTATTATTTATATATTCACATCCGTCAAAATTAAACAAATTATATTCATAATTTCTTTTATTTAATAATTATGTAAGAGTCATGAAATAGTTGTTCATATTCCTTACTGGGCCTAAAAGTAAAGGCAGGTGTTGAAGACTTTTTATGGCTCCATACTTTTCGAGACCCCTTTCTTGGCTTTTTGTGAGTTTTCGTATCTAGGGTTTTTTCATGGCAACTTCTGCCGCCCCCCTGGTGGGTCTTACGCCAATGGGGTCCTATTCTGAGGGTGGTGTTGGTCCAAAATAGTTTGCCCATACTGTTTTACGTGCGTCTTCTTCTTCCTCATCGTATAAACTTCCTATGCAGTATCCTGTTGATGTGGATGGGGAAGTTAGGTTCATTTTTTTTTAAACAGAGCTGAGCAAAGCGGTGGAGGATTTTCGATATGCATTGGTCATGAAGTTTTTACGTTCCAGGCCCTCCATTGGTGTGATCAGACTTTCGATTATCAAGACGTGGGGTCTGTCAGAGATACCAACTATTAGTTTCATGGATGATTTCCATGTGTTGATCCAGATGAGGAACGAGAGAGATTTTCTACATGGATAGGCGCGAGAACGCAGGGTTTTGGTTGGGAGTTCCTTTCGTCTCTTCCACTAGTCGAAGGATTTTAATCTGAACAAGGAGCCATCCCTGGCCCCTCAATGGATATTTCTTCCAGGTTTTCCGATGCATATGTATAGATCGAACTGCTTACAGATTCTAGCTACGAGGTTTGGGTGATATTTGGGAATTTACAATGCTATGATAAATCGAACTCGGGCTACGGGTGCAAGGTTGTGTGTGGAGGTGGATTTATTGGTAGACCAGGTGGGGAGGTTCCCGATTGTTGTCTCTACAAACCATAAGATCTGGCAGGAAGTAAGGTATGAAAAACAAGGTTTTTATTGTGATAAATGTCATAGACAAGGGCATTCAAAGGTGGTATGTCAAGCAGGGGAGAAGAAACTACCTAGCGGTGTTAATGACAAACACAAGGAACGTCCTCGGCAAGAAGTTTGGCGGATGAAAAAACGAGATTGGGTAGACGTAGTTGCTAAGGAGAATGACAAATGTGGAAGAACCTGTTGTTGAACATGTCTAGATTGATCATATCAGTGTTGGTAAGTGTTTGGTTGTACAGGAGGCAGATATGTTGCTAGTGGAAGGACCTGCTATAGTGCGAGATCATTTATCGCAGTCTCATGATGTGGTTTCAAAAATACTGGAAAAAGAATGTCGGTTCCCAATTTCGCATGCTCCCCGTGAGTGTGAATCTGATCGAGAGAAGGAGGTAAATGTTTTGGAAAAATTACCTTTGGAAAAAGGCTATAGTTTGGATAGGGATTTGCAGGGTCACCTTGCAAAACCGAATGCTAATGGGCAAAGTGCAAAGAAATCTCATAGGGTGATCACCCATCCTAATAAACTCAATTTAATATTAAGACAAATTTAGTTTGGAACGTGCGGGGGTTGGGTACATCAAGAAGTCGGTTAAAGAAGCTTGTGAGGGAATTGGTGCCTTTTATTGCGGTTATTTCTGAACCGTTCACTGAGGAGAATCTGATGCTTAGATGGGCCAATTTTTTGAGTTTTCCAAACTATTGTGCCAACGACTCTATGTTGGGATAAGGGGAGAAGCTCTGGATTTTTTGGAGTGAGGAATTGAAGTTTAAGGTTTCTCATATGTCTGATCAACTCATTATTGGGATTTTTAGCTTTGAAGAGAAGATTATTTTGTTGTATTTTGTCTATGCAAAATGTAGACAATCCGATCACTGAGAGCTTTGGAGGGACCTGGAGCATGCTAAGGGGGAGGATATTCCTTGTTTAGTAGTGGGCGATTTTAACATAATACGAGATGATACTGAATGTATTGATGGTAATCCGAGGCCTTTGTTGGCTATGGAGGACTTCAATAATTGTCTAGATAGTTGTGGCCTTCTGGATATTGGAGTGAATGGTAGGAACATATCTTGGTGTAATGGACATGATGGCTCATCTAGAAGCTGGGCAAAACTGGATCGAGCTCTCTCAAATGCATCTCTTCTGCATAACTTTCCAGACACTTATTATGAGTATGGCAAACGAAAGTCTTCAGATCATAACTCGATGGTAATTAAGTTTCAAAGGGAGGTCTTTAGACATGGACCCTCACCTTTTCGATTCCAAAATAGGTGGTGCACTCATCATGATTTTTGGAAATGTGTTGTGGGACGAGGTTGACAGCACAGGTTTAGTTCGATGAGCGACAAAGCTCAAAAGAGCTAAGTTGGCAATCTAAAACTGGAACCAGCAGGTGTTTGGGCATGTTGATCACAATATTAAGAGACTAGAGAAAAGCATGGAAGGACTGGATGTCCAACTTCAGGGAGGGCACTCACTAGAATTAGAGGAAGAATTTATCTCACTAAAATTGAATTGGAAGCCTGGGAAAAGAGAGAAGAAATTCATATAGCTCAACAGGCCAAAAAGAATGGTGGAATGGGATAACAATTCTAAATTTTTTCATGCTTTTGTGAATCAAAGGAGGAAAAAGTCCTTAATTTACTCGTTGTCGTTTGCGGATGGGGAAATGCTTGAGTTTCCCGAAGCTATACATGAGGGTGCTATGTGTTACTTCCATTCCTTTTTAACTGTCGCAGGGCCTAGCGGAAGAGCAGAGATTGATGATATTATTTTTCCTGTAATTTCTGAGGAGGAAAATCTGGTTTCATGTAGTGCGCCTACGAAGGTGGAGGTAAAGAATGCTATTCTTTCTATTCCTAGACAAAGTAGCCCAGGGATTTTATCATGGTTATTGGGATATTATCAAAGAGGAGGTTGTAGAGGCGGCCAGGGATTTTTTTAATGGTTCTCCTCTACCAAGATTTTACTCTGTGTCTTATACTATTATGATTCCAAAGGTTCCTAATCCTCAAAACTTTGATAAATTCAAGCGCATTAGCCTTTGTAGTGTTATTTATCAAATTTTCTCTAAGGTTCTTGTTGTGTGCGTGACAGGCTTATTATCTAGATTCATATCTCTAGAACAGAGAGCTGTCATTCCAGGTAGAAGCATTTTTTAGAAGATCACTTTGGCACAGGAAATGGTTCAATCTTTGCACAAGAATTATAATGGTAGAAATGTGATGTTGAAGGTTGATATGGCTAAGGTGTATGATATGGTGGATTGGGCCTTTTTAAATTCGATTTTGGAGGGATTTGGTTTTTCCCCACATTTTTGTGGGTTGGTGACGGAATGTATCTCTTCCCCTTGGTTGTCAATAATGATGAACGGAACTTACAAAGGTTTTTTCAAACCTACCCGTGGCCTTCACCAAGGGGATCACTTATCTCCTTATCTCTTTATTATTTTGCAAGAAGCTCTCTCTCAGCTACTCAAGAAGAATTTTGCGAAGGGCAAGATAGGGGCTTTCCATCTCCCCCAAGGGGCGCCATTGGTATCCCATCTTCTCTACGCATATGATACTTTAATTTTTGCAAATGAAAAAAAGAGGTCTATTCGAATGCTCATCAAAACTCTAAAGTAGTATGAGCACTGGTCGGGTCAAATGATTAACAAAGAGAAATCAAGTATTTTTTTTGTCAAGGCTCATTGCTTATGCTAGGCGGCGTAGTTTATTACGGCTGACAGGCTTTGTTGAAGGGGTTTTCCCTTCTACTTATCTTGATTCTTGGTGTTCCTATGGTCTCGAGACGTCTCACTACTCGTACATTAGAGCTGCTAGTGTCAAAAACTCGAAATAAGGTGGCTGGATGGAAATTAAAGCTTTTATGTCAAAGGGGCCGGCTCACTTTGATCAAACATGTTCTATCATCGATGCCGATTCATCAACTGGCGATCTTGGATATTCCCAACATTCTTTTCAATAAGATAAACTCTATACTTTCTACTTTTTTCTGGGGTGAGAATAATGGTAAAGGAAAGAGGAAATTGTGTTCCTGGTCTAAATGTTGTAAGCCTATTTATGAGGGAGGCTTGGGAATTATAGATATTGTGGAAGTGAAGAAATCTCTGCATATGAAGTTTGTTTGGCACATGTTGACAGTTGATCGGTGCAAAACTGTAAGTGCACAATATCGTAGTTTTATAGTAAAGTGATGAGAAGAGTATCGTCCTCAGATATTGGTAACTTATTTTTGGTAAGTATCAATTATACTAATCTTGACTTTATTTAGAAAAGTCACTAAAATTTTTGTAATTGCAATTTGAAATAAGATTAATTCAAAGAAAATATTCAAGCAAAAGAAAACTGTTATTCGAAAATCAAATTAATGGGAAAGAAAACTTCTAGGAAATCGATTTCACCTAATCTCTCACTATGCTTTACTTATCTAACTAATTCAATTTAATTCCCTATGTTTGTTAGCAAATCTCCAATCCATCCAAAAGCCTCTTTCGATAGTCAATTGGAAATATTCTTGTATATCATTTTACACAAGAGTATGCAAAATAATAAAGCAAGAAAGTATTAAGACCAATGATTTTAATATTACATAGGTTCATATAAGTCTTTCGATCTCTATATTTACCTATGCCAAAATATTCAAGATCTATCCTATAATTCCTTCTTTCGACAACAAATCACAAGATCAAAATCATCTAATTATTGGCCAGTTAATTAGAAGTAATAAGTTCAGAATAAATCAGACAAACACGAAAGAGAATTACTTCAAATTAGTATAGAAAAACAAGCATAGTTCGAAACTAGATTACATTATTTTCTTAAAATAAAGAAATTTAGTTTATGCTAAAAATTAAATTTAACATAAATAAATTCACCATAATTTTTTTTAGAGGAGTAGAAAAAATTCAACACTAAAAAATCCTCGTCGCAGTCCATTTCGTCGTCCTCATCAATTTTGCTTCGTACGCATCCTCTTCATTTTTTCTTCAAAACTTTTTCTCTATTCTTTTATTTCATCCCTTCTCCAGCCTTTCCTTTCATGTGGTAGGTAGACTAAGGCTTGGTTTGGATAGTGAAAGTGTTTGTGAATGTTTGTGAATAGTAGTAAAAAGTAGGTGAAAAGTAATAATAGAATATTGAATAGTAGTAAAAAGTAGGTGAAAAGTAATTAATAGTAATAAAAGTAGGTAAAAAGTAATAATAAAGTAAAGAATAGTAGTAAAAATATTTGAGAGTACCTCAAAGTACTTCGCCATCCAAACAAGGCCTAAGTCCAAGTCTATCACTAGCATCATGTCTCTTCCTTTTGAATTTGATGAATATTTTTTTTCCTTTTACTTTTTTTTTCTTTTTTCACTTTTTCTCCTCCTGGCAGCGAGACACCGATAGAGTAAATTGAAATCACTTCTCTTTACCAATGTCTCAAGCCAAGTCAAACCACTTGACTTCAATTTTTCCTTTCCGTCCATGCGTGCGTAAAAAGCCAAGAGGAATTTTTGTGCCTAGCCACTCGTCCCAGCTAAGGCCCGTATTGCACGCATAAAATCAAAAGTTGTTATGTTTCCTTTGCTTCCATCTTCCGTCATGTGTCTTCATTCCAAATCAAAATCGAAGGGCCCCGCGTTGAACTCATTTTACCAAGTCAAACCGCCAACCTACTCCTCGTTACATGCTGCCTCAATTGCAAACCAATAGAATAACATGAGCTGCTATATTCAAATAAAATGTTCATTTAAATGAGAGAGAATCCTTAAATAATAGACTTTTAAAATTAAGATCTTCAATTTATTTAAATCTGAAATAAAATTTAAATGATTACAATGAAGCCTAAAATCAACTAGAAAATAAATAAAATTAGACTAAAGTTTAAAATTAAGAAGTGACAAAATATAGGAAATTATGCAAGTCATCAACAGTTGATAACTTGTGGACTAAATTCTTTAAGGCCAGGTATTTGAAAACTGGCCAACATTTATGGGAGGTAAATCCAAATAAGGGCTCTTGGTTTTGGCGTTCTATTATTCGAGTTCTGCCCAAAGTTCTAGAGAATGTTCTTTGTCGGATTAAGGAAGGAAAAGCCTCTTTTTGGTTTGATCATTGGCTAGCCTCAGGTTCGCTATGTGCACAGGTTCAGGAAGTGAGAAATAACAAGCTACAGGTTCGGGAGTGCTAGGATACAAATGGGTGGAATGTTGATATGTTAAAGGATTTGTTGGGAGAAAAACAGGCTAATGTAGTGATGAGCTCAACTTTATCTTGCAAGGAGGGGCTGGATATTCTCATTTGGGAACCGTCGATGGATGGTAAATTTACTACGGCAAGTGCATGGGAGGTTGTTCGTGATCACAGAGAGGAGGACCCGATTTTAAAATAGTTTTGGCATCTTCTGCTCCCTAAGCGTGTTTCTATTTGCATGTGGAAAGCTTGGTTCGCTTGTCATCTGGCTGATATGCGCATACAAGTAGTGGGAATTCAATTGGCCTCTAGGTGTAATTGCTGTCAAAATGGAAAAGTTGAATTATTAGACCATGTTCTTTGCACGAGATCAGTTGCTCAGGAGGTTTGGAAAAAAACAGGGGTGGCTTTGGGAATTAATTGTATGGCAACGAGTACTTGGAAAGCCCGAACTACCTTATGGCTAAATTGTGCACATCGAGCATCACGATATGGGACGTTGGTTGGTCTGCTTCCGAGCTTGATCACTTGGAGGTTATGGGGGCGTCGATGTAAGGCTCGGATGGAGTCTATTTATGAAACGACAAACAGAGTATGGATTGAAGTTAAATATTGGCTGCGAGCAATTTCAGATAATATGAACGGAGGTGTTCCTCCATCTCGAACGGATATTCAGTTTTTTCATGCTTTGGATATTTCGACTAGATTTAGTTTTAGTCGATCTCCATGTACAGTGAGATGGCATAAACCTGGGTCAGGATGGGTCAAACTTAATATGGATGGAAGTTGTCGAGGGAATCAGGGAAATTGTGGAGGTGGCAGTGTTATAAGGGATGATAGAGGAGCTTTTAAGGCGGCTTTTTCATCGTTGCTTGAGCATGGAACAAATAATGTGGCAGAGTTGAGAGCCCTCATTGCAGGGATGGAACTATGCAAGGATCTTGGGTTTTATCAAGTGGAAATTGAATGTGATTCTTCTTTTGTGGTGCAATGGTTTTCAAGGGAAAGTTGCTCTGGATGGTACCTTTGGGATTACTGGGACGAACTCATAGCAGCTCTAAGGGGAATTAATTTTTCTATCTCACATGTCTATAGAGAGGCCAATCAAGTCGCAGATTTCTTTGATAGACAGGGTGAAGCTGGTCTTTCTCGAAGTTATGGAGTTCAGGACGTTGTACCATAGCAAGTAAGGGGCATGATTAGGCCGGATGCATTGGGTCTTCATTCCTTACGTCTTCGAAGTTTCAGTTTGGAATGATGAGGATAGCTGCATCTCTCTCGTGCGCATACTGGCTGCAAATTGTTAGCTGAGGTTTAATCTTTTTTGGTTTGGCTATAAATAGGCTTGTTTAGATTGGTTATTTGAGAATATATAACTTGTTTTATTTTATCCATTTTTTTATGTTTGGGATGGTTTATTGGAAATTTTGTAAATTCTAAGTATTATGCTTGTTACTACGGTATTTCTTTACCATAAACGAGGGCAATCAATAAAATTTGAAATACCATCTTCTTTTTAAAAAAAAAAACAAAAAGAAAAGAAAAGACAGGTGTTGATACGATTTATTTTTAGAAAATATCGAAAATTTGATTATATGAGTTCAAAAATATTAAACAATTTAAAATTTCGTTCGAATCACTTTTAGAGTCTTTTTTTATTTCTACAAAGTAAATAGTCGATTTCATAAACATAATCTTAATAAATTATATCCTCTGGGCCTTTTTATGATTTATTCATTTTCTCAAGGTAAAATTAGGGTCACCCATTAGTCCATCAAATATGTTAAAAAAAACAAAAAATACGTATAAAAGGACTTTTGGTAAAAGAGAGATTATATTTACAAGTTAAACGTATCGGACTCATGGAGATCGTTTTATAAAAAGGAAAATACTTTTCCCATCCAGAGATTATATATACAAAATATTTAAAAGGATTTAAAAAATATTTGAAAGAAAAAATAAAAGTGCGATTTGCAGGAATTACCTTTCTAATGGCCCTAACATTGTCTTTATAAAAAGTGTAAAAACTCACTTTTTCTCGATAAGCTCCATATTTTGACAAAGATATTATACAAAATTTATATATTTAAAATTTATTCTTTGATAAAAATATAAATAAAAGAAGTGTCTTAAACATACCTACACATAATATATTATTATTATTATTATTATTAAATCTTTGCGGATAATATGAGATTGTCAACACATCTTTATTATTGTGTCAGCTAAAAATAAGACTCACAAGTTCTTCTTGACCACATATTAGATAATGATATCATAAGAAAGTCCATATTTGAGACCCCAATTAGGCTTGTCCAGCACCACTCGTGCGTATATTCTGTTGAATTTTATTAGGCGTAGTTGGTACAGTAAGTTTAGATAAAAATTAAAAATAGAATAAATTATTATTATAATATTATTTTTTTAATATTATTATTATTTTATAATTTAAAAAAATTAAATTATTTATTATATTTTATGTGAAAATTTAAAAAAATTATAATGATGAAATAAGATAAGATGATTTGAGATCACTTCTCAATTTAAACGGTACCTGAATTCAAAACTCACTTCAATTCATCTCAACTCATCTCATCATTATAATTTTTTTAAATTTCTACATAAAATATAATAAATAATTTAATTTTTATAATTTTTAAAATAATAATAATATTAAAAATAATATTTTATTCAACACATCTAAAACTATTAACTCATCTAAAACTAATCTCTCAATCCAAACAGAACTAATCTTTTCGAACCCGACCAAAGTATCACTTTCTCTGATCATATAGCGACGATCGATGCCATTGCCTATCTCTTCCTACATTATTCGTCAGTAGTGCTACAGGCACAAATCTGTTCCTGCCGCGAGCTCCACTGACGTGTTAAAATTCCACGTCAGCAATTATATTAAAAAAAAAAAGACAAAAATTGAAGAGAATGAAAAACCGAACGGGAAGAGTGAAAACATAGCCCAGTTCATTCAAGCGGAAGGAGAAAACGGCAGCGCACCATTTCGTTCTCTTCCTCGCCGCCATATCTCACCATTTCATTGTCTTCCTCTGCTTTAGATCTCATCCTCTCTCTCAGATCTCAGTTCTCATCTCATCTCCACAAAATCATATTTAAGAGGTTGAAATTCATGAACTCTTCATCCATGCATGGAAGATACGTTCCAGTTATCGTTGAGTGAAGCCCAGAGTTGTGAGCCTACAAAGCACCATTGGATCTCGCTTCAATTGATGGCAAATGAGTTCCACTTCCATCAGATGCAGACTCAGACTTATACACGGGCACGAAGGACTCTTCCATTGTCGTCCCCGGCTTACTCATATCAGGTGGCCCAACTCCACAACCAGAGTCCAAATACTACTTATAAAAAAAAACCAGAGTCCAAATAATAAAGTAAGCTCAAAAATAAGAATGAATGCAAGACCAAATCATTGCAGTTAAATACACTGATTTCGTCAGGAATTTTGAAATGAAGCCCCAAAAAGATAGAATAACGCCGAGTATCCAAACCCAAGTACTATAATTAATCAAAAAGCAACAAAAACAAAGACATAGACTATCAAAATAAATTAAAATTATCAAAGCGAAACGTATGAGTTTATTCAAACGTTCCTCACAATCATTCGCTAAGAGAGATGCATAAGAGCATAAACATAAGCAATTACAAGAAAATATACGAAAAAGAAATCCCACATATGAAAAATTCTGTGTTCCAGGCTAAAAAGATGAATTCACTCTGAAAAGCTAAAATATGAATTCAAAGAAGCTACCGGAGCGAGAAGAGGAATCGTTCAAGAACTTGTCGGCGTAAGAATCAACGCCAACGATGGAGAGGGGGTGGCGGCAGTTCTGGCAGACCCATCTCCTTCTTCCTGGACACCTATAATGCTGCTTAGCTACAGAGAACAAATCAAAACAGTTTGGGACTTGAAAGGTTAGGTGAGTGAAGATTTCACGAAGAAGAAAGGTTAGGTGGTGAATGTCGTAGCACAGAGAGTAGATAGAGTTTTTGGGAGAGAGATTGAGCAAGGGGAAAATGTAAAACGCACTGTTTTGCTTGAAACCGAATCTCATTTTTTTTTACTTTAAACGCACCGTTATTTACTCCAAAACGGTACATTTGTTTCCACAAAAGATGTCGTCCATGGCCAGGCCCGACTCTACTTGGGTTTAGAGTTTTCCATTATTCATTCGCTTCTCTCTTTTCTTTTCGCTTCTCTCTTTTTATTCTAATTCATCTTTTTCTTTTTCTTTTTTTTTTCTTTTCTATTTTATGCTACATGGTTCCAATGACCTAGCCATGTTGTACATGTATTGTTTATGGTAAAAACTTATCCCACTAGATGAGGTGGTGTATCTATCTCATCAGCTTTTGAATTTTTTCCTTTAAAAACATAAATGTGATAAAAAAAGTTGTCACATCTTGCATAACTACTTCATTCAATGCATTAATGTAACCACTTTAGTGGCTCCAACAACCCATTTTTTTATCATCCGCGAGGGGCACATTCTGCGAGGAAATGAGAGTGGTGAGGTGGTTTTCATTATTGAACTTCCTCTAGGTGCATGGAATCATGATCATTTATATTATATTAAAGGGCGTGCAGTGCGCCTTTGATTAGAATATTTGACTATTTAATTCCTTTTTTTTTTTTTTAAATTTAAGATATCAATAATGCCAGAAAGCTGGCAGTCATCAAGATTCTTCAAATATATAATTAAGCTCAGCGGATGCAGAGAACGTCTAAATTCAGGGCCATGCTCAGATTTTGTTTTTTTGTTGTGTTTTTTTTGGGCCGCCCGGGGGGTGGTGGTTTAATTATATATTAGGATTTAACAAATGATGATCAACGACTCGGTCATTTGGTAGTTGGCCCTGGTTTTGTGAACCTTAATATAAATAAACCCGTCTGGTTTTAATTAGGCATAACTACCATTAATTTTAAATAGAGTTATAAATTTGTTTTTTATTAAGAATTTTACAAACTTTCAGAAAATTTACGGACAAATAGAATCATCAATTGTCAATATGACAAAGCTTATCAATGTCGATGATAATTTTTAAAACAAAGTTTTTCTATTTTCTAATTTTTTGGAAATATGAGCAAATTCAAAGTTCCAATCAAAATTTAAACGAATAATATTATATCAGTCGTAAAGTACGTAAATATCATACAATTATTTTAAAAATTAATATGATTTATTATTAAAAATAATTTTTTTATATAAATTTTATATTTACTATATTTTTTAAAGAAATTATGTAATAACCGACTGAAAATATCATTTCTGTTTTATAAATAAAACAGTGAACCAAAAAAGTCCAATCCACAACTTTTTCTCTCTGTCTGGGATACTCAGTCCACAATTGATTGCTCCAAAGCAATATAAGACTTTTGCGTTCCTTGGACCGATCAAGAGAAATAGAAACAATGTCAGGTCCCCAGTGCTGCTCCAACCCGCCAACACTAGATCCTAGCGCCGGCTCTGGCCATGTTGAACAGCTCGGTGGCTTACCTACCTACGTTTCTGGTTCCTCCGATTCCAAGCTTGCCATTGTTCTCCTCTCCGACATATTTGGTACCTACACAGTGACACATATTTCATCACGTTTGTCCTTTTCCCTCTGCACTTTTTCGTTATTTATTTATTGTCAATTTCAGAAAACGTGGTATTCCCAGTGGTAGGGAAAGAGGAAGAAGATTCATTAGAAATTTACTGGTACATGTCGAGATTCACATCCTCTGTCTGAAGTCGGATCCAGTACAGTTCATTTCTGATGTGATGAAATGTGCAACTGGCCGACGATCTCCTTCTTCCAGACATCTTACCTCCCAAAGGGAGGACTGAAAACCCATTGAACGATATATATAATAACAGCGACATAATTTGAGGAAAAGAGGCCAAAACAATTCGCGTATGATTATAAGGTTCCGTCCAAAAGATGTTGAAGTGTATTTTTTGCTCCAGTGAGGGTGTTCACCCCAGTAGAGTGGCGACTTTTGCAGAGAAGATCAGTGTTCTCCCGAGCCTTCTCGATCTTCAACTCGGTACTCTTGACGAACACGATCGCTCAGCGACTCGGAACACAGTGAGGAGACAGAGTTGCGTCGAGCGTATGCAAAAAAAAAAAACGTAAAAACTTTACGGTCTTAATTGGAATAGAGAGAGAGAGAGAGAGAGATTGATACTGATCAACGATTGCAATTCCATCTTCAGAAATCTCTGATTTTGCTGCGAAAACCTGGAATACTTTCCTGATGATTGGTGTTTGTATTAGTTATTTATAATCTTTTCCGTTCTTATGCGGTTGTTTGTTTCTTCCTTTTTCTGTTCTGGACTCGGTAAGATATGAAGATGAGATTTGAGTGCTGGATTCTTGTTGAACAAGTAATATACATCGTGTCCATTAATTTGTACCTTCCACAAAATCATAAGCTATGCTATTTTATTGCTCTTTCAACTTCTGACTTTTCATGTTTGACTTGTCCTGCAGGCTATGAAGCTCCAAAATTGAGGTATGGCTAATTACCATATGTTTTCTTCTAACCTTAGTTAACAGGTTTTTGCACTATCAGTTAGCTGGTATCTTAGAATCTTGTGAATAATACTGTAATAATTTGAATTAAGATATTTTTATTAGGTTTTGAAAAAGGATGGAAAAAAATTTGAATAAAAATATTATAAAATTAAAAAATTGTTTGAATATAATTTTTTAATGTTATATTTATTTTGAAATTTGTAAAAGTTGTATTGATTTTTGTGTTTAAATCATGTTTATAAATTAAATTATAAAATTTTTTGATAATTATTGTCTCTTCTCTACGTTCAAACGAGGTGCCCTAGCTAAGTTGTTTTTGAAAAGTTTATGCATTGCTAAACTCTTTTTAGGCTATAATTTTTGGCTAAGCTAGATATCTATTTTTTTGTGAAATTATCCAAGTACTTCTGTGAATTCACGAAATTGCCAACCAATTTACTTAAACAGTTGTTAGATCTCAATCTTATGATCATATAATAAATCAAATATTTAACGTAAATAAATAAACTTGCAAGATACAACGATTGGTTACGAAGGAAAATCCTTTAAAGAACTCTTTAAAGGTAAAACCCTACGGGGTAGCCAAATCCAAAAAAATATCTGATTATTTGAAAATCAATTACGAGTAAAACTCAATTACAAAAATTTTGTCAATTGATACTCTTACTTGACAAGACAAATGTCTCATTTATCTTCTATCACAGTAGTAGTTAGAACCTCTGACGATCTTGAAACATTATCTTTCCTCCTAGAACTCTAGGAGCTGAAATCCAATCAACGATCATCTACACTTGAAGCACGATCACACTCAAAGAGAGATCACAAATATAAAAATTCACTAAGAAATTTTCTCACCAAAATATGCACTAGAAAGTGCTCTAGAAAATATATAGATATGAATCTCTACGGATCCTAACCAGTAGAATTCTTTAAATAAACAATTTGGAAAGAGTTCAAGTTTCAATAGGATTATGCTGACAAGCAGAGACAGTCGCGAGAACGTTTCCTGACGGATTGCTTACCTATCGCGATGATTCTTCTCTGCAGTAACTGATTTCTATTTAGCTTCTGTTCTAAATAATTTGCAGATCTTTTTGAATTTGAAGTTCATGCGACTGACTTATCTAAACAACTTTAAAAACTTTTAGATAAACTCAATGTTGTTAAAACTAAAGTCAACAATTATTTTACATTCATCCAAATTCAAACTTATAATGATAGGATAAACTTTATTATTTTAATCACATAATCCTATACAAACTTATCAATATAGTCATCTAGTCCTAGCCAAACTTTTACATCTATACTTTGAAATTACAAACTGCAGATTCCAAACTTGGTTGACTTAGGTCTCGTTTGGATAATGAGATTAGATGATTTTATTTGAGTTGAATAAAATATTATTAGAATATTATTTTTTTAATATTATTATTGTTTTAGAATTTGAATAAGTTGAATTGTTTATTATATTTTGTATGTAAATTTAAAAAAATTATAATGATGAAATGAGATGAGATGAGAGTAGGCAATTTGGTCACACAGTGCATGGGCACTTTTGCAATTTATTTTCTGTTATTTTGGAAGCTGAGTGCAATAGATAAGTCTAATTGCGCCTACTTTTGCCTTTGTGAAAACTAATGTCAGCTGCTTTATACATTAAAGGAAGCTCGCAGACAAGGTTGCAGCAGCTGGATTTTATGTGGTGGTCCCTGATTTCCTACATGGAGATCCCTTTTCGTTCGAAAATGCTGATCGGCCTCTACCAGTTTGGATTAAGGATCATGGAACGGTGGGTTTTAGACTGTAATCCTTGTGCAAATTGTTTATAATTAATTGTCTTTGGTTTTTTTTTAATTGTCTTTGTTGCAGAGGGCCCTTTTGCATGTGAAACTTGAATCCACTACTGGATTTCCATATGCATGGGATAAATTAATTCCCAGGGCAGTCTGAAATATTTCTGGATTCTGCTGCATAACTTCTTGAGTGTCATTGCATAAAGCAACAGATGGTTCATATATACTTGATGAATTTTGAACTAGCTGGCTACATCCACCTTTTGCGACCATGGTAGTATTGGTGACCCCAATACTATTGCAGGCTGCAGCCATCTACTAATTAATAATTGCTACGTAAATTTCATTATGCAGTTTCATGAGTGCGTGAAACACTGTTTCATTTTAATAGGATAAGGGATTTGAGGAGGCAAAGCCAGTAATTGAAGCTGTAAAAAGTAAAGGTGTTTCTGCTGTTGGGGCTGCAGGTTTTTGCTGGGGTGGTAAGCTTTTTTCCCTATTAATTCTTCCTTATGTTCCCTCTTTTAATTTCCTATTTTTTTTAATTGCATAGAGTCATAGTTTCGTAGTCATGACTCCCCTGGCCTACGCTTCCAGCATTATAGACAATGTAAGTTCTTCAAGTTGCTTCTTACTGGTTCGGGTAGAGGCTGATTTATGGACTTTTGTACATTTGTTTTCTCAGCTAAGGTCGTGGTTCAACTTGCCAAGTATGAACTAATTCAAGCAGCTGTGATATTACATCCTTATATTGTCACTGTGGATGATATCAAGGGTATGGATTCCAATGTTAACCAAATTAGCAAATGTGTCGTATATAGTTTGACGATCATTAATATTGTTTGGAATTCATTAATTTCAGCTGTTAAGGTTCCAATTGCGGTACTAGGAGCTGAGAATGACGAACTGTCTCCACCCGAACTCCTGAAACAGTTTGAACAGGTCTTAAGTACCAAACCTGAGGTAGGAAGATCATATCTCTAGGTCCCTTTTCTTTTGCAGTGCTCCTAAATTACGGATTGCCAAGCAGAATTAATATATAATAGAAGCTAGATGATCATCTCTTCAGCTTCAAGTTTCATTCGTCTGGCATGTTATAATGTTCTGCTAATTTGTCTTCATGACAACCCTAGCCTCTTGAAACAAATAGTAGCACATGAGCCTGCATTCTTACGATAACCGCGTAGTACCTCATGCTGCATGATTAGTCTTCAATCTTCATCGCATGCATGCATGCATCTTGCGTAGCTAGCTTTTGCTCTCATCGATCCTTTCCGAGTTTTTGAATTCAACATGAGTAATCATGAAATGATGATAATCTTGGATTTTTCTCAGGTGGATAGCTATGTTAAGATATTTCCGAAAGTCAGTCATGGTTGGACAACCAGGTACGATGATGAAGATGACGGCGCCGTGAAGTCTGCTGAGGAGGCCCATAAGGACCTGTTACAATGGTTTGTTAAGTATGTCAAGTGATCATATTTCCAGGTCAGGTGATCAGATCGATATATATTCGCAGCTTGTTTGTTACGTACGTAGTCTTGGTTTGATATCTCACTATATATACAATTTGAGATGAACAAGTACATGCAGCATGCATGCATGCCATAATATTATTGGAGCCAATCAAATGCTTAATTGCTTTTCCAGACTATCGAGACTCGTTTGATTACACATATGAGATGAAATAATATACGAATAAAATATTATTTTTTAATATTATTTTTATTTTAAATTTTAAAAAAATTTGAATTGTTTATTATATTTTATATATGAGTATGAAAAAATTATAATAATTATAAAAAATAAGATAGAAAAAATAATTTTTCTGTGTAACTAAACCAAGCCTTAAATATAATAGAGATAGATCTGGAGTACTAGCTACTTCAATCTGTGGTTTTTTCATTAATTGTGAAAAAAAAAAAAAAAGTTGCCCAAAGAAAATCTGGTTGGGCTTGGGCCTAAGAGTAACAACAAGGCTCTCATCATGTGTCCTTTTTCAGATGATCATCTCAATTAATTAATTATTAACTTTGCCGTTGAAGTGTAGCAAGCTACAGCGATTATTGATCAAGTCGGTATCATGCGAAGCAATAAGCATGCATTAATGAGTAATCTCTGGTGACTTGAGAGGCAACTACTTCGAAATAAGAGTACTACGTACGTACAAAATGGCAGGCATGAGGCGTTCCAGTTACATTTATGTTTGGGGCTAAGATTTTTCATCTCTATTTGTATCTCATTTTATAATTATAATTTTTTTAAATTTTTATATAAAATATAATAAACAATTTAACTTTTTCAACTTTTAATATTTTAAATTAATATTTTAAATTTTTATCTTAATACTATTCATAAAATTTTTAAAAATTATCATATTATCTCACCTATCAAGAATAGCAAATTAACCTACACTAGCTAAGAAATTAACAAAAGCTTCATTATTTCAAAGTAGTAGGGAATGTTAATTGAATGGCATGCAACACTTTATTACGTGACATGAACTCGCATATACGGAAACTAACTTGAAATAATTTATAAATCTTCATTCATATATATATTTCCTTTGAATTTACAGTACGCATGCATGCAGTTCATTTTTATTTTTTTTTTGTGGAAATGTTATCAATAAATTTATTTGCTACTGTTGGGTCACGACTCATAATGATTTTTTGAAAGAGAAATGTTACTATGTCATTTCAGTTATATTTTTTTACTTTGCCTCATTGATGCGGTACCAATTTAGTGTCACATGACTTATTAAAAAATAAAATATATATTTAAAATAAAATGGGGTCTAAAAGCACAAAAGAAAATGACTAGAACCCTATATTAATATTCCATCTATCCTTTTTATGATTGTGTTTTAATTAGTTCTTTAATAAGTGACGTGTCAATGGGATAAAGTGAATAATATAAATGGAGAGGCACAGTATTATTACTCTTTTTCTAAAAAATGTTTTCAGCTTCTTGAATATATATATATATATATATATATATATATAATATATTTCAACAAAATACCATAATATCGCCATACCACCCGTTTAAAAAAATTTGATTTTCATGTTACTTTTTTTTATTACATTTTCATGAAATAAAATAATAAAATTTTGTTGCCAACAAGAAACCATGACCTTGTCCAAGACGTTTCCAAATAAAAGTTAATTAAAAAGAATACAGCCCTTAATAAATAGAATAATTTTTATAAAAAAAAAAAATTAGAAAGCAAATACAAAGTTGATCGAGACTGAGCGAAACGACAATGAGCAGCAGGCTGGTGCTGATGCTCCTTTTTTTCAGTTGTATTCCCAAAGGTGAATTTTGATTGAGATGTAGATAAGTTTGGATAGTGAGATAATAATTTTTTATTTTAGATAAAAGTTTAAAATATTATTTTTTAATATTATTATTATTTTAAAATTTAAAAAAATTAAATTATTTATTATATTTTATTTAAAAATTTAAAAAAATTATAATGATGAGATTAGACCATCTTCCAAACCTATCTAAACTTCTAGTTTTTGAGTCCCAGATAAGATTTAATACTTCCCTTTTCATTTTTTTTTTCTCTTTCTGCAAGTAATGTGAATCTTATGCCTAAAAAATAATACTACTTTGCCTACTCAAATTGTCTCTTCATTTTGATATTTATGTATTTTATTTTATTTTTAATTTTTTTCTTTATTTAATAGTTAAAGAAGTAACTATTAATATATTTTTTTATATATATTTTTTTAAAATATTTTAAAATAATAAAAAAATATATATAATTTTGATCTAGCGATAAATTGCATGCGCTAGAGTAGCACCGCTCTATGCTTCAATAATGGTCTTTTTCCTTTCTTTTTAACCTCATCGAAATTCTATATAAGGTTGAACTTCCGTACTTCCATGTATGTTTTTAAAGCAAATAGTTCAAGTTGATCATTCCATGGATGAGAAATGATGAGTATAAATTCTAATACACAAGTCTTGCAAGTTGATCATTCTAGAGAAAAAAAAAAAAAAATCGATCCCAAAAAAATACGGATCTGTACAAAAAAATTTCTATTTGAAAATTGTAAGTTGCATTAGAGCATTCTCATCTCATTACCCATAAAATCTTTTATAATTTAACTGAAAATCACATTCTCTAAAATTTTTCTCTAAATTTTACTCATTTTTCAAAAACTTCATACATTTCGTTCTCTATCATTTTTCTATTATATTAAAATAATATTTCTTAATTCTTTCTTTATTACTTTTTTCTCTCACTTCCATTTACAAATTTAACAACTCAATATTTTTTCTTATGTTTTGAACTATTACTCTAATGAATATTTTAAACAAAAATTTAAATTATTTTTTTGTGGGTATGATAATATTTTCAAATTAATTTTTATATTTTAGTAATTATTTAAACTATTTTTAAAATTATTATTTAAAATTATAATAAATATGAGTATGAGAAAAAGTGTAGATGATTGGAAGAATAATTTATTTTATTTATTAAAATAAAATATTGATAAAAGATGATTTAGAGGATGAATAATAATTTCTATATTTGAAAAACCATTGTTCATCCTCTAAACTTTTTCCAAAAATAAGAATTCGGATGTAGGAAAAATTTTAACTAAAATCGTAAAATGAGTCTCAAATTATAAGAAAAACAATGTTATGGAGCACCGGCTACGAATACTCTTAGAGCATTTCCATCCGCAACCTTAAAACTAAACCTTCGTCAAATTATAGGATAAAAACATGAAAAGTGAAGAAAACTAATCTATATATGGTTCTCTAATTTTTTTTTTATTTTTTTATTCCAAATTTATATTTTAATAGAATATTAATAAAAGTGAGAGAAAAATAAGAAAAAGAGAATAGAAAAAGATTATTTTAATAGAATAGATAAATAATAGGAAATGCAATGTAGGAAGTTTTTGAAATATTAGTAAAATTTAAGAAAAAATTATAAGAAATGTGATTTCTAGCCAAGTTTTAAAAAATATATAAGGAACCGGATGAGAAAGCTCTAAACTATAAAAAAACTGGCTATGGATATTTTGGAAGGTCATGGAGAGACTTGATAGTAAATTTGTTTCAATTCAATCATTACACAAACCAAACTATTTCATCTGATATAATCATTACAACTTTTTTAAATGTCTATATAAAATATAATAAACAATTCAATTTTTTTAAATTTTAAAATAAAATAAAATTATAATAATATTTTATTTAACTTTTAATAAAACATCTCATTTCATCTTAACTGCATAACTAAACGATACATCAACGACATAGCACAATTTTCAAGATTTAATTGTAACCACAGTTCAATTCAATTATTTTCTCATAATTGATGTCTCTGATTAGTCCGAGACATTCCATCAAAAAAAATTGTAATAAAATATTATTATTTATATATTCATATCCCTAAAAATTAAACAAATTATATTCATAATTTCTTTTATTTAATAATTATATAAGAGTCGTGAATTAGTTGTTTATATTCCTTATTGGGCCTAAAAGTAAAGGCAGGTGTTGATATCTCTTATTGAGATTTATTTTTAAAAAATGTCGAAAATCTGAATATATGAGTTCAAAAATATTAAATAATTTAAAATTTCGTTCGAATCACTTTTAGAGTCTATTTTTATTTCTATGAAGTAAATAGTCGACTTCATAAACATAATCTTAATAAATTATACCCTTTGGGCCTTTGTTATGATTTATTCATTTTCTCAAGATAAAATTAGGGGTCACCCATTAGTCCATCAAAATATGTATAAAAAAAAAAAACGTATAAAAGGACATTTGGTAAAAGAGAAATTATGTACAAGCTGAAATGTATAGGTCTCATGCAGGTCGTATTATAAAAAGGAAAATACTTTTTCCATTCAGAGAAGTTACTGATTCTCTTCCTTTTTTTTTTTTTTTTATTTAATGATTAAGAAGGCTTTTTTGTAATGTGTTTGTAATTTTTTTTTCAAAATATTTAAAGGAATTTAAAAAATATTTGAAAAGAAAAATAAAAAAAATAAAAGTGCAATTTGTAGGAGTCATCTTTCTCGGTAACCCTAGCATTTGCCCATATAAAAAAGTGTAAAAAACTCACTTTGTCTTAATGGACTCCATATTTTTACAAAAAAATTGTACACAATTTATACATTTAAAATTTATACCTAATATTACTCTTGATAAAAATATATATAAAATAAAATATCTTAAACAGGCCTACACACAATATATTATTATTGTTATTATTGTTACTATTAAATCTTTGCGGATAATATGAGATTGTCAAAACATCTTTATTATTGTGTTAGCTAAAAAATAAGACTCACAAGTTCTTGTTAACCACACATTAGATAATGATATCTTAAGAAAGTCCATATTTGAGGCCCCAGTTAGGCTTGTCCAGCACCACTTGTGCGTATATTCTGTTGGATTTTATTGGTGCGGTTTGGACAGTAAGTTGAGATGAAATGAATTAAGATAAAAATTAAAAATTAAAAAAATTATTTTTTTAATATTATTATTATTTTAGAATTTAAAAAAAGTTGAATTATTATAATTTTTTTATATAAAAATTTAAAAAAATTATAATAATAAGATGAGATGAGATAATTTGATATCACTCCTCAATCCAAACGAGACAAAGTATCCCTTTCTCTGGATCACTTCATTATCGAACCTCCTTTTAGGTGCAAGGATTGCATGGAATCATCTTATTAAATGGTATATTTATTAATTTTTTATAATTATTTTACAATTTATCTTAAAGCAATCGTTGTAATTATGTCATTTCATTAAAAATTAATTTTAATTTTGTATAACTACCATTAATTTTAAATAGAGTTATAAATTTTTGTTTTTTAGACAGTAGAAGCAACAAGAATTTTACAAACTTTCAGAAAATTTGCGGACAAATAGAATCATCAATTTTCAATCTGACAAAGCTTATCAATGTCAATGATAATTTGTAAAACAAAGTTTTTTTACTCTTTTATTTTGAAAATATGAGCAAACTCAAAGTTTTATTCAAAATGTAAACGAGTAATGCTACGTATAATTGTAAAGTATGTAGATATCGTATAATCATTTTGAAAAAGAGTGGATCTATTATTTAAAAAATTATTATATTTATTTTTATGTAAATTTCATATATATTTATTCATTTTTTTAAAAGAAATTATTAAGTACTTGCGCATTCTCTGACTGTAAATATCATTTTTGTGTGCTACATCTATTATTCGCCCCGATAAGAACAAAAATGTTTTTGATTTTTTTTTTCATTCTCTTTTTTATCTTCTTAAGCATTTTTTTTTTAAATTCACAACATCACTAAAAAAAATATTTCATTAATTATTAAATAAAAAAGAACAAAAAATAAATAAAATTATGTGGACCGTGAATCTAGCATTTTTGTTTCTGTTTTATTAATAAAACAATGAACAAAAAAAGTCCAATCCAGAACTTTTTCTCTCTGTTTGGGCAAACTCAGTCCACAATTGATTGCTCCAAAACAATATAAGACTTTTGCGTTCCTTGGACTGATCAAAGGAAATAGAAACAATGTCAGGTCCCCAGTGCTGCTCCAACCCGCCAACACTAGATCCTAGCGCCGGCTCTGGCCATGTTGAACAGCTCGGTGGCTTAACTACCTACGTTTCTGGTTCCTCCGATTCCAAGCTTGCCATTATTCTCCTCTCCGACGTATTTGGTACTTACACATATTTCATCACATTTATCCTTTTCCCTCTGTACTCTTTCGTTCTATTTTCACTGATATCGGCAGTACTGTTATTTATTGTCATTTTCGGAAAACGTGGTATTCCCAGTGGTAGGGAAAGAGGAAGAAGATTCACTAGAAATTTACTGGTACATGTCGAGATTGACATCCTCTGTCTGAAGTCGGATCCAGTACAATTCATTTCAAATGTGCAACTGGCCGGCAATCTCCTTCCTCCAGACATCTTACCTCCCAAAAGGAGGACTGAAAACCCATTGAACGATATACATAATAACAGGGACATAACTTAAACAAAAGAGGCCAAAACAATCCGCGTATGATTATAAGGTTCCGTCCAAAAGATGTTGAAGTGTATTTTTTTCTCCAGTGAGGGTGTTCACCCCAGTAGAGTGGCGACTTTTGCAGAGAAGATCAGTGTTCTCCCGAGCCTTCTCGATCTTCAACTCGGTACTCTTAACGAACACGATCGCTCAGCGACTCGGAGCACAGAGAGGAGACAGAGTTGCGTCGAGCGTGTAATAAAAAAAAAAAAAACGTAAAAACTTTACGGTCTTAATTGGAATATATAGAGAGAGAGAGAGAGAGAGCGAGAGAGAGAGAGAGAGAGAGAGATTGATACTGATCAACGATTGCAATTCCATCTTCAGAAATCTCAGATTTTGCTGCGAAAACCTGGAATACTTTCCTGATGATTGGTGTTTGTGTTAGTTGTTTATAATCTTTTCCGTTCTTATGCGGTTGTTTGTTCCTTCCTTTTTCTGTTCTGGACTCGGTAAGATATGAAAATGAGACTTTAGTGCTGGATTAATCTTGTTGAACAAGTATATAATATACATCGTGTCCATTTGTACCTTCCACAATATCATAAGCTATGCTATTTTATTGCCCTTTCAACTTCTAACTTTACCTGTTTGACTTGTCCTGCAGGCTATGAAGCTCCAAAATTGAGGTATATATGGCTAATTACCGTATATTTTCTTCTAACCTTAGTTAACAGGTTTTGCACTATCAGTTAGCTGGTATCTTAGACTCTTGGGAATAATATTGAAATAATTTGAATTAAGATATTTTATTAGATTTTGAAAAAGGAATGAGAAAAAGTTGAATAAAAATATTATTAAGATAATTTTTTAATATTATTTTTATTTTAAAATTTGTAAAAGTCGTATTGATTTTTGTATTTGAATAATGTTTGAAAATGAAATTATAAAATGTTTTGATAATTATTGTCTCATCTCTACGTTCAAACGAGCCCTAAGTTGTTTTTGAAAAATTTATGCATTGCTAAACTCTTTTTATGCTATAATTTTTGGCTAAGCTAGATATCTATTTCTTTGAAATTACAAACTGCAGATTCGAAACTTGGCTGATATGTCTAACTGCCTACTTTTGCCTTTGTGAAAACTAATGTCAGCTGCTTTATACATTAAAGGAAGCTCGCAGACAAGGTTGCAGCAGCTGGATTTTATGTGGTGGTCCCTGATTTCCTACATGGAGATCCCTTTTCGTTCGAAAATGCTGATCGGCCTCTACCAGTTTGGATTAAGGATCATGGAACGGTGGGTTTTAGACTGTAATCCTTGTGGAAATTGTTTATAATTAATTATCTTTGTTGCAGAGGACCCTTTTCATGTGAAACTTGAATCCACTACTGGATTTCCATATGCATGGGATAAATTAATTCCCTGGGCTGTCTGAAATATTTCTGGATTCTGCTGCATAACTTCTTTATTGTCATTGCATAAAGCAACAGATGCTTCATATAAGCATCCACCTTTTGCGACCATGGTAGTATTGGTGACCCCAATATTATTGCAGGCTGCAGACTGCAGCCATCTACTAATTAATAATTGCTATGTAAATTTCATTATGCGGTTTCATGAGTGCGTGAAGCTCTGTTTCATTTTAATAGGATAAGGGATTTGAGGAGGCAAAGCCAGTAATTGAAGCTGTAAAAAGTAAAGGTGTTTCTGCTGTTGGGGCTGCAGGTTTTTGCTGGGGTGGTAAGTTTTTTTTTTCCCTATTGAGTCTTCCTTATGTTCCCTCTTTTAATTTCCCCTTTTTTTTTAATTGCATAGAGTCATAGTTTCGTAGTTACGACTCCCCTGGCCTACCGTTCCACCATTATAGACAATGCAAGTTCTTCAAGTAGCTTCTTACTGTTTCGGGAAGAGACTGATTTATGGACATTTGTACGTTTGTTTTCTCAGCTAAGGTCGTGGTTCAACTTGCCAAGTATGAACTTATTCAAGCTGCTGTGATATTACATCCTTATATTGTCACTTTGGATGATATCGAGGGTATGGATTCCAATGTTAACCAAATTAGCAAATGTGTCATATATAGTTTGACGATCATTAATATTGTTTGGAATTCATTAATTTCAGCTGTTAAGGTTCCAATTGCGGTACTAGGAGCAGAGATTGACGAACACGCTCCACCCGAACTCCTGAAACAGTTTGAACAGGTCTTAAGTACCAAACCTGAGGTAGGAAGATCATGATATCTTTAGGTCCCTTTTCTTTTGCAGTGCTTCTAAATTACGGATTGCCAAGCAGAATTAATATATAATAGAAGCTAGATGATCATCTCTTCAGCTTCAAGTTTCATTCGTCTGGCATGTAAGCAGGTGAAAGGAGGGGCACCCACGTGGGCTGACCCCCTCCCTTCAAAAAGGTGAACGTATGCCATACGTTACATGTCTTGTAACGCATGGCTTAATGCCATACGTTACAAGCCGTTACACTGCATTTATTTGCAGTGTAATGGCTAGTCTTTGGTGGACTATATATAGTCCCTTTCAAGAAGGTTTTGGCACACTTCTGATTTTAAAAAAAATCTCTCTCTCATTTGTTCTCTCTTGAAATAGTTTTTAGGCTGTGGATTTGTTAAGTGTTACTCTAGTTTTTAACTACGTAGTACACTTTACCACTAAGAGGAAAAGCTTATTTTTGGTCGATCTGGAGAAACTCGTGGAACAATTTTATAAGCTGAGCTTGAGGTACTTTCCGCTGCAAATTTTTTCTTACATTGGTATCAGAGCGCATATAAATTGTTTCCAGTCTATTTATTTATTTTTGTATATGAGAAATCTGGATGCCATTTTTTTTTTGTCCTCATTTTTTTTTAAAATCCATATAAAAAAAAAAAAAAGGAAGGAAGCACCAACGCAGTGGTGCTCCCCGCACCACCGTAAGGTGCTGCCACACCAGGATGGTGCAGCGGGCACCAGGGTGGTGCTGCGCGCACCACGGAGGTGCAGCGCGCACCACCTGGGCGCAGCGCGCACCACAGAGGTGCAGCGCGCACCACCGAGGTGCAGCGCGCACCACCTGCGTGCTGCGCGCACACCGTGGTGCAGCGTTCACCAGTGAGGTGCTGCGGCACCATCAAACAGATTGGAGTGACTGTTTCCGGCCGGTGGAAGCAGTTAACGTGGCTCATGGTGGACCTAAGCGGCAGCTGTGCTGCTGCTGTGAAATGGCTACTGTTCACGTGAACAGTAGCCATCCGAAGGAAGAAGAAGGCAAATAGCCTTCTGTTTTTTCGTGGGCTGGGCCCTTCGGCCCATTATTATTTTTGAGTAATTTGGGCTGGGCCATTCGGCCCTGCATGTTTTATTAGAAAAAAAAAAAAAAGGGCTGGGCAGCCTTGTTTAAACCAATTTTTTTTTAAAAAAAAAAAAAAAAAAAAAAGGATAAAAATGGCATCTAGGATTTAAACTCAAGATCACGATTATATAAGGGCAACGCGCACCACGAGGTTGCGACTTTCCTTTGGTTTAGGTGAGGGTTAAATATACATTTTTTTTATTTAAAAAAAAAAAAAATTTCGCATGATTTAATATATGCTTAGATATATTGTTATATAACATGTGATCTTTTATATTTTAGATTAACTGTGATTACATGTGTATATATGATTATATTCATGCTATTGTTTTTTTTTTTCCATAATGTTATATTACATGTGATCTTTTATTTAATTTTTATTAAATATGATAACATGTATGTGTGAATTGAACATGTGGAAATGTGATTATTTTATCATCGATGAATGTTAGACTTGAATGTTTAGATATTAGTCTTCATTTCTTTTAGTGATAAAAATATAGAAAATCCCACTAAGTAGTCTTAGTTAGAATTGTCAGTGTGAATGATAGGCTGAAAGAATTGCAGTGACCCCAGTAAGAACTGTAAATGCACTGTATAGCCAAAAGACCATGGTGACCCCAGTAAGAACTGTAAATGCATTGTATAGCCAAAAAGACTATAGTGGCCCCAGTAAGAACTGTAAATGCACTGATGGAACAAGAAAAATGGACTGTAATGGTCTCGTATGAACCATCTTTGTAGACTGGCCCAACAGGTCACTGTAGTCTGGCTGTCTTTATAGACTGGCCCAACAGGTTGCTATGGTCTGGGTAGCTGTCCTTGTAGACTGGCCCAAAAGGTTACTGCTGTTTTAGTAGGTTATGTCTTTACATATGACTAGGACTAGGAGACTACTTAAGATAGTGGGAGTATGGTTGAGATTTATGATGATAAATTCTCCCATATTTTTTTTAATAATTTGCGCGGGAATTAGGTTAGAAATTTAATAATTGGATATTGTGGCGCAAGAGATGATTATGAAGCCTAGCGATTTTTCGATCTTGCGACATGTCTAAATTATTTTTTTTTCTATCTTGAAAGGACGCGGCAGATTTCTTAGGTGTGTGTATAATATCCCTTCTTTGCGTATTGTAGTGATATGGCATCCAAGACTATAGTTGCCGACTTAAACAAGGGGGAGAAATTAGATGGGGAAAACTATGACATATGGCATCGCAAGATCCAATATGTCTTAGATGAGCAAGAGGTCTTGGAGGCCTTGTCTCACACCCTTACTATGCCCGCGGAAGGGACCTCGGAACAACATAATATAGATCAACAAGCCTATACTCAATGGGCTAAGAAAAGTCGGTGCGCGCGCATAATAATGTTAAGCAGCATGCACAATGATCTTATGTGTGAGTTCGAGATCTATGACACTGCCCAAAGCATGTGGGATGCTTTGAAGTTGAAGTTTGGTGGAACTTCAGCGACTAGGTTGCGTGGATTAACCATGAGGTTTGACTCCTATAAGATGCGCTCTGACCACACGATGAAGCAGCATCTTAGAGCTATGTCGACCATGATCCGCGAACTTAAGTCGGCAGGAAACAACCTGACAGATGAACAGCAAGTGCAGGCAGTGATAAGATCACTACCGAATTCTTGGGAGAATATGAGCCAGAACCTGACGCATAACGAGAATATCAAAGACTTTGATGATGTCTCGCGTCATTTAGAATTGGAGGCTGAGCGCCTAGAGGCTGCTAAACCCAACCATACGGCCTATGTGGCTAATTCTGGTTCGCGTAAGGCATCAAGGCCTAAGCGCAAGAAGTCCAAGAATGGAGTAGCTGCTGGACAAATCAAGAAGGTGTCAGGTACTTCTCAGCGCACCAAGAGGGGCAAGCGCGGGAAGAACAAGTCAAAACTAGAGTGCTTCAATTGCGGAAAGACTGGCCACTTCGCTCGTGACTGCACTGAGCCGAAGAAGGTACACTCTGACTTTTCTCGCATTGTTTTTGTAACTAGCCATGTGATGGTTGCTCACTCCTATCCTTTGTGGACTGTTGATTCAGGAGCGACCGAACACATAGCGCGAGATAGAGTCAGATTTGTGGAGTATCGCCGGATTCCAACTGGGAGCCGTGATATCAAGGTGGGGAATGGAGCTAGCGTGGAGGTACTGGGACTTGGTACCTACAAGCTGGACTTGCGGGGTGGCCGCACTCTTTTCCTCCACAATGTGCTATACGCTCCCGAGATCCGACGAAACTTGCTTTCAGTTGTTACTCTATTAAAACTTGGTTTTCGAATTGTTTTTGAAAACAATAATGTTTCCTTTTATCTGGGCCATGTGTTTTATGGCAATGCTTTTCTGCAAGACGGTTTTATGATATTAGATTTGGTTTATTCTAATATAAATGAATCTATTGCTTTTCTTTCTTCATCTATTGATAATTTGGATTCACATACATGGCATGCTAGGCTTGGCCATATAGGACAAGATAGAATGACTCGGTTAGCTAGAGAAGGCTTGATCGGCAATCTCGCTAGGGTCATCTTACCCACATGTGAACATTGTCTAATGGGAAAAGCTAAGAGAAAACCGTTTGGAAAAGCCACTAGGGCATTTTTTCCACTACAATTAGTCCACTCAGACATCTGTGGTCCAATGAGTGTGAGGGCAAGACACGGAGGTGTCTACTTCATCACATTTATAGATGATTTTTCACGTTACGGTCATGTCTATTTAATCTCCCATAAGTCTGAAGCATTGGAGTGCTTTAGGCGATATCTAAGGATGGTTGAGAATCAATTAGACAAGAGTTTAAAAACTCTAAGAACTGACCGAGGACGAGAATATCTCTCTGAGCAATTTAAAAGGCTCTGTGATGAAAAATGAATTAAAAGACAGTTGACGATGCCAAGTACGCCACAGCAAAATGGTGTGGCGGAAAGGAGAAATCGAACACTGCTTGAGATGGTTAGGTCAATGATGGCGCAAGCAAACCTTCCAATTTCTTTTTGGGGGGATGCACTCTTGACTGCTGCCTACATTCTTAACCGAGTGCCCTCCAAATCAGTAACTTCCACCCCATATGAACTATGGACCGGCGAGAAACCTAATTTGAGTAACTTGCGGCCATGGGGTTCAACGGGTTTTGTTCATGATCTTTCTCATAAGTATGGGAAGTTAGGCCCTAGAGGGAAGAAGTGTATCTTTATAAGGTACTCAGAACACTCTAAAGGGTATGTGTTAATAGGTGAACAAACTGATGGAAGTGTGATTGAAATTGAATCGCGAGATGTGGACTTCATTGAAAATGAATTTCCAAGTAGAGGTGAGGTTGATAGGAGTTTAGAACTTCATGAGATTATGGAACAAGAGGAAAGTGCTCCAAGGAATTTAGTTGAGAATGAGGAAGAAATTCTTCAAGCTCCTACAGATAAGGACTCAAATCCGAGTGGGAGCACACCACTTGTCAATCAATCACAACAACCTCAGCCGCGTAGAAGCACACGTGAAAGTATTCCCCGTCGTCGTTTTGAGATTGAAGGGGAAGCTTTTATGGTAGCTCCGCATGATGAAGATGAGCCTAGGACAATTCATGAGGCTCTCTCATCTTCTACTAAAGATGAGTGGATGAAAGCCCTTAATGATGAAATTGAGTCTATGAAAACTAACCAGGTCTGGGATCTGGTTGATCTACCGACAGGACGTAAGACTATTGGGAACAAATGGGTTCTTAAAGTCAAACGCAAGTCAGATGGATCTATAGATAAGTACAAAGCTCGCTTAGTAGCGAAAGGATATACCCAACAGGAGGGTATAGACTATGAAGAAACTTTTTCACCAGTCGTGAGGTTTGCTTCAATTCGTCTGATTCTAGCTATAGTAGCAAACATGGATTTGGAACTCTACCAAATGGATGTTAAGACAGCGTTTCTCAATGGAGAACTAGATGAGGAGATCTATATGGATCAACCTACGGGTTTTGTGGTCAAAGGTCAAGAGCGCAAAGTGTGCAAGCTCAAACGATCTATATATGGCCTAAAACAATCATCTAGGCAATGGTACCTCAGATTCCATCGAGCCGTTCTTTCGAATGGGTTTACGATGATCACAGAGGACCATTGTGTCTATGTCAAAAGATCCAAGAAGAGTTTCATTATGTTGTCATTATATGTTGACGACATACTACTAGCTGGAAATGATAAAGGGTTGATAGTCGCCACAAAAGAGTAGTTATCCTTCAATTTTGAGATGAAGGATATGGGTGAGGCAGAATACATTCTGGGAGTTAAGATCTACAGAGATCGCTCAAAGAGAATATTGTGTTTGTCCCAACAGACTTACATAAAGAAAGTTCTCGAACGCTTCCTAATGAGTGAATGTAAACCCATTGACACCCCTGTTACAAAAAGCGAGAACTTATCTAAAGAGTTGTGTCCTAAGACTCAAAGAGAAAAGGAAAAGATGGCCCGTGTCCCTTATGCTAATGCTGTGGGCAGTCTGATGTACGCAATGATGTGTACTCGGCCTGACATATGCTATGCAGTTGGCTTAGTAAGTAGATTCCAATCTAACCCCGGACTGGCTCACTGGAAAGCAGTCAAAAGGATTATGCGATATCTAAAGGGAACTGCAGACTATGTGCTGTGCTATCAAGGTTCAGATTTGCAGCTAAGAGGTTACAGCGATGCTGACTGGGGCAGTGACCTAGATGAGCGTAAATCAACCACTGGGTATGTCTTTTTGCTCAACAATGGCGCCATTACATGGAGCAGCAAGAAACAACCCTGTATAGCTTTATCCACCATAGAGGCAGAATACATAGCTTGTTCTGCAGCAGTTCAAGAAGTTGTTTGGTTACGGAGGTTCCTCAAGCATTTAGATATTAGCACGGATACTTCAGATCCGGTGACAATATTCTGCGATAGCACGGCTGCTCTTGCATATGCTAAGGACTCTAAGTACCACGGAAGGACCAAACACATAGATATTAGATATCACTACATCAGAGACATGATAGCGCAAAAGGAAGTGGTTCTGAAACACCTCTCTACAAGTCGCATGGTAGCTGATCCCTTAACAAAGCCCATAGCAAAAGATGTCTTTGAGGCTCATGTTAGGAATCTAGGACTGCGTAGATTGGAAATGTAATTTGTATTACAAATGACATTGAGATGTAACATTTCCTTTGGGATATTAATACAATATGATTCAGTTCTTATCGTATTGTTTTTTCTAACACACACACAAGATATGTCAACAGGCTAAGATTGGCTCACTCACACGAGCGATCGCCTCTAGCGCTTGAGTAGCGAGTAGAGATGAGACATTGTGTCCCTAGGTACTTGTCCAAAGGGATAAGTAGGTTGATACAAAGTATGTCGCCTTAGTGGGAGCTAAGATGAGGTCTATTGAATGGACTATGCATGGGTTACCCCACCATCCATGTAGCCTGTAGTTAGCCAGATGCGAGATTCTCTTTGACGCCTCGGAGGCGTGCAAATTGAGAAACTCGGGTTAGACGCCTAAGGAGCGACTAGACCAAGATCTATACGGTGTTGATCTAGACATATGCTCTTTGAGAAAGAGAAATCCACCGTAACATGTGTTTCATACTACATGTGCTTATACGACCTTATGGGTAAGTGAGTAAAAGGTTCCCTTCTTTCTCACTGTGTGAGTCTCATTTTATTAAGTGTCCTTTACCTATGACTGTGTCACGAGATGGAGGTTGTGATGTCTGCTACTTTGGCATGCTGTCTATGGCCATGATTAATACGGTCTAAAGAGGCATCGCTGGGAAAGCGATTCGACCAAAATTG
This sequence comes from Cyclocarya paliurus, assembly GCA_029856935.1. NCBI lineage: Eukaryota > Viridiplantae > Streptophyta > Magnoliopsida > Fagales > Juglandaceae > Cyclocarya > Cyclocarya paliurus. The sequence goes on from JARVXP010000463.1 coordinate 1,821,487, forward strand.
AGTGATATGAGTGCAAAGGGAAGATTCTACGATATCGTATCTTCGATAGTGTTTGCTGACGTCAAACTATGGCGCTACATCTTGGTAGCGGCTAAGGTTGTGAACACATTGAAATGATTTGAAAGAAGTCAAGCATTGTTCTGAGTTTTTAAACTCAAGAGGGTTCGAAAATGCTTGATCTTGATACGATTGAATAAGTCTAGGACACGACCAGACACTTTAGGGATGTTACTATGCTGGTCTTCTCTGGGAGAGATTTGGTGTATGTACTCCCACCTTTTTACAGATGTGCTTGGTGGTCGCACGGCCTATTTACTTGTATGAACAAGATTGAGAACATTAGAGAGATGCAGACCTGGGGTCATGCCCACTGTGTGCGAGTGGGAGATGTAAGCAGGTGAAAGGAGGGGCGCCCACGTGGGCTGACCCCCTCCCTTCAAAAAGGTGAACGTATGGCATTAAGCCATACGTTACATGTCTTGTAACGCATGGCTTAATGCCATACGTTACAAGCCGTTACACTGCATTTATTTGCAGTGTAATGGCTAGTCTTTGGTGGACTATATATAGTCCCTTTCAAGAAGGTTTTGGCACACTTCTGATTTTAAAAAAAATCTCTCTCTCATTTGTTCTCTCTTGAAATAGTTTTTAGGCTGTGGATTTGTTAAGTGTTACTCTAGTTTTTAACTACGTAGTACATTTTACCACTAAGAGGAAAAGCTTATTTTTGGTCGATCTGGAGAAACTCGTGGAACAATTTTATAAGCTGAGCTTAAGGTACTTTCCGCTGCAAATTTTTTCTTACAGTTATAATGTTCTGCTAATTTGTCTTCATGACAACCCTAGCCTCTTGAAACAAATAGTAGCACATGAGCCTGCATTCTTACGATAACCGCGTAGTACCTCATGCTGCATGATTAGTCTTCAATCTTCAGCGCATGCATGCATCTTGCGTAGCTAGCTTTTGCTCTCATCGATCCTTTCCGAGTTTTTGAATTCAACATGAGTAATCATGAAATGATGATAATCTTGGATTTTTCTCAGGTGGATAGCTATGTTAAGATATTTCCGAAAGTCATACATGGTTGGACAACCAGGTACGATGATGAAGATGACGGCGCCGTGAAGTCTGCCGAGGAGGCCCATCAGGACCTTTTACAATGGTTTGTTAAGTATGTCAAGTGATCATATTTCCAGGTCCGGTGATCAGAAATATATACGCTAGCTAATAATTGCTTGTTTGTTACTTACGTACGTAGTCATGGTTTGATATCTCACTATATAAACATACAATTTGAGATGAATAAGTACAGCATGCATGCATGCATGCCACAATATTATTATTGGAGCCAATCATATACTTAATTGCTTTTCTAGAAGATTGAGTCTTGTTTTGTTACACAGATGAGATGCATGAAATGAAATATGAATAAAATATTTTTAAAATATTTTTTTTAAAATTTAAAAATATTTAAATTATTTATTATATTTTATATAAAAATTTAAAAAAATTATAATAATTATATGAGATAAAATGAAATAAACGAGACCTTATATATATAATAGAAAAATATCTGAGTAGCTACTTCAATGTGTGGTTTTTTCATTAATTGTGAAAAAAAAAAGTTGCCCAAAGAAAATCTGGTTGGACTTGGGCCGAGGAGTAACAACAAGGCTCTCATCATGTGCATGTCCTTTTCCAGATGATCATCTTAATTCATTAATTATTAACTTTGCCGTTGAAGTGTAGCAAGCTACAGCGATTATTGATCAAGTCGGTATCATGCAAAGCAATAAGCATGCAATAATGTGTAATCTGTGGTGATTTGAGTGAGAGTGGAATTAATTAAGTAGTCTAACTAATCTGCATGCAGCATGCCTAGCTAGTAATTTTATATATACTAAGTGTCTTTATTTATTTGAATTAATTAATACTACTCAGGATGTGGACATGAAAGACTATTATTATATATATACATCAACATGATTCATTACACAAGGCCACAATTAAGTTATAGATCATGTGGGCGGCCAAGAACATGATGTACGTACGTACGTACAATGCCATATTCAATTAATAAATTAATACTCCTTGAATTAGTAATTAATTAAATAAGAGTACCATTTACAAATGGCAGGCATGAGGCGTTCCACGTACATTTATTTAACCCACCTAGCTAAGAAATTAACAAAAGCTTCATTATTCCAAAGTACGTACGAAGTGGGGAATGTTAATTATTGAATGGCATGCAACACTTTATTACGTGACATGAACTCGTTCATACGGAAACTAACTTGAAATTTATAAATCTTTCATTAGAAGTGGCAATATGTGACACGATCCGTTAACTTAATACGAACACGACATAATAAAAACGAATTAGAGTTTAGCCTTAATGGGTTCAGATTAAAACGGATTGACCCGTTATAACTCGTTAAAAAAGTTAAAGTTACAATTATACTCTTATACTTAAAAATAAGATTGTTAAGATTTTAATTTCAATATTTTTATTATTTAGATTGTAATTTTGAACTTGTAGTTAGTTTTATAGTTTTTTTTATAGATATTGTGATTTTAACATTTATATAAAATTATACTAAATTTAATTAAGCCAAACGAGTTAATTTCGGATTTGTTCAATCTATTTCCATAAATAGATCAAAATGGGTTGACACGACACAATCCATTATGTTAATGGATCGTGTTAAGATTTGAGATTTTGACACAATAAGTTTAACGAATCGGATTAAAATTGACCTATATAGTATAATATATATCTTGACATGACCCGTTCACCACTAATCTTCATACATATATTTCCTTTGAATTTACAGTACGCATGCATGCAGTTCTTTTTCTTTTAAAAAAAAAAAATGTAATCAAGAAATTAGTATTTACTACTGTTGGGTCACGACTCACGATAATTTTTGAAAGAAAAATGTTGTGCCGCTTCAGTTATATTTTTTCACTTTGCCTCATTGATATGGTACTGATTTGGTACCACATGACTTTTTAAAAATAAAAAATATATTTAAAATAAAATGGCAACTGAGAGCACAAAATAGAAAGACTAGAATCCTATAAAATTCCTTCTATCATTTTTATGATTGTGTTTTTATTAGTTCTTTAATTAATAAGTGACGTGTCAATTGGATGAAGTGAACAATATAAATGGAGAGGCTCAGTAATATTACATTATTACTCTTTTCTAAAAAATATCATAATATCGCCATACCACCCGTTTAAAAAAAATTTTGATTTTCATGTTACTTTTTTTTATTACATTTTCATGAAATTAAATATTAAAGTCTCGTTTGTTCTTAGAGATGAGATGAGATAAGATTAAAGTTGAAAAGTTAAATAAAATATTGTTAGAATATATTTTTTAATATTATATTCGTTTTGAGATTTGAAAAAGTTGAATTGTTTATTTTATTTTGTATAAAAATTTAAAAAAATTATAATGATAAGATAAGAGATTTTCAAAATTTTAAATTTTAACCTTAAAAATAAAAATTTTGTTGCCAACAAGAAACCATGACCTTGTCGAAGACGTTTCCAAATAAAAGTTAATTAAAAAGAATACAGTCCTTAATAAATAGAATAGTTTTTATAAAAAAAAAAAAAAAATAGAAAGCAAATACAAAGTTGATCGAGGCTGAGCGAAACGACAATGGAGGATTCAAGCGGTGCCCCCATTTGGATGGTCAGGAATTTTTTATAAATTAAATAGGGTTTTGTTATTCATCCTCCCCACACTCCACACTCTACACTTTTTAATATTTTTAAAAATTTTTTTTGAATTTATTTTTTTAAAACTATTTATAATTTTTTATTCACTATTCATATAAAAATATATTTGATAAAAAAAATTAAAAAAAAAATTAAAAAAAAGATGGAGTGTGGAGTGTAGTGTGAATAGTAAGAGGTTGAGTAGATTTTTTCAATTAAATAATATGTTGAGAGGCTTAATGGGCACAACAAATATCGTGACGCGGTGGGCTGGCCCAATCCACTCGCCTAAGAGGCAAGTGGAGCACACACCAGGTAACCGATTGACGGTACGCGGCCTGTCAGTGCTGTGCCCCACCTCACTTCTTCATTGAGTTACATCGTGGGAAAGCGCGTGGAATCCATCAGCACCTCCTCTTCTCCTCCACAATAAATTTATATATAATATATATATAAATGAATAGTATTAAGCTGTCGACCAACGATGACCTTGCTAAGGTGCTACCTAGAATAAACTTATTTATTTATTATTTTATTTTTTCATATCTTTTTAAATATATTTAAATATTTTTAAATAATAAAAAATACATCAATACATTAAAAATTATTTTCTTATTCTTTAAGTAAAAAATTTAAAAAATAAATAAATACATAAACGATCAAAATGGAAGAACAAACTTAAGTGACATACTATCATTTCTCATATATAATATATATATTTCTTCTTCTTTAATTTTTTAATTACTTCCTCTCTTTTTTTTCCAATTTTCTGACATCAATGCCCTTGTGTTTTTATAGTTATTGCCAAAATGTTCTGAATTTCCTTATCCTGAAATCTGCCGATTAGCAACATAAAGTGATCGATTTATAGCCATTCTACGAGTTTTTGAATAGAATAAAATTGTAGCATATTTTATAGCCATCAATTCAATCAAAGATTCCCCACTTCACTTGTAGTCTGTAGATCCCATGTGATGCACATGCATAGATGGAATTCAATGAATACTACATCCTCCCCCTATTGCTCCTTTTTTTTTTTTTCAAGAAAAATGCTAATTGAATGATACATTAATGGATTGAATTTTTAATTTAATAATTAAATAAGTGAATATTAATAAATTGATATATATTTAAAAAAAAGTATTTTATTATGTATCAAAAACTATTTACCTTTACACTTCACATCTTTTTTTTATAAAATATAAAGTGTAGGATAATAAATAATAATTGATGAAAAAAATTATTATTTTTTAAATATTTAAAAATGTATAAAAAAATTAAAAAAAAATTTCTTTTCATTACTTTATTTAATTAAATAATTTCCATTTCGTTCCTTCTCTCTCTTCTTCAAAAGCATTCTGCTTCAAGTACATTTTTCTGAGATTTCCACTCTCTCGGTCTCTCTCTGCACTCTGGGATCCTGAAACACTTTTCAATCAGAGTTTCCTGTTGCAAGCCACGATTAATCTGCCACTTCCATTCCGACTTTTCAGCACCAAAAGAAAAGCACTACCATTCTGCTCTGGAAACCACCTTTCCTCTTATATATCAAACTATATATATATATATATATATATATATATATATATATATATATATATATATTAATAAATATATATTTATATTTCCTCAACGCGTTTGAGACTTTCGCCATTTTTTGATCCGCCGAAGTTAATTCTTTTTTATCCAGCTAAGTTTAGACAACCGTCCTTGAAAAACTCACGCTTCTATGCATGATCTGTAACATCTTCGTCTCCAGCTACATTTAGAGGCTTCTGCCAGGTTTCTTGGCCATTCGACGTTCCTATCTTTTCTTCTTTACTAGGCTCGGTTTAGGTACCACAATAAGTCTTTATTCGTTAGTTCAACCCCAAAAGTTTGTATTTTGGTTTTAAACTCTACTGGGTTTTCCTTTTCTTGAGCTTCATCTTTTACTTTTTTCTCACAACCACGAATTTTGAAATTGGGCTTTAGTCGCTTGTGTTATTGTTTTCAATTTTTTTCCATGTTGATCTAGACGTTAGTGTGCCAGTTTAGTTTATTAAGGTATTTTGGGTTTCTGGGTCATTGAACGATTGAAATTTCGGTGAAATTTGGTTTAGCTTTTGGGATTTTGATCTGGGTTTTGAGTGTGAAGTCAAGGCCTTAGCTGCGCCTATTGGTTTATTGCTTTGAAGGACTTTAATGCTCTGTTGCTAAGATGCAGCCTGATCACAGGAAAAAGGTAAATTTACTCATTTCTGGTGTATACAGTTATATATGTGGTATATTGGCTCATGTTATTGGTTTGAGATTACTCATAAAAAAAATGTTATTGGTTTGAGATTATGCGAGTATTGCAGTCTCGAAAATTGCTTCTGTATTTCTTTTATCTAATTTTAAAAGGAATCAAATTTATTGCATCCAAATCGCTCTTGTTCAAATATGAATTATTTTCTTTTTTATAATTAATTATTGTCATCTAATTTGTTGTGGTCCATTTGTACTGGGCTGCTTGTTTTGTTGTGTTTATCATTCCTGTGTCTGGATCGAATGGAACAACCTGTCATGTTCATTTTTCAGCTTCTGTGCCAGCTGCAATGTCCCCATTGCGGTTTTGTGGGAGGTCCCACTAGAATACTCGTCATATGACAATTGCATGGCTGGCTTTTTAATTTCTCATGTTATGCTATATCATTATTTAAGGGTTAGTTTGGGATTGAAACTGTTATCTGGTGTGAGATACTACTTATCTAGGTTTTCAGACTTTGGTTACGCACCATGTGTGACTTGTCTTTTTATTTTGGGTCTTGTAAATAAGCGACCTCTAATACTATGTTCGCGTCCTCTCTTCCTTTTCCTTTTCATTTCTGCCATTTCATGAATTTATATTATCCTGCAAAATAATAATTTCTTGTACTGGTTGTGAGAACCATCAGTGATCCTTTTGGTGATCCACTGAGTTGTATTCCATTTCCGTCTATTGCGGTTCTACTGTCTATATCAGATCAAATTCCTTCCTGAATGACGGACAAAAATGCCTGACACCTCTTATATACCAACTCATGAAGCATTCTAGCTATCGATTTGTAAGGTTGAACATATAGGGCTAAATATTTCTGCTTCCACTTGCATTACGTCATGTGTGCAAGTTAAGTTAAGCAGTAAATGCTTAAATGGCAGGTTTGGATACCAAGACAAAACATAAAATTCTCATCTCATCTCATCTTATCATTACACCTTTTTCAAATTCTCATACAAAATATAATAAACAATTCAACTTTTTCATTCAACCTTTTTAAATCCCAAAACAATAATAATATTAAAACATAATATTTTAGACTTTGAGATGAGATCAAGAATTCTCATCTCACCCCCCAAACCTGCCAAATATGATGACCATCAGTGGTTTTGCAATTACTGTTTCCCCTCTAGGTGAATTAGTATGTGGGATATCAATGTTAAATCTTGTTGATGCTAATTTCTAATATCAGTTGTACATATGTTATCTGGTTATAAATTATGTTTAGCAGCGGTATTTTTTTAAATGAATTATGTTGCAGATCATATCAACTGCATTTTGTATTTCTGCTTATGGTGTCATGGTGATAAAATTTCATGATCTAGTATTGTAATGCAGTCATCGGTCGATGTGGATTTTTTCACGGAATATGGTGAGGGTAGCAGGTACCGAATTGAGGAAGTTATTGGTAAAGGAAGCTACGGCGTTGTTTGCTCTGCATATGACACACACACGGGAGAAAAGGTTGCGATAAAAAAAATAAATGACATATTTGAACATGTCTCTGATGCCACTCGCATCCTTCGTGAGATTAAACTTCTTAGACTCCTGCGTCATCCAGACATTGTGGAGATCAAGCACATCCTCTTACCGCCTTCCAGGAGGGAATTCAAAGATATATATGTTGTTTTTGAACTCATGGAGTCTGATTTACACCAGGTTATTAAAGCAAATGATGATTTGACGCCAGAACATTATCAGTTTTTTCTTTATCAGCTTCTTCGTGGCTTGAAGTACATACACACAGGTCATAATCATTTTGTTTAACTGTAGAAATTTTTCTAGCTACATGTTGCCAGTATAATAATTTTTTGGCTATACTTCAGAATGTTTATACCAGTAAGGAGTTGCTAATTTTGTTGTCATGGTTTCAGGACTGATTTTTTCCTCTTTAATGTTTAATTTTCTTGTAGCAAATGTATTTCACCGTGATCTAAAACCCAAAAATATCTTAGCAAATGCTGACTGCAAACTCAAAGTCTGTGACTTTGGTCTTGCGAGAGTAGCTTTTAATGATACTCCCACTGCTATATTCTGGACGGTAATTTTATTTCCTTTTTCTTTTCTTCCCTCCCAAACTTCTGTGATTTTTTTGTAATTGAATTTGTGGAAGCATTGTGTATGCGATTATCAAAGATTTGGTTTTTAGCCAATATCTCTATCCAATTTGATTATTTGTAATTATCATGTTGTAGGACTATGTTGCAACACGATGGTACAGGGCTCCAGAATTGTGCGGATCCTTTTTTTCAAAGGTGCAATAATTATTACCTCTTTGCTTTTGCTTGGAAGTTGCTTAATCTTTTCCTCAGAGATACTGATTCTTCTTCTGTTGCAATTATTGATTCATTATCATTCTTGTGTATCCTCAAAAATTTCCTGTCTAATATTTTTGTTCATCATCTCATTCTCTCTTTTCTTTCTTTTTCAAGCAATTTTTTAAACTTCATCTTGAGTACATTTTACTTATGTGCTTTTCTTGCTAGTTAGATTTGTGTTATGCAGTTCAGATTGCTGCTACTTTGGATTGGCGTTCATTGAAATTACTTTTCTTTTTCTTTTTCTTTTGGACTATGCCTTTCACTTACAGGGTTATCTCTAGATCTGGAACTTTTTGAAGAATCAGGCAACGTACATGACACACCATTATTTGTATTTGAGATAGAATTATGTTACATATAGCAAGTTTTACTAGAAACTCAACCAATTGTTCATGTGTAGCCTTATGCATTTTGTTGGCTTAAAGAGAACTGTATTTTTTAAGGTTTTAACTACTGGATAACATGCCTCTGCAGAGATTTGATTACATTTGCAGTTATACAGGCAAGAGTTTCAGTTTATCAGGCTAGGCATTCAGTCCTTACTTTTTCTTTATGTAATCAAGGTTTTTTGAAAAAAAAAAGAAAAGAATCTTGCCTTTTCTCAAAGGTTGTGCCTGGCTTGAAGCTGAATCTTTGTCTGTAGAATGTTCTTTTAGTTACTTGAAAGTCAAGACCATTGTGTGTTTCTACTAATTATTTAATTTATTAGATAACAAACTAAGCTCTGCTTGCATTTAGGGAATTAATTGAGATACATTGTATACATGTGCTTTAACATGTATGACCGGGCGATTATGCCTATGCTTATTGGATGTTTGTTGTCCTATGGACCTCCATGTAAAGGCTGTCATCTCTCAATTCCAAGCCCAAGCAAATCCTCTTTTTTAAATAAGATAAGAAGAATGAGCTTTGTCAACATCCTGCTTAACTATGTTAAACAGTCTCAGGGATGTGGGTTGTATGCACTTGCATGTCTATGTGTAATGCCCAGTAATATGTGAAGCTTAGGAAACAGAAACATGCTGAAGTATTGAAAGTGTCCAGCAATTGGGTACATGGGATGCATTTTTTGAAAGGTGGGTACATGACATGTATTTGGAAACATTAGGCATAAATGTGCCTGTTGGAAGAATTGGTAAGACTATTGAACTTGCCCTACAATCCCCTGAACCAGTAATTATAACAACCAATGAGAAAAAACCTGGGTTTACTCTGCAGGGGTGGGTCTGAATGGCTTTGCCTTGGAGAGGTTTCCCGACATTAAAAAAAAACCTGAGCTTCCATCTGTTGAGGCAATAACTCCGAAGGGTTTATGCAAAAGCCCTTTACAGTATTTTTAAATGCCCTTAGTGACTGACATAAACTATGTTTTGGGAAGGGTTGGATACCCATACAGTTCATTTCCCAGAAAAAGCTAATACCGAGAATTATCAATTTCACAATTCCTGAAATCAACTTACCTCTGGTTCCTGTTGTGCCCATAAAACAGTTGCTTTTTAAAATGGTATTTCTGCTGACTGTTTCTATGCCATTATAAATTTCTCAATCTCAATCTCCTCTCCTGATCATAGTATATGTTGTTTTCAGTATACACCAGCAATAGATATATGGAGCATTGGATGCATCTTCGCGGAGCTTTTGACTGGAAAACCTCTTTTTCCTGGGAAAAATGTAGTTCATCAATTAGATCTAATGACTGAGCTGTTGGGAACACCATCTGCTGAAGCCATTGCCAGGGTCTGTTTGTTGTGATTAACTTATTCCTAATATGGATTAGAGTTTGATATTATGCACCATTGTTCTTGTCCTCATCCATACGGATTATATTTCCCTAACCGCTGGGATTATACAAACAGGTTCGCAATGAAAAGGCTCGGAGATACTTAAGCAGCATGAGGAAGAAGAAGCCCATCCCTTTTTCTCAGAAGTTCCCAAATGCAGATCCACTTGCACTTCGTTTATTAGAAAGAATGCTGGCATTTGAACCCAAGGATCGGCCTACTGCTGAAGAGGTAAAAATATTCATCAATCTTCTCTTATTTTACAATCTGTCTTCTCTTCTCAGGGAGCATAATGTGTTTCATGTTGTCAGGCTCTTGCTGATCCATACTTTAAGGGCTTGGCCAAGGTTGAGAGGGAGCCTTCAGCTCAACCAGTTACCAAGATGGAATTTGAATTTGAGAGACGAAGGATAACCAAGGAAGATGTACGAGAGCTTATATATCGAGAGATTCTGGAGTATCATCCAAAGATGCTGAAAGAGTACTTGGAGGGAGCAGAGCCAACAAGCTTTATGTATCCAAGGTATTCTTATAGAAAATTGAGTACAGATTTTTCATATGAATCTCTGACCCTCGTTTAGTGGTTATGCAAAACAATTTCAAATCATCATGTTGATCTCTTTGCCTATGGCCATGAAGATTAGAATAGACACTTCTTATATCATTTGGGCAACTTGGGCATTTTTTATGCTTATGGTTAAATGTGCCATGGTTCTGCCTTTACCATTTGAAGGCACATGCCTTTAACATCCTGGCTTTGTTTTTTATATTCTTGAAATTTAATGTACTATGGAATGTTAGAATTCAGCTAAATTGATTTCTGGATTTGGCGATTCTAGAATATAAATTCGATAAATTCACTTATCGAAAGAAAAGAAAAAAAATCGATAAATTCATATTGATGATCAAATCCAATTTCAAAGATGTCATCCCACCAAACTTAGCTTAGAATCTTTCGAGTTTGCATGAATTTGTCAATGGTTTCGTAAATTAAATTTTAATATGTTTCTTCATTCAGTGCCGTTGACCATTTTAAGAAGCAATTTGCTTATCTTGAGGAGCATTATGGAAAAGATGGTACTGTTGCTCCACCTGAGAGGCAACATGCATCATTACCGAGGTGCATTACTACTATTCCTTTTTGGCTCTCTTTTTTCCTCCTAAAATCTTTTTGTTGAGCTGCCTACTTTCCATATTTTGCATTATCTAGTCTGCTAATAAAGGGGTTGTGCCTGCAGGACATGTGTATTATATTCGGATAATGCGGTACAGAATTCAGCAGATGTTGCAGATGATCTCTCCAAGTGTTCGATTAAAGAAATTGAGAAGTCTCATATGGACAGGAGTTGTGGGATCCCTATGACACAGCTTCCTCTACAAGTTCCTCAAGGTATCCAAGGTGTGTATTCTGTATCTGATTGCTCATATTTACATTTTTTTTTGTAATTATTTCCATGTTCACTCTCTCGTTCGAGTAGAATGGTGTTATCAAAGTGTGAACAAATATCTTGGAAACTTTTTCTTAATTCTTTTTCTCCCATGTTTGACAAATACGTGTGCTTGTGCATACTGACGTCTCTTCTATCCCTGAAGAGTTTTCATTTCTTTAATCTTCTGTGTTGATTGGTATTTTTCTAAATCTGGAAGCAACAGAAAGTTGGTAATGTTGGAATACAGCTGTCATAGGCCTCTCATCTTACAATAGTAAGCTTGTGAAGGGGTACCTATTAGTCTTGGATACGTTAAATAATTCTCAAGATGACTATGTCTTGAATACACACCTATGTTGCCTCTGAATTCAGGTGCTTAGAAATACTCCTATTTACTAGGGTTTGTTAGAACTGATTTATAATTTTTTTCTTAGTAGTATTGACAGGCATGACAGCTAAGAATATGCTCCCACTTGAATGGATTCAATTAAGCATATGTTTGAACTTGAATACAGTTGTGATAAGCAAGTACTACTCCTAAGCTGTAACTTTAAAATTGCTGCTCTTCATTCCTCGTCCCACCTTTGATCCTCGAATAGCTTTACACCATTGGCACTCGACTTATAAGAACAGTGTACCAACTCTGATTATAAGCGGATTACTCGACAGGAGTTGCTGCAAGGCCTGGTAAAGTTGTTGGTTCAGTGTTGCGGTACAACAATTGTGGGGCAGCAGCAGCTGAAGCTCTTGAACAGCGGAGGATGGTTAGAAATCCATCTGGTACAACTCAATATTCTGCTTCAAATGGCTCATATCCAAGAAGAAACCCGAGCTGTAAGAATGAGAGGGGTGAAGATGATGGGGTTGAAAGTTCTAAGTACATGGCAAGGAAAGTCGCTGCTGCTCAAGGTGGATCTGGAGGTCACTGGTATTGATATTGGTCATGTTAATTTTGTGCTGATCTGCCTACTAGATATTATCCAACTGAGTTTTGGGGAAAATCTACCACTCATCATGGATTGTCCTGCCAAATTAACTCTTCAGCTTTGATAACAGTATTCGATCAGTGTTATGAACTGGCATAGGTGCTTGGGAAGTGTAACTTTTTTCGGTGAAGTGGCTGGCTAGGAGTTGCAATTTGCATCTATTTCTTGACATTTACATGGGGTTCCCGATGACTCTTATCCTTGAACTTATTCTCTGATTCATAACCGAAACAAAGGTTCAACAGATGTGTATAGCCATGAATGAGAAGAAGGCAGTTCCATATTGACTTGGAAGTTCTTTTGTTTCGTTCTCATTCTTTGATAGACTCTAGAAATTAATCTCTTTGTGGGTTCTTCATAACTGTGATATTGATTGTATCATTGTTATCTGTGCTCCAAATAGGGATCTTTATTCACCAGAACATCTTGAGCTGTTTGTGGCAGTGACTAGATTGACAGATGGAAATTTTCTGTTATAAATATTTGGTGCCTATATTTATTTGCATTTAAATTGCTGACTCTACATGAGCCCTCTTCAAGAAAAGACATGCCTGAATATGCATCTCGTGGGGTTCAACTAATTGTTTGATTCTTTGCCGGAGTTTTTGACGGTGATTTTCATCATTCTCGCTTCTTGGGTTCCTACACTTGAATAAAAATGGTAGTTTGTCCTTTTTATTCAAGTTTTCTTCTTTATTTCTCTTTTTCCCTCAAAATGTACCGACTTGTTGACTTTTGTCCCCCCAAAAGAAAAAGGAAGATTAATAAATAAATCAATAAAGTTCTTCGCATGAAACATTATGCATAAATCCCTGTATCTATACGCGGAATGCTCTGTTTTTGTTCTTTACTTTTTGGTAAGTTCTGCACTCAATACGTTTTATTTTATTTTTGATAGTAACACTCACTCACTCACTCAATACGTTTTGAACCTACTGTTCAGTGTTCAGTCTGTCCATTCATCTGGGCTTGAACTCGGAATTTATTGGTTATAACTTATACAAGGATTATTTGGAGTTTTTCAGTACTTTTTCTTAACGAATTTCTGACTAGTCGAGAAAAAAAATGTACTGGGGGTGACCAAGAAGTGAAAGATCATCTAGCCAAGTATATATATTTTATTTTAATTTAGATAAAAAAAAAAAAAAAGGCAAATATATTTATATTGAAGAAGACAATCTGGATGTCTTTTGCCAGGCTCTCTTTCGATTGGAAGAGGTCTGTGTGGTGACCCGTAAAGCTGGTTTAGGTAGAATAAAGTCAAGATTTTCCAGCGGATTTTAGCAAATTTAAGATTATCTTTTGAATCAAGATTCAAGACTAATCATTGAAAAAGACTTTTAATTGGCTTGTTAAGAGCAATTGACAAGGATTTTCAATAAAGGACAAGGACTTCCAATGTAACTAAATATATAAACGTGGTATTATAGGACCAAAATGGTAAACAGAATAATGCTTTTGAGTTCTACATTATTCTAAAAGGTTATGTTGCCGCACTATAGGCCACGTAGCAGTTTGACAGTCATGCATTAATTTTATGAAAAATGCTAAATGTACTTAAGAAAAACTTACAAAAAACTTACTTTTGATACATTGAAAATCATAAAATTTGAAATTCAAAATTCTAATTTCAAAAGAAAACTAACAAAATGAGTCTTGTAAGTAAAAGTATCAGTAAAACTATAAATACATGTAGCACTAATAAAACATGACTAAAACCAAGGGGGGAGCCATCCTGATTAGTTATTTTCATACAATTTATGGAGACAATTATGATGCCACGGTTGGAGACCGAGATCTGTAGGTCTTTTTTCGGAGGATGGAAGAAGAAAATCTGATGGAAACTGCACCAACGACAGTGCATAAACCCCACATATATCGGCCAAAGGAGAAAATTGGAGAAAAATAGGGAAGAAGCCTGATCTGTTTCCACCAAGAGGGGTTTTTTTTTTTGGTTTGAGTTTCAGTTGTGCAGAGAAAAAATGGGAACAATGTTCGGGATTTGCATTACTACCAAGATTTAAGTTTTGTAAGGTGTCGGTAGACAGATTTGCAACAAGCAATAATAAGTTCAACGGAAGCCCAATACTGGATAAAAAACACCATATTTTCCAACTGCACAGCGATAGCACACAAGATATATGACAGAATCAGTCTGCTGAACCTTCGGATTACACAGTTTTTTACCCAACAACCAAACACCAAATGGACCAGTAACATCAAATTCTTTTCCCCGCTCAGAAATCAGTAATTGTCGTTGCATTACAAAAATGGCTGAATCCTAACAAAATCTTTTCTTATTTTTGCAGCAAAGATGTTCTAAATGTTAATCCTAAATCAGTATAATCTTGGTTTCACACGCCTCCCATTGACATCACTCCCGTCTAGGTAGGGCTCATTATGGTAGGCACGAGCCTTGACAGAATGCTTGCCAATCCTGGCCACATATTGCAGCAATTCACTGAGGACAAGAGGGCAGCTTTCCTTCAAATATTCAAAACCATCTGTCTGCATCACAGCTGAAAACAACAAATCCCCGTAAGTCACCAATTATGTATTCCTTAAGCAAATAGGTTAAAGAATAAAATCCACTGAAAACACTGCCTAATTTAGATTATTATTCAAGAACAAAGCAAATGCAATATATGCATGTTAACCAAACATGGCAGGACAGAAATTTGCTGAATCATCAGAAAAGACCTCTTATTGGACTGGTTTCAGCCGATGGCCTTTAAAACAGTATTAGAAATGCATTAATTGAAAGACTTTCAAGTAGTTAACACCGAACCAACTTCACATATCACGTTTCAGAACATTGGCTGTTAAACCAGACCATGCATAAATTGGTCAAAAGGTGCATATTGTTTTTCACAAACAATGCATAAAATTCTCCACAACAGGACTCACAATCAAATAATACATGAAGCAATATAGAAACAAACAGCTCTCAAATAACTTACACATAAAGCTAAAAACACTAGAGTGCTTTCCATTAATATGTTTTTTCGTCAATATAGAGAAAATCTGCTTATTGAGTTTCCCATGTAAAGTTTAGCATAAGGCATCTTGCTTACATGTCAGGCACTAGCCTGGTTTTCAGAATCATTTCATGTGAGGGGCCAATATTGTTCAGTTAGTTGGGTCTGGACCTAAGCATGTCTTCCTTGTAGAACTACAACAGCCTTTTGAACTAAGAAGTCGTGCTGAGAAGCCTACCTCTTAAATTTTCGGGCAACGCAATGAACTTGAGACATACATCTTTCAGTTGGAAACAATGGTGCTGCTCTGCCAAGGCCAATGTTGTCGCCACAGTGTTTATGGCAACATCCTCACAAAGTTTAGCCTCACAGAGCAATCTGAGCCTCTCAAGGGCATATCGGTCTGCTGCTGCGAGCAGATGTTGGGCCATCAGTGAAGAAGCCCACTTAGAGTCAAGACCAAAAAGCTCTTGCATGTCTGGTAGTGCATCCCAGTATATGAAATAGAGTATAACCTGCAGGACAGAGTAAGAAAGGTGTACAGGGGCAGCGCCTTGGAAGAAAATTTCAGATGAATTCATGCATATATATAGTCCTTCTGTATAGAATCTCAATTATTCACCCAAAGGATACACACCAAGGAAAAAAAGCACTTAATACATAAATAGCTTATTAAGTGACTACGTGAAGCACAGAAAGTTAGAGCAGTTGTAGACCATGCATATTCATTAACCAAAACATCTGTATGCACGTATTGTAAAAATAGCTGCGTACTTATTGTCAGTTACATAAAATATATATAAGTATTTTCTATAAATTTCATTATTTTGTAGCAAGAAAACACAACACAATGGTACGAAACTACAACTTTTCCTGCAAACCCCCACAAAGGAGTTCATCATTCGCATTTAATGCTTAGGCTTATGGAGAAACAAAACGGACATCTATTCGTCTATTTCCCAGCTTTTGATGCTCAATGGAAGCCAAAAAAAGGGGAAAAAGAACAAGGCATTTAAGGGAAATGAGCATCATAATAAGGACATTATTATTTTTTTTTCCGTAAATAAGATTTTGATTGATGATAATAGGCATAGCCCAAGTAATATAATGAGGGCATTATAATGGGTTTTCCCATAGCCTTGATCGCAAGGCTATGGGAAATCCCATTTGTTATATTGTTTTACTGTGAGAATCAATTTGTTATATTGTTATATTGAGATTCTGCAAGTGTGCTAAGTCTCATGCTGGGTGGATAAATGGATTGTGAATGTGTGCATGTGCTAAGTCCCACACTGGTTGTATACAAGGTGAAACTGGCTTGAAAAGTGATTCTAAGGAATTTCAGTTGTAACTATATATAGCTCAAACATGGCTAATGAACATACATTATTACGTAATTGTAAAAGCCAAATTAGCATGAAGTAAGACTGCAAGGATTTGAGAAAAACAAACATACACACACCAAAGAGCACATAGGCATGAGAAGATACAATTGATGTTGTCAAAATCTTGATGACCAGGAATGATCAGTTCTTTCCTAAAATGAACAGAATGTGCCATGTAATAATAGAATTGAAAATATCAGGGGAAAAAACAATATACAAGCACGATAAAGACAGTTATTTATAAATAAGCACGACAAAATTAATAAAGTTATTTCTCCTAGGATGACAATCAGTAATCACATCTTTTTCCCAACAATCTAACTTATGTACACATCTGATATGTTATAAATTGATAAGAGTAAAATGAGCACAAAAGAAGGAAAAAAAACACGAGAAAAGGAGGGGGAGAAACCTTAAAAACGGGAGCCAACATGTCTTCAACTCTAATGGACTGACTGTATTGGTCTTTCATCGGACCAAAAAGTTGAGCCCTGAACACAGGCGAGCGTGCTGCAAGCACCAACTTGTGGGCAGCAAAAACTTCCCCATCAACTTCAAAACTGACGTCAGCACCCTTTCCACTTTCTAAAATCTTCCCAAAATGCTGACCAATATCAGAAGGTGGCACTGTTATAGAGTAAATCTTCGGTCCCTCTGTATGTGATTTAACAACACCAACACAACAGTGAATTATGAGACAATCATCTTTCAGGTAGTCAGATGTCTCAAGGAGAGTTCTTTTATAGAAGCGTTTATAACCCCTGCAAGATCCATAAGCAACAGCTGTTTAATTCTATTTATCATCCACTGAAATTTTTGTGAAACTAACGAAAATTTGAACCGAGAATAGGGATACCAGACTGGTATTGCCCATGATGACAAGATGAACAGAACAATTTGCTCTCCAAGAGATTCTGCAAATCCCACAAATTATTAACGCATTGCTCTCAGTAGATGATGCTTTCTCAAACCATTAAAAGGTCACTCCATTGCCGTAATGATCAGATTTTGGTGAGTGTTGATGCATGCACACAAATAAAAGGTAGGCACATTTATGTATGCCTTTAGACTAGATGCACAGCACTTGCCAAACAAAATATGATCTCCAAAAATATTCAGCGTGCAGTAGCCATAAATTTTGATATAGCTGGACTCATGGGAGGCATAAAGTTTGACACCCACCCCCCCCCCCCCAAAAAAAAAACCTTACTCTCATCATTTTATATAATATTACCTTTGAGCTTATATTGAAATTTATTACTAAAATAATATAGAGAGCATTTCAATATCCTTCCGGATGGATTTTGGCCCCTCCACGATAACAGAATCATTGCCCCTTTTACTTGGCTTCAAATCCTCAAACCTCCTAAAATCTCCTTTACCTGTGCACTATCTTGTCTTTCAATATCAGTGTTTGCATCACTGTGAATTATTAAGACTAGCTGCCACATATTTAAAATATTTATTATTCATTCTTTGGTATTTATATCAACTGTGTCGGAGATATCCTAGTTACTATGAAACAAGCAAAAGTTTCAAACTAGAATGACCATGAATGAGCCAAAATCTCAGATCCTTAAACACAGCAGCTATTTTAGTGCAAACCCTTTTCCCTTCAAATTAAAAGAGAAAGAAGCTTATAGTTTGAATATGTAGCCATTCAGACTTCGAGATAGTATGTATTCTCACTTGAGTAATTTGATTAACATAAACCAAATCCAATAAACCAGCTTTTACAGTCACATTTCTTGTTCTCTTAACACAAAATAAACAACCAAGTTCGAGGTGGGTCAGGGAGCAAGAACCCGTTATTGGTTCAATGTATGGTGTGGCGAGAGACCTCTTTACACTGTTTTTCCGGTCGTTCACAGCTTGGCTGGAAACCAGCAGGCAGCAGTTACAGAGGTGCTGTCTCGTGTAAAAGGAACTGTACTTTGGAATGTTACTTTCACTAGAAATGCTCAGGATTGGGAACTTGATGAGCTTGAAGGTTTTTCAGCTTCTTGTATTCAATGAAGTTGGGAGGTAATGGGAGTGATCACATGTTGTGGAAACATATGGGGAGCAAGAAGTTTACTGTTAAATCGTTTACAAGGTTTTGACAGTCCAACAGCCTAACTCTTTTCCATGGAAGAGCATATGGAGGGTTTCTGTGCCGTCTAAAGTCACTTTTTATACATGGACAGCTGCGCTTTGGAAGATTTGTGGACAATCTACGAAAATGTGGTATGGTTGTTTTGGAGTGGTGCTTCATGTGTAAGAGGAATGGGGAATCGATTGATCATTTACTTTTACAATGCGACGTGGCTAGGGAGTTATGGGCTGGAATTCTTAGTAGAGCTGGGCTGTATTGGGTTATGACTAAGAGTGTGGCGGACCTAATAGCATGCTGGAATAGGCATCTTAATAGCTCTCAACTCGCAGCAGTGTGGCGGATGATACCTTTGTGCTTAATGTGGTGTTTATGGATGGAAAGAATGATAGGTGTTTCAACAACAAGGTGCGTGCAGTGGGGGAAATCTGGAATTTATTTGAATTCTCTCTTTTACAGTGGTTTTGTGCTAATGTACTAAAGGGCGGGAATGTTCATGAATTTTTGTCTACATTTCAGCTTTCTAAAATGTAATTAGGTGTCTCATTTTGAGTACTTTCTGTATACATGGACATTGCCTAGTTTCACTAGATTCAATAAAATTTGTTACTAACAAAAAAAAAAACAAACAAACTTTAAACTCATCTTGCATTGGCATTAACCAAACGTACCAAAGAAACCAAGGCAGCCATAATTTGACCATAATATCGTATAATTGTTCTCAGAATCAAGAAAAGTAGTTCCAAAACACTAATTGCCAAAAATGAAATCTAAAAACGTACCACATGCTTCCACGATATTTAAGGGTGTAGGGCCCGCCGTCGAGCATACGATTAAAATGGCTGTGGACCTTGTGGTTTCCCTTGCCGCTCTGGTCCAAGAGCGTGAGCTCGAACAACGCCCTGACGTCGGTGCCCTCGCTGGCGAGGGCGAGGAATAGGGAGACGTAGGCGGCGTTGTCCTCAGCACTCTTGCCGTCCGGGTAGAAGTATATGGCCCAGGCATAGCCCCCAACAGCGAAGGTGTCAGAGGTTATGTACTTGCCGATCCCCATGCCCTTGGCGAGGGAGAAACCCTTGATCTTGAATTCGTGGGTTCCATTCACGGTCTCCGTGCGCGACGTGGAGGCCGAAGAGGACGTTGGTGACGACGAGGGTTTAGAGTGGATAAACTCTCTGCGAGTTTCGATTGTGCCCATCAACCGAGAGACCGAACAATTTTAATAATGACTTATTTCAATGAAAAGAATAAAAAAGAAGTCGTCGTCGTTCGTTTTGCGGGAAAAAAGGATTCCGATAAGCGGTGGGTGGACAGGGGAATTGGGGTTTCCGAAGGGACGGAAATGAATTCAGTAGAGATGATGTGGATTGGAAATTTGTGGGGAATGAAAATAATTGGGAGAGGGTTGATGTGTGGGTTTTAAGGTGGGTAACTTATGATATTCTGGAGATTTGTGTGGGGGTATAGTCGATGGCTGATGATATTTAGCACAGAGCGAGAGAGAGAGAGAGGCGTGTCGGAAATGGGACGGGATTTTCTTTTCTTTTTTCTTAGTCGGCAAACAAACGAGGATTCTATATATCACTCGTAATTTTATTAATGTGATAGAAAACTTTAATTTTGTTGTAAAAAAAAATGAAATTTTAAAAGATAAATTATAATTTTTCAATATACATTACATGTATGTGGTGTTCTAAAAATTTTTACCTGATAAAAATTGAAATTATTAATTTATTAAATTTTTAAATTGTTTAGGTGGATGATTAGTCGCTTATATAATCTATGATGGGGTTGAATAAATTAGTTGCACAAATTGAAACCATGAAATTCTAGAATCTTCTTCACTAAGAAATAAATGAAACTTGCATTGCACATGCTGCTCACATCCACCCACTTAGGAATCAAAAATATATATTTATATATATAAGTTTAATTTTATGTCTAGAAAATATATCCTTTTTAAGTTTTATTTTACACGTCCAAAAGCTATTGATATACAAATTAAAAAATATATATATATTAAAAAAAATATTAGATACAATTTTAACTTTTAAGATGTATAAATACGAGCGCTCTTTAAAAAAAAAATGAGATTTATGATTAAAAATTTAATTTTTTATAAGACTTTATATTTATCTATATTTTAAAAAGAAATGAAAACTCTCAAGCGAGTCTCTTTCTCTGGAAAAACCCTCTCTTTTCTCTCTCTAGAAAAACTTTTCATGGATCCGGTTAGAGGGGGTGGGAGCTTCGGCTCCCTCCTCCCTCCCTCCTCCTCTTTGTAGTTGTTTTATGTTTTTATTTTATGTGTTTTTTCAGGCTTTTTAAGGAAAAATCGTAGATCTTGGACTTTCTGGCACGCACATGCTAACACGCACCTCGTCTTGGTGTTGTCCAGCTGTTGATCTTCAAAACCACCGAATCCAGCGTCAAATGGAGCAGCGAGTAATCCGCATGCGCGGGTCAAAGTTTCCGGAATCGCTCGGCGCGTGACCTTCATGTGCCACCAAAGAGCCCTCTGCCAACTCCATGTGAGGCGTTTCTGGAGTCTGCGAGTCCGGTTTTTCTAAAACCGCCTGTCGGTTTCCCTACCAGTAAGGCGCGTGGAATGCACGCACCATAGCAATCCATTTTGTGCATTGCTTATGCAATCCGCTGCTATGTATCACATGCACCATTGCAATGCTTTTTGTAGGCCTTTCTTTTTGTAATTTCCTTTGTATAATATTGTTATTATGTTAATAAAAATCCAAAAAACAAATCTTCCTTCCGCGTTGTCAGATCTGGTGGGATTTGATGAACCCTACTCCGCTTAGTCGAGGTATAGGGACTTTGTAACATTTGTCGTGTACAGAGATGATATTTCTCTAAGACGTAGGTTTTTAGAGATTTGCTATCTGGACTAGACCATGTAAGACACGTATGTGTATTGATAAACTATTAATGATTGAAATTGACTTGTTCTCAAGTCATATCTATAAGTCCTATCTTAATGAAGGGTGATCCGCTTTTATAAATAATAATAATTATTATTATTATTTATCAAAATATGATTTTTTTTTTAAATTATATGTTCATAGCAAAATTTATATTTTTACATGATTATCTTGACTGCTACGTTATATGAAATCCGAAACAAAAAGAAACCAAAATTACCCTAATTTGACTTGACCATACACATAAACCCATCCCACTCCATTCTCAGCCCAGAGTTTCCGATTCCATGCCCCTCCACCACGCGTCTATATAGTGCGCCACCGCCGCTACCCCTCATGTTCCGCAGACTCCTCCTCTGCTCCTCTTCTCCTTCTCTCTTCCCTTTCAAATTACCCATTTCCCTCTCTCCCAGACCGCTATTTTCCCCAATTACCTCCCCCACCCCTCGCCTCTCCCTCTCCCTCTCTCTCTCCCGTATGTCGCGGCAACCCTCCGTCCCCATCCCTTCCCTCGACAAAGCCGACCGCTCCGAAGTCATCCGCGCCTTGGAGGCCACCTTGGGTTCCTCCTTCAGCTCCGAGCCCATTGCCCCCACACCCCGCCCCTTAATCGTCGTTATTAGCGGGCCCAGTGGGGTCGGCAAGGACGCCGTCATCAGTCGGCTCAGAGAGGTCCGCAATAACCTCCACTTCGTAGTCACTGCCACGAGCCGCGCCAAACGTCCCGGCGAGGTGCACGGGAAAGACTATTACTTCGTGTCCAAGGATGAGTTTTTGACGATGGTTGAAAGGAACGAGTTGTTGGAGCACGCGCTTGTCTATGGAGACTACAAGGGGATTCCAAAGCAGCAGGTCCGGGAGTACATGGCGAGAGGGTACGACATCGTTTTGAGGGTGGATATTCAGGGTGCCAAGACGCTGAGGAGGATTCTGGGGGACTCCGCGGTTTTCTTGTTCCTGGTGGCGGAGAGCGAGGCAAAGATGGTGGACAGGCTGGTGGAGAGGAGGACGGAGAGCAAGGAAGAATTGCTAGTGAGGATCGCGACAGCGAGGGAGGAGGTGAAGCACATGAGGAATTTCGATTACGTGGTGGTGAATGCCGACGGGGAGCTGGAGAGAGCGGTGAGGTTGGTGGAGGCTATAATTGACTCCGAGAAGGCCAAGGTGCGGCAGCGAAGCGCAGTAATATAGCTCGCGGCCACCTCCAGATTGTTGGTGAGGTATGTGATATGTGTGAGGTTATTGGAAATGGGGTTTTGGGAGTTAGCTCTGGTAGGTATGTTCTGAAGCTTAGTGAAGGAAGTTTAGTAGAATTGAGAATCTATAATTTAGAGAGCGTTTAATTGTGGGCTATGCTTGTTGCGATGGATGGGATTTATGACTATATGGTTATTAGCTTTGTTGGATGGTAAAAAGTAATCTCAAAAACTCTTAACTCATCATATCATGGAAAAGAGTGTGTTTTTTAAATGTGGGTAAGTACACAACTCACGCATTTACACACCCGGGGAATAAACGCATGGCTTCAGGCTTCACCCTCTGCTGCCCGGCCTCACATATGTGGGGAAGGACAAGTCTTTTAGCCTTTTCTGTTTAAGTCACGTACCTCAATTTGGACATGGCTAACTCAATTAAAAACTCAATACCGGAACTATTCAATCACACAACAGACCCGTATTTCATGAAGAACTGCCTTCACTTACGTGTCTTATTCGTTTCGAATTCAATAATTTTCTCAAAAGATCATTTCAGTCAGCAACATATCTACCTTGTCTTCTTTTCCATGGCTTTGGAGTTTTTTGAGCCAACTCTTCATCATCAATCGTTTTGCCCCACTTTTAGATTAGTTTAAGTCAGACTAACTGTACGAAGTGAGAAATATAGAGAAGGGAACATTGAAAGATTAAGAGGATAGAGCACTCTTATTACATTAATAGATATGACTTTTTTACTCTCTCCTACCTTATCTTCAATAGACGAATGGATCTCTTGCTTGCTTTGCACAAATGTGGTTGTCAATTATTTATAGCAGTATCTTATATGGTTTGGAAATCTAAGTTGTTTACATCCATTGGTTATTAATGAATGGTAGTTACAAATGTCTCTACAAATGCGGAACCATTGACATGTTTCTTAGCCTCTAGCCACTACCTTAGAATTTCATGACGTCTAGCTTGCCCTAGAAATTCTTGCATGATCTTGGGGTATGGGGTTGATGTTCTCCAGTTATTTGTTTGCTGTAGTTTATCAGTATATATTTTTTCCCTTATGTGTGTTTGTTCTTGTAGGTGAGGCAGTGATTACGGCTATAAGACGAGGCATTGTGATTTAGTTACTCTGTAAACTTGGCCCTTTCCAGTGGTTATCTAGGACGAGTAACGTCAATTTGTTTTATTATTTGGCTTGGGGACGGAATCGACAAATGTG
The DNA here is from genome assembly GCA_029856935.1 of Cyclocarya paliurus. Lineage (NCBI taxonomy): Eukaryota > Viridiplantae > Streptophyta > Magnoliopsida > Fagales > Juglandaceae > Cyclocarya > Cyclocarya paliurus. Next base: position 1,845,837 of record JARVXP010000463.1, read on the forward strand.
GAAATGTGCTCACTGTGCTTAGGAAGTCAAGCATTACAAGCAGCAGCGAAAGATGAGTGTCTGGAACTTACATCCTAGAACGAGAATCGTCCATCAGATTCCTTGTTAAGATGATAGTGCAGGATATTGTTTATCCATTACTGAAAAATTCTTTGTATTGACAATGAATTGATGAAACAAATGGAACTTATCTGCTGGATGTTTCAGTTTCGGTGCTTTTGATGAACGGTGCATGCAAGACCTATGCGACAATTTGTTATTGCACCCTATTTGGATTTTGGAAGGCTCCAATTTTTTTTTTTTTTTTTATAGATAAACAAATTTTTATTGATCAAAAGAGATACAAAAGAGCCTAGGTATACAAGACATATACATGAGCATGTCTAGTTTAGAGATACAATGAAATTATGAAAAGACCTGCCATGAAAATCAATTAAAAAAAAACTTTGGATAAGATTTTGTAAAGTCCACCCACAAAACTAATGGGTTGAAAATCTTCCACTGCTACATCATTGGGTTTTTTGGGGATGATTGCTAGAAAAGTTGCATTAAGACTTTTCTCGAACCGCCCACTTTCATGAAATTTATGGAAGACCTTCATGATATCATCTTTAAGCACCTCCCAACAAGTCTGAAAAAAAGCCATGGAGAAGCTATCTGGGCCTGGAGCTTTATCACCCGCCATACTCTTGACCACTGACCTGACCTCTGTCTCCTCAAAAGGCCTTTTGAGTCGCTCCGCTACCTGCTAGTCAAGAATGTCAAAAACCATCCCTTCAAGTCTTGGCCTCCATTCGAATTGTTCTGATAACAACTTATCATATTAATTGACAATGTGATCTGAATTCTCAGTATGGTTCGATGAGACCACCCCCTCTATCATCAGAGTATCATAGCGTTGTTCCGCCTATGTTAGTTGGCCACTTGATGAAAAAACTTGGTGCATCTATCCCCTTCCTTCAACCATACTGCTCGCGATTTCTGACACCACGATATTTCTTCCAAAAGAGACAACCGTTTAATGTCCGCGGACACTTGGGTTTTGCGAGCCCACTCAGTTTCAGAAAGAAACCTCACCTCTTCCATACCCTCCAAATCCTTGAGCTCCTCCATACGAATATTTTTTTGGTTTTCCACATTACCAAATCTTGTGTATTCCATTCCTTCAAGTCCTTTTTCAATGACTTTAATTTGCAAGCCAGCGTAAAGCTAGCATTACCATGGAAATGATAGGAAGACCACCATTGTTGCACTTTGTCCATAAATCCCTCTGACTTCAGCCACATGTTCTCAAATTTGAAGTACCCTGAGCCTCTACTAATGACCCCACAATTCAAAAGAATGGAAAAGTGATCTGAACATAACTGGGGTAGTCTCTTCTGAATGAGATCTGGAAAGTGTATCTCCCATTCCGGTGAAATTAAGAATCTGTCTATCCTTGACCAAGATGGGATATCTCGGTTGCTAGACCAAGTGAAGAAACCACCTACTAGAGGAATATCCTGAAAGTTCAGTTCAAAAATGAAGTTAGAAAAATCTACCATGGGTGAGTTGAAATCCAAACCACCCGATCTCTCACTCGGGAACCGAGTGATGTTGAAGTCACCTCCAATACACCAAGGTAAGTCCCAAATGCTGCTTATATCGGCCAACTCGTCCCATAGTAAGCTTCGAGACGGGTCTAGATTAGGCCCATAAACACCTGCAAAAGCCCACCGATAGCCATCTATGACATCCATAAACGAGCATGCCACCACATAATCCCCTAGGAAATCTTCCATTTTTTCCATCGCTCTTTTATCCCACATAACTAGTATTCCCCCGGATGCTTCAATGGAGGGTAGGTAATGCCATCCCACATGCAAACAACCCCACAAACTCCTAATGATATGAAGAGAAATAATTGCCAATTTAGTTTCTTGAAGGCAAACTATGTCAACTTTCCAACTAGGGCTGATAATCGGTCGGTCCGGACCGAGAAAACCGGACCGGACCGGTCATTTTGGACCGGACCGGACCGGACCGAATTTGGTCCGGTCCGGTCCGGTCCATTTTTTTTGGGACCGAATGAATTCGGTCCGGTCCACGGTCTGGCTGATTTTCGGACCGGACCGGACCGAATATAATTAATTTTTATATATTTTTTATATATAATTAATTTATATATATAATTATACTATATTATAATTAAGTATAGACTATTAATACTATTATATATTTTATATAGTTATACTAATGGTTATATTAGTTGTTATATTAGTTTAGTTATACTATATTATAATGATTTATTATAAGTTATAAGTTTATAAGAAATTATAACTATATTATATATTAGTATAAATTATAATGATTTAATATAGTTATAAGTATAGACTATAAACTATAGTTATACTTATACAATTATACTTATACTAAATTACTAATATTATTAATATATAGCTATAACCTATAGCCTATACTATATTACTAATAGTTTAATATTTTATACTAATACCATTATATAGTTATACTAATAGTTATATTAGTTTAGTTAGACTATATTATAGTGATTTATTATAATTATATTATATATTAGTATAAGTTATAATGATTTAGTATAGTTATAACTATTGACTATAGAATATAGTTATACTTATACAATTATACTAATACTAATATTATTAATATATAGCTATAGCATATACTATATTACTAATAGTCTAATACTTTATACTAATACTATTATATAGTTATACTAATAGTTATATTAGTTTAGTTATACCATATTATAGTGATTTATTATAATTATATTATATATTAGTATAAGTTATAATGATTTAGTATAGTTATAACTATTAACTATAGACTATAGTTATACTTATACAATTATACTAATACTAATATTACTAATATATAGCTATAGCCTATACTATATTACTATATTACTAATAGTCTAATATTTTATACTAATACTATTATATAGTTATACTAATAGTTATATTAGTTTAGTTATACCATATTATAGTGATTTATTATAACTAATTTATATATTAGTATAAGTTATAATGATTTAGTATAGTTATAACTATTAACTATATATAATGATTTAGTATAGTTATAACTATTAACTATAGACTATAGTTATACTTATACAATTATACTAATACTAATATTACTAATATATAGCTATAGCCTATACTATATTACTATATTACTATATTACTAATAGTCTAATACTTTATACTAATATTATTATATAGTTATACTAATAGTTATATTAGTTTAGTTATACCATATTATAGTGATTTATTATAACTAATTTATATATTAGTATAAGTTATAATTATTTAGTATAGTTATAACTATTAACTATATACTATAGTTTATTAGTTATACTTATACAATTAATATTATACTTATACTAATATTACTAATATATAGCTATAGCATATACTATAATACTATAATACTATATTACTAATAGTCTAATACTTTATACTAATACTATTATATAGTTATACACTTATACTAATAGTTATATTAGTTTAGTTATACTATATTATAGTGATTTATTATAACTATATTATATATTAGTATAAGTTATAACGATTTAGTATAGTTATAACTATTAACTATAGACTATAATTATACTTATACAATTATACTTATACTAATATTACTAATATATAGCTATAGCATATACTATATTACTAATAGTCTAATACTTTATACTAATACTATTATATAGTTATACTAATAGTTATATTAGTTTAGTTATACTATATTATAGTGATTTATTATAACTATATTATATATTAGTATAAGTTATAACGATTTAGTATAGTTATAACTATTAAGTTATTAACTATAGACTATAGTTATAGTTATACAATTATACTTATACTAATATTACTAATATATAGCTATAGCCTATACTATATTACTATATTACTAATAGTCTAATACTTTATACTAATACTATTATATAGTTATACTATAATTGTCATTATAGTATTAGAATCATAAATTATAATATTTATAATACATTGAATTTGAGTCATTTACTTACTCTAAATCATGATTCATAATAACTAATCACTATAAGTCTATCACTATATATATTTAGTATCAATGTATTAATATATTCTTTAATATATTACTAATACTATTAAGTATTAAGAGTTATAGTGTAAATTATAATATATGTATAATTTATAAATTTATAAATTTATAATAGTATGTATAATTAAATATTTTATTCTTATTTATAATAGTATGTTAAGTATATATCTTTCTCAATTATGGATATAATATGTATGGATAATTAAATTATTCATACTTATTACTTCATATACAAAATGTTAAAAGTTGTATATGGCTCATTATGCATTAACATACTTTAAGTTAGTAATAAAATAATAATGTAATTTTTATCTAATTTATTATCATTGACTATATAAAATATTTTTTTATTGAGTTTGTTACATAATCCATATTAATAAGTCACTTAGTTTAATTTAGTAATGTAAATAATTTTTTTTATTAATTGATTTTTTTTTTTAAAAAAAAAAAAAAAAAAAAAGGGTCGGACCGAATGGACCGAACCGGACCGGACCGGACCGATAGCTACCGGTCCGGTCCGGTCCCCTTAAGTGTTCGGTCCGGTCCAATCGATGGACCGAAAACCTTCGGTCCATCGCCGGACCGGACCGTGTGCAGCCCTATTTCCAACTTCGGAGAAGAGATCTAATACGTAGTTGTTTATTCACATCATTGATCCCTCTCACATTCCACGATAGTATTTTAGGCTTCATTGACAAAAGTAGCATTCCTCCCTTTTGTTCTCTCTCCCCGAAGTGCCCTCCTTATTGTCATAGTTAACGAAGCATTGCAAACGTCTCAATTCTCTCTCCTTTCTCATAGCAGACTTCATTATCGTGGATCATTGGCTTCCATGGTAACTAAGAGAGCCATGAATTGGTCTTCATAACCTTCATAGGAAATTCCCACCCAGAAGCTCATCTACTTTTTTTAATACCCAATATGATGCACGAGGTGTACTCAGGAGTGGAATCATTTGTAAGAGTGATAGGGTACCCAACTCCTCCTCCTCACTGCCCTCAGCATCCATAAATAGGCTCAACGTACTGGTACCCGTCACCTTCCCCACCATAGAATCCTCAACATCCACTTCCGGCATCACAATCGCCGCATTTTACCCCCCATAGGTTCCTCTATAGTAATCGAAACTATCTATGTCTGGTTCGAAGGCATTGGCTCGACAACAGTAACCGGGGTAGCGTCGTCGACATTTCCCGAAACTTCCCCTTCCTCAAAGGGACTGCTCTCAGCCCTAAAACTGGTTGCATCTATCGCTACTGGCCTCTGCGTTGTTGTCTATGCACCAATGATCTCTGTCGTGATGATCTGTGCATTTATCGAATCTTTGTGAACAGTAAAAACGTCCGATAACCCTCCTTCATAGTCAGATATGGCGATATCCGGCGACGTGTTGTCCATCGGAGCCTCTATGGCCTTCGTCGAGGTCAACTGAGGCATCGCTGGCGACAGGGGCTCGGGCCCACGCGACGACGGGCCCCCATCGGCCTGTGATCTCTTCCTCCAGAGCTGTCTCGTTTTGGACTTGGACCCGTTGCCATCAACCTTCCTAACATCCTGCTCCTACTCAATAGGCCCATCCGTTGAAACCCATAAGCCCACCTGCCTACTCGAGCCCATAAGCCCACCCTCAACACATTGTATTAGCTCAACTACATTATTAGTTAACTCCCCCAACGAAAGCTTCATTTCGTTCAACTCCTTCAGAATTATTTCTTCTTTAAGCCCGACCACCCTTTTATAATTTCCATTGCTACTCTGAGCTGCTGCCGAACAGGGATGTGATCCCTTTTGCACATCTACTGTCGCATTGTGCTGCGCGGCTCGAGGAACCTCCATAGCCTCCTTGTACAACCTCGACGGCATGGCTACCGCCAAAGCTTTCGATGGGTTTCTCCCCTGACCACTTACTATGCCCTTGTCCTTCAACACTGCCGCCACCTTCCTCCACCCCATACCATCCTTACCTTCAGGTATGAGTACGAAACTTCGGCGACCTCCCCCACCATACGCTGCCAAAGCCATGTATGCACCACGAGTGTTTGAGCATCGTTGGGCAGTGAGTCCTCTGTCTCCTTCCCGTCGGGCCGAGTAGAACCCTTTACTCCCAGGCTTCAGACAAGCCTCCAACGAGTTAACCACCCAACTGATAGTCTCTAAACCCAACCATAGACAGCTTACTCCTTTCCATCCTTTCTCGATAATGCATACCTTATCCCTATCTCTTCTCACCTCAAAAACCTTTGATTCAATAACTACAAAACTAAAAGAACTCGTAACCATGCTTCAAAACCAGGAAATCCCTCGTCAACAACCCACAAACACCATTGACGACATGAAAAAGTCTCAAGTGTACGAAGAGAAAAAGCTCAAGTATACGGAGAGAAATTTGTATTTTTAACCATTTTTTAAAATTTCTGAAACGGGCCAAGAACTATCATCTCTGGATTGGTGTGAATGAATAATGCTAGAGCGACCGCTGGGGCTTCCAGTGGGCTCTAGTATGTGTTTTTTTTTAGTTCTTTTTTTATATAGATTTTTTAAATAATTTTAAATATTTTAAAAAAATAAAAAAATTCACATCATTAAAAAATATATTATTTTTTATTTTACTTCGTGATTAAGGAAGTATTTTTTTAATTTTTTTTTTTACTTTATGATTAGGGAAGTGTTTTTTAATAATGTTCTAAATTTATTTTATTTTTTTTAAAATATTTAAAAGTGTTAAAAAAATTTATATAAAAAATAATTAAAAAAAAATAAAAAAAAACATATCCCAGCTGAAGTCCCAAGCGATTGGCTCTAGTATTGTCCAAACCCAAAAGATCATCCATCCAACATCGACCACCTTAACAATAACAAAAAAGGGCCCTACAGAAAGTTGCCAATGATATTTACTTGAGAAAATTGGGAGCATGCACTCTATTTCTACGTGTTTATCCTAGCCAAGCTCTATAATATCAATACCTTTAAGGCATTGATGATCTTAAAGACAACACGCAAGAGCAACGTTTGTTTTCCTAGAAGCCACGAGGTTGGTTGGGGTGGCCAGAGATCCTGATGATGATTAATCCTGATCACATGATATGCCACCTGTATGTCTGACTGTACCAGAAACAGGGATCTGGGAACAAGCTTTAGGCACAGGATAAACGAGTGGATTAGATAAGAACCAAATACGTGTAGGAAAAGATGTAAACAGAGGACACAAAAGGAGCCTTTAACTTGACTCAAGATGACTCTTGTTTCGGTTAACCCATTTGTACAAGCTAAAGCGAAGACCGACTCATTTTGCACATTTAAGACTTTTTAATAACGTAGCGACAACAACAAACTCTTGGGAGGAAGCGAGTCCAACACATCTTTAAAGAGTACTGTTCTATAATGCTATTCGTGGTGAAGGATTTTGGGCTAAATTTAGTTATTAATAAAATAAGTCCTATGGATAATAAAATCACCTCAATCTTAATCATCAATCAGACTAAAAAAAGACCAAATCTTTTTTTAGTTGGCTAATTAATCCAACTTGTAGTTAACAGGGTGGATGCTTTACACTGTAACGCGCTTCGAAAAAGTCAAATATTAATCTTTAGAGAAACACTACTGTGCCGCCTCATTTGTAATTGGATTGCGATTGTGATGCAGTTGTTATTATATTATTTTTCATTTGTTTAAAGATTAATTCCCAGTTCCCCCCACAGGGCCACACCCTCCAAGTTTTCCTGATTTACTTGATTAAAAAAAAGTCAAATATTACAAAGAGAAAAAAGAAAAAGAAATTAAGGACCAATCATTCACGTTCGAACCCTTTGTGCATGAAAAACCTTGTCCAAGTCTTTAGGCGGTGGTGCGTACGAGAAAAACATAACCAACCTAGAAATATGACAGAAAGAGAGGTGACTTAACGTTACTCTTTCCACTTCATTTCCACGAAAGAAACGTGCTCCCCAAGTTCATTCAGCTTTTTTATCTTTATAAAGTTGAATTCTTCACTTCTTTCTGCCCATCTCAACGCAAATTCTCCATCTAGCACTTGATCTACTTTCGCGATCAACTATCAAAATCTTTTGAAGGATTCGACTACCCAGTTCCTTTGAGAGGAAGAAAGAGCTCTTGTTTCCAAGCTGGTTGAGCCAGCAGCATCATGGATCGTGGGAATTCTGCAGAAGATGAAGGAAGCATTCATCTGCAGATAGCTGAGCTTCAAAAGCTCGGTGAAACGTCCATGAGTTCGGGTACCACAATTTTTGAACCACAGAGTAGTATCGAGAAGAGAGACAGCAGCAATGTAGATTCTGTTCCTCCAACCTTACCAGCAGTTCGTGCACCTGAAAAGAAGCTTACTCTCTTTGCCCTACGGCTTGCAGTTTTTGAGAAAGCAGCTACAGGCCTTGGAACTCTTGGGTTCATCTGGGCAACGGTTGTTCTTCTGGGTGGCTTTGCCATAACTTTGGATAAAACCGACTTTTGGTTTATTACCATCATCCTGGTGATTGAGGGCACTCGTATATTCAGCAGGAGCCATGAGCTTGAATGGCAACACCAAGCCACGTGGTCAATCACAGACGCTGGAATCAACAGTTTCCGGGCACTGAGATCCAGCTCACACCTCCTGATCGGAAATGTAAAAGCAATTTTCCAGCCCATGCATTTAGTGCGGAAGCAAAGTAAACACGCGAGAGAATCAACAGGAATAGATGATGCAGCAAGTCCTGGACTCGGTGCTGATCGCCAAAGAATGCCAACTAGAACATGGAAAAGTTCAGATGTTCCTCTTCTACCGTTTTCGCAATGGGTTTTCCTCGCCCGAAATGTCAGTAAGTTTCTCTATTGGCTCCAACTTCTATCTGCAACAGCGTGTGTGGTCCTCTCATTGATAAAACTCGTCAAGCATAACTATGGAGAGGTACAAAAAGGAGACACTGACAAGAAGAACCGGCAATCAGCTCTCAGTATTTTCTATGCCTTGGCATTAGCAGAAGCACTGTTGTTTCTAATGGAGAAAGCTTACTGGGAATGGAAGGTCAGCTACTGTAGACTGTTGGATGAAGTAATTAAGGAATGCGAGTTGGGACCTACAGGTATGGTTTCAATTAGAAGGTTCTTCTATGATGCCTATTCAAGATGTGTAAACGGAAGCGTTTTTGATGGATTGAAAATGGACATGGTTACTTTTGCCATGGATCTCTTGGCTTCGAACTCCCCTGATGAGCAGCTCATTGGAGTTAGAGTGCTTCAAAAATTTGCATTAAACGAGCGGTTTTCTAATGACACCCTCCAAAAAATGGGGATAAATATATCTTTGATAGAAAGATTAGTAGAGATGTTGAATTGGACAGACCCACAAGATGAAGAGATCAGGCGATCAGCAGCAGAAATATTGTCAAAACTAGCAGGCAAAAAGCAAAACTCCCTTCGGATTGCTGGCATACCTGGTGCTATGGAATCAATATCATCTTTGCTCCAAACCAATAGAAGCTGCAGTGGTGCAGCCGATGAAATCAGTGAAAAGAATATCATCCTAGACCATGCAAATTACGGATCCTGGACATTTAATCATTTGGGACTTTGTATTCTGAAGAAACTTGCATGTGACCATGATAACTGTGGGAAAATTGGAAATACAAGAGGCCTCCTACCTAAAATCATAGATTTTACACATGCTGAAGAGAGAATATTGTTGAAGAATAAAAATGTTGTGGCAACTCAGATTCGGACAGTGAAACGGTCCTTGCAAGTGGTGAAGATGCTGGTAAACACAACTGGTGCCACAGGAAAACATCTTCGAAGAGAAATCTCGGAGATAGTTTTCACCATCAGCTACATCAGAGATATTCTAAGATATGGAGAGAGACAACCCATACTGCAAAAACTTGGCATAGATATCTTAACCAGTCTTGCGCTGGAAGAGGATGCAACAGAGAGGATTGGGGGCACAGGTGGAGTTCTGAAGGAGCTGTTAAACATTTTTTTCAAACAGGGAATGCCTGAGAATCATAATCATGTAAAAATTGCCGCTGGAGAAGCACTAGCAATGCTATCTTTAGAAAGCAAAAGTAACTGCTATCGTATTTTGAAGCTGCATGCTCTGACAAGACTTGTTGGAGCACTGGAAGTCCCGTTACTTCGTATAAATGCAGCAAAGGTTCTAAGAAATTTGTGCTCATACAGTGGTGCAGATGGCTTCAACCACTTAAAGGGGGTTACAGCCGCAGCACCTACAGTAAGTATTTTCTACAATAACCATAGTCCAACAACATTTTCTTCTCCCCTAATGTTTATCTTATTTCAGGAGGGGCACCATAATACAAGCTTTCATGTACAATTATTCAATACTGTAAGCATGATACATACCTTCACTACACATTAAATGATTTCCCTCTCCTATTGCAGGTGCTTCGTGCAATCATGTCAGAAGAGAATAAATTACAGGAAGTCATGCTAGGACTAGCAGCACATGCTTTTAAATTCATGACTTCTCGGGAGTCGAGCATCATGTTTGAGAGAGAAGGAATAACTGAGGCTGAATTGGCTGATGAATTAGTCCACATTCTGAAGCAGCACCAATATCCACCAATTAAAATTCCAAGAATAAGGAGGTTTACCATAGAGTTGGCGATATGGATGATGAGAGATAAGGTAACAAATGTTCGTATTTTCAAGAATTTGGGGATGGAGAAAGTGCTGGAGGCTGTCTTGGAGACCACAGCGGAGCTTGAAAGCTTTAATATTTTCTCCGGTACTGTTGGAATTAATCGGCACAGCACAACAATTCACTCACTCGTTGAAACTGCTTTGAAGTTGTTGGAGGGGTAAAAATTCTTTGTAGTGGACATGGATACTCAAATTCGCAGAGATTAATTTATTTTGTAGATATGCACACATGAAAGTTGCAGAAGGTTCTTTTTATCTATGTAAGAAAGGTGTGATGTAATTATCTTAAAGTTATGCTAATTAACACAATTCACAAGTCTTCTACCAGCTGAAACTCTTGTCGCCCCCTGTTCAAATATATTTGGCATCTTCTTTTCCACAATATCAATGGACCTTCAAATGAATTTGGATTTAAAGTAGCCCAAATGGCATTGTTGTTTCCTTTTTTTCTGGTGCAGACTTGAACCGGCCTAAACTTTTACTTACTCCTTCTAGTGTGGAGGAACCAATCAAAGATAACAGAAAATCAAGGGCACTAGAAGATAAATACAACAGCTACACATGGACAGCAAAATTCCAATCTCATGCTGCTAATATGAGTTTTGTTGTCCCTATCACGTTGGAATAATTTGCACTGCCAAGAAATTTCTGACCTAATACCTAATCTATTTTCCATTTACTACAACTCAGCATACTACCACGTTGCATGCTTCTCCAAGAAGTGGCAGCCTCATTCTATATTCACCAATAGTTCAGCCAACAGTTTTTAGATTACCCCTGCACGAACTGTTCTACTACATTCTCTTAAAATAATTATTTGCCCTGTTAAACCAACAATTGGCAATATTTAAGAATTTCCACAATCTCAGACTTCGAATTAGTAAACAAGCCATAATGGGAACAAAAGTTTTCAAACCTAACAGTAGAACTCAGACAATCCAGATAAGATTATTAGATATCTTCCAACTATCAATTTGACATCACTTGCATGGCTTGCTTGCCATTCTGCCATGTCAAAAGCTCACTAAAAAATGAGTAGCAGAGACAAAAGGAGCTATATCGATCTGGTGCAATGTAAAGGAGGTAGAAGACTTCCTCTTACCCAAATATACATTATATTTCAAGAGCATAAACATGATTTCCACACACATGCATATTACTGCATTAGCTAATGATTTTTTTTTTAAGAGAAGAGGACGATACATATAATAGCTTATGAATCTTCTTAAACACAGAGACTCAGTATTGGTATCAAGAAAGGCTTGTCAAGCTGGCTCACAGTATGAGTAAAGTATTAATTCACAGCATCCGTTAGTTTAAAATACCTTCCTCCCAAGTTCTTCCTCTGTCCCCTGTAAGGCAAGACAAAGCAGAGCCTCAAATACATGGCAATTAGTCCCCGGGAAATTAGTAAAAGTTCAGCAGCCCTGCAAAATTGTTCATCTAACTGAACACATCGACGCTTACTCACAGCATATTCACTCATTCACAAGGAAAAAAAAAATTAGAAAATCTAAATTCAGAGAGCATCATGAGCGTTAAAACACAACAAAATCATACCACGCACGGATCTCCATTTCTACTAGTTCAAGTAGTTCTAGACCATTTACTTATTGTATGCACATAATTGAGGAAGCACTGCTACCGCATATAATTCTTACCCGATATACTTCTCTGTTTATACTAGCTGTCTGTTCTTACCATATATATATTTAAACACGATTACCATGTATAGATGCTAATTCTCAGGGACTTATACGTTAAACTTTCCTTGTAAAGCATAGGCTGTTTCTTTCCTTGTAAAGCATGGGCTAATTGACTACTAATTTGTCCCGTTTGGATTTAGAGATAAATTGAGATGGTTTTAGATAAATTGAATAAAATATTATTAGAATATTATTTTTAAGATTATTATTATTTTGAGATTTAAAAAAATTAAATTATTTATTATATTTTATGTAAAAATTTAAAAAATTTGTAATAATGAGACGAGATAAATTGAATTAAATTTCGAATCAAAAAAGTGCTTAATGATCATTGGCACCCCAACCTGAGCCACAAATACAAAGGGAAGCATTACACGCCTGACGATCAAGCAGAATATGTTCCTTGGCTTTGTCGCATGCGCACATCTGTAGCATGTACCAGCAAAATGCCTTCCATTTACGATAGAAATTTGGGTCCCCCCTAACACTTCAGCATTGACTTGGGACCCACTTCTTTTTTACTTTTTTTTTTTTTATACGCAAACTTAAAGTTGAATTGAAAGTGAAATATAAATGATTGTTCGAGTAAAACATGCAATTTCTCGGCTGCATAAAATCAAAGGAAAAAATTCAATAGCCAAATGTCAATTTTTATTTACTGGGATTGAAAAGATCATTTCTTACATGGAAATAAAAACAATCATTTTTGCTATTCTTTAATCATAACTGTCGATCAGTGTAACAAAATGTGAAGGAAAGATAAAGATATTAGCCTTCTTACACACACACATACAAAGCACATTTCTTTTTTTCTTTCTTTTTATAGGAAGCAATTACAAACTACAATTCCTGTCTCTCGATGCTTAGCTACACGACATTCATTTACCAGATTTTGAACGAAAAAAGAAGAAAATCTATTCATCTCATCGATTATTGCTATTTCGGAAAAAGTTGAAATCCCAACGACGCATTAAACCATCCATAACATGGCCTGCCGGGCTACGTTCAACAGTCAATGTGGCTTTTGTATTGGCTGACATGTCAGCATCCGATGAGCTCTGTATGCTTGCTGAAGTATCGCTACGAGCAGAAGTTCCTGTGCTTCCATTTTCCATGCCAGATGAAGAAGCATCAACTGCATGTCCCGCAGTCACACTCGTATCAGGAGATGGCTCCTCAGATGCCAATTTCTGGGCATTGAAGACCGAAGTGGAACTGGATTCTGTTTTTGACTGTTCACAATGCTCGACCGGATTGTAATTGAGTTGTGTCTCTGAGGACCCACAACGCTCTGTAGGAGAAGCATCCTGGTCATCTCTATATAAAGGCTTTATAGAACTGGAGCTAACGCTAGGCGGTTCTCCTGCCTGGGGATGTCTCATTTCCAAGTCTTTTAATGATTCAATCAATGCTTCCATGAGCATCTGAAAGTTTTGGACATGTCAAAGGTCAACTCCAAGCAACAATTTCATGGAGAACGTAATTTTGGATTTAGATGATGCGAAAACATGTAATTTGACTCACTCTTTCTTCCTCCTCCAAATTGGACGGAAAACCTGTCAAGTCATCAAGTGGGTATTCCACATATTGATCATCATCTGAAGTAGTTGCAACATGGGGGCCAGAAGGACGGCCATTGGAAAATTCAAAGCTAATCATTTCAGATGATGATGGGCAATGCTCGTCATCGATTTTTTCATCCTGCCACAAAGAATCATGTGCTGTAACTGACAGTGTCCCTTTATTTGTATTTGTATTGATTATGTTATTCCATCTTGTTTCCATACTTTTTATCTTTTCCTTTTCAAAGTAGTCCTCTTCCTGTTCCGGAAGTAGAGGATTATTGGTTAAGGGTATCACATACATGCTTGTGGCTCAAAACCCGTTATCTACGGGAGGGGACAAACTCAATGGAAGAAAATTTAATATATAAACAGTGAAACAAGAGATGTAAAGAAGATACCTCATCTTCAGATTTATCATCTTTAGAAGGGAAATTAGAAGGAACCTGAGTGAAGTAAAAGAAACCATAAATAGACAATGTTACAAAACTACATTCGAGTCAATACAGCTGAAGCATCAAAAGTACCGTATATTTTGGGTTTAAGTCAAGTCAATCTAAGAACCCCAATCCCCAAAAAGAGAGAAGAAGAAAATGTCAACCTAGATTTTTCCCTGCCAGATTTCCTCTGTGTACATGTGCGTGGGCAAATGTGTGGGTTTGAAGAGAAAAAGGGAGAAAGAGGAAGAGAATGGGTGGAGTGGGAATCCAGAAAATTGTTCCATGCAAATTGGGCATGCAGCACACACTCCTATTGAAATAGAATTAATTTGATGATGACAGGTTTGAAAGAAGTGGTGTTCTGGTCGGCCTTTTTGTATTGGGTATCAATTTGACATCTAAACACCAACCAACCAATCACTAACCTCTGTCCTGCTCATAGGTCTTCTCGTACGGAGGTTTTTAATGGCATCTGCTGTGCTGCTTGTTGCTGGTTCTGCAAATAAGAAATCAATGAGACAGAAAAAAGAGTGGTTACTGAATAAAGATCCTAAAAGACATCAGTATTTGAAAGCAAAGAAGATTAGGTACTCGAGTCTTGCCTTTAGATGTAGTTGAAGATTCATGGTCATAGCCAACTTCATGCACATTTCTCCAACCGCCCTGAAGGTTTTATGAAGGGTTGTTATTATGAAAGCTGGCTGTTTGGATAAAATAAAAAATTACAAACAGATCTATCAGTTTTTACCTTACCAAAGTAATCATCCATGCGATCAAAAAATGCTCCAGCTAGTTCATCCTCTGGAGGTTGCAAAACATTGTGGAAAAATATATTTATAGAATCAAAGTAGAACTGTGGACGTGGAGAGTTATGGTCCCCCTCAAACTTGATAATGTTTTTGTCTCCCTGTAAAAAAGAAATGCACTAAAAGAGAAGCCTGACATAGCAAACAATGCATGGAATGGCAAACTACATATGCCTAGAAACCAGAAGGGAGATCCAGGCATCTCACGCTAATTCTAGAAAATAAATGTAGAGACATCTAGTGAATTCAGTATGAAAACCAAAGTGAGGAGATCTAAAGGTTCTCTTGCATAAGGAAGTGAATAGTAGTGAGATTATTAGTTGAAATTAGATAAGATAAGATGAGGTCATCTCACCTCTGTATCCAAACGGACCCTTAGAAGATTACTAGAGCATATGTTGGGGATACAAAGACAGAAACAATCATGAAATTAAAACATTACAGCCTAATAATATGAGGGCGGCTCAACAGTGCATAAGGACTTCCTAACTGAACCAAGACAAAAGGTCAGGTGTTAATCTTCACAACAGAAGAAACCGGCTGGGGAGGGGAGGGGGCTTCTTATGTTTAACCTGCCAAAGCCACGAACTTCCTACTGAGAACAAAACACTTTTCAAAAGTGAAAACATCAAATTACATGCAGCATGCAGATAATGAAGCATGTCTGCCAAATTTTATACAAATATCATGCATACCAACATGATGATATGAATGATAATTACCATATATGCCTCAAATATACGATCTGAATGGTGGGGGCGTATGAAATCATCATCAATGGCATGCCCTAGTAAAACAGGGACGAAGCAAGAATTTGCCACCTATAGTAAAGAGCAATAGCGGAACACTTTTGTCAATAAGAGTAAACAACAAGAAATAAGTGCTGAACAGGGTCATTCATTTTTTGACATCATGAATATAAGTAAACTTTTCACACATGCTTCTTAAAAACTCTGCATTCCCTAAAAATTAATTCACTTTCCTAGTTCAACAATTATGCATGCAAATTAAAGAAAATAAATTTGTTACACAACCACGAGAACAATAGCAGGTTGAGTCCAAGAGCTTGTCTAAGGCTAAAACTATCTGGCTCGTGTCCAAAAATTAAACAATGAGGAAGCTCAACTGACAAAATACATGGACAGGCTCTGGAGGTTTCATGCATAAACAAGTGCTTCTTGACATTAGGTGGCATCCACCAAATGAAAAATTCTACTCATCATCCCTCACACCACACACCATACAATTTTTACTTTTTTCCATTATAAGTATGTAGTGTATGAATGATGAGTAGAACAACTCAATTAGTTTAACAGGAATAAAAATTTTAAAAAAAAATTATTTTATATAAGGTGTGTGGTGTGGGATGAAAAGCAGATCCCTCTCCACCAAATATACAGCACTGCTTATCACAAAAGTAAATACCTTTCCTGTTAAGCATTGGGGAATACCATATGTTGCAACAGAATTTATTACTGGACAATCTAGCTGCAGGATCTACCAGACTCTTTGGTTCAGCATGGGCTACACTTTTAAAGTAGATTGGTAAATGAATTTGTGCGCTCACATGCAGCCAGGAAAAAGGGGAGGATGAAAGCATGGAGGGAGGTAATATAGGAAAGATATTTTACTATTAACACCCTGAACTGGTCCTAGTGAATCGTCTCGTGGGTGAGGCTTACTCGATAATTGCTGTATGGTCAGATTTGGCCATCCTCAAAGTGAACAAGCTGTCTTTAACCAAGCATGGCAACTATCCCGAAAGTTTGTTGTACATTAAGCTTGAACATCACTCGATGATATGAAACAAAAACCATAAATCCTCCACAGTGCTTTTATTCAAAGTAATGGACCAGAAATACAACCCAACAAAAAAGCAAAATCATTGATAAGACTAAACCTTAATGGTGTTCAGGTCCATTATGTCAAACTTTGCCTTTTTCTGAATAGCTCTTCGCATGTATTGGATTGCAAACTTCACCTAGAATTAGAAAAGAGGAAGAAAGCAAAGGTGATAAAAGTCCTTCGAAACATTTATGCAATTGTGCTCGCAACCATAAATCAAAGTAAACAGTCAAAATCGTGAAATTCAGGGTGACAGCAAATAAGGCAACGATTACAGCAATATACTCAATCAGAAAAAGATATCACTGCATGTCTTAAACAACCCAAAGATGTTTATGAGTGCCTGATGCATGTTTAGTATTCAACCCCCATTTAATAGAACATGTTCATATAGGGTGCTCTCATAACTTAAGGTTCCATTCGGTAAATATGTTAACAAATATTCAGACTGAATTTGATGGCAAATTTCACAAAAAGCAAGGGAGGAAAGGCAGCCAAGTTATGAAAGTCATTTTCCAAGTATTTTAGTGGAAATGATTTACTCTATATGTTAGTAAAGTTACTGAGTTTGGTAGAAAGTTTCACTATTTGAGAAAACCCAGACCTAATAAAGTTAATGGTACAATTCCACCAAATTTTGACAAACTTTGGTATCTACGTGGCAGGTAATACACCAAGGAGATCTTAAAGATACATCATAACCAAAGCTGCCTCAAACTAAGTAGAGAAAAGGGTTTTACTTGTGCCTCAGAACATGAGTATATAATAGTTCCTTGATGCTAATAAAAGGGAAAAAAAAAAAGATGAGCGATGAATTTACTTACAGTGAACTTGGGCAAACGGATCTTGTAGGTATCTACCAGTTCCATCATCAGGTCAACTAGGTCTGAGAAGGGACTATCCAAAACCATTCCAGCAATTGAAGGATCCTCAGCTCCATACATTAGGCTGTGATAAATAAGTTTATATCATCAATGTCTGATAAAAAACCAGAAAGACCTATTACCTAACCACTAGAGCAAACAGTCAAGCTAAGGCACCATCACCTCTTATTAGGCATAACTGACAACAACACTACCTTTAAAAAAATCCATAAACATACGGTGGTATTTTTTTTTTTTTTTTATAAGTAAAAGATTGTATTAATAAGAATAGGCATAACCCAAGTATTAAGGGGTTATACAAGAGGTAACACCTAGTTAGGAGGAAGAAATGGAAACAAGAAAATCATGAAAGTCTAGGCCATTGAAATCTACAGCTTTAGCCCGTAGGAACAAAGTTTTAACAAAGAACAATCTAATCTCCTCCGATGAGCGCTCCTTATCTTCAAAAGTCCGAACATTTTATTCCTTCCATAGGCACCATAGAATACATATAGAAATCATCTTCCACACAGCTGTGATTTGTGGAATACCACCCAGATTCATCTAGCTGGCCAGAAGCTCGACCACAGTAGCAGGCATTACCTAGGCTAACTCTAATCTTCTGAAGACATCATCCCATAATGCTCTAGCGACCTCACAATGCCGTAGAAGATGATCCACAGTCTCACCACTCTTTCTGCACATACAACACTAGTTCACAACAATCACCCGGCATCATCCCATAATGCTCTAGCGACCTCACAATGCCGTAGAAGATGATCCACAGTCTCACCACTCTTTCTGCACATACAGCACTAGTCCACAACAATCACCCGGTGTTTCCGTAAATTATACATAGTCAAAATCTTGCCCCAAGAAGCTGTCCAAGTGAAAAAAAATACAGCCTTGGGAGGCGCCTTATTTCTCCAAATCCTTCTCCATAGAAAGTGATTGTTCTAGGGATGTGCGAGGGACTTATAGAAGGAATGAACAGAAAATGTACCTTTTCTAGCTGGTACCCACCACAAACTGTCAGTTCCTTGAGTACTTGATCTCATGGTGTACAAGCATTTGAAAAACTTATGGTGGTATTTCACAACTACTATAGAAAAAATTTGACTGTAAATACCCATTTACAGCCCACAATCTTCTTCCCCTCTGGTAGATCACCAATTTCCCAAGTGCCATTACCAATTAGTGCATTCATCTTTTCTTGAACAGCCAATCTCCATTCCGCGTGATCCAAGGCTTCCTGAATGGTTCTTGGAATAAAGAAATGAGAAATATTGGATGTAAAGGCCTTATGAGTATAAGAGTCTGATAGAATAGATGTTTGGCAATAGGATGTGTGGTGCAAGTTCTAACTCCTTTCCTAAGGGCTATAGGTAAATCTAGATCAGCAAAATTGTCTTTAAAAGGAGCAAGAGTAGAAGAGTTACCCGGTGTATTGGAAGGACCAACTTGTAGAGGTGATGATGATTGGCTTTGCTTCGGATTGGAAGAAGGATTTCTATTATTCTAACGATCTCTTCTTCTAGTATAAACACGAAGTTCGGATGAGGTAATATTTGGTAGTATTTCTCCCCTAGGTTGTGAATCACTTATGCCTTGTACAGGTAGACTCGGAATTCCATTATTTTCACTAGATAAATTTTCTGTTTCCTGACCTTTTAAAGAAGGAGTATGGATGTTCATGTCAATGTCAATGACAACATTAGGAAAAAGAAGTTGTTTTCTAGAACTCATCTTCACTCTTCTCTTTCTCCCCCTGAAGATAGTTATGGCTAAAGTAAGGCTGTTTTTCAAGAAAAAAAACATTCATACTAATGTGAGTTTTCTTTGTAATAAGGTTAAAACATTTGTACCCTCTCTTATTAGGAGCATATATGAGGAAAACACAATTTTCTGCCCTAGGGTCAAGTTTGGACCAAAGATGGGTTGGTATATGAACAAACAGTGCACCCAAAAACTTTTAGTTGTAAATCTGATGTTACTCGACAAGTAGGAAAAAACCCCTTTAGGCAGGCTAAAGGAGTGATGTATTTTAAAACACGAGTAGGCATCCTATTAATGAGAGAACAGGCAATCAAAATAGCATTACCCCATAAATATTTAGGAACATGCATAGAAAACATTAGGGCACGCGCAACCTCTAATAAATGACAATTTTTCCTCTTTGCAATACCATTTTGTTGTGGGGTGTCACAACAAGTAGATTGATGTTGAACACTTTTTTCTGACAAAAAAGTTCCGAAACATTTGTTAAAGTATTCAGTACCATTATCAGTTCTAAGAATACTAATTTATGTTTGGAACTGATGTTCAACCATATGATAAAAATCCTTGAATAATTTTTCAACTTCAAATTTATCACTCATCAAATACACCCAACACAACCGTGTATGACGATCAATAAAAGTCAAACCATTTTTTTCCAAATGTAGTAGTGATTTTTGAGGGACCCCAAACATCACTATGATTAAAAAAAAAACACTAGTGCGAGAGAGGAGAGGAGAGAGAAACACTCGTGCCGTGTGAGTAATACTATCTCGCCGCCGCCTTGACCGGCGAGTGGTTGCACACCGCCGACCCAGACATCTTCGCCGAGCCCCGACGACCTCATAGAGGGTTGTCCGGAGCTGGTCATCCCGCCGGCGAGAGATACACCTGTGCGCAAGGAGTGTTACCCGTAAGAGAGAAGCCCATTTTGCCGTAACCTAGGTCGGCAAGTGGCTCCCGGTGGCACAGAAAAGACCGACGGACCCCGGCGTATACGCTGAGGGTCATCTGGCGTAGGTCATCCCTCCAGCGACCTGGTTTTCTTCTAGATCCGTTCTGGGATCCATTTCTGGCGTCTGTTTCGCCCAAGAAAACAGATCAGCCGTTACCAGTGACCTAGATCTTGCTGTGTCGTCTCTCAAAGCACTTCGGCAAGCTCTCCGGCGAGTCTTCTGGGAGTACTCCGGCGTCAAGCTTTGAGGTTGAAGTCGTTGGCCTTCAACAGTGGTCCTTAGCCTTGTATCTGTGTAGCAGATCTTTGACCTAGTTTCAATGTGATGATGAATGGCTGTTGAAGGAGGGGAGTTGGTCAGTATGGGTTCTTCTATGGTGTTAGTCATAGAATCTAAATCCTTCACTCTGGTGAAGGAGGGGAGTATGTTGGCCATTACTGAAAGGGGTCAAAGGGTGATTTCTAAGCTGGTTTTGGGTTCAGCAACAGTGCAGTGGCTGGCTAAAGCTATGGAAACGTGCACAAAGGATGAAAAACAAGATTTTTTCTCCACTGTCCGAGAAAGTAGACGCAGTTTCACGACACACCGCTGCTCAAATGCTCGAGGACGTTATATGGCAGTAGAAGAGTATGGTGGTGGTGGGAGGAGGAATTTTATTTTCATTCCTGAGGAGGGGGCAGTGGTTGGAGAAGGATGGGGGAGGTGTTGCTTGACTTCGGCAAGAGAGGGAGCGATAGTTTGAAAGGACAAGGTGCTGTAGAACGTGGCTCTGCTAGGGAGTCGCGTAGTAGACATGTCGGTGGCATGTCAGCGACGGAAAATTTAGAGGTGCACAAAGAGTCAAGTACATCCTCAGTGGCGAGGCAATCCTATGCGACAGCTCTAAAGATGGGTCCTTCGGCAGTTCAGAGTGAAGGGGATCCGCAAATCACGTCTCAAGACCAGCTTGTCGAGATGCACAATTCCTTAAAGGTGATGGAAACCCAACTTGTCGAGTTGAAAGCAGCGATAGCTTTCTTGTCTTCGAAAATAGACCGACTCTCAGCTGGAGGCAATAGGGTTATAAGAAACAAGAAAGGCCCGAATCATTTAAACGCAGTTAAAGGAAAATGGAAGATCGGATTTGGCTCTAGATCCAGGGGAGTATGGCGGGTCAAAATGAAATCCGGGTTGTTTGAAGCAGGGTCTACATCGGGTATCGGCGTAGAGACATCAAAGGAATGTCATTCACCTCATGTAACACAGGATAGACCGATAGTTGGTACTACACCCTTGGTCTCCGAAGCTCTCTC
Source organism: Cyclocarya paliurus (assembly GCA_029856935.1). Lineage (NCBI taxonomy): Eukaryota > Viridiplantae > Streptophyta > Magnoliopsida > Fagales > Juglandaceae > Cyclocarya > Cyclocarya paliurus. Next base: position 1,867,835 of record JARVXP010000463.1, read on the forward strand.
ATCAGAGTTGAAGGAAAATTGTGTACTGCCGAGGTCTGAAGGAGATGTAGGAACCCTAGAAGTGAAGGGACTTGTTGTCACCCTAGAATCTCCAATGGAGACCATGTTACCATTGGAGCAAACCAATGGAGTTGCTGAAGAACCAAAGGATTTGGCGTTGGTGCCTCGTGTAGATGAATGTATAGAGTCGGGAATGCAATTGGATACTATGTCTGTGGATAACGTTGCTCCCCTGGTGTCTCTTCCACCAATAGCAGACTGGATTCTGCCTAAAGTTAACGAGATTCAACAGTTTGTGGGAATTTCACATGGAGGATGTGAAGACCAATTCAATAAACTAATCACTGCGATTGAGGCAAGCCACACGCTTGAAACCAAAAGTTTCAAGAAAAGCAGAGAGTTACAGCGTCTTTTTAGTACAATCAACTACGACACTAAGGGTGGTAGCTCAACCAGAGGGAAATCTAAAAGGAGGACATTGTGAAGACGGGAATCAAGGGTTTGGGGTTGGGTGTTCGGGTAGAGTTTTAGTTCTACGAGAAACAAGGGTTAGGGACCGGTTTGGTGTATTTTGGATTGTTCTTTTCATGGGCTTTTTGGGTCATTTTGGGCAAGGTGTTTTCTTATATACATTCAGTATACTTGGTTTCTCCTTTGATATATAATATTTTTTACTTATCAAAAAAAAAATTAAATAAAAAGATTTTGAAGCACGATAACCTTTTGATTGATAAGTGTTCCGATGACTCTTGGATAAATGACAAGTATCACAATGAAGAGAATTGCAATTAACAATTTTAAATAAGCTGGGAAACAAATGTTTTAGATAGAGAAAACTTAGATGTCCAAGACTAAGATGCCAAAGCATAATTTGTTCTCGTACAGGCATTGAACTAGTACTACTACTACTCAAACCCTGAGCTTGTTTAATGTTGAATAGGGTCTCATCAAAATAATAGAGTCCATCAATCATCCTAGCACTGCCAATCATCCTCTCCGAGAGTTGGTCCTGAAATTCACAATGGGAATCAAAGAATATGACACGGCAGTTAGAATCCCGTGAGAGTTTACTAACAGACAGCAAATTACAAGCAAGTTTAGGAACATGAAGGACAGATTTTAGTCCAATTTTCTCAGAGATTTGGACAGAACCTGTACCTGCAATGGATGAGAAACTTCCATCTGCAATTCTGACCTTTTTATTACCAGGATGAGGGTAATAAGATTGAAAAAATTGTGAAATACCAATCATATAGTTGGATGCACCAGAATCAACAATCCACGGTGCAAGAGTTAAGCCACAAGAGTAGGTACTAGAGGTATCACTTGTTTGGGCCAAGGAACCAGTAGGAGGACCGGATGTAGGAGTGGATTTCGGCAATTGAAGAAGATGATCCACCTGCTCAGCACTTAGGAAATTAGCCTTTGCTTCATTGGCTCTAGAGGCTATATAGTTGCTGCCAGAGGTTCCAGATTTGCTGCTCTTCCAGTATGCAAGCTTTCCATGGAGTTTCCAGGAAGTCTCTCTAGTGTGGCGTGGTTTATTGCAATAATCACTCTTTACCCTAGGCTTATCTTTAAACCTCCTTTGGTTCGAATAGGACCGCTGCGCAGAAATATTGATAGTGGACAAATCTGTGCTAGTGGACAATAAGGAGGAGGGTTGGTAGCAACTAATGCAGAGTTCTCCACAGTTTCATCCTCCTTTTTTTTCATCATGACATTCCGACGACAAACTTCTCTTTGCACCTCAGAAAATACCTCTCCAAGTGGAGGTAATGGCTGTCTCCCTAGATTAAGTCCAGCCAAGAATTTAAAAATTCTGGCATTCTCCACCACCTTCTTATTATGATTGCAATCATCAGATTTTTCCATTCATAATCATTGAATAAGTCTAAATCTTGCCAAAGTCCCTTAAGAACATTGAAATACCTGGTCACACTGCCTTCTCCTTGGTGAGTATTGCTGATTTTCTACTGCAATTCATATATCTGAGGGTAATTTCCAAGGTCAGACTACATCGGACTAACACTCTCCCAGAGCTCCTTTGTAGTCGAATAGCACATGTAGTTGGTACTAATTTCTTCATCCATAGCATTCACAAGCCACACCAGCACCATGGAATTTTCTACATCCCATACAGCATAGGATGGGTCTATTTTCTCGGGCTCCTTGGTTTCACCAGTCAAGTACCCTATCTTCCCCTCTCCCTTGAATAAACATCCTGACTGATTGTGACCATCGTAGGAAGTTAGGCTCATTCAGTCGTATGTTTGTCATTTGGAAAGAATAGGGTTCAAAATGGGTAGGTTTTGGTTTTGGTTTGTTTTTAGATTTGGCCTCGTTTGAAGTATCAGCCATGGTAAAAGGCTTGATAGCAACAGAAGAGAAGGGCAAAGATGAAGAAGGAAGAAAACCCAAGATATTAAGGGCTGATTTGAGCCGCCAGAGGGAATAGGGTTTTTAGATGAATCGGAAAAGGAACCTTGCTCTTGATACCATCTAGAATGAGAGAGTAATTTGTAGGAATGATTCTCACTAAAATTCGTAACATAGGTACAAGGTAGTATATATAGATTATAGCTGAAGAAAAAAAAAATGAAAGAATAAAGTAGGAAAGAATAAATTAAATGCTAACTTTTAAGGAAACTAAATCTCCTAGAATATTCACACATTTACAACCAATATCTCCTAGAATTGACTAGGCAGATTTTGGAAACTTTCCAACATATATATATATTCTTGTTGTACCTATTTCTACATTTAGACCCCATAGTATATGTCAATCCAGCGTATGCCTATTCCTCCATTAGTATTAATAAAATCTCTTTTACACATATTAAAATATATATATATTCGCATAATTCTCTTGACTTTTAGCAGCCAATTAACCATAAGACATTAAAGAAAAAAAGGGTTAAGTAATAACGAATCAAACTGCTATATACAGTCAACGAATGCCCTTTCCTTCCTGGTAAAGAAGACTTATATGTTATAATTTCTGTACACACAAGATTAAAGGAAGACAGTGCATGGGAAAAACCTAGTAACAGCACCCATTGAACGGCCCCACAAGCCTATCAAAGAGATATTACCATCTGCCCGCAGATATTCCACCACAGACCTGAGATCATCCTTCTGAAAAGCAGTACACAACATCAGACGGAAATTACATGATGAAGAGTGGTGCTCTAATGCATACACAGAACTCTGGTGAATAAGTATGAGAACTCATATAAATATACAACATAGGTAATGAAAAATAGTATGCATCAACATGTGTCAAATTGTGCGGGGAAGTTATCCCAGATAGTTTGGTTATGTGCAACAAAGGCATACAGATGCACCAGTGTTTGATTATTTTAGAACTAAAAGTGGGTCAAAGATAACATGGATAGAAGTAGAAAGAAAGAATAAGGCCATAAATTAATGGAGAATATGCATTTGATAAGGCTGAGTGGATTAAGATGAAAAATCGGACAGGTTCAGAGAAGGACTTCTATAGCCAATAAAGGCTTTATTGAGTAGAGTTATATGACATGCAATCTTGTGCGGCTGACTTGTAACACCCTATGGCTATGAGTGTCTCTTTCTTGTATGATCCTGCCAAATATGCATTTAACTGAAAGACTAAAAAGACATTGGGTTTTTTATAATAAGCAGAAAACATATTGAAAAGACTCCATGTGAACATGAGACCATGCATGAATAAACACCGGTGTATTTAAACATTTTACTTAATGTTACTTTCTCAATTTTCCAATAAACAAACTGCGAGTGTTCACTTCCCTGAAGGTTGCTTGCTCTTTTATATCTAGTTTACCTTCTAACTCCAAAAAGCAGAAGCATTAATGGTGTTTTATGGAATACAAATGGTGAAAATGTGGATTGAACACAAAAAAGAGTAGACTATCATTGTTAAGGTTTATCTGGATGGCAAATATCTTCATATTGGTTATTCAGTGACTTACTTCATTCCACCCCAGGGTGACATGGTCTCCTCCAGAGAGTCCAGATCCAGAGAAATCAAGAGTGAAAACTGAAATGTTCGATGGCAGCAAAATTATTGCAGCTTCACTGGCATCAGCCCTGCACCCACTGCCAAGAAAATAAAGCACCAGTCAAATAAGATTAAATAATCAAATAGCTGAAGAATTTGAATAAGAAACTCTTGAAAAGTTAAATGACATTGATCTTGATAGAGAAGGCTAGGCATACAAAAAGATGAAAATAAGCTAGAAAGTTTCAAGTTTTCTACGGTCCATCATCCAGTTCTAAGAATGGTATCCCAAGAAAACTGCAGATATATTGCTGGATTAAAGTTCAAATTTTATATGTTGCAGAAAGATATCTTCTATAGCTATTCAGCAACGTGTCTGTCACGTGTGAAGCACTTCTCATGTTTCTGCAACGGGATTCTTGTAGTGGCACATATGATACAAGGGAGAGAAACTGTCATTCAATCAGAATAAGACCCTTCTATGCCAGAGTTTTCTATATCAAACATTCATAACACTGTTCTCTCCAGTTATAAGAATGTGACCCACATGTACCTCAAGTACTATATTGTAAGTTGAACCCAGCCCAAGTAAGAGACACTTCAAAACCAACCCAGAACATGCCCAACACTGAAAACTAAAAAGGAAAATGGCTGCTGGAATGGACCAAACCCAATTCTGCGATTTACAAAGGTAAGGGGTTGAAGGAGTAGACTTTTTAGCTCGTCATATCTACAAATATACGCCTTGTGTACTTGGATAGCACCTTTTTTTATCATTATTAAAATTATCCTACTTATGAAAAGGGTTTAAAATTCCACAAGAACAACTGTAGAATCTACAACTGAAAGAAAATCCTTTAAATCATGCCAAGCAGCCATATTTCTCCAGGCACGGATTCACCTGTTCCCATGGCAGTATATCACACAGGGCAAAGGCTTTCCTTCTGGACTAACAATAGGCACGTAATGACTGCACTGAAGAATATCCCCCCGACTGTTTTTAACCTGCAAAATTTCAAAGCCTCTAAAATGAAAGGCTGACACTGGGATTCTTAAAGTTCAACAAAGGATGTGCAAAAAGTATCAAAGAATTTTTTAAAACAAAAAGACTAACAAAACCAGAGTATCAACTAAACTGTCATAGGGTGATATAGCAAGTATACTTAGCAAAGAGTAATTGTGTGGGCCTTCTAGGGCTACTCTTACAAGCCAGTCCATTGACCCATTAAGTGTAGGTAGTTAGACGGCTTCACAGTGTTGATGGACAAAAGGCCTTATCCTTCTCTTCCTCCTTGACACGATGAAATTGATACAATTCACACCATGAATACATAAAGTTATAGTCTTGCAAGATTGTAAGGATTGCTAGGTAATCTCTAGCCACAGAATTTTCTGGATTTTAAAAGCTGCCAGATCTTGCAAAGTTCATGAAACCATTTCATAAAAGATCCTAGATTTTAAAAGCTAGCAAACCTTTCTTGAAAAGTTCATGAACACGCAAACCTAACACAGTTATAAGCATACATCAATGACTTTTTCTTTATTTTACGATTATGAACAGGTTTGAATCTTTCTGCTGGCTATGGTTGTGCTCTTTCAAAAATTAAGCAGTAAAGTAAGATTGGATCTTTTTTTTCACAGGTAAAAGTAGGAATGGATCCTTACCTCTACATCTTTCCTCTGATACCATTTCCCTTTCAGCATGAACTCTTGATCTAATAAATCATCTCTTGGGTCATATTCAGCTCTGCAGCCCCATAAGGGAAAGACCCGTAATCATTTAAACTACTTAAGCAAAGTTCAAAAATTTAAGCCCAAAAACACAAATAACTTGCTTGGGCGACAGAGTTCAGATATTAATAGCTTTAATTCCCAAGGTATCTTCTCACAAGTTCATGTGATTATATTTTTTTATTGGTAAAAAAATATAATAACATGAACTTGTGAGAGGGTATCTTGATAAATGGAGTCTCGTGCTTAACTCATATCATTGCCAAACTTTTGCTTCTTTTGAGTGCTTCACAGATTGAAATGTGTGCCTTTGAGTATTCTTTTCAAATACTCTAGTCATTATTTTTTATGGGTAATTATTTTATAGGTAAATACTGTAATCATTGTCAGTAATATAAACCATCTCATCTTAGATGCAAATAAAGAAAACAACACACTTAAAGCTGACAATGCCTTACAGATATTCGACATGATTATCTACCAGCAGAATAGTCTGTAACTTGATTTGGGAACTGGTTATAAACATAACAAGTATTATATTTTAAATCTTGGTGTTGTTGTTGAATCAAATCAGATGATAGCTCATAAATTCGAAAACTTAGGATTACAGTCACAGTGAACAGCCATGTGGACCTCACAAGAGTATATGGTTGAGGAATTTTGACGCCAGATATAATCCACAGAAATAAATAAGAACTAGAACTTAAATGATCTAACAATAAATTTAAATGATCTAAAAATTAAAACTTAAATGATATCTTCAAAAGATCTCAGATTTCTGATGCATCGAATAAATAATAAATGGATCTTAATGCAGTGACTCCCTGCACAACCACCAAAAACCCTTAAAAAAAATCTCTCTGGTTGGCAGCTAAGATAATTTAAGGCAAAAAAAACACAAAAGTAAAACTTGAATCCTATGCTCTACTTTTTGCTTCTCTCCACCCATACATAGAAAATAAGGAAACAGAAAGTGGGCTACAACTCAATTTTACTGAGCCAGTTTCAAATTGTTGAATCGGGCTTAAATTCGTGCAGGGTTTCGTTTTCCTAGCGTCCCATACTCAGATACCCAAATAAATATCTTCAATTATTATTACTTCCCCACCTTTTTCTCAGCAACCAACGGAACAAAAAACCAAATCCCATCTACAACTTCAACAACAAAATACAACAAACTTATCAGAAACAAAGAGAAACAAGATGACCGGAGGTATTGAGTCTGTTACCTGGGCGGCCGAATGATAAAGTTGACGAGCTGTTCCATGGATTCAAAAGTACACAAGGATCTCCTCCTCTAGCTTTGTCTGAGCTGTTCTCCTAGTATTTTCGTGGAATATGATATTGAAATATACGAATGGTTTCTTGTGCAATCTCTTTTCTACGATACAACGGACTCGGAGAGAAAGAAGCAGAACAAGAAAAAGAGACGAGAGAGAAGGTTCCTCTTGATGGGTAGTGGTTTGTTTCTTTCTTTAAAAAACCAACAAAACGAAAAGAAGGACAAGGAGAACCGGCCTTTGTTGGTGGTGTTCCCCATACATGTTTCTTTGCTTGTAAACAAAAACAAAATGATAAAAAAAACCAAAATTGACTGTTTTTTTTTTTCTTTTTACGAAATGAGATGAAGTGATTTTATATATATAAAATAAAATATTATTTTTTAATATTATTATTATTTTAAAATTTATAAAAATTAAATTATTTTTTATAAACATTTAAAAAAATTATAATAATAAGATAAAATAAAATAAGATAGGTTAAGAGTATTTATCCATCTAAACGAGATCTAAATTTATAAACAGACGTGTTTCTCAAAATTTATAAATCCATATGAATTTATGTAATATATTATATGATGAGTGGTAAATTTATACAAAATTAAAATATCTGAAGAGGTCTGATTTTTTAATTAAATATATGAGATATAATCGATTCATATGCACATTTGGATTTCATACAAAATTAATGAGTGAAGGATTTAACTTATTTAAATTTAAATTAACTCGTTCTTGTCACGACTTTGCATCAAAATGTGTGTTGGGTTTGCACTGGGTCTAGTGGTGGGGATGATGGGAATTTTAAGCACAATGTTAATGGGCCTGGATCCAACCGAGCTGAGCCCATCCCCTCTCCATTTGGAAGTTTCCAACTAACCGAACCATGACCAAACTAAATAGAAATGAAATGAAAAAAAAAAAAAACGTGCCAAAGAGATGGTAAGGATACAATTATTGGTATTCAAGCCTTTTATATAAGACTCAAATATACAAATCATGCACAAAACTTTTATTAAAAAAAAAAAGATATCACGGTTCGAGTCTCTATGGATATAAAATGCAAAAGATGCAAAGACTTCAATAAGTTACTATTAATATGGTCTTAATAGATTAAGATTAGACTCCAACTAAAGTCCATCTTAGAAAACATTTATGACTTTCTATCAAGCAAATGTCTCACTAGAGACTCTTCAAATAAAAATATTACTACAATCACATCCCAAAGTAGAATTTTATTTATCCAGCCTTAAAAATGTGTTAGTGATGCATATTCAAGTCAAAAATTCTATTTAGAGTAATGTTACTCATCATCTATTTTTTCATCATTCTCTTATCATCTCATTATATGGTAGTAAATGATTGAAAACTATTTATTATATTTCACTTATAAATCTATTATCTAATGTCATATCATGGAATGATAAAAAAATTGATTATGAATAGATTTTTTCTTCTACTTAGCATCCCACATACCACACATTATATTTTTTTTTTCTTTTTTTCATAACAAATATGTGGTATACGAATGATAAGTAAAACAATTTAATTATTTAGAAGGAATAAAATAAAAAATAAAATAAAATTTAAAATATGTATAATGTATGGTATGAAATAATGAGTATTATAACCTATATTAAAGGTTTGGAAAAATAATATTTTTAAAAAAAAAAAGAAAAAAAAAGTAGGAAGAAACTAGTTGGTGTCTAAAAGGTAGGCTCATCGCTTTGAAAGTTGGGGGGAAACGTAGATAAAGTAAACAAGAAGTCGACAATGACTAAAGATCGCTTTCCTTACAACTTTAAGGATGTATAAGTAGCGCCAAAATCAGGTCTTGTCACCAACAAAGACCATTAACGTTGCCTCTCATATACTTGACAGCCCACGCCTCATCCAATAACCATTCATTTCCTTCTTCTACTTCTTTGTTAACCACTCTTTTCTTTTCCTTTTCTTTCATTGAGAAACTTTAGATCTGGTTTACTCTGATAACCACTCATTGCCCACGGTATCGAGTAGGGGTGAAGAAATTTTGGTCTAGACCAGAAAAATCGATCAGATTTGACCGAAATTGTGAGTGGTCGGTTTCGATCCCACAGATGGTGGATTGAATGGGTTTCAGTCCGATCCCGAGGTCTAATTTTTGAACCGGACATGACTGAATTAGTATATATATTTTTAAAATTTTTTTAGTATATTTATTATTTTATTTTATATAGTAGTTGTATAAGTTAATTATATAATTTTCATCTAATCTATCTATTATCATTGACTATATATAATGTTAAATAATATATGATATTAATTAATAATGTATCATAAATCATGTAATAATATATGTAGATACATAATGCATTCATACATATTTTACTATTTTCACTTAATTAAAATAATTAAGCATTTTTTCTAAATACCTAAGTTGCAAGCAAGTATGAATAATCTATGTACAATAAAATTATTTGATATTCATTAACTATATATAAAATGTTAGAATTTTAATTTTTAATATAGGACATTATTAATAATTATGCATACTAAAGTCTAAGTTACTAAGTAGTAACTATCAACATCATAAATATAATTGTAGTTAGATTTTTTTTTAATGAGTTAGTTACATAATTCACATTAATAATTCACTTAATTTTAATTTTAATTTTAATAATTTAAATATATTTTTTAATTAATTTACTTGCAAAAAAAATATGAAACAAAATAACTCCGAACCGACTGGACCGACGGTCCACTGAGAGTGATCGGTCTGGTTCAATCTGAGAAAATGATGGACCAAAAGTTTTGGTTCATCATCCCCCGCACCGAACCAGATCAATTTACAACCCTAGTCTCAAGGAATCAATTGAGATGAGTTCATCTCATTTCTCAAATATGGCCTTATTGCCGCAAAGGCTTTCGCCTTTAATACTGCGAAGCATATTTTGATAGGGGAAATACTTTAGCCGCAAAGAAATTATATAAAAGTAATCTTATAAACTAATGTGGTTTAATGTGATTTGTTGGATTGTAAAATTATTTTTATTGTAAAGTAAATTTAGCAATTCACATAAAATCATGTCAGTTTATGATATGGTTAGATAGTGAGATGAGAATTTGTTGTTTTAGATGAAAGTTTAAAATAACATTTTTTAATATTATTATTATTTTGAGATTTGAAAAAGTTGAATTGTTTATTATATTTTATGTAATAATTTGAAAAAATGGTAATGATGATATGAGCATTTTGTCTCATCCCACTTGCCAAACCTATCCTAATGGCTATAACACTCCTCTTTTGATGGAGATATTTCTTAGTGCCTGTAATCACCTTGTCAAAAGCATCTATTTTGAATTGGACTTGTAATCTATGCTCTTTAGACTTTAATTTGGACCCAATATTTTAATTTGGAAAGTTTCTTTGAGCATTACCAAATGCTTTCAATAAATTTGTGAGTTGATTGGTTTGGTTATACAAAACTAAACTATTTCATCTCATATAATTATTATAATTTTTTCAAATTTTCACATAAATATAATAAACAATTTAACCTTTTCAAATCTTAAAATAAAAATTACATTAAAAAATTATATTATAATAATATTTTATTCAACTTTTAACAAAATATTTTATTTCATCTCATCTGAATTGTGTAATCAAACAAGGTCTTAATATCTTTCATAAGTTTAGTTACCATAAATTTTTGTTGCGACAAAAGCTCGAATTTGTGCATTCGTGACTGCCATCAATATGATTAGAACTTAAACCCACATTCATTACTATAATTTTTTTTAATCCCGTATTACTGTTTAAAGATTATATGTTTGCATTTTTTCCATTTTAGATTCTAATAAAAATTTTAAAAACTAAATTGATTTATGGGATTAAAATTTAAAAGGGGATAAGCGGGCCGGCCCCAAACACACTAAAATTAGACAATTCCAATATGGGTCATGATAATCCCTAAAGACCTAATTTGGTAATGAACAATCCCAATACAAACCATGAAACCGATTGAAGAGGGACATTCCCAAACAAGCTCCAATCATAAATAAAGAAGAGAAATTATATTTGCAATTGCATAAGTGATGTGCACTATTTCTAAAAAAAAATTAGTTAATATGAGATTTATATGAAAAAATTAATTTTTTAGTAGTAGACCCCACTTTTTTTCAAAAGAATTGCGTAACACTTACACAACACATAAGTGTATATAATATTATTAAATAAATAAATATGCCAATATGATAAGAAACCCTATAAACCTATCGAGGAGGGAAAACTCCCAGGTTTCCAACTACATTAACAATTTAACATATCAAAACTGATTGAAGATAGACACTTCTATATCATCAATACTAAACACAATGACCATAGATCTAAAGATCTATTTGAGAAAAACAATCTCAAACCAAAGAAATAAATTACATATCACATCTGCCAAAAAAGAAAAAATTACTTATCATAAAACGAACATGAGATAAGGAAGAGAAACTCTCATCCCAACCAATGATTGAGAACAAACTAAATAAGAGTTTACAATACATGAAATAAGTTGGAAGTATATTACAATTAATTATACTTCATAAGTAAGGAAACTTGAACAACAATGCTCCAAGTGAAGTGCTGACGTGGAAGGGATATTTTTTCTCTCTATTTTGGAGAGGCGATTAGGGCTTTGGTGAAGGTGCTAGCCGCCGACCTTGCGACTGGGCCTTTGTCTGGGACAGATGGATAGGGTGGTGGAGCTGGTTCTGTTCGGGATGTTATTTTGGGTTTGAAGGTTGATGGACAGTCTGCTACGTTTGGTCCTGCATTTACAGAGGTTATGGTTTCAAGGCCTTAAATGCTCCCTGAAGTGTAGCTCCCATTTCGGGATCCAAAATTTTCTGGGGAAGAAATGTTTTTTCTGTTTTCAAAATTTGAAATTAAGCAATCGGCGAAACCTTTCAAATTTTCTGTGGTTCTTAAATTCTTGTGTAGAAGACCATCTTTGGATCAGATATATGGCTTCATAAAAACTCATTGGGGGATGTGAACTGTTCTTGTGGTTGGGCAATTGCAAAATCTGCGGAATATTATTGGTCGTATTTCAAATGAAGAGGATTTTATTAACGTAATCGCTTGAGAAAATTCTGATATAGAAGGGGTTCCTTATAGAATTTCACATTGGACATCGAATCTTGTAAAGGAGAAGGACTCGCCTTAGATTCCTATATGGATTACGTTGCCAGGGTTGCCTCCTAATTTTTTTCATGAATCAATTTTGAGAAGCATTGGTGGAGGATTTGATCCTTTTTTGAAACGGGATAATGCAACAGCGTGTGTAACTCGTCCGGAGGCAGCAAGAATCTGTGTTGAGATTGATGTTTCGAAACCATTGCGTCATTCTTTTTGGCTAGGAACGCCAGGACTGGAAAATAGCCATTTTCAAGAGGTTGTATTTGAAACAATTTCTGCTTTTTGCTTACATTGTCTGAAGCAATGTCACTTTGTTCATCAATGTAAAGGCAAGAGAGAAGTCAAAATAAAGGAGAAACAACGAGAGTTGATGTGGAAAAATCGGACAGGCCAAAGAAGGTATAGAAAATTGTGAGTGCTAAGGAGCAAGAAAAGGCTGTTGTAGAACAAATTATTATGGATGGAGGGTTAGATGGGTTGCGTCGAAAACAAATTCTGGAAGTAATAAAATTGAGAAAGGATGGAGTGGAGAAAGGCACACAGGAAACGTTCTTTATTGTTGTTGATGGTAAAGTGTGCTAAAAAATTCAATGTGAATGTATGGTTTCTGATGTTGGATTATCGAAAGTAGTAGGAGTAGTGGCGGAAGGGGCTTGTTTGACTGATAATTATCCGGTTAGGTGGGATAGCTGGTTCAAGCTTTCGGAAAAGGTGTCAGAGGATGAGAAAGATACTACCATGGGTGTTTCTGCATCCCTAAGGAGTTCTCTTAAACTTATTGATGAAGCTTTGGAGTTTGAATTGAGAGGGTTAACAAAGAGGAGTTGTTTAAGGGAGGAAGGGTGTAGAGAAGAGAATTTGTTCTTGCATGGCCGAGCAATTTCAGATGTTGATCCTGAAGAGGAATTGAATGAGTTAGCAATAAAATGTTTTGACCCAGATCTGGTTTTACATGTCCCTTTGAAGAAATTTAGAGGGATAAGGAAAGAAAAATCTATTGTGATTTTGGAGCGACCTACTCGCTCAAAAAAATTGCTTTAATTGATGCTGAATATTTTGACGTGGAACGTTAGGGGTATTCTTTCATCAAAGAGTAGGTTTCGGCGTCTATTGAATAAATGTCACCCTTCTGTGGTGGCCCTTTTAGAAACTTTTCTTGGTGAGAATAAATGTTGGCGGTGGGTGCATTGGATGAAGTTACCAAATTTTGTTAATAATGCTGAGGTTGAGGGAAACTTTGGCTTTTTTGGGATGATGATATTGTGTTTGATTTAGTTTCAATGACAGATCAGGCTCTTAGTGGTTGGTCTTCTCAAGGAAGTTTGTGAATCCTTGGTATATTTGTCTATGCTAGTTGTTTTTAGAACAAGAGATTGGAGTTTTGGGATTTTTTGTGTAATCAAGATCCGGGTAGTTGTCCATGGTTCATTAGGGGTGACTTTAATATTATTCACTGCGATGAAGACAAAGTTGGTGGGATTATACAAGCTCCCCGTGCAAAAGCTGAGTTTAATGATTGTATTCAACATTGTGGGTTGCTTGATTTGCCTTATGTTGAAAATCGATTGTCTTGGTGTAATTGTAGACTTGGTGTGAGACGTATTTGGGCCAGACTAGATAGAGTTTTGGTGAATATGACTTTTATTAATTTATGGAGAGATTTGTGTGTTGAATATCTTCCGAGATCATCTTTGGATCATTTACCGATGTTGGTGTCATTAGGTGGTGAGCATAGTATGGTTGCAAGGCCGTTTCATTTCCAGCGTATGTGGGGCACACATGAGGGGTTTCTTCCCATTGTTAAAGAGGTTTGTGATGTTTTCGTTGATGGTTGTCCAATGGTTCAGATTGGTAAGAAATTAAAATTATTGAAATGGGCTTTGAGGAAATGGAATGTTGAGGTGTTTGGAAGAGTTGAAGTTGAATTAAAAGAGATTGAAAATCGTATTATTGGGCTAGAACAATCAGTGGTGAATGATTACGCTTCTCAGGCTAAAGCGGAACTTTTAACTTGTAAACGACAGCATCTACAATGGTTGCATAGAAAGGAAATATTGGGTTGTCAAAAATCTCGGATTAAATGGTTAATGGATGGGGATTCAAATACGGCTTTTTTTCATGTTTTGATGCGTATTAAAAAGACGAATAAAAGGATGGAGAAGATGAGGCTGGAAAATGAGCATGTGCTTGAATCTGTGGATGACATACATAATGGGGCGGTTGAATTTTTCTAGGATATGCTGGCATCGGAAGGAACGCAAGCTGATGAAGTCGCTTTGTCACTGCTAACACCATCAATATCAGATTCTGATAATGAAGCTATACTTGTGAGTCCTTCTATGGAAGAGATAAAATTTGTGCTTTGGTCTATCCCTTTGGATAGTAGCCTGGGACTTGATGGGTTTTCAACTAGTTTTTTTATTCTTGTGTGGGATATTGTTAAAAATGACATTTTGGAGATGTCCATTGATTTTTTTTAGGGTAAGCTGTAAACCATATTTTTTTGTGCTACAAATCTGGTGCTCATTCCTAAGGTTGATGAACCTATTGGATTCGAGCAATTCCGTCTTATTAACCTTTGTTCAGTAATCTATAAAATTTTGTCGAAAGTAATGGTGTTCAGGCTGGCTTTGTTATTGCATAAAGTTATTTCTCATGAGCAATCTGCATTTATTAAGGGGAGAAGCATTTTTGATAATATGGCTATCGCTCAGGAGTTGGTTCAAGGTATGAATCGGAAAGTAAAAGGAGGGAGTATTTTGTTTAAAATTGATCTGGCCAATGCATATGATAGGATTAATTGGGGGTTCTTATTAGAGGTGTTGAAAATGTTGGATTTTTCAGATGAATGGAGGAATTTGATTTATAATTGCATTTCTTCTCCATATTTCTCGGTTATGTTAAATGGATGCTCTTGAGGATTTTTCAAGGCTTCAAGGGGACATCGTCAATGTGACTTTCTCTATCTATATTCGTTTATTTTATCAGAAGAAGTACTCTCGCGGTTGTTAAATAGGGAGTTCCACTTGGGAAGGATTAAGCCTTTCAATTCTTGTGGAGGAACCATGATTAGCCATTTGCTATATGCGGATGATTTGCTAATTTTTGCTAATGGTGGTAAAGCTTCAATTAGAAGACTTTTTGAGGTGATTCATCTTTATAAGGCCATGTCGGGGCAGCGGCTGAGCACTCATAAGTCCCCTATGTTTTTCTCTTCTAATTTTTCAGTTGATAAAAGAGTGGAATTAAAAAGAATTTCTGGCTTTGAGGAAGGTGTTTGGCCTTGTACTTATTTGGGTATTCCATTACATGTGGGGAGAATGAGATTACGGATGTTTGATGCTTTGATTTCTAAAATTCAGAAAAAGTTAGCCGAGTGGAAAGGTAAACTTCTCTCTTTTGGTGGGGAAATTGTTTTAATTAATCATGTATTGAATAGTATGCCGATACATATGCTTTCAGTTTTGAATTTACCAAAGGGAGTTTTGATGGCTTTGAAAGGGATTTTCTCCAATTTTTTATGGGATTCATCCTTAAAGAAAAAAAAAAAAAAGGAAGTGGATTTCATTGAGGAAAATTTGTCTACTGATTGAAGAAGGGGGGCTTGGGATACATGATTTATCAGAGGTGCAAACTTCGTTGCTTATGAAGTTTGCTTGGAAAATCTTACAAGGTAATTCGTTGTGGGCTAATTTTTTTCTCTACTAAATATGTGGGGGAGAAGCATGTTTATTTAGTTATGAATTTGAGGAAGGGGTCTCAGTTTTGGAAGGGCATTATGCGGTTAATGCCAATGGTGTTGGAAAATTCAAGATGTGTTATTCGTAATGGAAATTCTAGTTTCTGGTTCAACGAATGGGTGGGAGAGGGAATTTTGGCGAAGAGTTGTTCAGTGATAAGGGATGATGGGTTACAGATAAAGGCTCTATGGTTTGAACGTGGCTGGAACGTAGAGAGGCTACATGAATTAATTCCTGAGCGGATGGTGTAGAGAATTGTTCAGTCGAAAATCAGGTTGAAGAACGGTGAGGATGTTAGCGTTTGGGTACCTTCGTTTGATGGAAGTTTTTCAACTAAATATGCATGGCAGATTGTGAGGAAAAAAGGAGCATTATGTCCTTGGCGCAGGTGAATGTAGAATGATTTGCTTCCAAAAAAATGTCATTTTGTTGCTGGAGAGCTAGAAATCTTTACCAGTTGATGAGGCTATTATGAAGTTGGATATTCTGTTGGTATCCAAATGTTCCTGTTGTACAACGCCGAAGATGGAGACATTAGATCATGTTCTTTGTGAGGGAGAGGGGCCGAAAAAAATATGGAATCATTTTGCATTAATTTGCGGGATTCGATTGCCACGAGTTCTGAATTGGGATGGGATGATGGTGCTATGGTGGAGGCGTGCGGCATCGTCTTCGCAGGTTGGTTGGGTCCGAATGTGCTACTTATTATTATTATTATTTCTTAGGCTATTTGGAGGGCTAGATGTGCTTCTCAGATGGAGGGAGTAAATTTTGATTGGAAAGGAATTTTGAGAGTAGTGAAAGTGAATTTAAGCGACATTTCTAATGGATTAAGGAAATTTAAAATGATGGTTGCTAATGATTTTTCAGTTTTGTAGGATCTGAATTGTCCTGTGATCCCGGTTCATTGAAAAATACGAAGATTAATAGTTTGGAAGCCGCCGGATGGAAGATTAATTAAACTAAATGTTGATGGTGGATCTTTTGAAAATCCAGGAGGTCAGGTGGTGGTGGCATACTTCAGGATTCAAGGGGTAAGGTGATAGCGGGTTTTGCACACTTTTATGATCATGCAACGAATACAATTACTGAGTGCCGTGCTCTTCTTGATGGTCTTCGTTTATGTCAAGCTCTTGGGTTGAGAGATTTATTGGTGAAATCTGATTCAAGTATTGTGATAGGTTGACTAGCTTCCGGAATATGCAAATATTAGTTTCTTTGGAATTTTTGGCAGGAGATTAAAACTTTAGTAGCTTTGCTCAATATACGCTTTCGACATAATTTTAGAGAGGCTAACATGGCAGTAGATTTTTTGGCAAAAGAGGGCACGATGGGTAGAACCGTTGATTTTAGAGGTGAAGATTTGGTGTAAGGATGGCCATAGGAAATTGTTTTACTAGACTTATTGGGGATTCCATTTATTCGTTATTAATGTATTTTTTTATGAAATGTTGTAATCATGGTTTCCTCCACCTTAGTGAGGGATTAATAAGAAGAGGCTTAACCTCGCTTTAAAAATTAAAAAAAAAAAAAACCCAAGATTCCTTCTCCAACTGCCTTTAAAAGTGCAAATGAAATGTCATTCTCACCAATACAATCACATAGGTTGTGTTTGGATATTGAATTGATTTTAAATAATTTGAATTGATCTGTAAATAATAGTATTTTGTGAGTTTGGTTGAGATGTATTTGAATATAAATATGTTAACTTTGTCTATCAATATAATACTAAAAATAGAAAAACTTGCTATCAAAATAAAGCATTTGTCCAACCAAACAAAACGATATTACAAATAATTAAGAGAATTTTTATTTATAAACAAGTGTGATAACACATAATAAAGTTTTGATATGATATAATCATTTTAAAATTTAAATTTTATAAATCAAATCTTATAACTTAACAAAATATCGTTTCTATTTTTTAAATTTTTGGCCGAGCCGTAAAGATTTGCATCAATCACCAATTCCCTAATTTTCGGTATTTCATATTTATCACTTTCTGTAGCAAAAACAAAATATATATATATATATATATATATATATTTTTATTCACAACAGTTGGTATAAATTTTCGAACATATTAAATATATATTATTTTTTTATAAAGAACATATCAAATATTTAATAAACACTATATAACGTCATCTCCTTAAAATTTAAATATAAATTTAAACGAAAAATTGTAATTATAATCCAAGCATCTGGAGATTGTTGGTGCCTCTACCAACCATTTTCCACCACTCGTAAAACACCCCTATCTGCTTACGGAAAGCCAGCAAATCTTTTGCGTATTAAACACCACTTACAAGGCTTCCCCACCCAAGAAGCCAACTGGGTCATCACTCTCCCTCTGCATATCTTCACTGAAGGTAATTCCGGCAAAACCCACCGGCCATCCGCCATTCCTGAGGTAAGTTCTTTGTCTATCTCTTTACCTTGTCCTTGACAACTTTGCTCTGAACAAGTCAGATTCATTGTTTTCATGAAGTAATGGGCTGCTGGTGTTTGTCAGACACCCAGGTAACAATGTCTGACACATATGGTGTTATACTTGCCTGAATCTGGCGAACTGGTCGCCAAAGTTTAACACTGCACATTTCGTGGAAGTCAATGTGTTCTTTTTCTTCTTCTGTAATAATTTATTCACAAGTATCTTTAAGTCAGCATCGTTAGAGCAAGATAAAATATATAATACGTTATCCCATGAGTGCCTGCTGGCCAGCTAGTGGGACTGTAAACACTAATGGTTTAACTCTTGTCTCAAGATTTGACAATTGTCTCCATCTTTATATTAATATATATTTACATATGAAAAATGCTAATATGCCGCTAGCTTTGTCCCTCATTTTGACTGCTCGTATATTTATTTATTTATTTTTTTAATTTTTTTACTTAATAGTTAAGAAAGTCACTTTTAGTATGTTGATGTATTTTTTTTTATTTTTAAAAATATTTAAAGATATTTAAAAAATGTGAAAAGGAAAAAAATAAAATATAGAATTTGTACTGGTGGGCACGCCCAGCAGTCAAAGCTGGGCGGCACACTAGCATCACTCTTTACATATATTGACATATGTATATTGATATGTATATATTTATAGATGTGTATGAATACATATCTGTAGAATCATTGATAGATGTGTGTGTGTGTGTGTGTTATATAGGATTTCTAAGCAGTGCTGGTCCCCTTAAGGCATGGTTGGGTATATGCCAATGTATAAGATAGACCATGCATGATAAATGTCTACAAAGTCAACTATGTAATGTTGAACTTCATATTTGTTCATTATAATTTTCCTTCAACTTGTCCTTGACAAATGTCCCGTTTTATTTTATATTTTATATTTCATTTTTTTTGCTTTATAGCTAATTTTTCCTAAACTTCTTATTTAACTCAAGTGCGTTTAATTTTAATGTATAAGATATTTTTAATATTGATGGTAATTAAATTGTTAGGTCTTAACGTCTGTGCAATGCACCAAGATTATAACTGATGATACTAAAAAATCGATGGTAGGAAAAAGAGAGAAAGAGTGCATAAATTTTTTCAGTTGTTAGGCATTCATTTTTACATGACATTTCATCTGAATGTGCTATGACGGTTTTGGTTAGGACTTGGAATGAATGAGTTGATTTTTTCAGTGGGAAATGGAAATTTCAATTTAGTGAAACGTTATGAGAACCATGTTACTTGACATTTCACCATTCAATAATGGCTGCCTAACAAATACAACGTGTTTCCTTCTGATCTGTTATGGTTATTGGATTTTTTTTATCTTTAAAACCTTTCGATCTGAATCCATAGCTGTTTCATTTTCTGTTGGAAGCAGCTGAAAATGGCACATATCTTGGCACCCACTACGCAATGGCAGATGAGAATCACAAAGAATGCTGCAAATGGGAGTCCTATGACAGCAAAAATGTGGGGTTCTCTGTTGATGAAACAAAACAAGAAAGGGTCATCTAAGAGCTCAGCTAAGTTTCGGGTTTTTGCCATGAAGTCAGAGAACAGCACTGTCAACAGAACAGAAAAACTACTAAATTTGGACCTCACTCCATATACTGACAAAGTCATTGCTGAATATATTTGGTACATATATTTTTCTAACATACGTTTGTAAGCAACTTATGGTCGGCTAAATCTGTGTGAGCACTCCTTAACATTTAAAATAATGTCACATCATTTTGCAACAGGATTGGAGGGTCTGGAATTGATCTGCGTAGCAAGTCAAGGGTATGATAATGTTAATGATATGATAAAAATAGAATGCAAGTTTGCAATCTTCTCAATGTTTCTTCTTTTTTTCTTCATTAGTTTAAATATTGAATGTTAGTATTCTTGGCAAATTATTTTCAAATTTTCAGACAATTTCCAAGCCTGTTGAACATCCATCTGAGCTTCCTAAGTGGAATTATGATGGATCAAGTACTGGTCAAGCTCCGGGTGAAGATAGCGAAGTAATTCTATAGTAAGATCTTAGAAACAAAATGAAGTTCTTTTATGTATGTATTTATTATACCATGGGCTTGACCTAATATTTCCTCCAGCCCTCAAGCGATCTTTAAGGACCCTTTTCGTGGTGGTAACAACATCTTGGTAAGTACCTAGTTACTTCAAAGATAGTGTATTGCAATTTTAGATCAACTACAACTCTGAATTTGTTTGATTTTCGATTGACATCTTATGTCTTGTGCTTTCAAAAGGTAATTTGTGATGCATACACACCGGCAGGTGAGCCTATCCCAACAAACAAACGCCACAGGGCTGCTGAGATCTTCACTAAAAAGAAGGTCGCAGATGAAGTTCCATGGTCAGTCTATTCTCATTAGTGTAGTCATAGATTTAGCTTCCCATGCTCATCATCAAAAAAAGTTTAGCTTCCCGTGCTCATCATAAAAAAAAGTTTAGCTTCCAATGCTTTACAATCCAAATGTCAGTGTATGAAAGAGACAGATTGCATCCACACTACTATGTTGAGAAGATCTGATACACAACCATACATATACTTTTTAGTGTTAGTAACCCTGATTACAAAATGTAACAATGGGTATTGGCATATGGCATTTTTCATTGAACAATGATTCGACAGAAAAAAAGAATTTGTTTAGGATAATTCATAGTGAATAGATACCATGCTCATATGCATTTTAGGCAGTGAAATATATATATATGGAAAATATTGTGATGCTTACTGATTAATACGTCAGGTTTGGAATAGAGCAAGAGTACACCTTACTACAACAAAATGTGAAATGGCCATTAGGTTGGCCTGTTGGAGGCTATCCCGGTCCTCAGGTACTATCAATTTGTATTGTGAAGAGTATGATTACAGGATTCTGTAAATTTAATCTGGTTTTTATTATGACATGAATCTATATGATACTTTTTATGTTTGTTTCAGGGTCCTTACTACTGTGGTGCTGGGGCAGACAAATCATTTGGCCGTGACATATCAGACGCCCATTACAAAGCTTGCTTATATGCCGGAATTAACATCAGTGGTACAAATGGGGAGGTTATGCCTGGCCAGGTTCTCCTCTCATCCTCCTCTATCTTGTCTCGTGTATGAAATCATGTAATGTTTCTTACTGTTGATTTTTGTGATTGGGTTGCAGTGGGAGTATCAAGTAGGACCTAGTGTGGGAATTGAAGCTGGAGATCATATATGGTGTTCCAGATACATTCTTGAGGTAATCCTTTCCTTTTTACTTTTGGGTGTACAAAGACTGTAGAAGCCATTTTAGTTATTTTTATCCACAAAATAATAAAAAAAAGGACTGTAGAAGCCACTTTAATGAGAAAGATTATGAAAAAAATGGAACATAAATAATCTATTCAGAACATTGGGCACATAAAAGTGCAAGCCACTTATAACACCCCAAGAAGTTCAGTTCTGCTCATGCTCAGACTCAACAAAATTTAAAAACTGCTGTGCTAAAGAATTTTCATTTAGTTAACAATGTCAGACTTACAACCTTACAGGCAAGTTTTGTCCCAACTGCTACTTTTATTGCTCTTAGCTAACAGGTATGGTCCATGATATCATTTTATAAAATACTTTCTATCCTGATTGTTTACAGCTCAAACTGAGCTCCCCTGTCCTCCCCAACCCCAAAGCGGGTCTTGTCAAAATCGAAAACTGGTACAAGACAGAGTAACTAATTTAATAATTCTACCTAATTCTGTCAAATGATTCACAATCCCAACCCTCATAATTTACATAGACTGAATCAGATATCAAACATGTAGCTAATGAGCTGGGCCCTGGGGAAGAATTATTCTTGCGTTGGTCTATGCAGCCAGGCAGATCTGTTCTACCATCGAGTTACTCATTTCTTTTTTCTCCTGTCTGACAGAGAATTACTGAACAAGCTGGTGTTGTTCTCTCACTCGATCCAAAACCAATAGAGGTAATAAACCTCTCTTATACAGTAGTCCTTACTTAAAAGAATCTGTTAGATAAAGCTCTGTTTAAAATGCATTGCCAGGGTGATTGGAACGGTGCAGGATGCCACACAAATTACAGGTACTTGATCTGCCTAGCTTTGTTTCCTCCCCTTTTTAGTTTGGTGCTTTATGTTTTTGCTTCATCTTGTATCTCCTCTCTTCAGGCCCATAAGTGGAAAGGAAAGGGACAGGATATTATAAAGTTAAATCTTTGCCATGCATACATGGAAATTAGCATGCTAATCCTGATATATTATTGATTCCTTGTTGGTACGCAGTACAAAGAGCATGAGGGAGGATGGAGGCTTTGAAGTTATAAAAAAGGCAATTTTGAATCTGTCACTTCGCCATAAGGATCATATCAGTGCCTATGGAGAAGGAAATGAGAGAAGGTTAACAGGAAAGCATGAAACAGCCAGCATCAACACATTTTCTTGGGTAAATTCTTCTCCAATCTATTTCTTATAAACTTAGAACAATTAGAGAATTGAGAAATACGCTTCATATTTCTGTTTATAAAATATCTTAAAAATCTCAATCTGCAGGGAGTGGCTAATCGCGGATGCTCCATCCGTGTTGGACGTGAAACTGAGAAGCAAGGCAAAGGTACCGCTTCTGCAGTACTGCAGCATGCAATTCTCTTTTAAGGCTCCAATTAAACGATAGGGACAAAAACAGAAAATAATTTCATATTCAACTTCTATCGTAAATTCTAAGTCCAAAGAAGACCAGGGTTTGCAATTCTTTAAGCGATGCTGAAACTATGATTATGGATGTCCTGTTCAACCTGAGTTATAGGCTAAAATAGAAAACAAATATATGACTAGAGACTATTTCTGAAACTAAAATAAAGATGCTATCAATATATTGTAAGTCTTGAGCCACTGCTGATCTCGTGGTTCTGAAAAGGCATTATTTTATACATTTATCTTCGCTCAGTCACACGGTTGTTTCAAATTCCCAATGCTCTTGCCCCATTTTGTTGTCATTATTTGCTTTCTGACTGTCCATCGATTTCTTTTCCCCACTTTGGATTCTGATATCATCTCGATGTTATCTACTATTGTGCTAGGGTACTTGGAAGATCGGCGTCCAGCTTCAAACATGGACCCTTATATTGTTACCTCGCTACTGGCAGAAACTACAATATTATGGGAACCAACACTGGAGGCTGAAGCTCTAGCTGCTCAGAAGCTGGCACTGAATGTTTAAAGTTGATTGGTTCGACGTAATCTGAAGGCATTTGAGAGTGGATTCACAGGGAATTAGTACTTAATCCTCATGCAGTGAACCTTTTTCCCTTCTAGATTGGTTAGAGCAGATTTGTTGTAAATAAGGGATCTTGAAGTGAGGGGTCGTACATGCCCAGGCATGTAGAATTGCAGGTGGAATACTTCTTGTGCACCATCATGAATAGATTTGATACATTATATGCATATTGTTACTTGGGATGTATGCTTCTCAACCTGGGTTCTTCTAAAATGACGTTTTATTCCAAATTCATACCAATTATATCGTGGAAGACTTGTCTTTAGCCATTTTCATCTGTTTTTGCATTACAAAAGAAGCATGATGATATAATATTGATGGCAAATCAATTGTGGACGTTATCTGAGAAATGGAACCTAACCATGACTAAATTCTCTCCTTCAGACATTTTCATGGGATAATGATATACCTACAACTGTTTTACTACTCATTTTAAATCAACTAATGAAATTGTGTCACTTCAGTAAAAAATATTTTTAATTTTATATAATTACCCTTTATTTTAAATTGAGTAGGAAAATAGTTGTAGACTAGTTGTAGGTTTATCATTTTGTTTTTTCATTGGCAGCCAATTTGAGCGTCGAGGAAATATACAATGGATTTATTTGGTTATAACCAGATGGAACCGGGATGAGCCCCATAAGGCATAAGGGACTCCATTTGTACTCTGCAGACAGGAAAATTACGCATGCAAGAGAACAGGCCGAATTGAGGGAACCTATATTCTTTTCTTTTGTTTGTTTAGACAGGGCCAGGGAAAGGTATTCCAGTTAAGTGATGTTCTGCAGATATAAGATTTAATCATGTAAACAACCAAGCCTTACTTTTATTTGTAAGAAGATATAGAACTTAGGAATGTTTGGACAGTGAGTTGAGATGACATCATGAGTTAAGATGAAAATTGAAAATTGAAAAAAATATTATTAAAATATTATTTTTTAATATTATTATTATTTTGAGATTTGAATTAAAAAATTAAATTATCTATTATATTTTGTATATAAATTTAAAAAAATTATAATGATTAGATAAAATAAATTGTGATAAGTTTGGCAGACTGTTGTATACAAACCGAGAAAGTTAGATTCTTTTCCCTTCAACGAGGAAAGGTCCACGAGGGAAAGGAATTTTAGCCGTATCTTTGAATTAAAGACACTCCATTTGGGAAGGTAAGGAACTTATTGAGAAAAATATGCTAGACCACTCCCTTACGTTTGCTGGCAAGAGAAAGAACAACTTACATAATAGACATATACATACATATATATATATATATATATATATATATATATTTAGATGTCGCCTGAGCTCAAAAAGGGCGACCCAGTTCAGGTTTTTCTGTTCCGATTTTAAAGATCGAAGGCCATGGCATCTGGAGGATCCAAACCAGCAGCTTCCGTCCTCCTAATCGTCAATCTTGTTTTATATTTTATTGTTACAGTGATCGCTGCATGGGCTGTAAATCATGGGATTCAGAGATCTCGCGAGACAGGTAGTTTAGATAGTTTGACATAACTGTAAGGCCTGTCTCACAATTCTAACTTATTGCAGCATCCGTACGTTTATTGCAGCATCTGTTTTGTCTATTCCGGCTCGCATATTTCCAATATACTTCCCATTCGGAAACATGGCGACTGGTTTCTTTGTCATCTTCTCCCTCATTGCCGGCGTTGTGGGCATGGCTACCTCACTTACAGGGCTCAACAATGTTTCTCAATGGAATGCACCCAACTTGCACGCAGCAGCCACCTCTTCTCTGGCAACTTGGGGACTCACTCTATTAGCCATGGGGTATATAGATATATTATTTTACTCACTTCTGTTTCTCTTTTTCTTCATATCGTTTCAATATATAATATTGAATTGAATGTTGCAGACTGGCATGTAAAGAGATCGAACTTGGTTGGACAGATTCAAACCTGGTAAGACCTGATATTCTATTTTATACCCAGGAAAAAAAAAAGGAGAAATATATGTGGAGTTTATTTTCAACGTTGTTGTTTTATATGCAGAGGACTCTTGAGACCATCACCATTGTTGTGAGTGCGACACAAACTTTTTGCGCGGGTGCTCTCCATGTAGCCTTGTAGGGCTCATGTAGAGCTTGAAGATGTTGTTTGAGCTCCAGCGTGAAACAACGCTTTGCTGTTGATTCCCTCATAACTTGTGTAATTGTATTGCCAGTGATTTCGGTGTTCAAATTTTAAGTTCGTTTTTTTTTTTTTTTTGAGGTGAGAATTTCCAAGCTGTGTTGTTGATCTTAATCGGACCATGAAAATAGTATGAACCTTGGCTATTTCATACTGACAAATAAATCAATGTAGTTTAATAAATGCATGGTCTACTGATACCTAGCAACGAAAGAAAGTACTTGAATTACTTGCAACCATAGATTAGATTTCCTGGTCTAAGGGAGAGAGAAAGGCAATTAAATGTATTTTCATCCAAAAAGGAGAGAAAAAGAAAGGAGTGCGCATTAGTAAGAAGCTGCGTGCATATGTGTCAGAGAATTGCTATGCATGAGCAACTCTTTTCCGTTAGACACCACATACAAGCTCTTTTTTTATTTTATAAATGTCAGACGCTCATCGTCGAATCCAACTCAGACACCACGTACAAGCTCTTTATTTTATTTTATAAATGTCAGACGCTCATCGTCGAATCCAACTCAACTCTCGCTTCTACATTTCTCTCTTCAATCGTTCTCTTCGACCTCTCTCTCTCCTAAAGCTCTCTCTCATCAAACCCCCCTCTCTCTCTCTTCGACCTCTCTAACTTCTCTCTCTCCTCAAGCTATCTCTCTCCTAAATCTCGCTCTCTCTCATCAAATCCCCTCTCTCTTCAACCTCTCTCTCATCAAGCTCTCTCTCCAACCTCTCTTTTTCCCAAGCTCTCTCTCTGACCTCTCTCCCTCTCATCAAGCTGATCTCTCTCTCCGACCTCTTTCTCTCTCCTCAATCTCTCTCTTATCAAGCTGTCTGGTTGAGAAGGAAAATTCAAAATGTAGAACTAGTTGACAAGTAGGGTGTGAGGTGTGGGATTGGAAAATTCAAAATGGGCACAGTGATTGATGAGAAAATTTTGTCATAACAACCAAGGACTATATTTAAATCGAATATCACGATTTTCACAATCTATCCTATACCGAGAGGCTGACGTTGCATGCCAAGAAACGCTAGCGTTTGTTACACAATGGATTGTTTGCATGGTAGTGAGGTGTGAAAGCACAGGTTAAATGAAGATGCTCATGACTTGAAGCCGTTTAACATTCAAAGCAGAAGTGAGAATCAAAAGTTTCAAAGAGAAGCTTTACTATTGTTGCACCAACGCTAGCCCGTAATAAAAGCTCTTTGGCAAATGGTCTAGGCCAGGCCATGTCCCAACATTACAGAAAGAAAAGATGTGACCCTGACCGAACCCAGAGGGACACCATCTTCTTCCTTTCCTTAGAAAAAAAAAATATATATATTCTCATATGAAAATGGATTTTACACGAAAGGAAATGCACTTAGAAACTTCAATGTTTTTAGATGCTGAAATTAGTTGAGTTGAGTTGAGTTGAGTTAAGTTATGAATAATAATATTTTATAGATTCTATCAATTTTTTAGATTGAAATATATGAAATAAGTTGAGATAAATTTAAATTTTTTATAAAAAATTGAAAAAATAGTAGATTTGTCTTATCAAGATTCGCAAAATATGGAGATGCACTAGCATTGGATTATGCATCTCCATATGCATCTACATTTTTGCATAATATGACCTTAAATTGAACTACATTAGATTATGCATCTGCATACGCATCTACATATTTGCATAATTATAAATAGTGTTTCTATAAATTTGAATACGCACTGTTCACTCTCAAAATCTTATTTTATTATTTTTTTTCTCTTATCACAAATGTTATTTTACTATTCACTCTATAAATATTATTTTATTATTCACTATACAAATGTTATTTTACAAATGTGGTGAGTGCTAATTATAAAATATATAAAAAAAAATTTTAAAAAAAATTAATGATAATAAAATAATAATTTTTTATTATTATTTTGTCTCAAATATGTATAATCCAATATGAGAGTTTTTCTTAATACACAAAATCAATCTCCAAAAGATATGATTTTGCATATGCATATAGAAAAACCAATGCAAAGCATCCTCATTGGATTATGCAAATGCAAATGTGAAATTTGCATAATATCATGTAATTTTGCATTTGGCTATTCCACTCAAAACTTATTTTTACATTAGATTATTCATCTATTAGTCAAAGTAATAATAAAGTATTATCAATTTAATAATATTTTTTTTTCTATTAATGGCAAAAGCAATAACTCATTAAGTTTATTTGGAGGTAATTAGTAATTACTTGGAGCATTGACATTGAACTCATCAAATTCATTTTTAAAATTTGATGAAAAGTACGTATTTTTCATAAATCTAAAACCTCATTATTCATAACCACACATTGGATTAGCCATTGAAGTCACCAAAATAATAATATTTTTAATTTTTTCTTTCATATTTTACAATTACACTAATCATACGTTAATTAATAATTTAATTTGATAATGAAATTATTGTTTTCCAATTAATTTTTTTCTCAACTTAATTATCCAACAAACACATTTTGCCAACCATTCTTCTACACAACAATCAGATATACAATTTATGAAACCAACAAACACATTTTGCCAACATTTCTTATATCCAACAAACACATTTACAATTTGTTCATCTAACAAACATATTATGCCAATATTTCTTCTACCTAATACTTATATCTACAATTCTTGAAACTAAAAAATACTTCCACAAACCCTTCTTCTCTACCCAAACTTCATATCTACAATTCTAAAAACTAACAAACATATTCATTCTTCCATGCACAATACCCAACATTCATATCTATAATTCTTGAAACCAACAAATAGATATAGCCAACCGTTCTTCTTTTGCCAAGATTTTTAGTTGTAGCTAATAGTCTCGTATTAAGCCCTTTAAATAGATCTATCCTCTCACTACTTCCCACTCATCAAAAACCAATATTTGTTTTTTCAATCCATCAAATTTTGTTCTCTCAGTTCTCTAGGGATTCCTTTCGGATCAGTATTGATTATATAAAAGATGAAAATTATTATGATCATGAGGACTATATGATATAAGCAATGGTCCTACATAGACAACAACATGCAGCAGAGGGAGCATCTGCTTCACGTTGTCATAATTCTCAACCTCATATGTTCATCCGACGTGATTCATTGGAAGATCATGAATACTTTTAGAATGATTACTTTGCTGAGCCGCTAATATATTCGCCAAATATTTTTAGGAGGAGATTTCGAATAAGTTGTAATATTTTTTTACGCATACATTTTGTAGTTGAAGTTCATGATAATTATTTTGTCCAAAAGAGAAATATCAGTGTGAGACTTGGATTGTGGAAGAATATGTAAGAATTGGAGAAAGCACTACACGGTTGAGTATAAAGAAGTTTATAAAGGCAATCGTGTCAATTTTTTGGGGTGAGTACTTGAGGTCTCCAACCAGTAGTCATATAGCGAGGTTAATAGAAGTTGGACAAAGGCGTGGGTTTTCAAGAATGTTAGGTAGCATTAATTGCATGCACTAAAAATAGAAGAATTGTCCTACTGCTTGGAAATGCATGTACTTTGGTCATATAAATGAACCAACTATTATTTTAGAGATTGTTGCGTCTTATTATTTTTAGATATGGCATGCTTTTTTTGATTTGCTTAGGGTTTATAATGACATCAACGTACTTGATCGATCTTCTGTTTTTGTTGTATTGACCGAAGGTTGTGCTCCTCCGTGCAACTACATAATCAATGATCACGAATATACAATAAGATATTATCTTGCTGATGGTATATATCATTCATGAAAAATATTAGTGAAAACAATTCCTACTTCACATGAAAAACAGAAAAAAAAAATTTTGGCTCTTGCCAGGAGTCTACGAGGAAAGATGTGGAGCATGCCTTCGGAGTATTCCAAGGTAGATTTGCAATTATGTGTGGGCCTGCTAGGTATTTCCAGCCCCAAGCTCTAAAAGATATTATGTACACATGCATTATCTTGTATAATATGATAATTGAAGATGAGCGTCATCTATATCTCGGGACTGACCAATTCATTTACAAACCCAACGATGATACTCCATATGAGCCAATTTCACGCAATAATATATCTGAATTCATGGAGTTCATTGCGCAACATCATTGTATTAGACATAGAGGCACTCATTCTCAACTCCAAGTTGACCTTATCGAGCATGTATGGCCGCTCATAATTTATGAGCTAGAATGTGGAAAGACTTGTGGTTAATTGTAGTAATCGTAAAAATGTACCTCATATCAAAGAAGTTCTCTTATTTAAGATTTCCCTTTTTATTGTTTTAATGGACATTAATTTCTTGAACCTAAGATAACTATTGAAAATCTTTCATTGTCGTCGTTTATGATAAACTCAAATATTAAAGCCTTGAAATCCAACTACCAAAGATAATTGTCCCTTATTCTCATATGTCTAAGATTTGTAGTTTGATTCACGTTTATTTTCTTTAAACTTGGGGCCGCCAATTTATGCACAAAGATCAATTGTTCATATCGTTTATAGCTAATGTCATCTGGAGTAGAGGACACAAATGACCAATACAATAAACTTCTAAGCAATCATTCACAACAAAAGGCCAGAGTACTGCAAACTATGCAATTTCTGCGTCTATTGATGGGAATGGAAGGCCAAGATTGGATTATAATAATAACATCTCTATGCATAAATTAAAGAGGCATTGAAATTTTCAAAGAAAAAGAAATATGAATTTTGGATTTGGCTTCTGTGGCTATGTAGGGGTAGAGGTTTGGTTTGACATTGGTGTAGTTCCTCCTAGAATATCATAAGAAGCTGTTGGAACATTCTAGTGCAACCTTAGTGTTAACTTTGGACTCCACATTCAGGTATTCATACTAATCAATCCTCATAATTGACTCCAAGCCACAACAACCCAATTGGGTTAGATAGCATGCAATAGGAGAAGACACCAACAAGATATTTCACAACAAGATCAATAATTAATTCAGATTAATCTAACTCAACAACAAGTTGGTATCATTACACAAAATGCACATTCAGATTAATCTAACTCAAGTTGTTGCCATCACACAAAATAAATAACAAGCATCTAAATATATCCAACATCAAGTCTCAATTCAGATTACAATTGTGAAGTTCCCCTTCCAAAATCAAGTCACAATTCATATTACATCAAGACACAATTCAGATTAAGTGTGAAGTTCCCATTCCAAAATCAAGTCACAATTTAGATTACAATCAACCCACAAAATGTTAACCTTTCCAAAATCAAGTCACAATTCCAAAATACAATCATCCATTTAAAAAAAAAAATAGAAGCAAATTCAGATCTCATAGTGACTGCCCAACCACATGTTCTGGGCAACCACTAAAAGCTGAAAATCTGAAATCATAGCTAATAGTTACACACCTCCATGAGGTGTGGATGGAGATTTGTCGAATGTACCTTCAAAATTGTTCAAAATGTCCTTATAAATTTTTCTCTGAATATTGAGGAAATAGGCTTGCTGCATGGCACTCATGCTAGAAAGATTCTTGCTCATGATCTCCACCTCAAATTTTCTCTTATCAAGTTCCAATTGTGCACATCTATCTTCATCTGCCTTCGTCACACATGCTCTCCTCTCTACTTTGAATAATCATCTATCCTTGGTCATTTTTTCTAACACCATGTTGAACTCAGCATCACATGATTTCTGGGCCTTCCAGTTCCTCAAGTTATCTTTCTCAGTTTCTTGCCTAGAGGTCTCTCAACGTTCTCCTCCATAACGTAGTCAACAACTTCACTTGATTGCTCCTTGGCTGGACATTTATCATGTGACATTCTCCTCGTATTCAATGAAATCATGTGTTGGTGTTTTAAAAGATACCAACAGTGTTCTACTGTGAAGTTCCCCTTTTCTATCTCTTTGTATATTATTTTTGTTTTTTAAATATAAAAAAGTGAAAGAATATTGTCAGAAAATAAATTTTAGATAAATAAATATATTATTAAAAGAAAATGATACATACCTTGTCTTGCTCGGTCGCACCACTCGGGTGCAATGATTCTACTTGCACTAGAAATGCACAAAACTTATTTGTGTATTTCTGAATTATGGACCAACGATTGATTAATGACCCTATCGAATGGTTCACGGTATTTGGTTTTTTATACTCGTGATAAAAATCAGAAATTTTGTCCCACATTTGAGTAGATTTTTAGTACTCTATATGACATCAATGTTAATGTTGAGCTAATCGGAAACAAGTAAGTTATTATCCTCTACAGTGAAAGATGAACTTTTTTAAACTTTTTTTGCTAGAGGCCTCTTTTCACTGTGAAGAAAAGTTGTTTGGACCACAACATTAGAATATTGTGTGTATGTTGGAGTGATATTACAACATTTTCTTCCATTTTGTAAGAGAATGGTGAAGAATGGATCCTCCTCAAATGGAGTGTCCATCCTTTAAGAATCGTAATGTTTCAGTTGTCATATAATGCAGTACAAGAAAATAGATATAAGGCAGCATATTTAAAAAAAAAAAAAATCAACCCTTGCTGCATGTTGCTTCCCCAAAGTTCATTTAGATTAAACTGTTTGCACATGAACATAACTATGGAAAATGCATGCATGGCAAACCTTCGGATGCATTAGAAATCCAAGGACAAAGTGGAACAACAGGTATAAATGCAAAACCAACTTACAAAAAACTAACTGACATATGCAAAACCAACTTACATTTATGTCCTAATATAATGAAAGCTAAAATACATATGTATTGAATTTTCCAATCACAGGTATATATGGAAAATAGAGCAGACATATGCAAAACCAACTTACAAAAAATCAAAAGGTACATTTTCCAATCGCAAGTGCATATGCAACCTAAAATATAGCATGTAGTACTGTATAATACAAAACCAAGTCACAAAACCAACTAGTATCATACCAACTCTCCATAGAGTATAATATAATAACATTCAATAGAAGACTACGTGCATTTCTGTCCTAATTACTTTATGAAATGTGAAGTAACAAAAAAAAAAAAAAACCTTGACTTGGGTTGTGACCAAGTAACAAAAAAAAAAACCTCCACTTTGGTTAATCAAGTTCCAATAAACATTAACTTGTTTTATTAGTTATTGTTTGTGACCAGAAGTAAATATATAGCAAATATATAATCAAGTGCAACTGGATGAAAATGATCGAATAGACTAAAGAATTCTAGAAGCAGAAAGCAAAAGTATCTCAAATGAAAAGCTAAACTAGTTTGTCCTAATTACTTGAATAAGTATAATTTTTTTATGAGTAAAAATAACATTATTAATACGAATGAAATAGGCATTGCCCAAGTACACAAAACTTGAAAATAAGTATAAATGACAAAGCATTCAAAACATAAAACAATAACTAGGTTACTCATAGAACAATAAAATAACTTTCTTTCTTTTTTATTTGTCAAGCAATAATATTAATTACTTTGAAATAGTTAATTTCTCAGTGCTAACTCACTCTTCCACAGGACAAGCATCTCTAACAAATTTCTCAAGTCATCACAAATACATACTCATGCTTGTGCACAGACAACAAGTTGATGTACTTAGTTCTACCATTCAAAAGAATATATGTACTTTCAGTCTCCTGGTTCAGTCCACAAATAAACTCAATTATTTTTGTCACTTCTGAATAGAGTAAAAAGAGACATAAATTTAGACAATAAATATCTAGAATGTCATGACCATCAGGCTCAAGAAGAGGTTGTTAAGTACTAACAAATTAAGTTTTGTCAAAAAGATTATGACAACTTGGGCAGTATCAATTTGAACTCATAGTCCTCAGTCCAAACATGATCACACACCCACATTCTTATAATGATTAAAAAAGATAGAAAAAAATTAACAAAAACAGAGACGGTCAAGAACTCAAAGGAATTTAGTTAAAACAATCCACTCCAATTAGTGTCAGAAATCTTTTTTTCGTAAGAAAAATTAACAGTTACCAAATGAAATCAGATTAAAAGTTCAAAAAGATCAAACAATGGTAGTCAACTAAACATTAAGCATCCTAAATAATCCACATTGGCATAAAAGTGTAGTCATTGACATTCATGGAACAAAATAACTCATACTTTACTACCTGTACATAAATTAGGGTATATGTGTGAACTCTTTGTTTCAAACAACTCAATAGATATATTTTGCCCGTGAAGAAACAACAGAATGATTGAAAAAACAGCTTTTTGTTTCAAACAACTCAAACAACAGAATAAATGAAATACATATATGGAGTGCAAAATTTCTTCACAGGAAAAAATACATACATAAGCATACAAATATAGTGCAAAATTTCTCATGCATTCATATATGATGAATATATAAACATAGGGAGAGAGTGAACTCACGGAGATAGAGAACGTGCGGAGTAGAGAATTGAAGAAGAGAATGGAGCGGTAACGGTGTGCACTATAGAGGTGATGAGGTTCTTTTTCACATGAAACACCCCATAGGAACTTGAACTTCAGTGGAGATTTAATTTCAAATGGACGAAGATGATTTCGTGACTCACGGCAAAGGGAATGGATAGCTTGGCGAAAAAAAAGGAGAGGAAACGGAGGGAAGAAACAAAGAGGAAGAAAGTTAGAGGAAGAAAGGAAATCATAGAATAGGAAAGAAAGGGAGAGGAAGAGAAAATGAGATTTCAGGATGTTGGGAGAGGAAGAGAAAAGGGGATTTCGGGGTGTTGGGAGGGGAAGAAAGGCATATGAAGAGAAAGGGAGAGAAAACAACAACATCACAGGCGAAAAGTACATGTTTTTGCTAATAAAATAATACGATAGCCATGAATAGTAGGTCTTCAAATTTGAAGATAAATTGGAATGTCCTGTAACTCAAAATTTCATATTTGAGTATATGGTGAATCCGATATAGTGATTTTAAAGCCAAGTTCATCAAATTTTGAAAATTGGACTCATTTGTCAAATGCCAAAGCTCTTATGAGAATGTAATGTACTGTAGAGTAGTTGACTTTTTTACTGCTTCTGATCAACCAAGAATTAAGGAGGGAAATAAGTAAAAGAAAAGAAAAGGAAAAAGAAGTATTGAAATAATTAGTATAGGATCAGCTTCAAGAGCAAATGATAAAATGATATTGAAAGAAGTGTTGAAAGATGAGCTAATGAGGAATGACTTGGAGAGAGGGAGAATCAGGAGAGAGAAATACTTTTTATTCCATTTGGTCTAGTTACAATGAAATCTAAATATGACCCACAACACTAATTTGCTGTAATTAGAATTTTTTTTTTTTTTCTTTTTGCATTTACATAATCTAGTGTAGTGTATTTTTGGACTCTATTATCCAAACACTCCATTAGATTTGCATTTGCACAATCCAATTTAGGGCTCCATTTGGATGTTGAGTTGGGTTGAGATAAGTTGAGCTCTTTATGAATAGTAGTGAATTGAGATGGTTGAGTGAGTTTTGTGGGTCTACTTAAAATGAATTTAAATGTATTTGGATATTAAGATGAGTTTAGATGTATTTATGAAAAATTGAAAAAAGTTGTGAGTCCTACATGTGAATAGTTGTTGAGTTGAAAAAAGTTATAGGTCCCACATATAAAGAGGTTTTGAGTTGAGATGAGTTTAATGATTAGAGAGTTGAGTGTTTAAATATTAAATTTAGTTTAAAATCATCTCAGTTCAGTCCAAATTACAAATGAGACCTTAATGCTCTTAGTTAAATATCTTCTAAAGATAGTCGAAAACGGCTGCGTTAACCAACAAGCAACGACGTGTTCTTAAAAAAAAAAAAACCACAAGCAATGGCGTGAAAACTGTTGTACATAATTAGCAATTTAGCATTGCCCATCCATTTTCTTGCTATAATAGATGGAGCGCCTATGCCTATCCAATCGATTTTTTTTTTTAAATGGACATACAGAGAATAAACTGCTTTTATGCTGGGAGTAAAAGAAAAAGTACTACAATTACAAAGAAATTTTATGAAGTAAATTTATAAATTGATATGATTTTATATGATTCGTTAAATTTATTTTACAATAAAATATTTTTATAATCTAATATATTATATCAAACTACATTAATTTGTAAGTTTAATTTTATGAAATCTCTATATAGTTAAATGATTTTATTCAAGTAAAATTGTCAAATAAGACTTGAATATGAGATTACATGTAAATGGATTTAATCCAAGGAGTAAAAAAGGAAAAAAAAATGAATGAACATAAAAGATTCAGTAGATTAATTTGATAAGAAAAACTATTTGTGAAATTTTAAGATAAGATGTGCAAATCTTGGGTAAGATTTTTTAAAAATAAAAAGAAAAATTCTACATGAAAAACTTATACCACGTATTTATATTAAATTGGTTTGTATTTTTTTTAGGGGGTGGAGGGTTTAAACCTAGTTTTCTTATTTGGAGACCAATTTTTATGTCATCTTGTCCAAAAGATTTTAGCAAAAATTTATATATTAATTAAGTCGAAATGTGTGATGTAAGGCTTCTATTTTTTAAATAAAAATCGACTTTTTGTTTCTTTTTCTTTTTGGGATAAAAATCGACTTTATTTTAAAAAGGCTATGCAAACTTGAATAAAAATGTAACCAAACTCGCTCCAAACTGTCTTCTTCATGGACTATATGTAAAGCTCAGCCCATCATATTTTTGGTTAAAAATAAATACGTATCTGATTAGCCCATCACCTAGAGGTTTATCATATCTAACCCTGTCACAGACGCTGCTCTCTCCCGCCTTCGTCTCAAATCCCCTTTTATTTTCCCCCGATGGATTTCTTCAGGTCCGTATTCGCCGACGATCCACACAGCTCCGAGCATAATTCACAACCCCGAAACGACGACGCTACCCGCCCGGACCCCAACCCGAATCCCAGCGGCGCTTGGAGCTTCGGCGGGTTAATTAACACGGTCGCGCACGACCTCGAGGAGTTCGGTTCCGGTTTGAAGAAAGAGACGGCGCTGATCCGAGACGTCGCCTCTCGCGCAGCCAAGGAGCTACCGGCTTCCCTCGTCGCCGGCGCCTCCGTCACTCAGGAGTCGCTCGAGTCCGTCGGCCATGCCATAGACGGCATCGGTAGCTCTGTCTGGAAATCCACGGCCGAGATCATCTCTCAAGGTAGGGACGCGTTTCTAGCCCCTGACCCAGATTCGGATTCCTCTGAAAATAATGATAACAATAATAGTAGCATTATCACTAAACGATTGAGCACTAATAATAGCCAGGGTTCGGATTTGAAACGCTACAGTAGATTCGATGCGCAGGTGCACGCAATTCAGGGTGATATGAATACGTATTTGGAGGAACCGGAGGATTTGGAGAGGTACAATGAGTGGAAATTGGGGTTTGTGTTGGACGAGAAGGGGGAGGAGATTGAGAATCTAATTGCAGAGAATGGGGTAATTGGTGAGATTTATGGGAAGGTTGTTCCAAGTAGAATTGATAAGGAGAGCTTTTGGGGTAGGTATTTTTACATGGTGCATAAGCTGAAGCAAGCGGAGGATGCAAGAGCTAAACTCGTGAAACGAGCGATTTCTGGGGAAGAAGAGGATTTGAGCTGGGATTTTGATGACGAAGGTGAAGAGAATAATGCGTCTGATTCAAAGGTCGAATCAAGCGGCCATGACAATGTCGAAGTTGGATCAAAACAAAAAAACGATGAGACTGGCGGCGGCATTAAGCTGGAAGAGAGATTGTATGAGAAAGGGGTGTTAGAGGGGAAGGCAGATAGTGTGGAATGTGGGAGAGAGAGTGAAGTTTCAGCCGTTTCAAGCCAGCGGTTGTTGCCCGAGGAAGAAGACCTTGGGCGGGATGAAATTGAAGATGTTGGAAGCATTGATGACAAAAGGGGGGATGCTGTTGGAAATAAGCTTTGATTTGCATGAGCGGCTGAGTGCAGTGGAGAAGGAACAGGATATGAATTAGGATGTTGAAGATGATGATAATTATGATGGGCCTCTTAAGCCATGATAATGTAGGTTCTAAAGATCACAATTGTTCCGATTATTATAGTTGATCTCAACACTCTCCCTTATTGTGCTACCTTGCAAAGTGTTCATTTACATGTCAGTCATTTTTTATTATTTAGCCTTTATAGATTTAGATGTAAATCCTTGTCTTAGTACCTTTTTTTTTTTAGTTGAAATGATTCTTTTACCATTCATTTTTCAAAGACAATTAGAGCCCTGTAGTCTGTTATGACTAATATATGTTCTATTGGTTTAAATTTGTTAATATGCTGCTGAACTTTTAATGATTTCCTATGTTGGTCACCTTGTGGATTTGCCACTTCAGCTCAACACATCCAACCCTGTATGGCTGTGTTCCAATTACTTGAGTCAGTTCCATAACCTACATGGAGTTGTTTTCACAATTTAGCTATTTTATACAGGACTGTTTCGTCTAAATTACAGGCACTTGTGAATTTTCGTATGGTGTTGCCAGCATTCTTCTGGTTCTCTTCATGTAACATCAAACTACTCAAAGCTGGACTCTATTGTCAGATTTAATTGTTGTTATGATTGGCAATCTAGATGCTTATAGGGGGCACGGCATTATAGTTGCATTGGCTCTTTCTATGTTGATGTCAAAGATCACCATATGAACTTTTTTATTTCCTTTGTGTAAACCGGCAAACGCTATCTTTCTTCTTAGCGCCACAGAAGTGGGTGGAGTGGCAGTGGCGGTGGCTGTGGCTCCTATGCAGTCGCAGTAACACATCTCTGAGAAGGTGTACAGAGGTAATTAGCATGGCACTTCAAAATGAGAGTTATGGGATTGGGTCCAACTCCAAGCTTTGAGTGAGGAGAAAAGATGCATTTATCACTTATCAGTCTGCTGCTATTCTATTCGATTTGATAATAGAATGGCTCTACTTTCTCCATGCTACGAAGTGTTCTTTGCAGAGGGACAAAACTCTTTGGCTGTGTAGCGATCAAAGCATTCGGAGAGATAAGCAATGCAATTACCGAATAGTAATTGCGTCCTCATTCGCGTTTGATTTGTGGCATTCGTTTCTGGGAACAAGACGTCCGCAATTGAAGAACTTATTCACCCTCGGTCGCAAATTTTCAACGAGAGGACTTCAACAAATGGTGTAGAAGGAAATCGAATAATAATAAAAAAAAAATAGCCGTTAGATTTGTGTGTTAATACTTAAGAGTAACAAAAGCAATACATAGCAGCATCTATGGCATCCATAAGACTCTTGATACAAATTTTTTTAACACAAGATTCTCGAGAAAAGACTTTGAATAATTATATAAAAATTACTCGTTTGAATGGTAAAATAGGATGAGATGGTTTTAGTTGAATTGAAAAAAATATTATAAAAATATTATATTATAATATTATTATTATTTTAAAATTTAAAAAAATTAAATTATTTATTATATTTTATATAAATATTTAAAAAAAATTTTTATAATAAGATGAGATAAAATGAAATTGTTTTTCTATCTAAACAAGTTATAAATTAACTATAAAATGCGTTTTGCTTTAACTTTTTTAAAAAAAAAAAAAATTCTTTAATCTTTATTTTTAACCAAAGATTATTAATTTTGTTGATTTCAGATGCGCAGTTGTGGCTCCATTTCTGTAATTCTGCCTCGAAACTTCCAAGTCCATGAACGTTTAAAAATTAAACGTCCTCCATTTTAAGCTTGAAAAGCCTGAGACCCCATTAATGAGATTCACGGACAGTGATTCTTCATGGCGAGGGCTCCATCACCCATCTTAATCTTTATTCGCCAAAACCCTCGAACTCGCCCAAACCCTAACACCCAGATCCGAAACCTTGCTCTTGAAATCAGAGAAGCTGATTGTGGCGGCGGAGAAATCAAGCCAAACCCAGATCATGAACCATCACGAAACGCTCACAATGAATTTACTGAGATTGCCAAAGAGGTTTGTAAGATTACTCGTACGAAACCCAGATGGGAGCAGACCTTGGTCTCCGATTTCCCTTCCTTCAATTTCTCTGATCCCCGGTTCTTCAACGAGCTGATAAAGCACCAAAACAATGTGCTTCTGTCGCTCCGCTTCTTTCACTGGCTATGCTCTTGTGATGGTTTCTCACCTGACCCGTTGTCGTTGAATACCCTTTTTAATGCGCTCGTGGAGGCCAAGGCCTGTAGTGTTGCAAAAGACTTTCTTGATTATACAGGGTTTAAACCTGAGCGGGCTTCTTTGGAGTGCTACGTTCGTTGCCTTTGTGAGGTTGGGTTGGTCGAGGAAGCGCTTGATGTGTTTGATAGATTAAGAGGGGATGGAATTAACCCGTCGATAGCGACTTGGAATTCGGCTTTGTCTGGTTTTCTTAAGGTTAGGAGAACTGATCTCGTTTGGAAGTTGTACAGGGAGATGATGGAATCCAATATTGCGGCAAAAGTTGATGTTGAGACTGTTGGGTATCTTATTCAAGCTTTTTGTGATGATGGTAAAGTTTCGAAAGGTAATGAACTTCTTAGGCAGGTTTTGGAAGATGGTTTTGACCCTGGGAATGCTACTTTTAACAGATTGATATCTGGGTTTTGTAAGGAGAGGCAGTATGACAGAGTATCTGAACTCCTTCACACCATGATCGCAAAGAACCATGCTCCCACTATTTTTACCTATCAGGAAGTCATCAATGGGCTCGGCAAGAGAAGAAAGTGGCTAGAGGGTTTTCGGATCTTCAATGATCTAAAGGACAGAGGGTATGCCCCAGATAGGGTCATGTACACAACAATGATACATGGTCTTTGCAAATTGAGATGGCTTGGTGATGCTAGGAAGTTGTGGTTTGAGATGATTCAGAAGGGGTTTATTCCAAACGAATACACATACAATGCACTGATTTATGGGTTTTGTAAGATTGGTAATCTTGAAGAGGCTAGAAAGCTGTACAAGGAGATGTGTGATAGAGGTTATAGAGAAACCACAGTGAGTTGCAACACGATGATTGCAGGCTTGTGCTTAAATGGAAGAGCGGATGATGCTCGTGGGTTATTTGAAGAAATGCCTCAGAAGAGTGTTACTCGTGATGTGATCACTTATAACACTTTGATTCAGGGCTTTTGCAGGGAAGGCAAGATAGTCGAGAGTATAAATCTGTTGAAAGACCTGCAGATGCAGGGTTTACAGCCATCAACACAGTCGTTTACCCCAATTATTGAAAAGCTTTGTCAGATGGGAGACATCCAAGAAGCAAAAAAGTTGTGGAATGATATGGAAAGTAGGGGTCTGATACCAATGGTCTATACTCGAGATCATATCATTACTGGCTTATGCGACCAAGGATTCATTGGGGAGGGGATGGAATGGTTGTTAGAAATGCTGAAGCGTAATCTCAAACCAAAGAGAAGTACTTTTGAGAGACTGATCCAATGTCTCTCACAAATAGATAGGCCTGATGATACTTTACTTGTATTAGATTTTATGTTTAGGATAGGTTATACTCTTCGAAAAGGCACATGCCAATCTTTAGTTAATAAACTTTGCAAAGAGAATTCCCATTTTGTTGAAGCACTTCTAGGGGAGGTCTTAGAAAGAGTGTGATGGATCAGGATTCTTCTTGATATGTTGTTTGTAACTTCTATACCCCATTTATGATCAAAAGCATGGAAATGATCAATTGGTTGTGAAACAAGAGTTATCTTTCGCTTTCTGGTGAAGATTTCTCACCTGTCAAAAAAAGAAAAATAAGAGTTATCTTGAATTGTTGCACTGCATATTGTTTTGGTTTGTCAACGAGACAATGTTGAATAGGCTGAAGTTTACAGTTGAATCACTGGTAATATACATGCCAGAAAATGGGGCCCAACTGAGTTTTAAATTTTTAGTTTCCTGGCTGAAGCAAAATTAGTTCCAGATGTAAATAACGTTCAAATACTGGTTTCCTCTTGATAATTTGGAGTCATTTAAATTTTTGGTGCTTACAAAAATGAATAGGACTTTAAATATAAGCTGTCAAGTATGTCACTGGTATCCATAAAAAGACGATATGCTGTGCAGACATTTCATTCTCTTTAAACTACAAGCTAAGTGCTGAAGTATCATGTTAAAAATTTTGTATATGGCATCATGCAGTTTCATACTTTGTTTCTAATCAGGAAAATCAAATTGCTACTTTTATATATTCTAGCCCTTTGCCAACAGTTACATAAGAGGCATCAGTATATGTTATAGCTTCTCTAGATGCCTCATTGTAGTCTTTGATACAAATTGTTTTCCTTTCTTCATGTCTGCCATAATATGTGTTTGGATTCCATGAGATATTTCTAGAAAACTTCTTATGCGGTTCACAATCTTGAACACATGAAGGATATTGCACGTATAGGTTCCTTTGGCGCTGAGATTTTCACTTGAGGTAATTTTAATGATCTCATTTTTCTGTCTTATTGTGGAGATACTTTGTCATTATTTTACTTGAAATGAATAAGTATGGAAGTGCTCTATCATTTTTCATTGTTTTTTTTCTTTCAAAAAGTTCAGGTAGGATAAATTCTCTCTCTAGGTGGATTTTAACCATTGGTACTCTGAGGATGGAAAAAAGAAAAGAAAAAGAAATTAAGAACAACTTGTTGGCTTTTCTGCATTGCTATGCTAGTGAACTGATTGTTGTATAAAATGAGCAATCTTAGCAGTATGTTTGTTAGGAGGAAGAAAGTTTCGGAGGGTAGAAAAGTTAGAAAGAATGGAAGAATATGTTGTACAATGCATGTGATTGAGAATGCAGCATGCATGGTTGGTGTGATTTTTTGAGTTTTTGACTTAAATCAAATCAACTGAGTTAAATTTAGAAGCCACAAGAACTCAGTTCTTAATTAAATCCCCACTACCTCAAGGCACCTATTATTCAAATAAAAGTCCATGTGAATGTAGTTGT
This sequence comes from Cyclocarya paliurus, assembly GCA_029856935.1. Taxonomy (NCBI): domain Eukaryota; kingdom Viridiplantae; phylum Streptophyta; class Magnoliopsida; order Fagales; family Juglandaceae; genus Cyclocarya; species Cyclocarya paliurus. The sequence goes on from JARVXP010000463.1 coordinate 1,910,479, forward strand.
CTTACTTGAAAAGACAAGCGTGATTGGGATACCTTGTACTAAGTGAGTATAGGAAGGTAGTGAATGAGATTAAATTCTCTCTCTATTCGGTTGTTTTCATAGATGAGATGAGATTAAAGTTAAAAAGTTGAATAAAATATTGTTAAAATATATTTTTTAATATTATATTTATTTTGAAATTTGAAAAAGTTGAATTGTTTATTTTATTTTGTATGGAGATTTAAAAAAATTATAATGATGAGATGTAAAGTTGTCAAAATTCTGGCATTTAATCTTGAAAACAAACAAGTTTTTTGGAGTCTATACGTAGATGTAGATGTTGCTTGGGATTTCCCTTGAGTCGTTGACTCGTTCGAAATAAAGGATGCAAAAAATGGAAAGGAGTCATCTCAAATTTTCAGTATACTACAATATATCAAAGATTCAAAATCCTTTCAGCTGTAGGACAGCTGGTGGCTGTGTATTGGGCCCATTCACAAGGTTCTTTTCTTCCTTCTCTGTAAGAATCATCTTTCTTGCAGGACATGCATAATTAGTGTGTTAGGCTGGTCCTGTGTAAATCTTTTTTTTTATAAGTAATCACGATATTGTATACATATAAATAGACAAAGTCCAAATACACAGGAAGTATACATGAAAAACGTCTAGTTAGAGGTTACAATAGATAGAAGAAGGTCATGGACTGTAAGTCCATTACAAACTATAGCCCCCGCCCATAAGAATAGAGACTTAAAAAAGAAAGTTTTAATCTCCTTCAATGTTCTCTCTTGATTATCAAAACATCTAACATTTATTTCACTCCAAATACACCAACACAAGTGTATTGGTATCAATCTTCAAATCGCTGCTACCTGAGAATCTCCATATAGTCCTCTCCAGCTCGCGAGGAAATCCACCAGTCTACCAGACATAACCCAAGACAAACTGACTCTTGAGAAAAAATCATCCCATATAGCCTTAGCCACCTCGCAGTGTAGAAGCAGATGATCAACCGACTCCCCGTCCTTCTTACACATGCAACACCAATCTAGGACAATCACCCGTCGTTTCTTCAAGTTATCTGTGGTAAGAATCTTGCCCAAAGCTGCTGTCCATACAAAGAAAGCTGCTTTTGAAGGAACTTTTGTCTTCCATATATTCTTCCACGGGAACGTAGACATTCTAGAGTTCGATAATTTATAGTAAAAGGAACTGACAGAGAAGATACATTTCCTAGAATGAATCAAATACATCTTGTCACCAGATCTCCCAGGAATACTTGTGGAATATAACATCGCAAAGAATTCCGTAATAGACTCCAACTCCCAATCATGAGCTGTCCTAATGAACTCAATATTCCATTGATAGGTACCATTAGAAAAGGCCAAGAGCTCAGCAATCGATGCCTCCTTTACTCTAGCAAGCGCAAAAATAGCAGGGAAGGTATCTTGTAAGCTTAGGCTGCCACATTATATATCAAACCAGAACCGAACTCGCGACCCATCGCCTACGACAATATGTTCATGATCCCGAAAGGATCCCCAAAGACTCCTAATGTTTTTCCACAAACCCACCCCATGAGTGCCTCGTACCTCGTTTGAGCACCATCCTCCCCAAACTTCCCCAAACTGAGCATCTATGACAGACTTCCATAATACCTCCCTTTCATTTTGGTATCTCCACAACCACTTACCCAACAGAGTTTGGTTGAATTTCATCAAATGTCGAATCCCCAAACCTCTCCCAGAAATTGGAGTAGAGATAGTTGACCAATTAACAAAATAGAATTTAAACTTTTCCCCCAATCCACTCCATAAAAAAATCCCTTTGTAACTTCTCAATGCGGTTAGCCACCTTTAATGGAAGTGGAAACAAAGACAAAAAATAGGTGGGTAGGTTAGACAGTGTGCTTTTAATCAAAGTTAACCTACTACCTTTCGACAAGTATAGCCTCTTCCACGCAGCCAATCTGCACTCCACCCTTTCTACTACCTCATCTCAAATCCTTTCAGATTTAAAAAAAGCACCCAACAGTAAGCCAAGATACTTCATAGGAAGCGAAGATATCTTGCATCCTAGGGTAGTAGCTAAAAGCTCCACATCGGGGGCAGCCCCCACAGGCACTATTTCCGACTTTGCGAGATTGATGCTCAAGCTCGATACAACCGTAAAGCAAAGGAGTAGCGCCCTCAAATCTTGTACTTGTCTAAGGTGTGGCCCACAAAAAATAAACGTGTCATCAGCAAATAATAAGTGAGAAATATGGGAATCCCCATTCCCTACCGAAAAATCATGGAGTAACCCACCCACCACCAGACCCTCAATTATCTTGTTGAGGGTTTCCATAACAAATAAGAAGAGTAAAAGTGAAAGCGGATCTCTCTGTCTCAAGCCACGAGAGGAGTTGAAAAAACCTACCGGAGAACCATTTACCAAGATCGAAAAACGAGCTGAAGAGATACAAAATTCTATCCATTTCTGCCACTTCCCCCCAAAACCACATCTCCCCAGTAAGTAGAGAAGAAATTTCCAGTTGACATGGTCATATGCTTTCTCCATGTCTAACTTGCAAAGTAGGCCAGGTTCTCTAGACTTCAAACGACCACCTAAGACTTCATTAGCGATAAGAACTGAGTCAAGAATTTGTCTACCTTTGACAAACGCATTCTGCGGCTTCGAAATTAATTTTTTCACCACTGAACTTAGTCTATTCGCTAACATTTTGGATAGGATCTTGTACATCCCATTCACTAGACTAATGGGGCGATAGTCTCTCACATCCCAAGACCCCACCTTGTTAGGAATGAGGGTTAAGAAAGTGGCATTGAGACTCTTTTCAAAGCAAGCATTAGAATGAAATTCATGAAAAACTTGCATAATATCTTCATTGATCACCCCCCAGCAAACTTGAAAGAAACCCAAAGTAAAGCCATTCGGGCTGGGAGCTTTGTCACTAGCCATACCTCTAATAACATTGCCCACTTCCTCTTCTGTAAATGGTCTTTCTAACCCCCTGCACTCTGTTGGTCTAAAATGGAAAAGGACAAACCATATACTCTCGGTCTCCAATTATGTTCTTCAGATAAGAGTTGATGATAGTAATGTTCGATGTGGTTTTTGATAACCGTTTGATCCGAAGAAGCTACCCCATCCACCATCAGAGTATCAATAGTATTGTACCTTCTGTGAGAATTAGCCATCTTATGGAAAATTTTCGTACATTTGTCTCCCTCCCTAATCCAAAGTACCCTTGATTTCTGTCTCTAAGAAATTTCCTCCATCAAAATAACCCTTTCTAGATCAGCCACTACCAGGCTCTTGCGGCTTTGCTCAGATTCAAAAAGGGTTCTGACCTCCTCCTCACCTTCCAGATCTTGTAGTTCCTCCGTAAGGGACCGCTTCTGTTGAGACACATTGCCAAAAATTTGTTCATTCCATTGCTTCAAGTTTTGTTTCAACGCTTTCAACTTTTTAGCCATAATAAAACTAGGAGTGCCTTGGAAACTATAGGAGGACCACCATTGACCAACCCTGTCTACAAAGCCCTCAAATTTAAGCCACATATGCTCAAATTTGAAATGCCTTCTACCCCCTTGAATGTCTCCGCAATTTAACAAGATAGGGAAGTGGTCGGAGCATAAACGGGGTAATCTTCTTTGAACTATCTCTGGGAATTGAGACTCTCAATCGGGGGTAAGCAAAAATCTATCGATCCTCGACCAAGAAGGAAAATCTTGGTTATTAGACCAGGTAAATGTGCCTCTTGATAGTGGAATGTCCATGAGTTCCTGTTCTGAAATGAAATCAGAGAAATCTCTTATTGCATGAGTGATACAAAGAGATCCCGACCTTTCGCTCGGAAAGCAAGATATATTAAAGTCCCCCCCAATGCAACTTGGTAGCTCCCATAGACTAATAATTCCAGCCAGTTCTTTCCACAAAAATCTTCTCTCTGAATCAATATTTGGACCATAAACATCAATGAAAGCCCATTTGAAGCCATCTTTTATATTAACAATAGAACAAACAACCAATAAATCACCCACGCACTCCTTAACCCTTTCCACCACCCTTATGTCAAATATAATGAGAACTCCCCCAGAAGCTCCTATTGACGGTAAATAAGACCACCCAACATGTTGTCCTCTCCATAAACTGCGAACTAGTTGTCTTGTAATCACTTCCAATTTTGTCTCTTGTAAGCATATGATGTCCCCTTTCCATTGGCGAAATAAGTTTCTGACTTGTAGCCGCTTATTAAGAACATTTAACCCCCTCACATTCCAAGATATTAATTTTAGCTTCATTGGACCACCATTTTACCCCTCTCCTTACTGCGGTCACGAGTAGAGCTCTTCTCACCTCCATCCTTTATCATTGCCCAATCTAACATTCTAAGTTCTCTTTCCCTTTTTTTGGCCAACGCCAAGGATTGATCGGACATGGATTGAACATTCACAGTCTCTACAGCTGTAAGAAGGGCCATAAATTCAGTTTTAAAATCCCCATAAGAAATACCTACCAAGTGCTTAATGTCCATCGCTCTCTAGATGACCCAATCTGACACATTGGGATGAAAGGAGTAGATAGGAGTAGGATCATTCTCCTCATCCCTATTCGGAGTAAACAGCACCAAGGAACCAGGTTCTACTACCATCTCCATTCCGGAAGCACCTAGCTGGTCCAACTCCTTTGCCTCTAAGGGAACAGATGACTGACCAGCAGAAAGGGGCGTCACAGGCAGTGCCACCACACCTCCGTTAAGGACCCCCCCTAGGCCAGGCTCCTTTGTCACCAATGGACCAAAGGACAACCCAGCAGACATCGGCAATGCCCCCTCACTGCCCAAAGGGTCAAAAGACTCAACTAGCTTCTCTGACTCCACCTTCGGTAAGGACCTCACCCCTGGTGTGTTGGTACCGAAGCCAGAGCCCACCGGCGACAGTGTCTGTGCCACCTCAAAGGGTGGCAGCCCAGCTAAGACCTCCCCGTGGCCCATCACCTCTTTCATAGGACCGAAGGCTTCATCGTATTCTCCATCGTATGAATTGCCGACTCAAGTGTCATCGTATTCTCCATCGTATGAATCGCTGACTCAATAGGAGATGACTTTCTCTAGATCACTGTAGCTTCCGGCGACATCTCGGCAACACTGAGGCCCACCGACACCAAATCCTGCCCTCATAACCTCACCGGTGGAAATACCACCACCTCCGACGTCGTTGACGACATCGACCCCTAACCCACCGCCACCACCGACGGTGACGGATGGGTAGTCGAAGGTCTCCAAACCTTCGTCGCTGGTTTGCGGTAGTAGGAAGCTTGGCTAATGGGTTTGGCCACCGGGTTTGGGCCCTGGGCCGCAGGAGTCCTGGCCTGCCCAAAATCATCTGCCGGCCCATGAGAAATAATCTCTTTCACTTTAAGCCTGAATTCATCAGCCGACCCATGACAAACATTTCCTTTTCCTTTAAGCCCGAATTCATCAGCCGACCCATTTGCAATACCCTTCTGCCGCTGCTGTGCCATCTCAACGCACCGTTTAATTAAATCCATGTTAATAACTAAAGCCCCCACTTTCTTCTCCATCTCTGTCAATGCCCGCTGCAAATTTTCCATAGCTGTCCCCGACATAAAGCTGCCCTCCCTTACCTCCTCACATAACCGCACCATCTCCAAAGGGGCCATGGTACTTGTAGGTTTTGCAGCTCGAGCGAGAACCTCCTTGTACTTGGATGAAGCTTGAAGACTCTGCAATGGAGGCTTCCAAAGATGGTTTCCTCTGTACTTCCTTCCCAAAACAGAGGACGTTACAACGATATCCTTCAGCAGCTCACCAAAACTCCTCCAACCAGACCCTTCCCTCCCTTCTGGAATCACTAGTAATCCACGCCGTTTCTCTTGGCCAAACTCAGATAAGGAGAAAAAGTTTCCCTTAGCATTCTGTTTCCTCTGCATTACCAGGACATGCGCACCATTTCTACGTGATCTGTTGAAAACCGAGTGACCCTCATACACCACACCTTCCTCCACCATGCCAGCCAACCATCCCAATGAATCTTGATCAATAGAAATATGGTTAACCACTCGATAGCTGCTCTCAGTAATTCTCCACCACCTTGCATTCGACTTCTTAAAATCGAAACATTTTTGTTCAATAATAGCATTCCTATTCGACCCCATCACAATATTCTAACTCAAAAGAAACTGAAAAATCTGGGCTAAACCACGCTGTCTCAAGCACAGATTGCTCACCAAAGACGAAACCCATCATTTCTAGAGAGAATTCTAGAGAGAGAATTTTCTAGAGAGAGACCCAAATTTCTAGAGAATTCGTCTATTCAAAAAAATGACTTGGCTCCTATGTAAATCTTGAAAGCTGTAACAAGAGATAATATGTTCATAGTGCCATTACTCTGCATTTAAGGCACAAGAATAGCTCTACCGTGCAAATTTGTAGAATAAGCATATTTGCATATTTCAAAACTTATTCTGCAGAAGGGGCTTATGGTTGTTCTAAGGTTTGGAAGGTGAAATGAGAATTTTGTGTTTTGTTTGAAAGTTTAAAATATTATATTTTAATATTATTATTATTTTAGGATTTGAAAAAGTTGAATTGAGATTTGAAAAAGTTGAATTGTTTATTATATTTTGTATGAGGATTTGAAAAATGTGTAATAATGAGATGAGATGAGAATTTTGTGTTTTGTCTATGTAACTAGGGACTTAAGTCCAACAGATGCAGTAATAAATACCAGGATTGCATACACCTTAAAGCTGTAACCATGCAAGACTTGTGTCACATGCACACTTCTTTTTGTTCAGGAAAGGGAAAGCTCCAATCATTCCAAATGTTGTATCGATCTGTCTTGCTGAAACAAATGTTGTATTTGCTCTTTTTCTAAGGTCTTATTCCCAATATTATCAATTTCCTTGTGTTAATTTCTGTCTATGCCAATATTCTAAGGGCTCATCACGTTTACATTACTTAATAATTTACATTTTGTCAACATCAAAAGCGTAGTCGTTGGGAGGGATGACTTTTATTTGAATTTCTGTCATAACACCTTGTGATTCTCATGGGTGAATAGTGAAGCGAGAAACCCTAACTCAACCAACCCGCCGCCACCTCTCACCCATCAACAATCGAAGTGTGATATCTCTCCTCCATCACAGATGAGGCTAGCGGGCCCCGATGTCCTCGCTAAGGGTCGTCTAGCGTCTGTCCTTGTCGGCGAACTGGCTCTTTCACTTCATCTCTGTCAAAGGTGTCGTACTATTGCCGTGCACTTTCAACACCACCACAGACTTGGACGACGGACTCCGGCGAGTTCGTTGTGAGGCATCTGACGGTGGTTCTTTGCCGGCGACTGGGAGTTATCTACAGTTCTTTCGTTACTTTGCGCGACCTGAGCCTTTACATTAGCCATTGTTACAGATGTGTTCCACAGACTCCGGTGACCTCGTTGTGAGGTCTCCGACGCCAGTCATCCTCCGGTGACTGGAAGTTTCTATTTTCTCAGTTAAGGGGTTCTGCTTTTATCAACCTGGTGCACCTTTGGGCTTTATTTTCCCAACCTGATAACTCCAACCACATTTGCGCACTGCTTTTACTCGATAGAATGATGCATTTTAGCGTGGGATGCCCCTGCAACTGAAGTTGAAGGGTTGATCAGTATGGGTCAGCTGGTGCGCTTTTAGGTGGAATCAAAGGATTTTGAGCTTTTGCCAGAATCATGGAGATTGTCATTAAAAATTGTGGAGAGGAGCAAAAGGGCGTGGAGATTTGTAGTGATGGGTCACAGTGGTCTAGAATGGCTGATGGCTATGATAGAAGCAGTATTACAAGGGGAGAAAAATTTGGATTTCACAAAACACTTGCGCGAAGGCAGCAGAACATTCATGGCTCAAAAATGCTCCAACAAGCATAGTAGGTTTCTAACTATCACCGAATATGGTGGAGGAGGCTGACAGAGTGTTGTAGTCATTCCTGAAATGTATGAAGGTCTAGGTTGGGGGAAATTTGCTGCAGAATTATGCACAGCTGCGGATATGCTTCTTGTTGATGGGTCAAAGAAGGAAAACCAAAAGAAGAATGAGAACATCAACTTGGAGGCGAATCATAAAGACCGAAGTACATCCACGATGGCGAGGCAAATCATATGCAGCAGCTCTAAAGGCTAGTCATGATTTGGGGGTTCATAGTGAGGGGAATGATGTAAGTGGTTTGCAGATCACGCCTTAGAACTAATTTGTCGCGATGCATAATTCTTTAAAGGAGATAGAAACCCAACTTATCGAATTGAAGGCAACGATAGCTTTTATGTTTACGAAAATAAACCTGCTTTCAACTGGAGGCAACAGGGTTGTAAGGAACAAGACTAAGATAGGCTCGAATCCTTTAAACTCAAATAAAGGAAAACGGAAAATCGGATTCGGCCCTGTTCCTATAACTAGATCCAGAAGAGTATAGTGGGTCAAAAGGAAGTCTAGATTATTTGAAGTGGATTCTACGTCGGGTATCGGCATAGAGACATCTGTAATAGAATGTCATTCGCCTCAGGTGACTTCTGTACCCGAAGAAACTATGGCTCCCTCGTCGGAGTTGAAGGAAAATGGTGTCATACCATTGGTGAAGGGACTCGCTGAAATTGTACATAAAAGGTCACCAGAGGTGAAGGGACTTGATGTCATATTAGGGTTGTACAAAAAACCGGCCAACTGACCGTAACCGACTCAGACCGGCCGCCGGAGCTCGAAACTGGCCAAAACCGGCAGAGAATCGGTCTGCCATCAGTGGTAAATTACTAAAACCGGTGTCGGTCAGTTCGGTTCGCGGTTTGAACCAGCAAAAATCGAAAAACTGGCCAATGTCAGCAGATCCTTTTTTTAAAGATATATACCATTATTAAACGACGTCGTTTCACTTAAATAAGTGAAATGACGTCGTTCTAAATCTTTAGTTTTAAAAAAAAAATGAGAACGGCGCTGTTTGGCATAAGCCAAACGACGTTGTTCCTTCCCAGGGTTTAAACAACCCGTGCCCTCCTCTTTTCATTTCATCTTCCTCGCATCTGGCATCTTCCATCTCCAAGACTCCAGTCTCCATTTCTCTTCATTTCCATTTCGAGCCTCAGGCCCTCAACAGAGAACGACAGCGGCCAACCCCCTCATTTGATCCTCTCCACTCTTCGGCGGCGGCATCTGCAACAGGTAGTGGCCCAGCCTTCCACGTCCCTCCGGCAAACGGCGCATCCCACGCCCACTGTTTGAACCAGCAAAAACCGATCAACCGACCACGAACCGACCGGCAACCGAACTAGTTGGTTCTACCTCCTAGCTCAGTCGGTTTCGGCCGGTTTGTGCCTCAATTTTGCATAGCTCGGTCGGTCTCGGTTTCTCCTCAGAATTGAACCGAAATGTCAGTTTTTCAGCCCTATGTCATAACATTGGAGATAACCAATGGAGTTACTGAGGAGGTACGAGATTTGAATATGGATTTGGCATTGGTGCCTTGCCTAGAGTCGGGAGTGCAACTGGATAATGTGTATGGGGTTATTATGGCTCTCTTGGTCTCTCTTCCTCCAATAGTAAATTTTATTTTGCCTAAAGTTAACGAGATTTAGCAGTTTGTGGGAATTTTACATGGAGGATGTGAAGACCAATTTAAAGAACTAATTACTACGATTGAGGCAAGCCACGCGCTTGAAACCAAATCAAGTTTCAAGAAAAGTAGGGAATTATAACGTCTTTTTCGGCAATCAACTACGACGCTAAATGTGGTAGCTCAACTAGAAGGAAGTCTAAAGGGAGTGCATTGTGAAGATGGGAAACAAGAGGTTGAGGTGGGGTTTTTGAGCAAAGTTTTAGTTCTATGGGAAATAAGGGGTTGGGGTCGGACTTGGTGTATTTTGAGTTGTTTTTTACAGGCTTTTTGGATTATTAGGGGTTTTCTATTATCGGCAATGTGTTCTTTTCGATAAATCAGTATACTTGATTATTTATTTATATATATACATATAATATTTTTACTTATATAAAAATAATAATCTACATTTAATCACAGTACAATTTTGTGGTTGAACTTCATCGAATACATTTTTCTTTTCTCTTTTTTAAACCATTTATTTTTCTTTTTCAGTTTCTTATTTATCCTGAAATATTCAGCAGTTTAATTGTTGAATGAAATTCCCAAAAACATCTGTTCATTGGCTTCATGATGGAAGGAATGCTGGTTACCTCATCCTTTTATGATCCTATACGGATAATTTTTCAAAAGGAAGTGCAAAGAATTGAAGGATACTTTTTATGTGGAGGACTGGAGTTCCTGCTCTAGACACTGGCTGGAGTCATTTTTTTTTTCCCTTCATTGCTACCTTTTATAGGCATTATGGCCGACATAGGAATATTATGGAGGAAGCTCGGGCTTTTTTTGGATAGCTTGATTTTGTGTCAGGAATTGTAGCTTCTTAAGGTAGAGGTGGCAACAGACAGACTACGTAGTTTTGGTGAATTGGTGGGCTCAGGATAGTGAGGTTCACTGGATGGTAAGGGGAGTTTGGGACCAGATTCGACAAATACCAGATTGTCTTAAGGGGAGTTTGTACTTTGTACAGGGAGGTAAAGAAAGTAGTTGGATTGGCTGCCGGCCAAACATGGGATTGGGGGGGAATGAGGGTGTATAGATCATACACTATACTATCATTCTACTCTTATCTCACCAAGTAAGATGTGACACATTTATCATCATTAAATGATCATTTATTGCATATTTTTTTATCATCTAACGATGATAAATGTGCCACATACTACTTTGTATGATCAAAATAAGATGAGAGTATGATGTATAACATTACTAATAAACGTTTATAATGTTGTCCAGCAAACATTGGCTTATTTCTGTGGAGGAAAATGATAGATATACAACCATTTTTACAACCTTTTATACAGTTATGTTTTAAATGAGGGATTTTTTGAAGTAACATCACTTTATATAAATACCTTCATTTTGAAACATGGTTGTAAAAAAAGTTGTACATGTATCAAAGTGAGTGTCATTCTTAATTGTTCATCTTTTCAGGCCATTTCTTTGCATGTGTATTCACGTTTCATCTTGTGTGTTGTTTTCTGATAATAATGTGCCAACTATATGTTGAGTCTGTTGACAACCAACCTAACAATGTCTGCAGCGTACATTGTGTTTTAATATATGTGGAGTGCTTTTAAATGTTCAGAATTGGGCTAATTTTTCTAGAAAACTATCTGATTGTGTTCATTTTCTAACTTCAAAATTGTAGCTTTAGTTCTGCATTTGTTTTGATTTTCACAGGAAGAAAGCCGCCAAATCCTGGGGTTGGCCTTCCCTTAAATTGAAAGAAGAAAACAAACAATCCAAAATGTTTCTGCAACTCCGAGAATGCTAATAAATGTGTAATGATCCAAAATGGTTCTTTCTCCTAATGGCTGGCTGGCACGTTACATTCATTTCCAAGTTGATTTTTAACGTTTCCTCTGCTCTTCCCACCATACTTTTAATCGTGATTTCCACCACACCAACCCCAAATAAAACTTTAAATAAATCAATAAAATAAAATTATTAACACCTAGTAAACGCGTTAAGACCGATTCTCCTTGTTTTACTGTTAACGTTGAATGTTCTTGGCATTATATATATATATATATATGATCGTGGGTGTAGATTCCAAAGATAATAAAATAGGCATAATCTAATAGTGAAAACAATTTACACTTTGTTCTTTAAAATTTTTAATAATTTTACAAAAGTCTATATTATTTATTTCCTAAAAATTAATTATTTTTTTGAAAATTTGATAATATTTTAAAATTCAAATTATACCTGGAAATTAATCGGGGGAAAATTATTTATTTAAAATGATTAAAATCTTGAAATTATGCTTGGAAAAAAAAAATCTTGAAATTATACCTGGAAAATATTCGTCAGTGTATGTGGTCCGTCCCTGTCCCACATGTCCCGCATCGGTAGCAAAAGTTATCCTCAAAACGGGCAAAGACGACCACCACCACCTCCATTTCCCTTTCCCACGAAGAAAAGAAAACAAAAGAACAGAGAGAGAGAGAGAGAAAAAATGTTCGGATACGCGGGTGTTAGCACGAAGGTTGGTGAAGAGGTAGACCTAGAGTCCGGTGAGACCCTGTACCCTGGTCTTAGCCCCGGCGAGAACCAGCTCCGATGGGGTTTTATCCGCAAGGTCTACGGTATTCTCGCTGCCCAGCTCGTCCTCACAACCATCGTCTCTTCCGTCACCGTTCTCTCCCCTGCCGTCAACGATCTCCTCCGGGGCAATTCCGGGTTGTTGCTCTTCCTCATGTTCCTTCCCCTCGTCTGTACGTAACCTAACTCCTCAGATCCTTGCTTTGGATTCCATTTTTCCTCACCCTTTATTCATGTTCACATACCTACTTATGTGTATGTACGTATTTTCCGGTGATCTGGGAATTTTGTGAATTGACTTTGTTTTGGTTGGTTGGTTTTTGCTGTTAGATGTAAAATTTTTGGTATTATGATTCTGTGTACTGCTTGCAAAATTAGATGTACAGATGGTTTTCTTATTAGAAAAGAGGGCTTGCAACAAGAGTGTGCGATTGGGCTCTGTTTGATGGGCATTTGACAATCCCCAATATAAACTTCTTGCAATCCGATGTTTGCTTATTGGAAAAGCCTTAGATTAGGACTCGAGAATCCCCGTTGACTTCTGCTACCCAGCAAGATAAGTGTTTAACACAACTACTTATTAAAAAAAAAGTGTTTAAAAGGATTTCCAAACCCTTTTCTACCCTCTTTGTGGTTGATGCTGATTTAACAAAAATATATTGATTTCAGTAGAGTTGGGTTCGCTTGGGTGATGCCCATGAAAGTAGTGGATCTACTTGGTGTTGGACCAGAATTCAAAGTTCTCCTCAGGTGGCTGCTGTGTGGAAGATGGTTCATTTGGGTCCTATGTGGTGTATTTGGTGGGAAAGGAACGAGAGATGTTTTAATAACAAGGAGCAAACTATTGAGGAAATCTGGAAATTCTTTGTGTTTTCTTTATGTCAATGGTTTTCAGACTATAGTGCTTAATGGAGATTCTGTTCATGATTTCCTGTTTCGTTTTCTTCTTTATAGAATGTAATTAAGTGGTTTCTTTTGTATACTTCCTGTATGCATGGGCTTTGCCTATTTCATTCAATGAATAAAATTCTTTCTTTCTTATAAAAAAAAAAAAAAAATTATGCCCCACCGATGAGAAGTGTGATAGTTGGAGCTTTCTTGCTAATAGGATTCTCACCGGGGATAATTCTAACCTATATATGTACAGTTGAAGTTTTATTTATAATTTTGAGTGAGCTCTACAGACTTTTTTTTTCTTATCGGTAAACAAATTTATATCAGCTGTGCTACCCTTAGTCAATTTCATATTTTTGTTATTTCCTATGCTACCTTCATATTTTTAACCAGTCCAAGTATTTGCAGTGTTGTGGCCCCTGTATATGTATCAACAAAAGCATCCCCTGAACTTTATCTTCCTTGGACTCTTCACCATGTCGCTGAGCCTCACAGTTGGTGTAAGCTGTGCGAACACGGATGGTCAGTATATTTCTTTCCCCCTTTAAATTGCCTGTAGAGATTCTAGGATGAAATACAGGTTCTTAGGGTGGTGATCTGACTATCCTCTTACATTGGGTGCCTGCAGGAAGACTTGTGCTTGAAGCATTAATTTTAACCTCAGCTGTTGTTTCCTCCTTAACTGGTTACACCTTCTGGGCATCTAAGAAGGGCAAGGACTTCAGCTATCTTGGACCAATCTTATTCACCAGCCTCTTTGTCCTTTTCCTTACTGGCTTTATCCAGGTCAGATGCCTGCTTTCATTTACCTGGGCATGTTCTTAATTAGTTAAACCTGAAACATAATCACATGCACTTCTATGTGCGGTATCGATCTGACGTGGTGGATCCTGTTTTGTCATGTAGATGTTCTTCCCGCTTGGCTCGACATCTGTTGCAATTTATGGTGCAATTGGTGCCATAATTTTCTCGGGCTACATCGTTTATGACACTGACAACCTAATCAAGCGCTACACTTATGACGAGTACATTTGGGCCTCCGTTAATCTTTATCTTGACGTCCTGAACCTGTTCCTTTCCATTTTACGGATGCTGAGACAGGGCAACAATTAGTTGTGTCGGGTAGACATATACTTTGCCGGCCTGGGGCTTTGATCTCTCTAGTGGTGGTTTACATATCATCATCCAAGACTGAAGATATAGTTGTGGATAACATATGCTTCCCAAGACTATTTTACTACTGACTCACTGAGTGAGATGTATAACGTGCTGACTCTAGTATTTCATTTGCTTTGATCATGTATGGTAAATATATCTTATGTGGATTGTTTACCACTCTGGTTGCCATACTACGCTTGTTTATTTTGCTTGTTTTGATTGGCTCAAGAAGAAAGCCACTGTATGGTAGAACGGCATGCCCCCCGAGATCGGGTTTTGGCCACCCTTTTTCAAGTACAATCTGTTATTGCCATGCAAAAAGTCAGCTTTATCCATAAAGTTAAGTGTTTGTCTTGGATGATTGATTAGTGTCCATCTCTGCCAGCACTTCCTGGTTGAAAGCTTCCCCTCCCAAACCTCCATATTTTGATAGTCGATGGCCGTGGCTGTAGAATGCCCCGTCAACGAGGCAAGTTCATATGGGCACGAGCTTTCAGACAAGAGATAAGCATGAAAGAATCGGGGTGGGTGAAGGCCATGCATTAAATGCCATGGCAATATATTTCCAGTTAAAATCGATCACTGTGAAATGTGAATCCCCAACATGGGATTTTCTAGCAGACTATATTAAGAAAGTAGTGCATTTTGAGTCAACAAGATGAACATACACAGCTCTCAGATATTCTGTTCTTCCATTAGTTTGTAGGTATCTATCTACTTACTTCTTGGTCAAAATCAAAAAGTGTTCGTAAGATCCATTAATACACAAGAATGGACATTAAGCCTCAAGAATAGGATTATCAAACCAGAAGGAAAAGCGACAAACTAGGAGACATGAACTAGCATTCACGAACTGGCAAGCGAGATACTCTGCCAATTTCCTTAATGATCAGTTCCTTTTCCTCTTCAAATTGCTCATCTTCGGCACCTGCAAAGATTGATAAGTTAGCGGTGGCAGCCACAACAGAAAATGAAGGTTTCATGCAGACTATTTTAAAAGACCATTTCGAGCCCCTTTTTAAGTGAGTCAATGTGCTGCTGCTGTCTAGAAGATACACTGCTAAAACGATATAATACCTTTGCCAGCAGAAAGATTGTGAAGCAATTCCAGCAGTTTCTCGTGGTTTTTTGCTAGAATAACCTTTATTTCCCCTGGCTTGTTAGGATTAGCAACAAAAACCTAGAAAACAAACAAATAAATGAGAAGCAAGGATGGTAACGCAAAGCAGAAGAGCCTAATTCTGAACAAATGGCCAAATATATATGTTGTCAAAGATGTGGACATTTACAGGACACCAGTGGTACTTTCTAAGTGCACCAGAAGGAACGTGAAAAAAAAGAGAAGCAAATTAGCAACTATAGATACAATACAAGAAAGGAAACAAATTTAAGCACCTTGAAAATGTGGAAAGCAGATATCTGGATATTTTTGCTTGAATCCTGTTCAGACAATTAAAAAATTCAAAGCAAAGAGAAGAAACAGTTACATACATGTATTTTTCAGAAATTTTCATGATACAGGGAACTTGGAAAGCTATTTTATTATAGATTGGGCTTCCCGTCAATTTACCAAGATTTCACCCTCTCAACTCAAAGTTCGAATCAACCCAGGAGGCAGAATAGGACAATGTAATCAGACTGGGCAAATAAAGGGGAAAAACAATGCTTGAAAGGTTTCGGTGGATGTGATACATCTAAAGTTCATACTCTTTCCTATAAAACAGAAATTTTACTGAGCACCTACAACCCATCCACGCTAAGGTAGTTGATACTTTAATTTGTATCGTGAGGACAAATCTAAGGATGGAATTGGATAATTGATAAGATCTCATATCTTGCCATAAACAGCAGAAAGTGCATGTCTTGATGTCGATATGAATATCAGTATAAACAGCAACAGCAATTAAACTGTATGCATGTAAACTAGAAATATGAGACAAGGAAAGCTGAGCAAAAGAGGCAAAAGAACATGAAACTGATGTGAATACTGTTTAGTTGCATAAAACTGAAATTCTATTTTCAGCAATTGAACTCCGAAGCATCCATACAAGAATTTACAGCACTGCCCATTGGTCATGAATGGGCATTTAAACAAATAATACCAAAAGAAGCAGAGGACAAAGGATGTGATAAAAGTACTATACCTTTAGTAATGTCATCATTACTTTCAAGTGCCGAACTTCTAAAATGTAGCGCTTCATTATATTGGAATTTGGAGGCTCCAAAAGAAAATCCGAGAGAAGCTAAAATTCATGAGCAGTCTATTCTTAACACATCTATGGATCAAGAGAATAGCAGAGAACACAACTGGAAAACCATGATGAGAACTACCTTCAAAGATTGCCTCCTTGTCACATAATTAGTGGATGTCAAGAGTTTCTCGTATGAATCAAAGAACTGAAAAGAGAATCTCCTATAGATGAGCTGAATAATAAATGTAAATATGCGAAAATAAGTTTTGAACAACGCTATGTTCACTGCCTACACCATGCAGGTGCACAATATCAGGGTAGGTGCACTTGATTGTCTCCAAAACAATGAATTAAGAAAATTTAGATTATCCTCCAAAAAGCTTCATGGTCAAGCAGATAGCCTAGGGATAAAATACTTATTAAAAGAACACATTAGAAGTTCCAAGCAATATATGCTGCTGCCTAGATTTATTCATAATGAGGAAGAAAGATTTGGAGCAAGCAAACCTCATCATAATGAGCAGTCAAATATTCACAGACCACGGTTCCATGTTTAGTAAGCAGATCCTGCCAAAAATTTCTTCAGGAAATATAATGGACTAGCAAAGAAAGGGACTAAGATATTCAATGGATAAACACAAAAGAATCTACAAACTAAACATTCATAATCTGACCTTAAAGGTAGAAAATGCATCAGAAGCAACATCAAAATTAGGCAACTCCACAAATTTGAAGAACAGCTCGAAGCTTGCAGACTCCAATATGTATCTGAAAAATCACTACCAAATGTAAATGTGTAAAAAAAAATGAAACTCACTTGCACAAATTAAGACAGCCTCAAAACCAACATTACCCAACAAAAGCAACGACCACAAAACCCCTTTTTACTTAACAAAACCATTACAATAGAATCGACTTTCAAAGTTTCAAATAACTGTATAACAAAATTTTAACACGAATGAGAAATCCTCAACTTCTGAAGCTATGCCACTTTGCTCATTCCACTACATACTGGAACAACCAAATCTTTTTTTTTTTTTTCATTCTTCTCAAAAATAAAATAGAAGAATCTTGAACCTTATAAGTCTCAGAAATAATGGGTTCAACGCTAGACCTCCTCCTTATAAAAGAGAGGGTACCCCTTGAATATAAAGATCAGTGGTCAAATCACCATATACTTGAATGCTCCTCTAGAAAACTAAACCCATTACATTTTGCAGGTCCAAGATCCATATGTTTAATATTCATTGAATTTGAAAAGGTCACTGAGAAAGGTGATGAAAGTAGTATTTGTCTAGAAAAGCTTGAACACGTATAACAGAGACTTAAAAATATACCTGGTGAGCTAGAGGCTCTACAAGAAGGGAAAGGTTTAAAATTTATGGTAGATATCATAAAATGGATTCAGTAAACATCGGTCCTTAATAAGAAGTGATGGGAAAAAGCTTATCACTTTCAATTTCTGGTACCTGGTAACTATGTTAAGAAGTAAGTAAACTACACTCCCAAGTTTAGGGTAATCTTTAAATTTGAGGCAAAAGGCTCAGGCTTTGTCATAGTTAAACCTAAGCAAAGTTGTGTGATGATAAAACGCTCACATTTGATATAAAAATTGCAGTTAAAGTATTCATTAATTCCACAGGACAAATTGTAAGCAAGTAGATTTGAGCCTATCCAAACAATGATGTACAGATCATAAATCCTAATGAGAGTCGTTAACAAAACTTATCATCATCAAAACAAAGTTCAAACTTTTTACAGCTAGCAGTTTTACACATGCACTAGGAATTGAGCCTCATCATCTCACAAATCTCCCAATATATATGCCTCAAAAGACCATAATCAAAATGAAGCATCAAACGTAATGGCGGTGATGGTGGTGATCATAATGTAATGACAATGGTAATGGCAACATATAAGAAAAGTTTGAATGTCTTACTTTGCAAGTGTTGGGAATTTGATGCATTCCCTCAACATATTTCCACAAGTCAAAGCAATTTCCTTGTTATCATAACTGGTAGAAAATTATAATAACATGTTATATACAAAAATATCCACTTAATATCAGTAATAATACAGCACTGAAAGGTAGGTACACAGCACCGCATGGTAAGTGCATTGCACTGGATGGTAAGTAAATTGAAGGAATATACATGGTAGTGGTAAGTAAACAATGCAAGAATTAGCAACAAGGTTTTCTACATAACATTATTCTAGTTGACTATAGTCAGACGGACTTAGAAATTATGAAATTACCACGGCCACTCCATGAAATAGTGGAAACTCAATTTGCTTTTTTTCTTTATTGGCAATGTATGTATATCCAATGTGCATGAAGCACAGAAAATTAATATGACAAATAAAAAGATCAAATAAAAAATTCAGGAAAAGGATTGAATAACCTTACCACACGACAATAAAGTCTAGTAGCTCCATATGGTTTTCAATGTATTCCACGCAGCAATACGTGGAGCCAACCTTCTGTTTCAACAGTACGGACCAGCAGTAAACTAAATCCTTTCTTGCCTGTGTTGAAAACACTACATCAATGTGAGAAATCAGTGAAGCCACATGTCAAAATGCTTAATATTCCAGTGGGGAAGAGAAGAAGAGGAAGAAGAAAACACTTACTTCCCATCCTAGTACCATTAACTTGTGAACCAAAAGAGCAATAACGTCCTCCTTACATATTTCTTGCACCAACTGTGTGGCCTGATCCGCGTTGGGTTCGGTATCCCCTTCTCCGCAAAGCATACACCTCATAATTCCGAAATTCTTTTCGACTTCTTCCAGTGCCTTGAATGCAAAAATAAAACAAGCATCAAAATCCGAAAAAACTTACTGGGACTCGACTCGTATGCAAGTCAATATGCAAGAAGCAACAGGTGTGCATTGTGAACAATTCAATCTTCCTCGTTAGACAATATTTGCTTTATAGGAATTATAAACCAATTTTTTCGCCTTTTATGTATCGTTTACGCAGCAGATAGAGACAAAAAAAATGCCTTTTCGTACAAACTGATCCAAACAACAACCCCGAAAGGAAAGTAAATTCCATCACCATAGCGGTATTTTGCCGATATGTGTTGAATAAATCGCTTGATTGACATTAGGAGCACGAATTATTATGGAATGTAATAATGGCAATTTTGGGTGAGAGATAAAGAGGGAGACCTTTTCGAGGGCTTTAACTTCGACGACGGTTTTGGTGTCGAGGGCCGTGAGGCTGTCCTTGATGGCTTTGGCGACCTCCTGTGGGGATCTAGGCCGCGACGGCTTGAAGAAGGAGAAAGACATGATCGATTCCGATCGGCTTCTCGAATTTCTCAGTGCGTATGTGTTTTGGATTTGCTACTTCTGTGGACGAATCGACGGAGCTAGAGCATGCTGTAGATCGCCTGATCATGCAGGGCTTTAACAGCCTTCCTGCTCTATATTTCTTTTTCAGTATTTTGGTTACTAAATGGTTAATTTTGGTTAATTTTTATTTTTATTTCTTCATCTATTTTTTTGAATTAATTACACTTTACTCTCTCAATTTTTTATTCAATACATAATATACTCCCAAAATTGAAAATTACATCAAAGTGAATCCATTTTCTTTCAAAACTTACCAATGTGCCCCTTCCATCCACCAACAACGTCAAATATAATAAAAATTGTCTCCACGTATTATTTATATGCATAACATTTACTCTAAAAATATAATTTTTATTTAATTTATTATCAATTTATTATTATTAATTGATAGTATATATTATTTTATATTTTATATGATTAATGATAAATAAATTAGATAAAAATTATATTTTTATAATAAATATTATGCACATGTGCAATACGTGGAGGTAGTCTCTGTTAGATTTAATGCTAGTAGTAGATGGAAGGGGCACATTTTGGTAAGTTTTGAAAGTAAAGGAGTCTACTTTGATGCAATTATTAGTTTCCAGAGCACATTATAAATTGGGTCAAAATTCAAAAAAATAAAATGTATTTAACCTTTTAAAAAAAAAAAAAATCTTTACTACTCTTTCCTCTCTATCTTTTCTATTCTTATTTATACATATTTATTGAAAGAATTTTAGGTCCTTTTTTTGTACATCAAACATTTGAATAAAAGGTCGTTTAAAATATATTAATAAAAAAATATTTATTCTCAAGTTGATATATAAAACACAACTAATAAAATATTTACATGATATAATTTAATTTATAAGATAAATTTTAAAATTTAAATCTTCTAAATCAAATCTGATGTAGATGGCATATGATACACACCATTTTAAAAATAAAATAACTATAATTAGAAATCACAATTCCAATAAATTGACAAACCATTGTACTAACCAAATAGATTTATTTCTTTTACTTAAGAAATAATCTTCCCAACCTCCTACTATTCACCACACTCCACACTCCACTTTTTTTTTAATTTTTTTTTATCAAATATTTTTTTTATGAATAGTGAATAAAAAATTTGAAATATTTCCTACACAACTATTCAACCATTTGAAATCCTACACAAATTCCTACTATTCACAAAGCCAAAGTATTTTCCTCTCCGAGTTTCAACCATTTGTCGCCATTTGTGTTGTCATCTTAGGCCTCGTTTATTTTTGTGAATGAGATGAGATGAGATGAATTGAATTGAAATAAAAGTTAAAAATTAAAAAAAATATTGTTAGAATATAATTTTTTAATATAATTTTTATTTTAAAATTAAAAAAAATTAAATTATTTATTATATTTTATATAAAAATTATAATAACTAGATGATACGAGATAAAAAAAAATTTGTGAAAGTGAAGCAGCTTGAGCTCTCCTCATCAGGTGGCACCACATGCATGTAATCTCTCTTTCTTCTCTCGTACAGATCTTTCTATCCTTTTTCTTTTCTTTTTTTTTTCAAGTGCAGATCTTTCTATCTTGTTTATGCGGGTGTTTGGTTTTCGTGTCGTTGATGCCTTTGAGGGGTTACATCGTGGTTTGGGGGCTAACGAGAGCATCTCAAATATTCTTTAACATTATTATTATTATTATTTACTTTATTATTATTATTTTCTTATTTATTATTATTTATTATTAATATTTAATATTTTATTAATATTTTTTCTTACTTTTCACATATTCATTTTTTTTACCCGCTTTTTACTTATTTATTTGTTTGTTTCTTCAAATCGACCAAACACGTTAAATTTCAATGAAATGAGTTTCCATCAAGACGACCAAATTAAAAAGTTATTTGCATATATAGACTTACTAAACCCATAAATAGCCCACACATCACCACCAAATTTTATTGAAAACATGAAGTAGAAGAAACCTTTAAAAATTAGAGATGACTGACCTCAAAAGAAGTAGAGAGCGATTATGTTGACCATTCTAATCATTTTCAGGGTCACCAATCACGTGATTTAAGGGTTGACTCACTATTTTCAACGTAGAAAATTTTATACACTATACTACTATTTTATTATTATCTTATTATGTAAAATATGACATATTTATTATTATTAGATGATCATTTATTAGATATTTTTTATTATTTAATAATGATAAATATACCACATTTTATATAGTAAAATAAAAATATGATAAAAGTATAGTGTATAGCATTACTCTTCGAACATATCTTTCATCACTTCATAAGATTACAAAATTAACGACTTCTGACACAAGACGATACAACTAATGTTGGAGTGACTAACCGACTCTCAAATATGGTTTTCAACATTATTGAAAGGGATTGGCATGATCACTCATTAATAATGTAAATTCATTAAAAACTTAAACAGAAACTAATACTAGCTAATTATGATGATAAAAAACTTTGTCAAGAGCATAGACTATCAAGACCAATTTGATTAAGGTGTGTGTCTAAACATTAAAAATTGAAAGGTTTTAATAAGGTTATCAGTTTTATAATCTAGAAGAAAAAGGAACCAAAAGATACTAGTCTAAGAGCATCGACATTGGACTAACCAAATACCAATCAAGTCTAAATTTTGACCAAAATTTTCGAAAATCAATAATTGGACAAATAAAATCACTTCAAGCCAAATTATGAGCTACAGTAAATGAAAAACCAAAATCATATTTGATGAGTTATTGTCTATCAACCAAAATAATTTTTTATGAAAAAGTATTCTCACTTTTCTCACGGATTCCTGCATCTCCTCTCTCATTTCCTTCTATTTCTCTCATTTTCTTTTACGTTCTTCTCATTTATGACCCTGGAAGTCTTTTTTATTTAATCTATTGCCTATATTCCAATAATTTGTTTAGACAATAAAAATTAAATTTTTAATTAATATATTAAGTGTATTTATGAAATATTAAAAAAAATTATTAAAATTATTTTATTATTTTATCTCTAAAATGACTAATCTTAACGTTGATTAACCTTTTTGTCAAAATTTTAGCTTTAGCCAAAGCGTCAAGTTTGAGTAAAAATTTGCTCTAAGCCCGGCAATAACAACGACAACGTGTTTTAACCGTCCAAGGAAAACGCGAAAATCGAAGAGAATGGGCATTGCCGAGGAAACACCACGAATCCTTGCAGCAAACTGCCGACTCCACCGATTGCCCAAAGCATAAACATTCCATTCTCATTTCTCACGCAGACACAATCCCTGATACAGAGACACACAACCCAATCCATAATTATCCCTTCTACCCACACACATACCTCGTTTCCTGATAATCCAATTCTCTAATCATGCGAGGCCACGATCGGATCAACACTTGTCTCCCCGATGAACTGCTCGTAGAGATCTTCCGGCGCCTCGACTCCCAGCCGAGCCGCGACGCTTGCTCCCTCGTCTGCAAGCGCTGGCTCAACCTCGATCGGCTCGATCGCTCCACCCTCCGTATCGGAGCCTCCGGTAGCCCTGACCATTTCGTCAAGCTCATCACTCGCCGCTTCGTCAATGTCAGGACCGTCCACGTTGACGAAAGATTATCGCTCCCCGCTCAGTTAGTAAGCCATTTCTATGAAATTAATTTCCGATTCTGACTTGTTAGGTTTGAGATTATCCATGATTGCTAGCAATCCTGAACAATTTTTATGTAATCTTGGACTATCAGGGTAATTTACATGGACAATTTGATCATTAATCGGTTCGATTAAGCAACGGGGATCGCTTGGATTCATTGGTTCATCTTTTTGCGCTTTTAACATAGGGAAAATACTATTTCTAACATACATTAGAAAGGTTCATTTATTTCCTTAGATATATTTTCCATGAAAACAAGCAGTGCATTTGGGGGAAGACTGATGAGGAACTTGGGCATATTCATTGTGCGAGTGGTCTTTGAACTTGCTTGACTTTACCGAGTCTTATGGAAAAAATTGCATTGGGTCGCTTGATTACAGGGAAGATAAGACATCTATATAATTTTTTTGAATGCAGGGAAGAAGATTTGGCGGTGAATCTTATCGCCCATCTCCAAAGCTGCGTTATGTGAAGGAGAAAGCTGGGTCTGAAGACAGCGAGTTTGAGACGTCTTACATATCAGATGCTGGGTTGACTGTCCTCGGGGAAGGCTTTTCGAAGCTTGAGAAGTTGAGCTTAATTTGGTGCAATAATGTGTCAAGTATGGGTTTAGTATCTATAGCTCAGAAGTGTAGGTCGTTGAAGTCTCTGGATTTACAGGTAAATCTTCAGTTAATTAAACACAAAACTGGTTATAGTGTTTTATTTTGTTTTTGTTAATTGTATCATGTAATCTCTTGCCTGAGTTTGTGATTGAATGCGGGTTTATTCCACTGAGGATGACATTTCCAGAATATCATTTCAGTACGTGCAGTATGCATGTAGTAGGCAATGAGGCCAAAACCTCTTGTAAAGGCAGTTTTGGGACATCATTGACTCCTCATTTTCACATGTTTTAATCCTTCAGTTGGGAGAGCTTGGCATCAAATTGGCATATTCTTCTGATTGTGTTTTGCTCACGATTTTTTTTTTTGATAAGTTAAAAGAGTTATATTAAACACAATGTAATAGGCGAAGCCCAAGTACACAGGGAGTATACAAAGAAAACACCTAATTACATTCTAATACTAGAGAAGCGAAGACAAGAACTCATTTACAGCCCCTCCCTTGTGTACAATAGCAGGGAACCAACTAAGTAGAGGACTTATAAAAAACTTCCAAAATGCATCTATATTGCGTTCCCTATCATTAAAGCACCTCTCGTTTCTTTCCAACCAAATACACCACATAATACACAGAGGCATCATTTTCCATGCGGCTGCCACTCGGGAACAAGTATGCATTTGAAAGTTGGTCCAGCTTGCTAGAAGATTGACCATTGTTTTTGGCATAACCCAGCTCAGCCCAACCCTTCCAAACACTCCATCCCACAGCACTTTTGCCATTTCACAATGAAGGAGTAGATGATTCACTGATTCCGCTCCTTTCCTGCACATAAAGCACCAATCCAAAACAATCATTCCACGCTTCCTCAGGTTATCTATAGTCTGGATATTCCCTAATACTGTTGTCCATGCAAAAAAAGCCACCCTTGTCGGAACATGAGCCTTCCAAATCCTCTTCCAAGGAAAGCAAATATGGTGCTGATTTAACATCACCTTATAGTATGACCGAACTGTAAACTTTTTAGAAGCTGTTTGTCTCCAACATAGTTGGTCCCTGCTTTGTCTTCTTATCTCCACTGAATACAACAATCTAAAAAATCAATAACCTCCTCTACTTCCCAATCCTGGGCAGATCTGGAGAAGCTTACATCCCAAAGCACCACTCCATTGGAAAAACTCATCAACTCTGAAACTGAAACTTGCTTATTAGTTGCCAATTTAAAGACAATCGGAAAGACTCTAGATATTTCAGTATCCTCACACCAAACATCAGACTAGAATCGGATTTTTGAACCATCACCAACCGAAAAGTTAGCTTGTTTCAAGAAATAGCTCCAACTTTTCCTAATAAACTTCCATAGACTCACTCCATATGAACCCCTACACTCCTTGGTGCACCACCCTCCCCAATTACTACCATACTTTCTATCGATCACCCCCCTCCACAATGCTTCCTCTTCCCCGTGATATCTCCATAACCACTTCCCCAACAATGCCTTATTAAAACTACATAAGTTATGAATACCCAAACCTCCATCAACAATCGGGCAACAAACTTTTTTCCAACTCACTAGTGGAGTTTTAGTCTCCTCTCCCATGCCTCCCCACAAAAATTCTCTATACAATTTTTCAATTCGATTAGCCACACTAACTGGTAAAGGGAATAAAGAAAGGAAGTAGGTAGGGATATTAGAGAGAGTACTCTTTATAAGAGTAATCCTACCCCCTTTAGATAAATATGCCATTTTCCATGCTGCCAACTTCCTCTCTATCTTCTCGACCACCCCATCCCAAATGTGTTTGGCCTTAAATGATGCCCCTAGCGGTAATCCCTAGTATTTTATGGGCAGAGAAGCAACTTTGCCCCCTAGAAATTCTGCCAAGTGAAGAATGTTATGGACTTCTCCCACCGGTACCAACTCCGATTTACTTAAGTTCACTTTTAGTCTGGAGATGGCTTGAAAACACAGCAGGACAGCCCTCAATACTTGAATTTGTTCCCCAACAGTCTCACAAAAAATAAGGGTATCATCAGCGAAAAGCAAGTGTGATATTGTAGTAAGGCCATTAGAGTTGGATCCCACTGAAAAATCCGAAATAAATCCTGCTCCTACCACTGCCTCCACTATACGACTCAATGCCTCCATAACAATATCAAATAAGAGGGGAGATAAGGGATCTCCCTGCCTCAAACCTCTTGAATTTTGAAAATACCCACAAGGTTGCTCATTAACAAGCATAGAAAAACGGACAGTTGAAATACAATGGCTTATCCAGCCACACCATTTGTCTCCAAAGCTACATCTTCTAAACATGTACAAAAGAAAATTCCAGTTTACATGATCGTATGCTTTTTCCATGTCCAACTTACAAAGGAACCCTGGAGCCCCTTCCCTCATACGACTATCTACACATTTATTCGCAATCAACACTGAATCTATGATTTGATGACCTCTAACAAAAGCGCTTTGAGATTTAGAAATGATCTTCTCCATCACCTTACTCATTCTATTTGCTAATACCTTTGAAATAATCTTATAAATGCTGCTTACCAAACTGATTGGGCAAAACTCCTTCAACTCCGAATCACTCACTCTCTTTGGAATCAAGGCAATAAAAGTGGCATTCAAAGACTTCTCAAATTTTTGAAACTCATAAAATTCATGAAACACCTTTATCACATCCTCCTGCACAATCTCCCAACAATCTTGGAAAAATGCCATAGAAAACCCATCCGGCCTGGGAGCTTTGTCTCTTTTCATTCCACATACCACCTAATGCACCTCAAGCTCTTCAAATGGCCTCTCAAGCCAGCTTGCTGAAAAATCATCCACCGTTGCAAAGTTCAATCCATCAATCTTAGGTCTCCAAGCTTCCGTCTCACTTAGGAGGGAGCTAAAAAAGTGCACAGCATGCTCTTGGATCTCGGCAGGTGAGGATAACAGATTATTTTCAGTTCTTAACATCTCAATAGCATTATTACGTCGATGAGAATTAGCCATTTTATGAAAGAAACTAGTGCACTTATCTCCCTCTTTAAGCCAAAGAACTCTCGACTTTTGCCTCCATGATATTTCTTCCCTCAAAAGAACCCTCTCAAGTTCTATTTTTACTTCGTTCTTCCGAGACAAAATCCCCTCACTATCCCCATCAGCTTCCAAGGCTTGAAGCTCATCCCAAAGGGCTTTTTTCTGCTGTTTAACATTCCCAAAAATCTCCTTATTCTATATCTTCAAATCAGCTTTTAAAGCTTTGAGTTTACTAGCCAAAACAAAACTAGGAGTCCCCTCAAACTGATACGACAGCCACCAACTTTTTAATGGGGAAAGTTGCCCTTATGAATACCCCCACACTCAAGAATAATGGAGAAATGGTCCGATCCTACCCTTGGAAATCGTTTTTGGCACAACTTCGGATAGTGAGCTTCCCATGACGATAATACTAAAAATCTGTCCAATCTTGAACCACCTCTAGAATTGGACCACGTATACTCACCCCCCACCAACGGTAAATCTAGCAGTTCCAAGTCAAAGATCAGCTGTGAGAAAACCTCCATAGCTGTAGTCATCGAAGATAGACCCTCCCACTCACTTGGGAAACGAACTATATTGAAATCCCCACATATACACCAAGGTAAATCCCACAAAGAAAACAGCCCTGATACTTCATCCCACAACATGTTTCTGTCCCGATCCCTATTGGGACTGTATACACTTGCTAATGCCCATGACCACCCATCTTCCATGTTTCTAAATACACATGCCACCAAGTAATTCCCAATGCACTCTACTACCATCTCGACAACTCTACGATCCCACATGACTAGCACTCCACCAAAAGCACCCGAAGAGGCTAAATAAGTCCAGCCTACAAAAGAACCTCTCCACAAGGTACTAATTATATTCCTGTCAATAATTTCCAATTTTGTTTCTTGGAGGCATACAACATCAATCTTCCAACTATGAACAATGGACTTAATACGAAGGCGTTTATTAACATTATTGATCCCCCTTACATTCCAAGACAATATTTTAGGCTTCATTAACTGGAATAGCTTCCCTCCCCTTTAATCTATCCCTCCCTGAAGTACCCTCCTTGTTGTCATAATTAATAGAACAATGCAATCGTCTCAACTCTCGCTCCTTTCTCACAGTTGACTTCTCAGCTGTAGCTCGACCAGCTTCAATGGCAACTAAAAGTGCTATCAATTATTCTTCATAACCATCATAAAAGAGACCCACACAACTTTGAATTTCCTCTACTTTTTTAAAAACCCAGTCTGAAGTTTCCTTGGGCACAATCTGGAGAGGAGTCATCTGTAATGGTGATGAACTACCCATCTCCTCCTCATAAATAGCTACTTCAAACAGTGTGTCCGAAACCAACCTATCTTGCTCCTCCATATCAGGCAGTTCAAATTCAACCTGCCTGCTTCCCTCTAAATTCAAAAAATGCTTCAGTAGACTATTACCCCTTCCACCATCCTCGTGTGAGTGTCCACAAAGGTCCGAGCCTCATTATGTCCCTCAGCAGCCTCGATAATTTCCCCTGCCTCCCTTTCCAGAACATATTGGACCATCTCTAACCCACCCGAGGCTTCATCTGTACCTATCGGCTCCTTCTGTGCCAGCGGTGGAAAACCCTGTGCTATTATCGGCGCCACTACAGAATCTCAATAGTAAGCCAATACGGCTTTGCCTTTGCTCTCGAGAGGCTCGCCTTTACTCGGTGGCGACAGAATCTCTACCTCCGTCGACCAATTCTGTGTAGGAACCGAGACAATGGGAGCTAAGCTGACGATAGAACCTCCAAGCTCCACAGAGCCGAGACGATGGGAGCTCACCCCTCCAAGCTCCACAAGACCTGCTATCGGCGGCTGTACTTCCATCGAAGCTATTGGGGCCTTCGACGCCGCCGTCTGAGACTTCACCGGCGACGGTAGCACTGACCCACACACAGCTAGGCCAGCCCTACACTGCATCTTCTTCCTCCACGTGAAACCCTTCTGTTGGGTGGGCTTGGGGCCGACTTTCTCACGATTTTTTATGCCTGAGAAATGCATTTTCCTAAGCCTTTCTTGCTCACATTGTTTTTTCAGGGTTGTTATGTTGGAGATCCAGGTCTAGCTGCTGTTGGAGAGTGCTGTAGGCAACTTGAAGACTTGAATTTGCGATTTTGTGAAGGCTTGAGTGACAAGGGTGTGGTTGAATTAGCCCTTGGGTGTGGAAAATCATTAAAAGCTCTTGGTGTTGCAGCTTGTGCAAAAATAACAGACATCTCACTGGAAGCAGTTGGGTCGCACTGCAAATCTTTGGAGACCCTGTCATTGGATTCAGAGTGCATAAGCAACAAAGGGTTACTTGCTGTGGCCAAGGGATGCCCCCTTTTGAAAGTTCTGAAACTACAATGTGTTAATGTAACTGATGAGGCTTTGGCAGCTGTTGGCACTGGTTGTTCATTGCTGGAGTTGCTAGCTCTATACAGTTTGCAGAGATTTACTGATAGGTTAGTTACTCTACAGTCTTTTTGAAAGCTTCTAGGATACATAATTGTTGATTTCGTCCTTCAGTAGTTTCCTTTTTGAATGAGCGCCGAAGCTTCTCAAGATACAACTTATTTTTTCACTTACTACTGTCATCCTTATCAATGCATGATAAGCTTATAAAGGAACTCAGTTTTGCCACATTTTATGCATTTTTATGCCACTTATCTGAATGATAAGAAGACGTGGCATATTTTTTTTTATTATTGTTCTTGGAGACATTTATCTTTTCTAGTATTGGGATGATGGATGAACTTGAGCTAGTCTTTCTCATCTCAGATTCTGCAGATGGTCATGTGCTTTATTCGTTTTCTTTTATGTGACACATTTCAGGGGTCTACAGGCAATTGGCAATGGTTGTAAGAAGTTAAAAAATCTTACCCTAACTGATTGTTATTTCCTGAGCGACAAGGGTTTCGAAGCACTTGCAACTGGTTGCAAGGAACTTACACATCTCGAAGTTAATGGGTGCCATAATATCGGAACTATGGGACTGGAATCCATTGGAAAATCTTGCAAGTATGTTTCTCTCTTGTTTAATCTAAGTTACTTTAGTATGTGGTCACAATATGCATGCATTGACTGG
This sequence comes from Cyclocarya paliurus, assembly GCA_029856935.1. Lineage (NCBI taxonomy): Eukaryota > Viridiplantae > Streptophyta > Magnoliopsida > Fagales > Juglandaceae > Cyclocarya > Cyclocarya paliurus. The sequence goes on from JARVXP010000463.1 coordinate 1,940,623, forward strand.
AAGTCATGTTTTGGGTAGACAAACTACTAGCCTCCTTGTTCGGATACTTACCAGTATTCCAATGAGTAACTTGGTGAAACTATTTTATATTGTTGCCTTGGCATTTTGAAAAGTCAAGATGCGAAGTTAGCCATGAGATAGATATTTATCTCTGTTCTGCTGCAGCTTGGTAAATGTTCTCCACTCAACTTACTGAGAATGGAAAATATTAAGTGAATCATTGTACTGGGTCAAATTATTATCTAACTTGCAATAAAGTGTCAATTTTCTCTCCTATTAAGGGGTTGGATAGATTCAGTACCATTTTTGTTGCTTGTATGGTTATGTACTGCTTATTAAAATATATTTCTTGCATTTTACATGGATCAGAGCAAGTTGCTTCAACTGGGTTCATGGCTAAATACGTTGAAATCCTGCATGATGCTGTCTATTGATACTCTTGTAATGAGTGTTGACGCTAGCTCTTGATATCTGCAGACAACTCACTGAGTTAGCACTGTTATTCTGCCAGAAGATCGGTAACAATGCCCTTCTTGAAGTTGGAAGGGGCTGTAAGCTTTTGCAAGCTCTTCACTTGGTAGATTGTTCTGGTATTGGAGATGAAGGTATTTGCGGTATAGCTAGGGGCTGCAGGAAGTTGAAGAAACTTCACATTCGTCGCTGTTATGAGGTTCTCTCTGTCTCTATCTCTAAACCACCCCCCCCCCCTTCCCCCTCTTACTCTTGTTTAGTTCTTGTGTAGAATATTTTAAGAAGCAAATTTCCACTCGTGACAATGTTTACTTATCAAAAAAAAATATTTTAAGAAGCAAATGTCTGGTTAATTTGCCGAAAATTCAAATTATTCTGTGCATTATTTATATTCAAATATTATTCCTTCCAAACAAAAATCTCATACGCACTCTCTCTGTGGTTTGTGAAGCTAATGAATTTTGGGAGGAAGTTTTTTAAACTAGATATGTTTCTAAACATGTTGATGTTTACTTATTTTTCTAACATATGGTTAACATGGGAAATATATACCTACCCTAATTTTGCTTTATCCTTCTTTTCAGAGCCTTATATTTTCTACTGAAAAATAATTTTTTGGAATGTTTTAACTGATACTATAGTTAGATATATCTATGTGTTTTTGTTAAAGAGTAATTCTATTTGAAGGCTTTTACACCACACACAATCACGTGGCATGATTGATTTGGAAGATAAATTTTAAAATTTGAATCTTACAATCAAATTATGCCATGTGGGTGGTGTATGGTGTAAAGGCCTTTAAATAGCATTACCCATCTTTTGTTTTTGTTGTTAATAGATCGGGAGCAAGGGAATTGTTGCTATTGGCGAGTATTGCGAATCTCTAACGGATCTTAGCCTTCGGTTTTGCGATAGGTAAAAACATTCTACACAGCTTTTTCTTTTTCTTTTTAAACTGTAAGAATTAGATGCATTTCTTCCCCTACATTAAGTGTTTGTTGGGGTGAAATCTATATATAAATATTATCATTATCTGGAAGATTTTAACTCCTACAAGACCTCTGAATGATATATATATATTTATTTATTTTTATTCACTAGGGTCGGAGATGAGGCCCTTGTTGCCATCGGTCAGGGTTGCTCACTGCAGCATCTAAATGTCAGTGGCTGCCACCAAATTGGAGATGCTGGGATAATAGCCATTGCAAGAGGGTGCCCTCAACTCAGTTCCCTGGATGTAAGTGTTCTCCAGGTGTGTCCTCTCTCTCTCTCTCTCTCTCTCTCTCTCTCTCACACACACACACACACACACACAAACAATCACATGAGGGATTGAAACTTTTTATTGAAGAGGACAAAGGCTTAGTCCAAGTACACATGATGTATACAAGAGAAACACCTAATTATGAATGTTGAAAGAGATACAAGGAAATCATGAAAACTCAGCCCATTAAAATATGTAGCAGCTGCCCAAAGAAATAACGTATTGAAAAGAAGGTTTTAAGCTATTCTATCATCTGCTCATGTTTCTTAAAAAATCTATTATTTATCTCCTTCCAAATACACCACACTAAGCCGGTAAGAGCCATATTTTTCTCTGCTGCAATTTGAGGGCTGCCATATACCCCCCCCCCCCCCTTCTCTTTCCCCCTTTCTCTTTCAATCATTAGTTTAAACTTCTCTATGTGATAAATTTGCATTAACGTTGGATTTATTATCTGATTAGTAACATAATTATTGCTTTATGAGTTTTGAAATTGAGATTAGTCACCAAATTGCTGCAATCTTGTTATATTGAAGTTCACCCTGTCCAGTTAAGATGGGTTGAAAACTTTGGGTGAAAGGTTGAAAAAATGTTGTAGTCTGATTGCAGACATGTGTAAAGTACATAATTACTTTATTTTTTGAGCAGGTCATTCCCATTGTACATTGAATAGGAAGAGTAGATTTTTATGTGCATACTGATATGTAATGGGGGCAATTGCTTTGTACGATGATAAAGCCCTTGGCTGCTGAGTGCAAGTGCAGTGGTTCAGCCTCAAGAGCGGCCACTTCATACAATTTTTTTTTTTTTATCGGCACTGGGTGTCTGGGAACAGCATGCCGACTAATCCCAAGGGTGCGCAAACCCTCGGCAAGGAGTTTCTCACAAATGCACATCTGGTAATTCAAGGGGAAAATCCTCCAGTCCAATGGCTCCTAGAGATTGTTTGCATCCAAGGAAATTTGAACCTTAGATCTAGGGGGAAGCATTCCCCCAAGCTGCCTTTAGCACTTCAGCCAACCCCTAGGGTTCTTCATAAAAATGGCAAGAGGTAGGATTGTTTCCAGGCACTCTCCCCTGATCCCACCTAGTGGTGTCCAGAGTCAAGTAATCAACCTTTCTTGATGCACATGTATTACCTATGTGGATGACAGTGAAGTTCGTTGGATTGTGATATCATTATATACATGTTTAGGTCATAAAAAATTGGTGATTACGTACAGGTCAACTTGTGCACAAAAATCCTTGATACAATTCTTTACGTCTTTCCCTCCTCTTATAATTGCTTTTCAATCTAACACATTTGTCCAATGGAGCAGAATTTGGGGGATATGGCAATGGCTGAATTAGGAGAAGGCTGTCCGTTACTCAAAGAAATACTGCTGTCACACTGCCGTCAAATAACTGATGTTGGTATAAGTCATCTGGTAAAGAATTGCACCCTGCTTGAATCCTGCCACATGGTTTATTGCCCTGGTATAACCGCAGCTGGAGTTGCCACCATGGTTTCTGGTTGCGCCAACATGAAGAAGGTTCTTGTTGAGAAGTGGAAGGTTAGCCAGCGCACTAAACGAAGAGCAGGCCGTGTCATCTCTTACCTCTGTATGGACCTTTAGCTTCAACATCAATTTATGTACATACCCTGAGTCTGTATATGTTTAACACACGACTTTATGGGAGAGAACAGATATTGGCACTCCCAGAAAGATTAGTGAGAACGCTGCGCAACCCGAGTTCCTCTTACTAAACACGGAAGGTTTACTGATGAATATGGTTGGTAATCTAAATGTTTCCTTTTTTTTTTCTCCGTTTACTTGTTGGTTCAGTTTCAGTTTATCAGTTTGTTGTTAGTTTCATTCTGTAATGAAAATGTTTTTAGTGTAGTATTTGGTGGTAGTAAACGCCATAGAGTTTAGGAAACGAGTCGGTTTACAAGAATTAATTATGTGTTTTCTGTAGCTTTGATATATAGAAAACTCTCGTTGAAAAGAAAATGAAGTTTTGCTTTCCAAAGACCGTAGCCTGGATCCCATTTTTCCTTCACTGAATTACGCAGGTTAATAGGAAAAAAGGTCTCGAAATGACCTTATTTCTTGAACATCTTCATCCTATTCATTTATTCAATTTGTGATATCTATATATTTGGAGAATTTATTGTGATTATTAATAAATAAATAAAAAAAGGGCAGCAGCAGCATGTTCATTGATCTTCTTAAGCAGCAAAGAAGAATATGCATATGAGCAAATCATCTTAACTTATTTAATCATTATAATTTTTTTAAGTTTTTACATAAAATATAATAAATATTTTTTTTTCAAATTTTAAAACAATAATAATATTAAAAGAGCGGTTTTACTCTGCCGTTTAGAGTAGTCTGCTCCAAGTGACCACTAGGCTAAAAATATATTTTTCATTTTTTTTCAATTTTTTTTCATATTTTTTTTATCATTTTAAAACATTTTTAAACCATATAAAAAAATAGTAATACACTAATAGTCACTTTTTTAACTATTAAGTAAAAAATAATTAAAATATATGAGATATAAAAATGAGAGGGTAAGTTGAGTGGATAAAGTAACATTTTTCATATTAAAAAATAATATTTTAACAATAATTTATTCAATTCATTTAAAATCATCTTATCTCATATTACTATGTAAATTAGTGAAGTTTTGCAAACGATTAAAGAAAAAAAGGAAAATGGCTTCGTTTCCCAGGGAAATAAATTGGGCAGAAAAAAACTCAACAAAATAAAATAAATGACTTAACGAAATAAAATAAATTGAATTAACTGTGTCAGTTCATTGTTAATTTGCTGTCTTTAAATAAAATAAAAAATAAATACCCCAATTTATTTTCGGAATTATACAATTTATTTCAATGCAACGAACTTCAATTATAAGTTGGTATTTGGTGAATTCCGAAAATAAATCTGGTATTTACAATGAAATAAGTTGGGATCTAAATCAATCAATGAGCTATGATATTTTCAAGGCAGTGTGTAGAATACATTATTTATGTTAAAAAATTTTTTACATCGCACATCATCCAAATAACATAATTTGATTTATAAAATTTAAATTTAAATTTCAAATAGAATTATTTAAATTTTAAAATTTATCTTCAAATTCAAATTATGTCATATACACACTTTATTACATATATTATATACACCAATTTAAAAACATAAATGTTCAATGTTAGAATATTTTATTCCATGTGGGCTTGGATTGATTGCAAATTGTGTGTTTTATAAAACGGGTTAGGCATAAAGATCGTAATGGTATTTTGGTTAAATCCATTATGTTGAGTGATCATTTGGAGTTTATGCACCTTAATAATATACGACAATATCCTATGTTTAATGTGATAAATTACGTATGTAGACTAAGAAACTTAAATGTTTTACTATGAAAATTTATTAAAACCTTGTGAGCATTTCAGTCTTTAATGGGAGGACTCTACATGATTTTTCTCTATATAAGACTAGTTTCCCTCTCCTCTCCTCTCCATATGTCCATTTGAGCTTGTCCCATTGAAGAGCTAAATTTTTGTGAGGAGTAAGGAGGAGAAAATCTAGCCTAGGATCAAGAGGAGCTTCAAGATTTTCTCCCAATATGTCTTCTGCAGATATCATCTTAAAATTATTATTTGGATGAAGTGAATCTGTTTTCTTTGCATGTTATTTGTGATATCCAACATTCAAATCTTATTTTATGTAATCTATAGCTCATTTAAAAAACAATTAAAATTAAACCCACGGATAAATTGGTAACTTGGCGCAACAAAAATGAATGGGGAAGCTTCGCGACGGTGAGGGCGTTGTCGTTTAGACAATCGATAGCGAAACGGTACGGTTAATGCATTGTATTCAAGTTTGGGTACCAGAAGCCTTCATCTTCTCCATTGTTCCAAATCTCATGCTCCTCGATCGGTTCTAGAGATAGAGCCATGAGCGGTGGTTGCAGCATAAGAGCTATCTGGATCCTCAACAGCCTTGATTCCGTCGTTTTCTCCAGGTATATACTTAATATACAATCCTATGTCTATATGTTTAGAACCAGCTAACCTTCAAGTCTTTTGTCGACCTCAAAAAAACGAGGAGTCTCTTCTTCTTGCCTCGTCGGTTTTGCATTTCCTAAGACGTTAGGATTCCTTCTTTTTGCTCGTTTCTTCCAGTTATCCCAATGTAAAAGCTACGCTTTGCAATTCGTTGATTTCTTCTTTTAGAAATCAGAGTTTATATTTTAGATCTTGTAGTTTTTTTTTTTCTGCTCTAATTTTGTTTACTGTTTCGTTGAATTTTGCTTTCGTACTTCCAAAATGGTAACGGGACTTGGGGATTGCTTGCTATAAAAATGTTAGTCATGCTTTAATTTAAAAGTAGCTGCGTGCAAAATCTAGTTTTACATTTCTTTGCAGCAAAATGGTGCTCTAAGAAATTCAATGCTGGCTTGTCTTTTCTCTGTCATATTAGGAGGTTTCCAGTGGTAGAGAAGCGGTGGCAGGCGGCTTGTAAGAGCGAGAATGAGAACGCTAGCGAGGAGAGCTTTAGTTATGCTGTATATTCATTACTTCCTGCTGACTCGGAATTGGCTTCTGCATTTGTGGAGAGAAAGCAAAGGTTAGTTCCACCCCCCCCCCCCCCCCCCCCCAATTGAAGTTATGTTGCCTTAGCTAATCGTGAGAAGAATATTGAGCTCAGATGGTGCATTGATTTCACAAAGTTATGGATGGAGAACATTTAAGTCATCGTCATTATTTATTGTCTTTCACTTCTATGTTTGTGTTTTTGATTTTTCTGACATGACTTTATTTGTAGTTTTTTTCCTTCCCCCATATCATTGCTACTAATTTTTCTTGTTTCTATGTAGGGAGGGATCTGCACGTGGGTTTGGCATACGGGTCAGTCAGTCTTCCAAAGGATCTGATTCCTGGGTAGATGATCCAATTACACGTCACATTGTAGGCCTATACATAAACAAAGAAGAGGAAGGAGAGAATAATCTGCTATGGCCTTTAATATTGCACATAAAGGGTAATTATTTCATTATTGTGTTGCCTTTAGTCGAGCCCAGGTATTTGAAGGCATATACAAGGTTATGCAAAAGATCTGATTGTGGAAATGCCATTGGAGCAGATGACAGTTTATCGTCCCTCTTGCTCGATCTTCCATCCATCACAGGGTATGGTAAGTTACTTGCAATGTTGTTCAGGAACTAGATTTTACTAGAAAAAAAACCCTTGCAATTTTTTCCATTTATGTTCCCCCCCCCCCCCCCCCAAATCCCTCATCCCTTTTCGTCTTATGGAATTCATCAGACATTTTTCTAGTTTTCCTCAGCTTCAAACTACCCTAAATTTACTTGGAAAGTCTTGCCGTTTAGCATTGCCTGGGCATTTAACTTTTGAAGTAGCATTGGAATGCATGATGAAATGAGTGTGTGAGGGAGGTTGGCTTCTAGTTGTATTACTTCTCGCTTATTGTTTTGCTAAATCTATTATGTTGTTTTCTAACCTGACTTTTGATGTTGGAAATCATTTTCTACATCATTTTGGGCTTATTCTATGACTACTAATGGTGTGCTGGATCATTTTCTTTGAAACTAATCCACAATATATCATGAAATGCTTGAATGATTTCTAGCCTACCTAGCTCAATTAGGTATTGCTGGAGACTTGAAAAACTTGAAAATAGGTATTTCTACCCTAATCCTCCAAACTTTTTTTTTTTTGATAAGTTAAAAATTTTATTATAACACAATGTAATAGGCGATGCCCAAGTACACAGGAAGTATACAAAGAAACACCTAGTTACATTCTAATAGTTAGACAAGCGAAGACATGAAGTTGTTTACAGCCCCTCCCTTGAGTACAATAGCAGAAAACCAGCTAAGCATAGTGCTTGTAAAAAACGTCCAAAATTCGTCTATATTGCTTTCTCTATCATTAAAACACCTCTCGTTTCTTTCTAACCAAATACACCACATAATACACAAAGGCAGCATTTTCCAAGCGGTTGCCACTTGGTGACAAGTATGCATTTGAAAGTTGGACCAGCTTGCTAAAAATTCAGCCACTGTTCTTGGCATAACCCAGCTCAGCCCAACCCTTCCAAACACTCCATCCCACAGCACTTTAGCCATTTTACAACGAAGACGTAGATGGTTCACTGATTCTGCATCTTTCTTGCACATAAAGCACCAATCCAAGACAATCATTCCACGCTTCCTCAAATTGTCTATAGTCTGAATATTCCCTAATGCTGCAGTCCATACGAAAAAAGCCACCCTAGTCGGAACATGAGCCTTCCAAATCCTCTTCCAAGGAAAGCCAATATGGGGCTGGTTTAAAATCACCTTATAATATGACCGAGCTGTAAACTTATTAGTGGCTGTATGTCTCCAGCATAGTTGATCCCTGCCCTGTCTTCTTATCTCCACTGAATATAACAATCTGAAAAAGTCAGTCACCTCCTCTATTTCCCAGTCTTGAGCAGATCTGGAAAAGCTAATATCCCAAAGTACCCCTCCATTGGAAGATCCCATCAACTCTGAAACTGAAGCTAACTTGTTAGACGCCAATCTGAAAGCAACCGGATAGGCTCTAGCTAATTCAGTATCCCCGCACCAAATATCCGACCAGAATCTGATTTTAGAACCATCCCCAACCGAAAATTTGACTTGTTTCAAGAAACAGCCCCATCCTTTCCTAATACACTTCCATAGACTCACTCCATACGAACCCCTACACTCCTTAGTGCACCAGCCTCCCTAATCACTACCATACTTACGATCAATTACCCCTCTCCACAATGCTTCCTCTTCCCCATGATATCTCCATAACCACTTCCCCAACAATGCCTTGTTAAAACTACGTAAGCTATGAATACCCAAGCCTCCATCAGCCATCGGACAGCACACTTTTTTCCAGCTCATTAGGGGAGTTTTAGTCTCCTCTCCCATACCTCCCCATAAAAAGTTTCTATACAATTTTTCAATACGGTTGGCCACACCGACCGGAAGAGGGAATAAGGAAAGGAAGTAAGTAGGGATATTAGAAAGGGTACTCTTTATAAGAGTAATCTTACCCCCTTTAGATAAATAAGTCCTTTTCCATGCTGCCAACTTCCTCTCTATCTTCTCTACCACCCCATCCCAAATGTGTTTGGCCTTAAAAGATGCCCCTAAAGGTAGGCCCAGATATTTTATGGGTAGAGGAGCTACTTTACACCCCATAAGTGCTGCCAAATGATGAATGTTGTGTACATCTCCTACCGGTACCAGCTCCGATTTACTTAAGTTCACTTTTAATCCAGAAATAGCTTGGAAACACAGCAGGACAGCTCTCAAAACTTGAATTTGTTCCCCCACAACTTCACAAAAAACAAGGGTATCATCAGCAAATAGGAGATGGGATATTGTGGTAAAGCCATTAGAGCTAGAACCCACTGAGAAACCCGAGATAAAACCTGCTCCTACCACTGCCTCCACCATACGACTCAAAGCCTCCATCACAATATCGAATAGGAAGGGAGATAGGGGATCCCCCTGCCTCAAACCTCTTGAACTCTGAAAATATCCACATGGCTGACCATTAACAAGCACCGAAAAGCGAATAGTTGAAATGCAATGGCTTATCCAGCCACACCACTTGTCCCCAAAACCACATCTTCTAAGCATATACAATAGAAAATTCCAGTTTACATGATCGTAAACTTTTTCCATATCCAATTTACAAAGAACCCCTGGTACTCCATCCTGAATGCGACTATCAACACATTCATTTGCGACCAGCACTGAGTCTATGATTTGTCGTCCTCTAACAAAGGCATTTTGAGATTTAGAAATGATCTTCTCCATCACTATGCTCATTCTATTTGCTAACACTTTTGAAATGATCTTATAAACACTGCTCACTAAACTGATTGGGCGAAAATCCTTCAACTCCGACACACCCACTCGCTTTGGGATCAAGGCAATAAAAGTGGCATTCAAAGATTTTTCAAACTTTTGAAACTCAAAAAATTCGTGGAACACCTTCATCACATCTACCCTCACAAACTCCCAGCAATCTTGGAAAAATGCCATAGTAAACCCATCCGGTCCGGGAGCTTTGTCACTCCTCATTCCACAAACCACCCGGTGCACCTCCAGCTCTTCGAAGGGCCTCTCAAGCCATCTTGCTGAATGTTCATCCACTGCTGCAAAATTCAAACCATCAATCTTAGGTCTCCAATCTTCCGCCTCACTTAAAATAGAGCTGAAAAACTGTACTGCTTGTCCTTGGATCTCAGCAGGGGAGGAAACCAGAGAATTTCCAGTTCTTAACACCTCAATAGCATTATTACGACGATGAGAATTCGCCATTTTATGAAAGAAACTAGTGCACTTATCTCCCTCTTTAAGCCAAAGAACTCTCGACTTTTGCCTCCAAGATATCTCCTCCCTCAAAAGAACCCTCTCAAGTTCAATTATTACTTCATTCTTCCTAGACAAATTCTCCTCGTTAATCCCATTAGCTTCCAAGAATTGAAGCTCATCCCAAAGGCCTTTTTTCTGCTGCTCAACCAACCCATACACCTCCTTATTCCATAACTTCAGATCAGTTTTTAGAGCTTTGAGTTTACTAGCCAAAACAAAGCTAGGAGTCCCCTCATACTGGTAGGACAGCCACCAATTTTTTACCTTATCAACAAAGCCCTCCACTTCCAACCACATATTCTCAAACTTAAAGTATCGTTTGCCCTCATGAATACCCCCACACTTAAGAATGATAGGAAAGTGATCCGATCCTACCCTTGGGAATCGTTTTTGGCACAATTTAGGATAGTGAGCTTCCCATGACGATGATACCAAAAATCTGTCCAATCTTGAACCACCTCTAGAATTGGACCACGTATACTCACCCCCCACCAATGGTAGATCCAACAATTCCAAATCAAAGATCAGCAGTGAGAAAGCCTCCATAGCTGTAGTTGTCGAAGATAGGCCCTCCCTCTCACTAGGAAATCGAACTATATTGAAATCCCCACATAAACACCAAGGTAAATCCCACAAAGACAGCAACCCTGAAACTTCATCCCATAGTAGTTTCCTATCCCGATCCCTATTAGGACCATATACACTCGCTAATGCCCATGACCACCCATCTTCCATATTCCTTAATACACATGCCACCAAGTAGTCTCCAATGCACTCTTCCACCATTTCGACTACTCTATTATCCCACATTACTAGTACGCCACCTGAGGCACCTGATGAGGGTAAATAGGACCAGCCAACAAATGAACCTCTCCACAAACTCCTAATTATCCTCCTGTCAATAATTTCCAGCTTTGTTTCTTGGAGGCATATGACATCTATCTTCCAGCTATGTAACATTGATCTAATACGGAGGCGTTTATTGGCATTGTTGAGCCCCCTTACATTCCAAGACAAGATTTTAGGCTTCATTAACAGAACTAGCTTCTCTCCCCTTAGATCTGTCCCTCCCTAACACACCTTCCTTGTTGTCATAATTAATGGAACAATGCAAACGTCTCAGCTCCCGCTCCTTTCGCGCAGTTGACTTCTCAGCCGTGGATCGACCAGCTTCAATAGCTATTAGAAGTGCCATCAATTGCTCTTCATAACCATCATAAAAGAGACCCACACAACTTTGAATCTCTTCCACTTTTTTAAAGACCCAATCTGAAGACTCCTTAGACACAATCTGAAGAGGAGTCATCTGTAATGGTGATGAACTCCCCTCCTCCTCCTCATAACTAGCTACTTCTAGCTGTGAATCCAAAGGACTATCTTGTTCTTCCATATAATTGGCAGTTCTACAGCCTGCCTACTTCCCTTTAAATTCAAAAAGTGCTTTAAAAGGCTATTACCCTCTTCCACCATCAGCGAATGCATGACCCTAGAGGACAAGGCCTCATTGTGTCCCTCGGCAGACTCAATAATTTCCCCTATCTCCCAAGCTAACTCACCCGAGCCTTCCTCTGGGGCTATCGGAACCATTTCTAACCCACCCAGACCTTCCTCTGAGACTATCGACACTTTCTGTACCCCGAGGGGGCACCCCTGTGCTAGTATCGGTTCAGCCGCAACATCTCGTTCTACACTAACTGGGTCGAATTTGTCATTGCTCTCAGAAAGCTCCCCTTCACTCATCACTGCTACCTCCGTCGTCCTAGTCTGTAAAGGAACCTCGTCAATGGCAGCATGTCTATCGGCAGAATCACGCAAGATTACCTCTCCAAGCTCCATTGACCCTACTACTGCTTCTGTCGAGGTGTCGAGGGCCTTCGACTCCCCCATCTGAGTCGACGCCGCCGTCTGGGTCTTCGCCGGTGATGGAGGCTTTGGCCCACCAGCCGCTGGGCCGGCACTGGGCTTCTTCCTCCACGCGAAGCCCTTCTAAGACGCGGGCATGGCGTGTCGTTGGAATTGGGCCTTCCTCACGGGCTTTCCTGCCTTTGGAATGGAGGGCTCCAGCCCACTACCCAGGCCCACTCTCGTCCCCGTAGCTTCTTTACCCAAAACGCAGCGGATTAGGCCTTTAACTTTAACAGCCATCTCCTCCAACGAAGCCTGCATATCCCGTAAATCCCTCAGAATTCTTACTTCATTTTGCCCAGACGCTCCTCTGCCATCACCCTCACGTCTCTGCTCACCTACCGAATTAGAAACTTCACCTGCTCTTTGCAGGTCTACCGAGGCAGAGAGTCTCATCACACGGGGTGTCTGCACTACCTCTTTGTACGACCGAGCCAACGGGAGAGTTACTGTACTTCCCTGTCCACCTTTGTTTCTGACCATCGTCGACAGAGATGTCGTCATTGCTGAACTCCCCCTCCCCTGTGAATCAACTTTGGCTATTCCTTTCAGCACCTCCACCATTTTCCTCCACCCCATTCCATCCTTGTCTTCGGGTATGAGAATATAGCTTCTGCGTCCTCCCCCACCATACACTGCCAAAGCCATGTATGAACCACGTGAATTTGAACATCGTTGGGCTGTGAGACCTCTATCCCCTTCCCTTCGAGCAGAATAGAATCCTTTGTTTCCAGATTTCAGACAAGCCTCCAGTGAGTTAACCACCCAACGAGTAGTCTCTACACCCAACCATAAACAGCTTACACCTTTCCATCCTTTCTCAGTAATACACACCTTACCCCCATCTCTTCTCACCTCAAAGACCTTTGACTCAATAACTAAGCTACTAGTAGGAATCATCTCCAAGCTAAAAGACTAATCCACCTTCAACAGCACACAGACACCATTGACAACAGGAAGAGGGAAAAAACTAAGATGTACCCTCTTTAATATCTTAGTTGTACATCTTAGTTTTTTCCTCCAAACTGTTACTTTAATATCTTTTAAAATGGTGTTGGAAGCATCGTCTAGTGGTATAAATTAGGCACCCATGCCCTGCTTACTTGTTGTAAGGGTCAAAGGTGATTGGTTTAATACCATTCATTGGGTTCAAGATGATTGGGAAAGCCGTTGTTTTTATTTTAGCTTATTATGGAATTGGTTGATATATCTAGAATGGCAGGATATTTCTTTGTGTGGATTGCTACATCTGCACCGGCAGTTCTCTTCTGTTAAAAAAGATGGCCCTACCTAGCCCCACCTGCCTCTTTGCATTTTTCATTTTTTGCATTCATGGATTCAGTTGATTTTTCTTGTAATTTCTCTCTTTCTAGGCACTATATTATGGTTTCAAATTCTATTGTAGCCAATCCTTTGAAAGTAGTCATTTCATAAAAAAAATTTGGGTTTTACTTTTGAAGTATTATTCTGTCTAAAGATGATGCTTTTCCCATCATTTAGAGCTATTGCTGATCTAGAATGCTCAAAGTTTTGGTGTAAAGAAATATTGGGGTTAGCAGGACCAAGACACCCCCTTGATTGTAAATTGTACCCACAAGTATGGTATGAGCTACATAATTGTGATCAGTATTTATCAATGATTTCTTTTAGCAAATTTAATTCTGCTAGTTTTGGAGTTTTGTGATTGAATTGTGATGGTTTGGTCACTTGAAAGGCCTCTTGGGGATATAAATTATAATCCTGTCTTTTCTATATGCAGTTGTTTGGTTTTTTTTTATAAGTAAAAATATTATATATATATATATATCAATAGGAGTAACTAAATACATTGGACATATACAAGAAAACACCTAGCCCATACTAGCTAGCCCTAGATGACCCAAAAAGCCCATGAAAATTAGAAATCTATCCAAAATACATCAAACCCAAATTGGAATAGAACACATCTCCCCAACCCCCACTCCCTGTAAGACTAATGTCTAGTTTGTTTTCATAGATGAGATGATATGATATGAGTTAAGATAAAAACTGAAAGTTAAATAAAATATTGTTAAAATATATTTTTTTAATATTATTTTTGTTTTGGGATTTAAAAAAGTTGAACTGTTTATTTTATTTTGTGTGTGAAATTGAGAAAATTGTAATGATTAGATGAGATGAGATGAAAATTTTTGTAAAAGTGAATGAGGCTTAATACTCCACTTGAAACTCCCTCTATGAGGACGTCTTCATAATGCCCTTCCTTTCGTCTTCATAAGGTTAATGGGATTTAGCGTCGTAGTTGATTGCCCAAGAAAGACGCTTTAACTCCCTGCTTTTCTTAAAACTTGATTTGATTTCAAGCGAGTGGCCCGCCTCTATCGTAGTGAGTAGTGCTTTAAATTGGTCTTCACATCCTCCGTATGAAAAGCCCCACAATATGCTAAATCTCGTTAACCTTATGCAGAACCCAATCTGATGATGAACCCGCTATGTTGTTTGTCGGAGGAAGAGAAACCAGGGGATCAACATTATCCCTAGACACAATTCCCAATTGCTCTCCCGACCATAGACGTTCCTCCTCACAAGGCACCAACGATAAACCCATAATTTCCTCCCTGTAGTATCTTGCATTCAAATCTCGAACCTCCTTAACAGCTATATTGTTGTTGTCACCATTAGAAGTTCCTTTACCTCCGGCATAGGTGTCGTCGTTCCATCGACGAGAAGATTGCTTGTAGGTGCTCCACCCCCCAACAACCCTTTCTGTGCCACTTTGTCAGACCCTATTTCTCCCTTAGGAGGCATAGATCAGGTAGGGGGAGCACTACCTTCTGTTACCCCATTTTCATCTTCTGAATGAAGTTTGTCTGCTTCTTCCAAACTACTCGAAACCTTGGAAGGACCCCATCTTCATACATTTGGGGGTCCATTGTTGCTGTCTGTTATACCTTCATACATTTGGGATAACTATTCACTTTCTGTTGCCTGTCCCTTTTATTTGTTCTTCCCCATGATGATCTATACTTTTTTTAATTTTCATTCAAGTTGCCTATATATTACAGGCTCACTTGATTCCTTGGCATTAATATGGGCCTGAATTATAGTCTTATATGTTTGTATATTCTTGAAATCTCCTAATGCAGGATTTTCTTTCCTTGAATTGTTGAACTTCATTTTCTTGATATGGTGTTTCTACCTTTCACCTAAGATGGTCATCCTTCTTAATGGAGGAAAAGGCAGCTAGCCTTACATGTTGATGTCACTTGGACTTTTCCACAATAAATGGCGTATATAAGCAGTTTCTTGTTTCCAATATTACAGGGCATTCATGGTTGCACATGCTATTGGTGACATAATTTCTGCTGATGTAGCAGACCCTGAGGTGGTTGTAAGCACTTCTCCATCTGTTGGAGGTTTGTTAGATTCATTAACTGGCAGTATAGGGATATCAGGCATCTCCTCAAGGGCAAAACCTGTAGCTGCACCAGTTGCATCTTCCGTCCCTTCAAACACTGCTGTAGCAGGAGCTGTTGCTGCAGATGCTCCAAAGATTGGTTCTAGGCCTTTGGATAAAGATGCACTTCGAACTTTCATAAGTAGTTCGATGCCTTTTGGTTGGTACTCTTTATTATGGTATTTCTCATCTCAGATTTATTGTTCTGTTCGGCATATCAAACTGCATTTACCTAATTCCGGTTAATTTCTCATGTCCTTGTATATCTTTTTTATAGGTACACCTTTGGATCTTAGTTATTCCAACATATTCACAATCAAGGTAAATGGCTTTTCTTCATCAGATCTGCCTCCTCCTGATCTCAAGCAACCAGCATGGAAGCCATATCTTTACAAAGGAAAGCAGAGAATGCTATTCACAATTCATGAGACGATTCATGCTGCTATGTATGATCGAGATGAAATTCCAGATAATATATCAGTTTCTGGTCAAATAAACTGCCGAGCAGAATTAGAAGGATTGCCCGATGTATCATTTCCCTTAACAGGATTGAACATAGCTCATGTTGAGGGCTTATCATTTCATCCTTGTGCTCAAGTTCCAGAACATCATGCCGATAAGCAGGCCGTGATGTTTTCACCACCTTTAGGTAATTTCGTTTTAATGCGTTATCAGGCTACATGTAGCCTTGGACCTCCCATTAAGGGATTTTATCAATTGTCAATGGTCTCTGAGGATAAAGGTGCATTTTTATTCAAGTTGCACCTAATGGAAGGTTATAAGGCTCCTCTGACAATGGAGTTCTGTACTGTGAGTATGCCCTTTCCTAGGAGAAGGGTTGTATCCTTTGACGGGACCCCTTCAATTGGAACAGTTTCAATTACAGAGCACTCTGTTGAGTGGAAAATTGTTACCAGTGGACGTGGCCTTTCTGGGAGAAGTATTGAGGCAACTTTCCCTGGAACAGTTAAATTTGCACCATGGCAAACCCAAAGATCGCCTTCCTCTAGGTCAGGTTTTGGAATCATAGCTGATGAAGATAGTGATGTTGAGACAGAGAATTCTAATAATGTGGTGAATATAGAGGATTTCTTAATGGATAAAAGGAGTAATGATCTTCCTCCTGCTGATCTAGAGGAGCCATTCTGCTGGCAGGCATACGAATATGCTAAAGTATGTGCTTCCCCTTTTTTGTTCCAGTTTTTAATTGGACATCTTGTCAATCTACTCTTTTCCCGTCAAATTATGGACTTTTTGCTTTTTTGTCAGCTATTTATAAATATTACAAAGCAAAGTGGCCTATATACCAAAACCATTCCATTATCGTTATTTCAGCAAAACATAGAATGCATCCATTCCACTTGGACAAGATATTGCTATTATCATAATTTTCAACTGTCCGATGTATGCATGAACCCAACAAACTCATGCTCTCCAGTGGAATATTTTCCCTGGTTAAAGTTAATCTTGTGGTGCTGATAATCATGATCAGTGATATCATCTTTGTTTATTAGGTGTTTTAGTAAGATGAAAAAAATGTAATTGATTCTGTGATTTCTTCTTATTTGTTGCCCTATTGTAAACTTGTGGTATGTCTTTCTTGTTAAAGTTAGTCATTTGCATCTGGAATTAAAAGAATGCATAAAATGAGAGAGTTTAATATGTACTCCAACACACTAAAGACTTGGCTTCACAAAGAGCATGCATTTACTGTCTCATGATTTCAGGTATCTTTCAAGATTGTTGGGGCATCACTATCTGGAATGTCAATTGATCCTAAAGCAGTAAGTTTGTGGCCCCTCCACTATCCTTGCCTGGTCACATGTTCTTTCTTTTGGTCAGCACCATGCGTTTTTTAATTTTACCTTTTTTTATAAAAAAAAATTGAAATGCTTATTATGAACTTCTGCATTTTGATGGCTAGTTATCAAATTCTCATTGGTTCATCCAAATGTATATATATATATATATATATATATATATATATATATATATATATATATTTGATAAGTAAATGATTGTATTAATAAGAATAGCCTTAGCCCAAGTACACAACAAGGTATACACAAGTTAGCGCCTATCTAGGAAGAAGAAGAAAAAGAAACAAGAAAGTCATGAATGCCAAGCCATTAAAATCTACAGCTATGGCCCCTAAAAATAATGTTCTAACAAAAAGTGATCTAAGCTCCCCTATAGATTGTTGTTTGTCTTCAAACGTCCGGTCATTTCGCTCCTTCCATATGCACCACAAGATGCAAATAGGCACAATTTTCCGCACAGCTGTGATTTGGGGGGCTCCTCTTAGATTTGTCTAGTTGGCCAAGAACTCAACCACTGTGACAGGCATGACCCAAGCTAGGTCTAACCTGCAGAACACATCATCCCATAGCTCTCTAGCAACCTCGCAATGCAGTAGAAGATGATCAACAGTCTCACCACTTTTTTACACATACAGCACCAGTCTACTATGATCACCCCCCGTTTCCGTAAGTTGTCCATCGTCAAAATCTTATCCAAGGAAGCTGGCCAAACAAAAAATGCCGCTTTAGGAGGTGCCCTATTTCACCAAATCTTCTTCCATGGGAATTGACGGTCTTGTGATTGTGTGAGAGACTTATAAAAAGAACAAACTGAGAACATGCCTTTACCTGTTGGTATCCACCATAACCTGTCAACTCCTTGAATGGTCAGTCTCATGGAGTATAAAAGACGAAAAAAATCCTCAAAGCTACCAATTTCTCAATCATGGGCAGCCCTACTAAACTAAAGTTCACGTTCCATTGGACTTGATCCCTAGATAGCACCATAACATCAGGCATTGAAGCTTCTTTTTCACAAGCAATCCCAAAAACTGAAGGGAATAAATCCTTAAGGGCGTTATCCCCACACAATAGGTCAATCCAGAATTTAATTCTAGAACCATCTCCCAACATAAGTCTAGTGTGATGAGTAAAAACCCCTCACCCTCGTCTAATGTGCTTCCAAACTCCCACTCCATAAGCTCTGCTCACCTCGCTAGTGCTCCAACACCCCCCCCCCCAAAAAAAAAAACACGCCTCCATATTTAAGGTCTATCACCGACTTCCATAGAGTTTCCGGTTCCATTGTGTATCTCTACAACCATTTCCCAAGTAAAGTCTTATTAAAGATCCTCATATTTCTAATTCCCAATCCACCAAAAGAAATTGGAGAGCATACCTTAGCCCACTTGACCAGGTGGAATTTGAATTTATCCCCCATACCACTCCAAAGGAAATCACGATGCAACATCCAAATATATGATATCTACCTACCTTTACACTCACCTCACTCCACCTCTTTTGAAGCCTGGAGTTCTAAACCATCCCTTTTCTTTTTCCTTTTTTTCCTCCCTCATTCTTGTATTTATTTTTATTAGTTTTTTCTCCCTCATTCTTTTCAATTTATGCATATCTATTGCATCATAGAATTGATTCTGCTGGCTTTCTTGTAATTGTTTGTGCTGTATGCAGGTAAGCATCTATCCAACCGTTAAAGCACCCGTTGACTTTTCGACTCAGGTAGGCTCTTCTTTAGACTCCCTTCTTTTGATGCTTAGAGTTTTTCGTGTGGTTAGAGCCATCAAATTCTAATACCAAGATGCATTCTTTTCCTATTACATTTGTACAAAGAAACTAGGGATGTAGCTCTGTTAGAAGATCTCGCAGCTATGGGTATTGGTGGAACTGAATTAACTTGGTATTCATGGCCAGAAGTGGCAAATCTTATGTACTGTAATTTTAAGCAAGGTTTGGCTCAAGTTACAAACCGTGGAATCGTGGGTCTCAAAGTCTGAAGATAAAGAGAGAAGTATCCAAATTTGGAAATTCATTTTATAAATACAAAGAATATATTTAGAACATTTGATCTCCTATTTTCTTGGAGAAATCTAACCCTCAACTTACTTGGACCCTTTACTGGTTCATGTATGATCGATCCATAAATTTTTCACCTCATTCAAATGGCTGACCAGCTGCTATACTTGGGGAAAGTTCTTATCAAGTTCTTTTTTGATCGATAAACAAAAAATTTATATCATGAAATAGAAAAAAGCCTGAGTATATAGGACATATACAAGAGCGTTGACTATGCATGCTAGTTTAGCGATACAAGGAATTATCAAGTTCTTAAACAAAGTTTAAATCCCCTTGGGTGCAAACAATCTCTAGGGGCCATCGGACTGGAGGATTTTCCCATTGAATTACCCGAGGTGCACTTGCGAGAAACTCCTTGCCAAGGGCCTGTGCATCCTTGGGATTAGTCGGGATGCTGTTCCTGAACACCTAGTGCCAATAAAAAAAAAGGTCTTTTGTTTTGCATGTAGAAGCCTCATGTCAAATTTGGTTACACTAATAGCTACTTGCATAAATATTCATCCATAGGCAACTTTGTAGGTTCATTATAATTTGCTATGGATGGTGTTCTAACTCGTATGGCTGTGGATAGCAGCTTAATTTGCCCCTTTCGCCCCCTTCATCTTTTGGTTTTGTTGTGCAATTTGCTGATATCCATATATGGCTTTGTTATCATAAAAGAGTTTTCGAGGCATTGGAATGAATTTCTCCCATGTGTTTCTTGTTGCTTATGCAAATTGCATGGGCACTGTAAAATTCATATTTACATCTGTAGATCTTCTTTTTTTTACCTCATTTATTTATTGTTTTTGTAAATAGGTTACTTCTGGGGATTATATTTTGTGGAACACATTGGGAAAGTGTCCATCTGCTGCTGCAGAGAATGCATAGGTACTACTGGAAACTCGGAGATGTATGATAGCTCTGGTTTTGGTTGCACGTCTGTCCAATCGACTTAACCGTAATCTTGCCTTTTAAAGTCCTTATGCAAACTGATCAAGATACAACTTTGAGATGGCTGCATTCTGAGCATAATAAGCCTCAATCACTTTTTCACAAATTGAGTTGAGAACGAAGGGTTACAAATGATTGGCAGTCACGTTTTTGGTGTGATGTGTTGTGATCTGAGATCTTATCTTGCTTTCTATTGGCATGGGATTGTGTTACTATAGATCAAGCATATTAGGGAGAAAACACAAGGCAATCTTTCTTGACAAGCTGAAATGTGCTCCATTTTATTCACTCTCTCGTGTTTGTTTTGATTTTTTCATACTTGATATAACGCATAATTTATTAAATAAAAATATTATTTTTTTCATAAGTAAGAAAATTTAATTAATAAGTGCAATGGTACAACGTTCCAAGTACACAAGTAGTATACATGAAAAAAATTTAGCATACGTTGAGCGATTAAACAATAAATAAAACATCTAAAAAGGTCAATGCTGGCACTTTGATCTCTTAAAATTTGCTTAATGCTTGTTCTCTTCTCTGTCCTTTATTTCTATGTTAGTGATGGAAAGACTTCACAAACTAACTTTGATTGAGTACAACAATTTTTTATAGTGTCAAAGAAAACCGAGCGGGCAAGAGTTTTAATTAAGGACCCTAGCTCCTACTCGGCCACCTGACTTTACCATTCATATGGACAACACGATATTTTATATTAAAAAAATTAATTTTTTTTTCTTATTATCACCGGTATTAATTTTTTATCATGATGGCAAGCATCTATAGATTTATTGATTACGAATGATTATCAAATCTCTTATTAAACTTCTAAGATGTAGCATTCAATTAATTCGCAAACAATAATGTTGCCATAAATTTCGATCAATCCCCCTTATTTCCAAAATCATAATTTCATTTCTATTTTATTTTTTATTATAGGCATTACCATTTATTAAAAAATAAATAAATGAAAAATGAATCTAAAGAGAACGCCTCTCAATTGAGGGAAAAAAGAAGAAGAAGAGAAAATCTTAAAACCGGTCAGTCCATTATATCTTAAATAACAGCCCCAATAAATTAAGGAGAAGTAGACATTCCAAATTAATCTTCATATAGCCACACATCAAATTTGAAATTTCCAAATCGATTTGCCCCCTCTCAAACAGAAAGATAATCTCCTCCAGAGCATCCTCTTCTCCTGGCCTTCTCCAACGCAAGCCTCCTTTCCAGAGCACTCCTTGCCCAACCTTGAACCAGCAGTGGAGCCATCGTAAGCCTCTGCAATGTCTCCTCCATTCTTTTCTCTTCTCTCCCCATCTTCTCAATCGTCTTACCCATCATATTTTACGAACCTCGAAGGTCGCCACACATTCAACCCCTTTAATGGCTTTGTCTCCTATCAATAACCCCACTCTCAAAATCTCTCTATCTCTCTCTCTCTTATTTTTTGCTGCTATCAAGCCATTGTCGCTGGTCTAGTCGCCGTGTCAAGCTTTGCATGTCGTTGTTTTCTTCTTGGTTTAAACTCCTATTATTTATAATAGAGGTTAGAAGCTTTGCTCCTTTGAGTCATGTATCTATCATTTCACCTCGTACTAGACTTGTCGGCAATGAAGCCAAACAAGCTGACCCTTCCATGGACATTTTTATCATTGGACAAGCAAAGAAGTTAGGCTTTCAATTTGGGAATGGAATTATGATGGCTGATTTTTAATGCAAGAAATGGTTAGTTGTGAGAACAATCACTCGGTTTAGTTTTTTGCTCATCAAAACAGAGCATTTCGTTTTCCCCACCGTGAGCAGTGGTTTTACCACCAAGCCACTGCCACCTCTCCTTCACACCATTGCCACCGCACAGAGAGCACCTTCGAACACTTCACGCCGCAACAATTCCGTTGACCTCCTCTCAGTAAGCCCATGCCCAAACTACACTCACACGTTGCTCTCTCTCTCTCTCTCTCTCTCTCTCTCTCCCTTGCTCAAGTTATTTCTTGAAAAACTGATGATGGTATCGTGCGATGGTGGGCGATGGGAACTACGGTGCGTGAAGGTTTTCTAAATGGGGCTCAAATTGATTTCTAAAGGGGCGAGGAGAAGATGTGTTTTATGTCTAGCGTAATGAGTCTATTGTAATTTCTGTGAAATTGCTAATGTGACATAGTGTTATTGGAGGGCTATTAATGCCTCAATGTCAAATGGACCGCTGCAAAGCATTTTTAGAAAGTCTTAAAGCCGGTTAGTCCATTATATCCTAAATAACAGCCCCCAATATATGAGTGACACATAGACATTCTAGATTAATCTTCATGTTGTAGCACATCAGATTTGAAATTCCCAAATCGAATAGCCCCCCTCTCACACAGAAAGATAATCTCCTTCAGAGCATCCTTTTCTCCAAACCAATGCACGACCTTCTCCACCGCAAGCCTCCTTTCCAGAGCACTCCTTGCCCCACCTTGAACCAGTAGCGGAGCCACTGCAAGCCTCTACAACATGTCCTCCATTCTTTTCTCTTCTCTCCCCATCTTCTCAGCCATCTTACCCATCGTATTTTACGAACCTCAAAGGTTGCCACATATTCAACCCCTTTAATGGCTTCATATCCTATCAGTAACCCCACTAGCTAAAAAGTGCTCTCTCTCTCTCTCCCTTGTTCTTATTTTTCGCTGATATCGAGCCATTGTCGCTAATCCAATTGCCGCGTCAAGCTTTGCATGCCGTTGTTTTCTTCTTGGTTTAAGCTCCTGTTATTTATAATAGAGGTTAGAAGCTTTGCTCCTTAGAGTCACGTATCTATCATTTCACCTAGTACTAGACTTATCTTGTTGGCAATGAAGCCAAACAAGCTGACCCTTCCATGAGCCTTTTTATCATTGGACAAGCAAAGAAGTTAGGCTTCCAATTTGGGAATCGAAATCATGATGGCTGATTTTTAATGCAACAAAAATGGTTAGTTGTGAGAACAATCACTCGATTTAGCCCCTATTTTTGCTCATCAAAATAGAGCATTTCATTTTCCCCACCGTGAGCCGTGGTTTTACAACCAAGCTATTACCACCTCTCCTCCATGCCATTCACACAGAGAGCACCTCCGAACACTTCACGCCGCATCAACTCCGTCGTCCTCCTCTTTGTAAGCCCATGCCCAAACTACACTCACACGCTCTCTCTCTCTCTCTCTCTCTCTCTCTCTCTCTCTCTCTCTCGCTCACGTTATTTCTCAAAAAACTGATGATGTATCATGCGGCGGTTGGCGACAGGAACTACGATGCACGAAGGTTTTCTGAATGGGGCTCAAATTGATTTCTAAAGGGGCAAGGAGAAGATGTGTTTTATGTCTAGTGTAATGAGTCTATTGTAATTTCTGTGAAATTGCTGATGTGACATAGTGTTATTGGAGGGCTATAATGCCTCAATGTAGGATGGACCGTTGCAAAGCATGTTTAGAAAATCTTAAAACCGGTTAGTCCATTATATCTTAAATAACAATCCCTAATATATGAGTGACACGTAGACATTCCAGATTAGTCTTCATGTAGCCACACATTAGATTTGAAATTCCCAAATCAATTCACCCCCGTCTCACACGTAAAGATAATCTCCTCGAGAGCATCCTCTTCTCCAAACCAACGCACGACCTTCTCCACCGCAAGCCTATTCTCCAGAGCACTCATCGCCCAACCTTGAACCAACAGCGGAGCCACCTTAAGCCTCTACAATGCCTCCTCCATTCTTTTCTCTTCTCTCCCAATCTTCTTAGCCATCTTACCCATCGTATTTTACGAACCTTGAAGGTTGCCACACATTCAACCCCTTTAATGGCTTCATCTCCTATCAATAACCCCATTCTCTGAGAAGCTCTCTCTCTCTCTCTCTCCCTATATCATTTTTACTTTTCGCTACTATCGAGCCATTGTCGTTGGTTTAATTTTCACACCAAGCTTTGCATGCTGTTGTTTTCTTCTTGGTTTTAAACTCCTGGTATTTATAATAGAAGTTAGAAGCTTTGCTCCTTTGAGTCACGTATCTATCATTTTACCTTGTACTAGACTTATCTTGTTGACAATGAAGCCAAACAAGCTGACCCTTCCATGGGCATTTTTGTCGTTGGACAAGCAAAGAAGTTAGGCTTCCAATTTGGGAATTGGAATTATGATGGCTGATTTTTAATGCAATAGAAATGGTCAATTGTGAAAACAATCACTTTGTTTAGCCCCTATTTTTGCTCATCAAAACAGAGCATTTCGTTTTCCCGACAGTAAGCCATGGTTTTATCACCAAGCCACTGCCACCTCTCCTCCATGCCATTGCTGCTGCACAGAGAGCACCTCTGGACACTTTACACCGCAACAACTCTATCTTCCTCCTCTTGGTAAGCCCACGCTCGAACTACACTCACACGCTCTCTCTCTCTCTCTCTCTCTCTCTCTCTCTCTCTCACACACATTATTTTTTGAAAAACTGATGATGGTATCGTGCGGCAGTGGGCGATGGGAACTACGGTGTGCAAAGGTTTTCTGAAGGGGCAAGGAGAAGATGTGTTTTATGTCTAGTGCAATGACTCTATTGTAATTTCTGTGAAATTGCTGATGTGGCATAGTGTTATTGGAGGGCTATTAATGCCTCAATGTCAGATGGACCGCTTCAAAGTATTTTTCTAACAATAAACATAAAGATAGATGTGAAAATGATCCATTACAACTGTAGATCCAAATTTTTAGTTTAAAGGAAAGCAAAATATAAGAAACAAAGAGATTGTAGTAGCGGCCAATCAAGTCTGAAGAAACCATGGTGTCTAGTCCCAGAAACGTAGTGCGTGGCAGCAATAGAAGCTTCTTGGTGCTCACGCGCTGCAATGACCCGCATGTGTGACTCACGCGCTACTCCGTTCAACAAAAGCCTTCGACCATTTGAGGGATCGGCAGCCTGGGAATCCTACGGAGGGGCGCATGGTGGTCGCTGGGTTTTGGAAAACAGTAGAGCAGCGTTTTGCCATACTTTGGATTGGAAAAATAAACAAAATTTAAAAATAAAGGGCTACATAATCTCTGGTCTAACCAGATGGGAGGAGGGAGGGAGGGAGAAGCCGAAGCTCCCCCCAAAAAAAATCTTTTCTCATTTATTTGATCTATATATGTTATATAGTGACAAGAAATTAAGCGAAGAGAGGAATAAAACGCTTAATTTAACGGATATGATTAATTAACAGGTTCACTGCATTAATCATCGATCACACATAGACGTGTATATATAAAGCTCATGAGTTGCATATATATATATATATATATATATATATATATATATATATATATATATATATAATATTGTTTGAACACTAGTGCACGGTTATATATGTCCTAAATTAAGAAGCTTATTTTCCAAAGAAAAAACGATTGTTTTATAAATGAGGAAAGTTATCTATCAGCTATTATTTATTCACATATTTTATATATATAATTTTTTCATAGAATGAGTGGGTGTTTTTTATAAAAGGTAAGATATGAGGTGGTAAATAGTAACTGATCAAAAACTAACTCCTGATTTTCTTTTTTTTTTACAATTTTTGCAATCCCGAAACAGAGCGAATGAGTCAAAATCATGTTGTGTAATGTGCATTCTTTTCCATGGTTGAAAGAAACACCATGCATGCATGTTGTTACAATCCCGAAACAACACCAGTACTGTACCCAAACCTATCGTCGAAAGAAAGGGGAAAAAAAAAGAAGAGCATTAACAAGCTGGACGCGCGCTCCTTTCACTATGCCAACAATGGCTGGCCTAGCTACCTAGCTAGCTTCATTTTCATGAGCCATGGTAAAGAGGCCGAAAGGCAGAAAGAACCCAATTTCCACGTACCCCAACCTTGATGATCTCTTCATCCTTCTAGCCATTGTCTCGAAGAACGGTAGAGGTCGTACGGAGCCCAAAGATAATCTATGGTGCATGGCTTCCTAGAATCTAACCTCAACCATGGCTTCCCTTTCCCACTCCAATGGAGAAGGCTAATGGGGCCAGGATGAAGCCCCCTACATTTCCCTTCGAAATTATCACCACCCAAACCATGTTGGTTCCATCTATGATCGACTGGCTTGATGTTCCCAGCTAAAACAAGCAAGAATGGTGGCAAAGACCCCAAATGGTATATCCTCTTCTTCTTCTGCACTATCATCCACTCTTCAACCTTCTCTGTATACCTTCCTTCTCTCCATTTATCCACGTCCATCACCATCACTCCTGTGTTAAAATAGCATGGATTTCTTCCTTGGAATGTTTTCGACAAATCAGGATCCAACCAAAACACCTCGGTGAAATACTGTGTGAAATTTGCACGGCAGTATTCGGGTGCAGCCACCACCTTGTTTTCCATGTCCACAGCCCATAGCTTTGCGATATCGTCCACAACAACAAGGTCGGAATCTAGATAAATAACCCGCCCGACATCGGCGGGGATGATGTCTGCAAGGTAGATTCTTGCATAGTTAAGAGGCTGATCCAGAGCTTGTCGGATGGACCTAGAAATCTTCCCATGAACACGGTTCGAGTCGAAGCGGTAAATCTTGAAGTTGAGGTAAGGGAAGGTGGATTTTATGCTTGAAAAGAGGTCGGCATCCGCAAAGTGTGCAGAAAGGAAGTGGAAGGAGAGGTTCTCAGGGCATGTGGAGTGCTTTAACATTGACAGAATCGCAGCCATGGTGCCACGGAGGTAGTTTGCGTCAAGGGTCATGGCTACATGGATAAGGTTGTTGTGTCCATACCCACATTCACCCCCGTTGCGAAAGGCGGGGGCTTCATGGAAGATGGAGAGGGAGCCGGAGGGCCGGCGAACGACGCCGAGGCGGACAGCTGTGGCAGTACTGGCGGTGGAGGTGATGGGGTGGAGAAGGAGGATGGACAGGAGGCCAAGGAATAGAGGGAGATAAGAGGAACTGATCCAAAAGGCCATCCTGTCTTTCCAAAGATTATTTTATTGGGATTTTGTAAGGTGGTTAGAAAAGAAGCCATTGGAAAGGGCTGTTTGCTTAAGAGAAGAGGCCGTTTGAGGTCTGAGGGATCAGAGGTTGGGATCCAGAATTCAGATAGTTTTGATTGATGGTTAGGGTAAGATAGAGAGATATAGGGAGGGCGATAATTGTGGGAATGATCAATAAAAAATGGTGGAGAAAAAAGCTCGGAGTGTGTTGTCTTAATAAGACTACTTCATGTATCATCATCATCATGTCTATCAACGTATATGACCAGTTTAGAAACTTCTTTGAAACCAGACATTTCTTGTGTTTTTTTTTTTAAAAAAAAATAATTAATGAAGACATTTATAATTAGAGAGATACTTTAGCCACAAAAGAATTATACAAAAGGAAATTTACAAATTGATATGGTTTGAAACAGTATGTCAAATTGTAAAGTTACTTTTAGTATAAAATAGATGATCTAACGGATTACGTGAAGTCATATCAGCTTATGAATTTATTTTTATATAATCTCTTTGTATCTGTAGAAGTTCTCTTTATAAATATTTTATGACTTTCATAAGAAAGAATTATTAATAATTAGTATCCATCTTTTTATTATTATTATTATTATTATTGGTTTGTTGCTTTCATGTATTTTTCAGTATAAGTAGTACTTATATATGCGGCGAGATGATCATGATTTTGAGTGCATGCAGTTGGTCTTGCTGAAACAATTTTAAGGACGTGCTGCATGCATGGGAAGGTTGATCATTAGCTTTTTGCTGCACATAACATTATTATTGTCCCTTCCCTTCCCTACCTATAGCTGTTATTTAATTAGGTTTATATTCTTACTGTTTAACTGATCATCTTATCCGCCTTGATTAATTTGCAACATTAATTTGATTCTTCTTATAATTAATTCGATCTTCTTTTTTTATTTTATTTTTATTTTTATAATCGTTCTAATTCCAAACAAAAAAAAAATTAGCTAATGTTCTGATCTAAACATGAAACAAATTATCTTTTTATTCATTTTACTAATTAGTGGGGAATTGGAGATTTTTTATAAAATTAAAGAAAATAAAACTGGGAAGATATTAACTGAAATTATGGAATCAACATTATATTCTTTTACCAATCTTCGGTGTGTATTTATTATTTAACATTCACACTACAAATCATGAGACCCTTCGAGCATTCACAAATTATAGTGGGTGTTGTTACAGGCTATTAGTCCATTGGGCCTCAACAGTGGCCCGTGTTTTCCAGGCCCATATTACAGTTCTAGCTAGGTGGACAGTAGTAAAAATAAAAATGAAAGAAGATACAAACAATTAAGCCCCCCATTAGTTTCTACAGACATTAAATTTTAGCTCTGTTTGTCCTAAAGTTAACACATGGTTTTAATTATCAGCAATCCAAAAAAAATAATAATAATAATACATTTATATGGTGACACCTTGCACTGCCTACAAGCCACAAGGTGCTAATTTGGCAAGCCAAAAAATTTGAAAAAAAAAAAAAAATTGGCTCACTTTGTTCATTTATTTAATGGGTTACTTAGGAGTAGTTATTTGGAGCTTGAAACTCTGGCAGCATAAATGTATAATTAATGTGAAGCTTACCCACATAATCTACTCATAACATATCAACATTACAATCATTATGTTACATATGTAGCAAGATCCTCTCCTTTTTCTATACCCCTTTTTCATTTCCAATACCACCTACTTTCAATACATTCCTACTGGGAATATTAATTAATCCATTATTAAACTTGCCATTAAAAAATATTAATTGCTTATAACGAATGTAAACAATTTTAATAGTATGATATTTTCTGATCATTATTTATTAACTTTTTGTGTTATTGAGTTTCACAAATTAAATGAGAAGGTAAACAAAATTTTCATGGGACCCAAACAGAGGAGGAACAGGAATAGTAAGGGTCAATGTGATATGCTTCATCCTGCATCCTTATTCAATTTTTTGTTTTTGTTTTTCCAAAAAGAGAAAAAAAAAAAAAGGATGCAAGGTAATCATAAGAGTAGAACAATTAGAATCTAAATGGTTGCATTATGCACTCATGAAAACAGGAATTAAGACTGTAAAGATGTCGGTAATGCTATGTTTTGGCCCACATTGGCCAAAAGCCTAATCACACTAAGCTCTTTTACTCATTGGGGTAAAAAGAAAGTGGAGATAGGCAGAGCTTTTAAGGCTTTCCAACATCTTAGAGATTTGTCTTTGAGAAAATATATGTACGAGATGGGATGAGTGAGGCAGGGGATGTGGAAAGTTGGGTTCTAAGATTAATTACTCCAACTTTTAGGAGATGACAGAGAGTTTGTAGCAGAGGGAACATTATGGCCTCCATGCTTACATCTCCATGCCTGACCCTCTTACAATTATCAATGGCTTCAAAAAAGAGGTACGAATCTCTTGAAACTCTCCCATACCTCTCTCTCTCTCTCATGGGTTCTTATCCTTTTTTCCTTTCTTTTAGAAAGGGGTGGGGTGTGTTATTTCTCCTATTGAATGACAACATGTTCATGTCAGCAGCACTGTATCAGAAATTGGGAATTTTGGGTAAAGTTCTCACCATTAGTCAGTTGAAGAAATATATATATATATATATATATATATATATATATATATATTCTTCTTCTTTTTTCCTCAGTAAAAGAGAGAGTAGCTGAGTTGTAGTTGTTTGATAAAAATAAAAATATTGCAGCATTTTACCAAATGACTAAGATAAAAATTTTCCTTCATCAAGTTCTGTAGATTTAAGAATAATTTCATGGCTTCCCCCATAGCCTTGTTATCCAATTATTTGGGAGACCTACGCCCCCATTGAAGCTGTCTGTGCCTGTAGAAAATAAATACTCTGCTGCTATCAGTTCTAACTGCAGAAAAAAGAAAACCAAAGCTTTACAGTCTTGGAAGCACAAAAAAAACAGAGGGAATTTAGTGCTACATGTTTTAATTGTGTTTAAGGTAGATATTCAATGTTCAGATTCTTCTTAGATAAAAGTTGTACACACACACACATAAGCTGCAACAAGATGATGAGATTACAAAGAAATTAGTCTTGTAAAATAGGAATGAATTATTTCAACAAAAATTCTGTAGGTTGGAATAGGGCATGATTGGGTAGCAGACTTGAAAAATATAGCTAGGGGAATGGAAGGGAGTAAGACAGCGAAGCACTGTTGAAAGCCCTGAGGCAAAGAAAGGGTGACAAAGTCACCCAAGAAAATGATGCTTTGCGTGGAGCAATCGAGAGAGATTCCGATTCTAGAAGCAAAAAGATAAAAAAAACAGAACAGAAAATATAGACACGGATCAGCAGAGTAAAAAGAAAAGAAAATAGACACATATCAAAGCACGAGAGGAATGATGCTTCTCTCTCTCTCTCTCTCTCTCTCCATATTGCTGGAGATAGATTTTGCTGTGGCAGGGGAGGGCAGGGCTCGAGGTGTGACAAAGAATATCACTGAATATTATTATTATTATTATTAGGTCACACCCATGGAGGGAGGGCCTGCTGATTATAAGTTGGTTTGTGACTTTGTGGGGACTCTGATGTGCAGAATTGCAGAAATATTATTATATGTATATCCACTTCCCTAACATGTCTGTCTTTGTTTCGTTTTGCTTTGTGGGAGCCATCCTAAGTAGATTAGGATGCATTTTAATATTGGAAAGCTCCACACTTGTCACCATTCAAGCCCCCTTTCAACTCCATGATGACCAAATTCATCTTCCCTAGCTAGCTCATGTTAAGGAAAAGATAGATAGAACTACTCCAACCATGCTGATCATCTGCATGAAAAAATAAATTAAAAAGCCCCTTATCATTTCTCGAGATCTCTTTGGAGCATGCCTGGCTAGCTAGCTAGCTATCCTTTTACCCAAAACACATAAAAAAGAAGTTCCATTAAACTTGTTGGTGACTGTATTCATCAAAGATTCCACTTACATATCATTACTCATGCCTTTTATATATATATATATATATATATATATATATATATATAGATAACGAGTTCCCATATTTATTTGAGAATTTTCTTATATTTGTGTCTCTGTAATCATTAATATCCTTCTTACAGATAATAATCTTATGCACAAGTTTTATCTACATAAATAAGTGACTCCCAATATATATTCGTTATTTTCGATATTGGCTTTAGTATTCTGTCTATGAAGTTGAGAATTCTATATATATATATGCAGCTCATGTGTCCATAAGTATCATTTAAACGATCGAGAATA
Organism: Cyclocarya paliurus; assembly: GCA_029856935.1. Lineage (NCBI taxonomy): Eukaryota > Viridiplantae > Streptophyta > Magnoliopsida > Fagales > Juglandaceae > Cyclocarya > Cyclocarya paliurus. The sequence continues at coordinate 1,972,177 of JARVXP010000463.1, forward strand.
TATATATATATTTCTTTTACATAGAAAATGATTCACAATCTTTTATTTATTTAAAGTAACAAATTAAACAAAATATAAATAATTTAATTAATTGTGTACGTAAAACTTTGCTCAATCGGAACAAAACCCAGGAAGCTGTGAGTTGCTATCAGTCCTATGGTTATTATATATATCACACGTTTTTGCCTACGGTTTACCTGATTTTGACTTTTCACAATATCAACCAAAGTTCATAATCGTCTCCAAGTCAGCTTGCACAGCCACTTATAATGCAGATTGTTCAAATTAGCTAGGAAAAGTCAAAGGATAGGAATAAGACATATCGAGCAGGGCCTCAAATCCTCCTAATTAGAAAACAAAAAGAATCGAGAGTGAGATATTATTGCAAGGAAAATATATATATGAACCCCATAACTCTCGAGGATTGTGTGCACTAAACTAACTTATCACAGTGGCTCGATCAGCTCATCCAAATACAGAGTGGTGGGGCTCAGTAAGCAGCTTAGGCCGGCAATTTTGTGCGCATGGTACAGTAGCACTCAGGGCTGCGCAGCTCGCTCGATAGTGCTCGAAAAAAACATATCAAGTATAGATACATGAGCTAGCTGTGTATTTGGTGACATGCATTTTGCTCTACATGTGTGCAAATGCGCGCGTGCAAGCATGTATATATGGCGGCTAAAGGCCGCTTTGTAGTATACATGAAAAACAAGTGCAAATTGTCGCACAGCCGAGGAGCCAGTGGGGACTCCTTGTCCCAAGAACGCATTTGGGGCCAAGAACAAGGATGGACCCCAATGTGCAAGAAGTTGGGACACATGTTAGATGATGTGGAGGCGGATGGGGCCCGACCATGGTGGTTGTCGGGGGGGCGCATACGCGGGCTCATGAGTGGGACCAATCATGGGGTTTAGTGCTGCATGATTTTGGGTGGGGGAGGAGATGGAAATGTGGTCACTGGTCAGGCTTACAGGGTTTATAAAAAGGTTACTTAATTAGTGGGATGGGACCAATCAAAGATTAGGGTCTTAAAAAGGTCTTTCGAAATCCTTTTCTTTGTCCCTTCAAAGGACCCAAAGTTTTGAAAACATTAAAAAAAGAAGAAACGAATTAATTAAAAGATGGGGAGATTTTGGCTGCAAAAACTTTTTATGTTTAAAAGGTAGGAGGGATTTTGCAGAGATAGAGAGAGAGAGAGTGTGTGTGTGTTTGTGTTTGGTTGAGACTTTTTAAGTAAGATCTGATGCAACATTTGGTATGAAAAGCTGGGGCCGGGAAGTGGTTGACCATTTTTTTTTATGACAAAGAAAGATTGGCGTTTTGTTTTGTCATGCATGATCTTGAATTAATAGTGTTATTTTCAAGCTTTGTGAATTGCGCGTGCAGCACAAAGAAGTGGGTATGTGGTCATAATGGAGGCTGCCAGCCACACCATAAGATTATTCATAACGCATACACTGATCTGCATCATTCCCCTTCCCCCTTAAAACTGCAAAACTTTTTCCTTCTAAACTCACAATCTTCCATCATTACCTTCCCTTCCTGTATACCTAGTTAGCCATCTTCCACTGTCTTCATATACTTTCATCCTTTTATACACACACACACACACACACACACACATTAATACATATTATACCTTAGATATAGCTAGCTAGCTGATGATGATCATGTTCAATTATTGGTATAATCTTGGGCATATATCTTTCATTTAAAGCCAAGCCAAGCCAGAAGGAGATGAGTGGAACTGTGACGCGGAAGGTGTGTAGTTTAGGACAGTCCCGTACGCAACTTCCTACAGAAGCCGGCCAACAAGTACTAATTACATGCTTTCTTTCCTTCAGAATTACTGTACCCCGGCCCATATATGAAATCTACCAAGCAATCGAAGTCGAAAACTTACTTAAAAGAAAAAATATGGGTTCAGATTTAAAAAAATAAAAGCAATATGAAAATGAAAATGGATACATTTTCTCATTTTTGAAAACTTTTATCCATTTCGTAGTAGTCAAAAAGTATACTCATGATCATGATCAGGAATAGTCGATATATATACCTAAACTCAAAAGCTTTTAGAACAATTGTTTCGAGAACGAACCCTTTTCTTTGAATCACGTATATATATATATATATATATATATGTATGCAGTTGAAAGGAAAAGAAAAACAAGAAAGTGTGCATGCTTTGAGAAATACAAAAATGAAATGATTATAATGGCAACACAGACTACATGAAATTCCATGGAGAATAAAAATGATGCGAGTGCCTTTGATTTCACGTACGGGGGCCTCCCCAATTCAAGGATATTCTCATTGTTTACAAGCCACGCTCGATTCCTTTTGTTTTTTTTTTATCTTCTTCTTCTTCTTCTTCTTTGTATTATTATTTTGCGAACTTATAAATTTCCATTTTAAGCCAAAATACTGATGATATTCGGAGCACGTCCGGCTTTTTCTGGATTAACATTTGCTCTCCCAAGGATCGACAATGCTGTCCCTATATATCATCAGTTTGTCCTCCTACTGTTAATGTAATTTTGGTACCTTTCCAGTTTCCATTATTCAATATATAACGCCATCCTCGTATGATTAATAATTTCTTTGAGCTTTAGAACTCTGTTCTGCTTTTTTCTGTACGTTTATATGGCTACTTGAGAACACGCATAAGCGGCGATCGAATTAACCTGATATCAGTAGCAACGCTAATAATTGTTATCATGCATGAGAACGTAAATCTAGTTCTAGTCTATAATTATGTTTGTGATTCATAGTAACTATCATGCAGATAAATGAGTTTGATAATTAATGCAGATCATCATGCTAGCTAGAGCTATGGTTTGGCCTTTGACCACCAACATATTTTCCTACTTTTGTTAAAATGAACAGTTTTATATATATATATGGACCTGTAGCTAGATTGATAGTTGTTGTTTAATCTCGAGCAAAGGTTATCATCTTGTCCCATCACAGTACTAATGCTTGTCGTTTTCTTGTACCAGTACTGCTAACAGATATTCCATTGACCAGAAAAATCACCCTAATGATATATTTTGATAAGAAGTTTATATTGATGTTGTTCTTGAAACTATTTACTATGCATTAGGGGAAAAAACTGAGTATGTCAGGTGTGATATCTTAGATAAAGGGAGATGGTGTATGAGATTAAATGATTAATTTGTTATCTTTTTTTTTATCAAATCAAGATGACATTTAGTATTTTTTATTTATTTATTTATTTTTTATTTAGTATTTGGGTTGGTCAAATAATGGAAGTATTTAATAATTTTCTTTCTAATATATTTCTTGTAAATGACAATTATCCCCAAGAAATAAGACTGGGAATAAAAGTATTAATATATGTTATTTGCAAGTACTTGTTAAAGCATGATTATATGCTATATTTTGTAATTCTCTTAATTTGCAAACCAACAGGGAGTTAACACAAAGTTCTTTGAAAATGATGTGCTATAACTCCATGAAATTGTGTTTATTTTGCAGTCTCTGTCTACTCTATGGGAAAATGATATGGCTTGGAAGAAACTACTGATTTTGGACAGAGCTTAGTGACAAAAAAAAAAAAAAAGATTGCGCGTGGGCTTAAATTCCGTTCTCTGTTCCTGTCTGCTGAAAGATTTGGCACAAAAAAATTCGAAACACATATCATCATATTATATACGTCATTATGGCTGCAATAATTACTCTTGGTTGCATAGCCCGCATGCCCAAAACAAAACAAAACCCTTCCTTGCCTGATCACTTCAACACTCCACTCTCTCTCTCTCTCACACCCACCTATAAATTTCATCCACCCCCACTTCTCTCTCTCACCTGTAGTTCCACACACTCACTACATCTGTCTCTCTCTCTTACTTTGCCCATCTATCTAGTTTGTCCTCTACCAGCTCCTACCTCTCTCAATATCGATCTTTTTGTTTCTCATCCCATTAACTTAATGGCCGTCTCTGGTTTTGAAGGCTTTGAGAAGCGCCTAGAGCTCCAGTTCTTTGGGGATGACCCTGCAATACTGACGGACATGGGTCTTAGGCAGCTCGAGTTTGAGTCACTGGAACAAGTCCTGCATGCCGTGCAATGCACCGTGGTCTCGGCTGTGGGTAACCCCTACTTCGATGCCTATGTGTTATCAGAGTCCAGCCTCTTCGTCTACCCCACAAAGATCATCATCAAGACCTGTGGGACCACCCAGCTCCTCAAATCCATCCGTCCATTGCTTCACAAAGCTCGCCATCTTGGCCTCACTCTTTGCTCCTGCCGCTACACTAGGGGCAGTTTTATCTTTCCCATGGCACAGCCCTTTCCCCACACCAGCTTCAAGGAAGAGGTTATCTATCTGGAAGAGAGCCTCCCTACCAATCTTTGCTATAGAAAAGCCTCGGTTATGCCTTCCAAAGTCAGCTCCCATTCTTGGCACGTTTTCACTGCTAGTGATGAGGCTCGCATGGTAATCAGCCCGCATGTTCCCGACGTCTTATACACACTCGAAATCTGTATGACCGAGCTCGATCGCGTCCTCGCTCGCAAATTTTTTAAGCGTCCCGGGGATGATAAGACCGGCGACACGGCCGGGAAAGAGATGACCCAGCTGACGGGTATTGGAGACATTAACCCCGGTGCTCTTATTTGTGATTTTGCATTTGATCCATGCGGCTACTCCATGAACGGTGTTATTGATGGTGACCGCTACTCCACCATTCACGTAACCCCAGAGGATGGTTTCAGCTACGCCAGCTTCGAGTGCGTCGGGTCCATTTACGATGATCATGACGATGTTGTCCGAGTTTTGAAGAAGGTGGTGCAAGTATTCCGGCCGGCAACCATGTCAGTATCGACTACATGCACAAGCCATGAGGTGTGGACAAAGGTGGCAACCGCACTCGAGCCCCTGGGATTGAAATGCCGGAGTTGCACAATGGATGAGTTCCCTGCGGCCGGGAGTGTGGTGTTTCAAACGTTTACGACTCGCCGGAAGTAATAAGCCTAGAAGATTTGCAGCAGGGTTGTTGGTTGTGGTGGTGGTGGCGGTAGATACGGGGGGTCAGAAAAGAGAGTTAATTAGGTCCGAGTTAGAAATAGTTGTAAATTGTAGAGGCTGGCGCGGGTCATGATGGGGTGATGGATGATGATCATGATGATGTGGAAGAATGTGATTGGGCAATGGGGATGATGAATGTTGGGTTGACTTGTGTAGAAAGATAAAAAAGTGGTGGTGGAAGGAAAGAAAATGTTAGAAGAAGATGAGGAGGGGCTGAATGCTGATGTGGTAAATAGCACGAAAAGGTTGGTGGGATACAGGGATCATCATGATAAGGCACCCCACTTAGGCTCGCACGCCTAAGATTTTGAGAATGCTAGTGGGGGGGGGGGGGGGGGGGGGGAGAGGGATTAAAAGTACTGCACTTGTTTGAGGTCATGTATGTTTAACTTTCTCTTTCTCCATCTCTATCTTCTATTCTTTTCATCTTTCAAAAAAACACCAAAAAAGTCATTTTCTTTCTCTTTTCTGCACTATCTGATCTCTCCTTTTTGTCTCTCTTGTTGTTTTTTTTCTAGATTACATTATATATAAGGGCTGGCTATATTAATATTATATAGCTTGAGAGAGAAATACATTGGGATTTTGTGTTCTTCATGAGTTAATGAATATTGTCAATGTTGTTCGATCATGCATTAATTGGTTTGTTTTCATGCATGCTTGGCTCGGCTCCTTTTTTTCTTCCAGCATCAGTATTCATGACTGCGCACGCACGCATGCAACAATATACATATATATTGTAGCTAAGGCAGCCAGACATAGCTCATGAGTACTACTACGTCTCAAAATGATGCAATCCAATTACGTTCGACTCTTTCTGTGACATTAATATTTACATAAACATGATTATATATAGCGGCCTGCACGTGCACGACCATATATAATTGACTTGAAGACTAATTTGAGATGGTCATGCATGCCCCTATTCCTTTGGCTCATAGCTGCTAGGGTGATACGCTAAAAATTAGAAGATGACAAAAAGATCAAAATAATGCAAAGTTTTTATAAGTTACCCCCGCGGGCCCAAAAACATAACAAAAACAAAAGGAAAAGCTACAACGCACGTCTTTGTTTTGAGAATTACAATATATATCGAAATGGTGGCCAAGAGTAAGTTTTTCTTCCTCGTACTAGCTTATAGATTTTGGCCGGTTCTCTTTTTGAGCTTTGAACATAAACATGGGTAATGTTAAATGCAACGTTAAAATTTTAAGACGTTTAAATCTCGTATATTTGTTTGAAAAAATAAAGTTTATTATTAAAAAAATAATTTGTTATGTAAATTCAGATTTACCCGCTTTTTGAAAAAAAAAATTACCGAGCCTACCAATGCACCTTAAGATTGCAAATTTACCCATTACTTTGTTCCAAATACGTACAGTATAAGTACTGCACTCAGCTCACAAAATTAATGTAGCCCACTCTCGCTAATGGTACATATATGTGTGTATATATATATATGTATGTGTGCGCTCGCGCATACGTCTCGTAAAAAGTGGACTAATCTACGTATGTCTCATCGCATTAGATAGAGTACTATAATGTCACGTTTAACCCGAAGTGGAGATTGTCACGTACTTGCCTTTTTTGAGTCACGGAAATTAGCAGCTTGGATAAGACTGACTCCACCTAGGATAAGGATACTCTGATTCACTTCAAATGATGAGTTTTTATTTTATGTAAAGTATAAACTATTTTTGTTTTTGGGTCTCTTTTAAAAGCAATAATGACTAAGAAACTATATGTTTTACGGATAAGCTGAATCTTATTATGATATGGATTGGGCTTGTGTTTATGCAATCGGGGGACCCAGCACTTGTCCATATCCTGCAGGGCTTTCCAATGACTTATCCCAACATAGCCCATCTTCTCCCACTAAATTTTGTCAGGTAATTGCTTCAAAATACATAATTTAATCACCTTTCTATGATGAGAATGGAACCAAATTTCTATTCTTATAATTTTATTAAGTTATATTAATTTATGGTGGATAAAAATCTTGATTACAATAAACATTATATGGGAAGCAACCGAAATCATTAAAGTCCATTACAAGGGAAGCAATCTCAATATGCTTTCTTTTTTTATTGTTGGGATTGTAATTCTAGACTTATGCTTATATTTGTTATTGTAGGATTTGTAATATTGATTTTATTATAGACTAAATTTTAAAAAAATATTAATATTTTTTGTTAGTAGAGAGTCTTATTTTTTTTTAGATACTGTGACTACTAATAAATATAGATTTTAACTTTTTATGTGAAATTATGTTAATCATGTCAAATAAGTTATGTGTGTTAATTCAACACATTTACATGAAATTGGTTAAAATCAATCCTGTTGTGTTGACCCATTTCTAATTAATTATTAAACGGATCAAAATGGATAACACAACACAACCTATTATTTAAATTGGGTGATTTAGAATTTAAAAGTTTGACACGTTTAGTTTAGCGGATCATGATCAGATTGATCTATATAGTTGAATGTCCATGAGTTGATACGACATGAATACAATCCGCAAAGACAAATTTCCACCCCTAATGGACGCTGCAATTTATGTAATTGTGAATAGTGAAAATTCTAGTCGGTCGATGTTATTTTTGGGGGTAAGATTAGAGTTTGACTACTTATGATATTGAGGCTGCATGAGGCATTAGAAGTACTTGAGGGAGACATTAACAATGTGACATTTTTTGGATTTGTATAGACGAGACAAATCAAAATTGCATGCTAATGGAGCTAGCTAGAGGGACGTCTCTATCGACGTCCTATAACCATATCAAGCACCCAATATTATTAATGCAGGGGATTCTAAACCATGACCCAATTAATTCCTAATATATAATCAAAGCATCCGAATTATAATTAATTAATTTATACGTCTCAATTCTTTGAGTTTTGAGTCCAAACAACGTCACGAGGTTGGCCTGTAGAGATCACAATGCTAGGCCAATAAGCTTTGCACGCAATAAAGTTTTGATCCTATTACAAGAAAAATGAATATTTATGACGAGTTATTTGCAATAAAAATAATTATTTGTGACGAACATAGACTTATCTTGATAAGAAATAATCATTTTGATAAAAAATAATTAGAAGGTTTTCTTATAGTAATCAATTATATATATGGGTTCCCATAATGGAAGAAATTCATACATGAATAGGCCGTGTTGGGTTCTAATTTAGAGTAATTAGATTCAGGTTGTTGTTTAGAAGACATAACATACTAGATCTACTTCACATCGCATTAAACGTTTCGAATCTTGAGGATTCTCACACAAATCTTGTTCGCCTTTCAATAAAGAGTGTTTTGCTCACCATCTCACCAGCCAATTGTGGGCTCTTTATGAGTTGGGCCGATAGGTTTTTATGGGTCTTGCCGCCCATATTTCCAACTTCCATGAACATAAAATTTTGACAAAAATGTTGTTGAGACTGGGAGATCAAATAAATTAAGAAATTTTGTAAAGTCAAATCTAATATATTACATAAACACACGTTCATTTATAAGTTTACATTAATGTATACCAACCAATTGCTAGCTAGAAGAACCTCGTTGCGCACACGCACACACACATATATATACTAGGTCAAAGCAACGAGCAAAGCATTTGCATAGTTGGGTCAAACAGTTGTTTTATGAAAAATAATATGTTTTTACAAAAAAATTGATTAATGAATAATTTAATATATAGAAAAAAAGGGCAAATTTTAGCAAATATTTTTGGATAATAATAACTTAGTGAAGTATAATAATTACATGTTTGATAGATTAGAAACCAAAAAGATTAGTTCAAAATACACCATAGTTTAATACAAGTTTAGTAAATTGATCATACAAAACTGTTAAATAGCGCAAAACATATCTCATATCTATGACCCACACAGAATGACTTGTTGGCCTAATCAAATCCATAGTTTTACCCTATATATGTGTGTCGAATATTACTTTTTTACGAGTAATATGCAATAAGTAAATTAGTAACAATACAATGCAAATCTGCTAAAGGGAAGTATTCTATTGAAGAAAGAGCATATCCTCATTGTCCTAGCTTGGGAGTTGAATCAACACATCCTTCAACTGTTAGTACCTTAGCATAAAATCATAAGAGTTAAGAGTATCCTTTTAAGTTGTACAAAAAAAAAAAAGGCCCATGAACATAGTTTGAACTATCTCATTCGGGAGATACATACGAGGTCGCAACTTTTTTTCTCTCTCTCAACGTTTTCTCTCAAAAGAAAAAACCTCAAAACCTCAGATCTGCTTAAGAGGGAGGGGCTCCTCCCTCCCCCCTCTCTTTTTTACTTCATCTCCTTTCTCTACTTTCCAGGTCATTATCTTTGTAGTGTTTTTCGGTTCTTCTTCTGTGTGTTTCTTAGGCCTAAAATGGGAGGATCGCCGTTCGAGTCTATCCAGCCGTCGCATTCCCACACGTGCCCCACCGGGATGACGCCCAGCCGCCAATCTTCAAAACCACCAAATCCGGCGTCCATCGAAGTGGCGCGTAGCCCGCACGCGCAGGATGAAGTGTCTGGACCCCAACGGCGCGTGGTCATCACGCGCCACTGAGGAGATCTCTGCCGGCGCCACGCTCGGGCTCTATGGACTCCTTGTCTCTGGGACTCCCAAGATCTTCAGTCGGTTGTCCCCCCAGAATGAACAGTACACTGGAAGAGACACTGCCAACGATATATACACTGTTCTTCTTTTTGTGTTTTTTGGCCTGCGTTTCCGTCCTCAGTATTCTGTTGTTTATTGTTTCTGCTTCTAGTTTACTGTTGACCTGAGTCAGGTGTTTTTGGCTTTTGGGTAGAACGCTACTGGGGCAAAAGCAGTTTGAGACTGGTGATTGATGCTACGGCCGGTAGCAGTATGGCCAGTGCTTGCTAGTAGGCGCTGCCTGCTCAGTGGAGGTTGTTTTGTCCGTAAGAAAATTGGGTGCTCGTGCCGGGCTCGAGATGCGGATGTCTACGGTGGGCGAGAAACCCAGGGTGACATCGAACTTGTGGCTCAGCAGTTTGTTTTTTGTTTTCGCTTGTAGTTTTTATGTTGTTTTCTGTTTCTAATAATTTAGTATTTGCCTGTTGGATTTAGTATCCATAGCAGTGTCCCATACTCTTTCTTCTTGAGAAAATAGAGGGGATGAAAAGTTCTACAGAACTTTTTCCTGTTAGGTGAGAACTCAGTGCGAAGTTAAGACAATGACTACCATAAAGAAATTTGTGTGTGGGCATGCCTTATAATTGATGTATAGTTGGCTTATTATCTGGAATTTTCAGATAGTAATAAGTCACATTTGTAACTTCGGTTCTTGTATGGAATGAGTTCATTTGATTCAAAAAAAAAAAAAGAACTATCTCATTCGAATCTAACATAATAAGCATAAAGGAGTAGCAATCTCTACTATCAACGTAGCCCATGCAGATTTCTCAACCACATTACTCAGTAAATCCTTACTGTCCACCAGGAGAAAAATTTTCTCGACGTTAACAGGATTTGGCCTAGGATCTCTAACAGTCATTAGAGCTTTCTTTCCAAGAACTGGTCATTTGAAAACTCTTCATTTCTTACAAATCTTGATGCTTTGAAGGAGCAAAACTATGCATGAAAAATAAAAAAGATTGAGCATGCAATAATAAAGAAAAAGGAACAATTACCATTACAAGCTCAACAAAAGCGTTACGAGTGGATGCTTGTAGTCTCCTAGTAGCCTCATGTGATAAACCTGCATTTAAAAAAAAAAAAAAAGGCTATCCCCATTGGTGCATTTCTTGCAAATGCTAATCCAAGCATTTGACATCGGCTTGAGAAACATGTGCAAAAGGAACCAAGCATCAACAAGAAATAAAATTTCAGAATTATATCACGAGGGATGATTACAAACCTCTCTACGGACTGATTCAAAAAAGAGTTTTGACATTGGCATGAGAAACCTGTGCAAAATGAACCAAAAAAGTTTTGATAAAGATCATCTTGAAGGCACGCCACAGACCATATAAACTCATTAATCCAAACAGTATAAATCCATTTAGTGATGTTTCATTAATTCCAACTCATTAATACAAACTCATTAATCCAAATAGTATAAATTGGTTTACTCATTTTAAAAAACACGGCACATGAGAGCCCAACAATAGAAAATGCACAGAAATCAAAATTAGGAACTTATTAATCCAAACAGTATAAATCGGGGTAGTGATTTTTTTTCAAATATTTTTTTAAATCCCTTAAACATTTTTAAAAGATAAATAAAAATTACAAACTCATTAATCCAAATTTGGGGGCAAAGACAAGATGAGATTTCTCATCTTCATCTAATCTCATCATTACACTTTTTCAAATTTCCATATAAAATATAATAAACAATTCAACTTTTTCAAATCTCAATATAACTTTTTCAAATTTCAATTCAACTTTTTCAAATCTCAAAACTAAAAAAATAATATTTTAAATTTTAAAACAAAATATAAAATTCTCATCTCACCCCCCAAACATATCTAAATCAGTTTACTCATTTTAAAAGAACTGCAGGTGAGAGCCCAATAATAAAAAAGACAAACGGAACCAAGAAACAAAATCAATAAGAAAATATGCAAACCCAACCAAATATATTAAACAAAGATACCTATAATTTTTAAAATAAGAAACAACAACTTCTATCAATGCAACAAAAAAAAAAAATCATAAAATAAAAACTAAAAGCCATCTTTTTTTTTAGAGAAGTCGCAAATCAGAACTGAATAACAAACAAGACAAATGAAATCAAAAAACCAAATCAATAATAAAATATACAAATCCAACAAAATATATAAAAGAAAGATACCAACTATTCCTAAAATAAAAAAACACAACAAATTCTATTAATGCAACAAAAAAGAAGAAGAAAAAAAGCATCTATTTTTTTTTTGAAATAAATATCTACCATAACATACAAAAAAATACAGAAAGACGTTTTTTTTTTTCAAGAATCTGAAAATCAAAATAATCACATCAAACAATCAAAAAAAAGTAAGACTCAGTAGACCAAGACACATCTAATAACAAAAAAGATAAACCAAACCAAGAAACCAAATTGATTAATGCAAAAAAGAGTAAATTAGACAAATACAAACTTCGAAGCAACATAAACTTCAAGCCAAACAAAACAGATGCCCTACAAAAACCAAACCAACAATTTTAAAAACAAAAAAATAGACTACAAATTTAAAATTCAAACCATAGAAAGTTGCCAAGAAAATCAAAGAGAGACACCAAAAGACCATGAATTTAAAAACAAAAGGAAACAACTTCTATTCATGGAAGAAGAAAAAAAAGTAAAGCTATCTACCGCTACATGCAAAAAAAGAACTGAAAGGCATCCAATATTTTCAAAAAAATACATATGAGTAAAGATGAAGTAAAAAGTCACTATCTCTTTTCCACTACAATAATCTCTCTCTTTGTTTTAAAAAATAAAAAATAAATCTTTCTCATTCAATCACTTTCCTTTAATTAATGCAATTACTTTTATAATTATTTTAGTAGTTAATGTTTTTTTTTTGTTAGCTGTATAGGCCAGATATTTCTTTCAAGAGCGGATGTCGTCTATTATTGCCATTCCATGATAGCATCCCTTTTCGCTCTTAAAAGTTGTATTTTTTCAATTACTTTCTCATTCATAATTTCTTTACCAAGTACAGTTTGAAGATTTTTTATTTTTATTTTTATCTTTATTTTGCAGCAAATATATCATAGAGATTTGAAGTTGGAAAACAAGATTTTAGATGGAACTATCTTTAAAAATATATATAAATCCAACAAAATATATAAAAGAAAAATAACATAGCAACTTCTTTTAATCCAACAAAAAAAATAAAAATAAAAAAGCATGTTTTTAATTCTTACCCAAAAGAATATCTATCACGACATACAATCTCAAAGCAGCATAAACTTCAAACCATACAGTCCAAATCTCCTGCCAAAAGTAATAACCATTTGTTAATTTGAAAAATAAGAACATGAACTTATTAGAGGACACCAATTTTTTCATGTAGACAATGAGAAAAGAACTTTGGGTTGTGAAAGAAAAAGGAATATAAATTCCTAGTAGAGTCTACCAAACTCACCCATCTTGTGAAGCAGGATTCTCTGATGTGATATAACAATAGAACCATTTAGATGGAAGCATCTTTAACAAAATATATAAAAGAAAAATAACATAGCAACTTCTTGGGTTTTGCTACACAACCTCCTACTATTCATCCACACTCCACACTCCATATTTTTTAATATTTTTTTTAAAAAAAAATTTGAATTTATTTTTTTTAAATATTTCAAATTTTTTATTTACTATTCATATAAAAATTATTTAATAAAAAAATTTTAAAAAAAATGGAGTGTGGAGTGTTGGGAAGTTGGGAAGATTTATTGTTCCTTAAAATGCTACATTTTCACTCTTAAAAGCAGTTTTTTTTTTTTCATTTACTTTCTTCTTTATTATTCTCTACCATTAAAAATACAGTTTTAAGATACTTTTTTTTTTTTTATCTTTATTTTGCGGCAAATATGCCATAGAGATTTGAAGTTGGAAAACACACTTTTAGATGGAAGCATCTTTAACAAAATATATAAAAGAAAAATAACATAGCAACTTTTCAAAATATACATATCCAACAATATATATATATATATATAAAATAACATAGCAACTTCTTTTAATCCAACAAAAAAAAATTAAAAAGCATTATTTTTCTTCACGCCTATAAGAATATCTACCACGACATACAACCTCAAAGCAGCATAAACTTCAAACTAAATAGTCTAAATCTCTTGCAAAAAGCAATAATCATCTGTTAATTTAAAAAATAAGAACATACACATATTAGAGAACACCAATTGTTGTCCAATGTTTTAGCCGTGTATGGAGAGGAAGGAGAAAAGGGGCTAAGCAAGGGGTTGGGTCAAGGCGAAAGAGAGTCTATGTGGCTTGGTACGGTGGAGCCGCTACTAAAACATGGAGGCGTGTGACGTTGTTGAGAGTTAAGAGAGAGGAAACGAGAAACAGAGAGGGCGGGCTATTGGAGAGAGATCTACAAAAAGGAGCTTACAGGCATGAGGCGACGCACGTGGTGGCGGCATTGGAAATTACCGAGGTTGTGACCGAGATGAGAGAAACAAAGGGAGATGGAGGCGTTGGGGCTGGATCTCACGACTTCGATGGTTTGAGGGGTTGCATCTGGTGGTGTTGGTGCTGTGAATGCCTAAGTTGGTGGTTAGAGGCGACACACCATGTTGCTAGCGACTACAGAGAATGAAAAGGAGAGAAATCAAGGGAGTGAGAGAGCTATGAGATGAGATGGGTTGCATCTAGTGGCTAGAGGCAACACATGACATCGCTATGGCCTGCCATGCTCCGTGGCTGCGAACGGAGGCAAGGATCGTGAGGTGGAGACAAAGTGAAAAGAGAGGATGTCTGAGTTGAGAAAGAACTCAGGAGAGAGAGGGAACTGTGAGAGAGAGAGAGAGAGAGATTTGTGTATGGTCTCAATTTTTTGGATAATATCATTGCATTCGGTGGAGAAAACATCCCATCACCTCACAACAAAAGGATAATAATAGAAAGAAGAGAAGCAGAAGAAAATAAAAAAACCTTACACTAACTCAAACACTTGACGGATAAGAAGGAGACAAACAAAGAAAAAAACTTTGACAGACTGAGACACATAGTCCCAAACACTCAATTCATCCCTCAACCTGACACACTAAAACACAAACCCATCAGCCGATCCCTTTTCCCAAACTCCAACCGTCCATTTCCCACCCCAAACAATAAAAGACCATTATGGACACATAATATATGGACAAAACACATAATAGATGCTTAACAAAAGGACAAAAATGCATAACACCCAAAAAAACTGAAGGAAAAAATGGATGAACAAACATTACTGTTCATCACTGTTCATTCGTGATAGACGCTTTCTTTTATCATAGAATAGATATTCTTTAAAAACAAAAGGCAAAAAACTATGCAATGTATCCCCACCGATCGACTTGAACCGTTTCAGCAGCGAGAGTGCTGCTTATATGGCCGAGATCACATAAACATCCTTGTTTTGGTCAGCTTTGGGAACCCTTAAAACTACTTATGTTTCGTTAGGAAAGCGTGGTGCATTAATATAGCTAGCAGACATGAATTTCTTACCTTCCACTGCCAAAGATTAAACAAAGATCAATTCCTTTCGGTTTAAGTAATAAGGCGCGCGTGATGTGATATGTTCACCAATATACAAAAATTAATTCATTCTTTTTTAATTTGGGTGGGAAATAACAACCACAGTAAGAGCATCTTCAAATTTTGCTTAACTAATTGAAATTGTTTGTATTGAAGCAGCCAAAACTCATAAACTCTACTTTTGAGCTACAATATCTCAAAACTCTTCTTCAAATTTGCAAGTTAATGTTCACAACCAAAAGAAATTTTTTATTCTAAATTTTTTTTTGCTCTAGCTCTCTCCTCTCTTGTATTTGATTATATATATAGATGTCGATGTTGTGTTTCGCGAGCCTGGGCAAATCCACGTATACAGTGCTCCGATGTGAATTATTTGAAGCCCTCGGTGGTGTTTCAGTGCGGCTATATGGTGGTGGTTCGTACGTCCATAGCAGTAAATAGAAAATTAATGCAATAAAAAGAAATGGATACCAGGATTTACATGGTTGGACAATATACCTACATCCATGGGAGTTTTGGGAGGGACGTCTTCATTATAATATATCTGTTTACAATCACTCATGGATCCTCATATCTCACTATACAAAGAAAGTTGGAGCTCTTCCTTAATATATTTCCATCGATTCCCGATCTATATTCTCTATCCTTCCATGTTCAATCCTCTCTCTCTCTCTCTCTCTCTCTTCGTTGGTCATCTATCCCTCCTTTATGTTGTCTGAATCTCTCCTTTTATATGATTGCCTGACATTTTACTGTACATGCTAGCATGTCATGAATTGGCAGGTCTCCCTTGTGTAAACATTTCTCCTTCTTCTTGTCTCTCTCTGACCTTGGCAGCCCTTATATCTCTTCATGTCTCCCTCTTATCTCTTCCTTATCCCCTTTTTTTATCCCTAGTGATATCTTGGTGGGTTGGGCTCAATTTATGGGCAATGAACATTTTTCTCCCTCATAGAAGCCCGCTAATTTTTAGCATACTTGTGGGCTGAAAATTATAAAAGTTTGTCCTTATGAGAATTTCTGTCCTAGGTGGGCATGTTGATTGAGGTGAATTATTGCATATTTTATATATCTAAAACCCATATATTTGAATTATTCTATTACATTATTATTAGTTTTAGATAGAAAAATGGTTAAGATGAATAAATCCTAGTTGTGATTTAAATTGGTTAATAGTATGATTTATGTTTAATTTTATAACTTGTAATTTAATTAGACAATGTTCATTCACATGCCCAATATATTTTTGATATTCTATTTTTTTTTCTAATTTCTATTTTTTTTTATTTTTTTTAGGTCAAGAAATGCAAAGAATGAGAAAATAGAAAAGTAAAAAAGTAGCAGCTTTTTTGTTTTCTCTAAAGCCACAAAACGCACGCATGCAAAAAAGAAAGAAAGCGGAAAGGGCGAAACAAGGATCATATGGAAAAGTCCAAATATTTGCATGTGGGACCCAGCAAAAAGGTTTTTCTTTTTCACTTGGTTTTTGAGACGTGAGAGGGGGACCCAGCATATATATTTTTTTTCTTCTTATTTGTTTTGGGAGGTAACACACAGAGTAACACCGCATGTAGAGACATTGAAGAACTTTGAGGAGTCCAACGTCTGCCACTACCCAGCCTCTTCCACTGCTTTCTATCCTCATCTCTATCTATTTGGCTTGCTCTTTTCTTTCCGTAATCTCTATTTAATTTTAGTCTAAATTTTATAATGTATTATTAAGATTTTTAATTTAGAATAATTTGATTTTAGATATTTTATTTTCAGTATATTTAAGTTTGATGTAGTTATTTTCTTGCTCTTTTAAACTTTCATTTAACAGTGATTACAATTGCTATGGATTGATTTTGAAAATTTATGATTTGAATACAAGGATTAACTCTAGAATCTTGATTTTAGGGCTTTTCAATTTTCAACTCGTATTTTGTCAATTATTTTCTAATCTAATTTAATTCTTAGCTTAGTGGTTGTTCCTTTTTTATACCTCCCAAGTGTAGAAGGTGTCTTGCTTGTGTATAATGAAAGTCCCAAGGTCGATTTCACAGGGATTAAAGTAAATTCAAGGCTATGCAAAAGTTATTAGATTAATATGGAATAAGTAAGAAAAATATAAGAAGCGCAAATGTTTTTCTTTCTTTTTCTTTTAAACACTGAGTAAACCTGCAAATCAAACAAGGATGTTCATACCAGAACTCAAGGGGTTTTTAAAATTGGTTCAAAACTAAGGAAATATTTTGTAAAGAAACTCCAAACCCACGTTTTGAAAAGGGGGTTTTCAAAAAGAAAAAGGGGTACCTAGGTTTCGGGTTCCCTTTGCACAGATGATTTTTTTTACGGAAGTTCGATATCCTCACTTACTTTTAAATGCTACCCCAGTCATGGCAAAAGCATTCGGATAATATGTATGATTAAAGCATTAACAGAATATCGACAGATCAAACTCCAACAGATTTCATATCAACCTAGAAATCAACATAACACTCGGTCTAGGGTCTATATCTCGTAAGCATCCATCGTGCTTTCAATCAACGATGAATCAAAGAAGATGCAGAGAAACCCTAATCCTAGTGCCTCTGAGGATAACAAAAATTTATGGAGAATACAACTTAAAACCGAGAGGAACTCAAAACTCCCAACAAAAAATCCAACTATTCAAAGGTTCCCTTCAACTTAGGTCACAAGATTACTCCTCCATCCGGTAATAAAATGAACAATCTATCAAATGAAAATACCAAATCATCATTCCAAGAAAAGAAAGAAACGAAATCCCTAAAGTTAGAAAACGAAAACCCAGAGTATTTTTGGAATCTTCCGGTGAAAAACCGATGCCCCCATCCACGTCTTGGGGCCCTTTTTAAGCTTTTTCTTCCTCCTCTGATGCTCATGCCTCTTTCTCTCTCCAAGTTGTTACTCTCTTCAGTACTCCTGCTCGTTCTCTCCAATTTCATGTGGATCGGTGTGAAGCCTGAGATGCAAAGCAGAGAAGGGAGGTTACGGGTTTGAGAGAAACCAACAATCTTTTTCTTCTAAGTGTCGAGTGCGTGTGTGAGTTTAGTGCAGCTGTTTATTTTGTGCATGATTTCCCAGATTACCCTTATATTACCTTATTGTGAATTTAATGTGTAAATAAGCATATGTACCCCTTTTCCAGAACAAGAACCCTTAGCTTTTATGCTTAATTTCCACATAATTTCCACTTAATCACTTAGTTTTATTAATCTCTTAGTTCTATTGCATATTAGATTAATTAAAGCTTAATTAGCACTTAAATAATTTCAATTTTATTATTTAATTTTTCAAATTAATTAAGATTGTTTGGCTTAGTTGATTCCTTGATTGTTAATTTCAATTTGTTAGTCTTTTACATTTCAGTTCGACACTCAAAAATTTAAAAATATGAATCTAGTCCATGACTAGTACCCTTTTTATTCCTGTTGCACTCTTCCATTCATTGCACATACCACCACTTTTATTTTCTCTTTGTGAATATTTTCACCATTTTAAATGAGTTTGATTTTAAGTAACTTTCCTTGAGGAGACGATTTAGGAATTTATTCCTAATTATTACGCGACATCCCTCATGCACTTGGGACAGCCTTTTTGCTGCTCATTTTTTAGTGAGTCACATGTTGAAGGTGAACGACTTTTTCGAACTGATATCCAACGTTAATGAGAACACATATGCTACGAGCAGGAGATGGACTCGACCTCGTAAAGCATGAGCGGGAAGTTCAAATGGTGCAGGAGATGGACTCGACCACGTAAAGCACGCACGTGGACCTCAAATGGAGCGAGAGATGAACTCAACCGCGTAAAGCGCGAACAGGGAGCTCAAATGGTGCGGGAGATGGACTTGACAAAGTAAAGTGCAAGCGCAGAACTCGAATGGAGTGGGAGATGGACTTGACCGCGTAAAGCGCCAGCAAGAAGCTCGAATGGTGCGGGAGATGGACTCGACTGCATAAAACTCGAGCACAGAGCTCGAATTGAGTGGGAGATGGACTCGATCGTGTAAAGCGCAAGTGTGCAGCTCGAATGGAGCGGGATATGTACTAGACCGCGTAAAGCGCGAGTGGGGAGCTCGAATGGTGCAGGAGATGGACTCGACCACGCAAAGCGCAAGTGCGGAGCTCGAATGGAGCGGGAGATGGACTCGATCACGTAAAGAGCAAGCGGGGAGCTCGAATGGTGCGGGAGATGGACTCGACCGCAGAGTTCAAATGGAGCGGGATATGGACTCGACTGCTTAAAGCGCGAACAGGGAGCTCAAATGGTGCGAGAGATGGACTTGACAAAGTAAAGCACGAGCGTAGAACTCGAATGGAGCGGGAAATGGACTTGACCGCGTAAAGCGCGAGTAGGAAGCTCGAATGGTGTGGGAGATGGACTCGACCGCGTAAAACTCGAGCACAAAGCTCGAATGGAGTGGGAGATAGACTCGACCGCATAAAGCACGAGCGGGGAGCTCGAATGGAGCGGGAGATTGACTTAACCACGTAAAGTATGAGCGCAAAGCTCGAATGGTGCGGGAGATGGCCTTGTTGTGTTCTTATTTTCTTTCTACTCCTATTTCTTCAGTTTTTTTTATGCACCTGTTTCCTTAGCTTTTGTTTCTGCTCCTATCTCCTATTTCCTTAGCTTTTCTTTATGCTCCTATCTCCTATTTCCTTAGTTTTTCCTTCTGCTTCTATCTCCTCAGCTTTTATTTCCTATTTCCTCTACTTTTTTTTCCTATTTCCTCAATTTCTTTTCGTTCCCATTTCTTCAGCTTTTCTTTTTGCTCCTATCTCCTATTTTCAAGAGTCTAGTGACTCGTTTGCTAATGAAGATTCTGTTTGATGGAGATTTTGCTAATGGAGATTCTGTTCTATTTGCACGAAACTCGGTAAGTCATTTAGACTACGTTGAGAATAGTTATTAGCAGGTCAGAGCTCATAGCTCGGTTCCTGTGTTTTATACTTCGTAGATTGACTCTTTTAGGTTGGTAGAGCCCAAGGGCCCTATACCCTCACCAACACATCCAGTTCTACACCATTATACAAAACTCGGCAGGTTATTTAGACTGCATTGAGAATAGTTGTTATCAGGTCAGAGCTCATGGCTCGGTTCCTGTAATTTATACTTCGTGGATTAGCCCTTATAGGTTGGCAAAGCCCAAGGGCTCTGCTCCCTCACTAATGCATCCAGTTCTGCACCATTGCATAAAACTCGGCAGGTCATTTAGACTGCATTGTGAATAGCAATTAGCAGGTCAGAGCTCATGGCTCGGTTCCCGTGCTTTATATTTCGTGGATTGGCCCTTATAGGTTGGTAGAGCCCGAGGGCCTTGCTCCCTCACCAACGTATCCAGTTCTGCACCCTTGCACGAAGCTCAGCAGGTCATTTAGACTGCGTTGAGAATAGCTGTTAGCAGGTCAGAGCTCATGGCTCGATTAATATGCTTTATACTTCATGGATTGGTACTTATAGGTTGGCAGAGCCTGAAGGCCCTACTCCCTCACCAGCATATGTTTTTGGTAGGTCGAGTGATTCTTGACCTTTCGCTCCTGGCAGTTCGTTCCAATAATGGAAATAACTCCATTAGTAGAAATAGAATTCACAAAATTTTTTTGAGTAACGAACCTGGAATTGTTGATTTAGTCAAGGAGAGTTCATGCTGGCCTGCGCAGCAGTGTAGAGCAGAGCAGATTAGCCAAGCTGAGCAGAAAAACCGATTTGCTGCAAAGCTGAACCGAGCAGAAAAGCCGATCCGAGCAGAACCACGACCACGACCAAGGGGGAGGTTGGCATGTAGTTGCTGAAATGAGTAGTTCGTGCATATTGTTGCTAAACTGAGTAATTTTCCCGTGCAGGGATTTTCCCGAGCTAATTGAGGAGCCCGTGTTTGTAGTTACTGAGCTAATGGATCCGTGCAATGAATTGTATGCTCCGCATGGTGATCTTCTCGACTTGGTGGTTTTCGTTGTTTTAATGTTTTTGAGCTGGTACTTCCAGTGTATTGCGAATATTGTGCAAGTCTTCATGTGTAGGCGAAGTGTCATCTCTTATTGCAGCTTCTCGTGTAGTGGCTTTTAACTGAGAGACTTCATGGATGCTTTTCACATGCAGGTGGGTTTTCGAGCGGAGAGAAGTCCGAGTGGGGTTTCACGTGCAAGTCAGTTTCCAAGTTGAGGAAAGTTCGAGTGGGTGTTTCACGTGCAGGTCAGTTTCCGAGCTGAGGGAAGTCTGAGTGGGTGCTTCACCGAGCTGAGGGACTTCGTGTAGGCAGTTACCGAACGGCCACCACTCCGTGTTGTGCTTTCCCGACTTGGTGATTTCCCATGCTTGTTGTTATTGAGCTGAGTTTTCCTATACTGAGTTCCCGAACTTTTAGTTTACCAAGCTAGTTTTCCTATGCTAAGTTCCCAAACTTTTGTATTTTACCAAGTTGAGTTTCTAAACTTTGTAGCTTACCGAGATGAGGGAGTCCAAGTGGGTGCTTCACCAAGATGAGGGACTTCGTGTAGGCAGTTATTGAACAGCAGCCATTTTGTGTTGTGCTTCCTGCCTTGGTGATTTCCCATGCTTGTTGTTACTGAGCTGAGTTTTCTTATGCTGAGTTCCCGAACTTTTGTATTTTACCGAGCTGAGTTTCTGAGTTTTGTAGATTACCTGGCTGAGTTTCTAAGTTGAGGGAGCCCTTGCATGTGATTACCGAGTTGAGGGAATCCAAGCTGATTTTCCAAGCGAGTAGTGGTTTCCCATGAGGGTGAGTTTGAGGAGGTCATCTAGTGACTTCCGAGCAGCTGTTTTCAAGCTACAAACCTTCGCGCAATTGTTGTCGGAGCTAGAGAACGAGCTTGGTTCGGGAACAGGTGGAGACCGAGCTTGGACACAGTACCACTGTAGAACTCCCGTGTACATAATGGGGTAGACAACGGCCCCTGTTGGTGGTTCTCGTAGCGGCTGAGGCAGAGAGTGTTGGCGGTTCACGTAGTGACCGCTGATGAGTCAACCGTGCTCATAACTGGACGCCGAAAGGTTTGTGTGTTTGACATCGTGCGCTAGGTACGTGGTGAATGGCTACTGCAGGCCAGCCATGGGCTTTAGAGACATCATCGGTGAGGACAGACATTGTTGGCGGACCACGAGGACCTCTGCCGGTATCTCTTCCATCTGCAACACGGCTGGGCCGCGCCTTGATTTTTGGTATTATTAGATGTGATTCGTGCACGCGGGAGGGAGTGGGCGGCCGTTGATTGGCTTAGAGGAGATAGAGGATGCCGGCGCATCATATGGTGGGCGCCGACCCCCTCTCTCGCCGCGTAGCAGTTGGGCCACGGCATGGTTCCTGTGCGCACGACATTTATGCACAAAGCACACCACTCAGCCCCTGGCGACGAGGAAGAGCCGGTAGGAGACAAAAACTTCCGGCAGCCTCGATTGTGGCCACCAAAAGGTCAGGTGGGCTCACGTACGATCTTACGGGGTGACATCCCGTGGTGTCCCGCGGTGCACGACCTCGACTAAAAATTCCAGCAGCCGGTGCGATGGCCCGAAGTTGTCACCTGTGCTCTTGGCCTCAGGTGGCAGAACTGGAGTGCCACTCAGGTGCACGTCTTGAGTGTCTGTGCATGGCACTGTACGTGCCATGCATGGATAGTTCATACGTGGCACTATGCACAGTGTCGTGTATGATATGTACAACACAGTGCCCTAGTGAGCACTATACGTCTAGACATTCATTTGCTGTCGACTACGTGTCTGTGCATAAACCATGTCCCCGAGCCTGGAAAGCAAGTGGCTCGATCACTCGAGCTACAAACGTTGTGTTATCTGGGTGACGCAAAATTTACTCGCCCAATCTTTTAAACTAGTTTAATAAAAAATAAAAGTAATGAAGCATGGAGTACTTATATGGAGGATGCTTCATTCATTATTCAAAATTTATTTTGTGCACCAGAAAATCATCATTCTCTACCTTTATTGCATTCTTCTTCTATGTTATCACAGACTGTTCGTCAGCTCTTCCTTCCATCGCTGAGTAGTTTTTCTTCACATCACGAGCTCTGAAAGTGTGTTGTTGCCTATCTACGAAGGACACGCTGGTTACGAGATAACATAGATCCCGCAGACGATGCCACTGTTGATGTCGTGTTTTGCTGGCTTGGGCAAATCCACGCAAGTAGTGCTTCGATGTGAATTATTTGGAGCCATCGGCGGTGTTCCGATGCGGCTATATGGTGACGGTTCGTACGTCCATAGTGGTGAATAGAAAATGAG
This sequence comes from Cyclocarya paliurus, assembly GCA_029856935.1. NCBI lineage: Eukaryota > Viridiplantae > Streptophyta > Magnoliopsida > Fagales > Juglandaceae > Cyclocarya > Cyclocarya paliurus. The sequence continues at coordinate 1,995,706 of JARVXP010000463.1, forward strand.
TATAATAAAAAGAGATGGACACTAGGATTTACGTGGTTCGATGATATGCCTATGCCCAAGAGGTTTTGGGAAGGAAGTCTCCACTATAATATATATGTTTACAATCACTCATGGATTCTCACATCTCACTGTATAGAGGAAGTTGGAGTTCTTCCTTCATATATTTCCATCGATTCCCTATCTCTATTCTCTATCCTTCCATGTTCAATCCTTTTTCTCTCTCTCTCCGTCGGTCATCTATCCCTCCTTTATGTTGTCTGGACCTCTCCTTTTATATATTTGCCTGACCTTTTATTGTACATGTCAACCTGCCATGAGTTGGCATGTCTCCCTTACATGAACACTTCTCATTTTTCTTGTCTCCCTCTGACCTTGGCAGCCCTTATATCTCTTCTTGTCTCCCTCTTGTCTCTTCTTTGTCCCATTTTCTGTCTCTAGTAATATCTTGGTGGGTTGAGTCCAATTTATCGGCTATGGGTATTTTTCTCCCTCACAATATATATATTGATTAATTTGTGATGGTTTGGCTCTAGAAACTTAGGAATAGGTGGTTGAATTTTGTTTTATTATAGGCTTTACACTTGCATTTCTCCCTCAAGAGAAAATCGAAAAAAAAGAAGAAGCTTTTTCTTGATTATTATGTTACAGATTTTTCCAGATTATTATGATATAGATTTTTCATATTTGCACTGATCGGTTTTATTGGACATGAGGAACATGTATGAATTGCTATTAGGAGACAAAGACATTCCTCACAAGAATTGTAGATGTGGTCTGTGTTGGATAATTAGGTTAAAAAAAATAATTGAGAAATAATAAGTTAATTAAAATTATTAATTAACATAAGGTTAAAATAATTGTAAAATATGAAAAAAATAAAAAATAATATTATTAAAAAAATATTATATTATTATTTTGACTAATATAATGTGAGGTTGTATCTTGAATAGTTTTTATTTTATGCAAAATATATGCTTTTAACTAAATTTTAGAGTCTATCAAAAAAAAAAAAAAACTAAATTTTAGAGATCATTTTGATTATATGGACGCCAATGCTCAAAGTATCCTATAATAATGGAGATGGTTATTAAATTGATTATTTTAACCTTTAACCTTGACATAAAAGTGAGCTTACTTTTTTTTTTTTTTTTTTGGTTCTCTTTTATAGCAAAAATGAATTTTCAATATTTATTAAACTCCCAATTGCCGAAAATTAACCAGCCAAGTGGAGCTTACTTTTTATGATAACATAGTTCTGCTTCTCGAAATTAGAGAAAGAAAAATGATATTTATAATCATAAATTATTCACATTCAAGTAAATAATTTGTGTGATGTTAGATAGCGTCACAGTTGAGCGAACATCGAGTGGACGCTGTCTAAGGGCACCATTTGATTTTTGGATTGGTAATTTATTAATTACTAATAGTTTATAAATATACTTATAAATAATATACGGAAAATTGTGTAGCACATTTCTTTACAAATTGGCATCGCTAATTTTAGAAAGTCTTTACAAATTGGCATAGCTAATTTTAAAAGGTCTATACCTAAATTTATTTTAATAAATGATTGGTCTATAAGTAATTTTTATAATAATAAAATTATAAAATAAAGTAATTTTATATGAGACAAACTATAAAATTAGCTCTATGCCGAGTTGTTGAGGACATTATAGGATAGGATTTTACCAAAACAAATCCGAATAATTTTCGATCAAAGGCATACGGTATTTAAAGCTGAGCAAAATTGACTATTATAACTTGAAAATGAAAAATGATTTTAAGCACAATATTTTTATAAAAATATTTTTAATTATTTAATTATTTTGTAAATAAAAATATTTTTATTTTATATTTTATAAAATAATTAATTTTATAAAAATATTGTCAAATTATAACATCATTATGAAATATATTATAAAAAATGAAATTTGGGTAGGTAATTTATAAATTACTATTACTTATTTATTAATAAAATAAATTTAAATAAATACTATACAATAATTAGTGAGATCCATATTCTATCAAATTTTTAAAAAGTTAAACACTTCTAAATGTTTTAAAAAAAGTACAATATTATTAAAAATTATTTACTTAATTATTAAGAAAAAAATAATAACAATAAAAAATAAAAAAGTACTAGTGATAACTTCAAACGGAAACAACTAGCCGGAAGAGTAGGATTGAGAAAACCTTGAGGACGGTCGGGTGCGAAGATTTTCACACTGACCTATCAACAAATGCCAGGTAGCATCCCAAAAAGAAATCAAATGGACCCACATACACCCGAAAGCTCTCCCTCTCCCTTCCCATCTGCACTCAACATGTGGCTAGCATACAGTTTTACCACCGTTACCATATCAAAACAAATCTTTATATCCTTTTCTTATTCACTCACGCTTCACCATTTACATTTTTTTTTTATTAAATATTTTTTATATAATTAGTAAATAAAAAATTTAAAATAATTTTAAAAAAATAACTCAAAAGAATTTAAAATAAATATTAAATTTTTTTAAAAAAATAGAATAAAGAGTCTAATAATAGTAAGAGGCAAAACCCTTACCATATACCTTCCCTAACCTGAGGGTGATGGAACCCGTATGCTGTGGGCGGAGGGGGTGAAGTTGAAGAGTTTGGGTCCGGTGGATCAGCACCGGTCTGAAGGTGGGGAAGTTGTAGAGGGGACTGGAGGAGAAGCAGTTTGTGGGGGTGGACTAGTACTGGAGGATGGTTGTGGTGGTGACGAAGTGGTGGGGGCGGTGGAGAACCGGTTGAAGGAGATATAGTGGTCGCAGGTGGTGGCACGGTAGAGGGAGATGAATCCGGAGATGGCGCTGTGATTGTCATAAAATCCACTTAATTCTCACTCAAAAGCTAAACTTTAATCCAACCTCAGCGATTAATTTCCAATCTTATGCCAAACCCGAGTTTCATAACTCGAAGAAATTTTCATATCACCGAACTTTTACCAACCAGATCCCAAAGGCCACGCACTCTCCACTCTCAGCTCATAAACCTCGTCTACAGCAAAGCCCAACATGTCTGGCTAGGTTTTGAGCATAAGTCTGATTACCAATCACTTTTAAAAGCAAACCCAGATGGCCTATTACTTCCAAAAGCAAAATCCAGATCGTCAAGGAGGGTTCTTGAGCAAGAACCCAATCAATGAACTCAAAAAAGTAAACGATATTCTATAAAAAAAATGATCGTAATGAACTGATTTAACTTAAAAAAATGATTATACCTACACCTATGGTTTATCTATGAACACACGAAATAACGAAAATCAAGGAGTGGGAGAGAAAGAAGGAGATGGAGAGGTTTCGGGTGTATGTGAGTCCATGTCAATTCTTTTAGAGATGCCTACGTGGCACTTTTTTATTGGCCGGTGTGAAATTAATCTTCACACCCGACCGGCCTGGAGCGCCACTCTTTTCCATTTTATTTTGAAAAATGCTGTGTACAACCGAGTTCGCGTCCTCGCTGCGGCCACGCATCTGACGTGGCAAAACCTAAAACGGCATTGTCTTTGTTTTGGGTCTTTGAAGGGGTCCTCGTCTGAGTCGTCTCCATTTCATTTCCCGCAAAACACACTTCTCTTCTCTCCCACGCTTCCATCTTGTCTTCTTCTTCTCTGAATCGCTGTCTTCTTCTTCTTCAAAGGGAGTTTCACCCCGAAACGCACCCCACAATTACAAGTAATCTTCTCCGAATCGCTCTGTCTTCTTCTTCTCAATCCCTATATTTCTTCTTTTGCTCCTTTTTCTTCATCATCTTCTTTTCCTTTCAATGTCTTTTGCATCATCTGGGTTTCAACAATTCAGATTTTAGTTGTTCAAAGGGAGTTTCAGTGCAGAGAGAGAGAGAGTTTTCATTTGCATGTGGTACAGAGATGATTATATTGATTTGTGGATGGGGCTCAATTAAATGAAGAAAAATAAAACTCAGTTTTTGTGCTGAAAAAATCAAGTTCTTTCTCGTGAAAAAATAAAGGACCAAGCCCTTCAAATTTTTGTATCAGCACGATCAAACACAGAGCATCGTCTCTAAGACCACAAGGCATGTGGGATCATCATCGACGACCAACACGCGTAGCCTTGCTGGGATCTGGTCTGGAACAACATCGTTGACTGCTTGGCTAGAAATAAATCCGGATCTGTCTCTTTCTTTCTCTCCGTTTGACCAGAAATGAATCTGGTCTAGGATCCCTTCCCGTTACTCCAAATGTCTGTGCAGTACGCATCTTGAGGTGGAGAATCCGTGTCTAGATGTAGTGGGGAATCCTTTTCTGGTAGTCTCAACACGACAGAAGCCTCTCGCATCTTCCCTCTCTCTGCTGCGATTTTGGGAAAAATTTCTGATTGGGTTGCTGGGTTTTTGCACACCGATAAGCTCTTTCCCTTCTATCTCTCTCTCTCTCTCTCGTTTGATTCCTTACGTATACGCGCACTTACTCTGAATTCTTTTTCTTTTTTGTTTCCCATGAAAAGTTCTATGAAATGGGCTCTGATGTGCAGTCCTTGGATTTTGTGGATTGTCTCTACGATTTTCTGTGTTGTATTGGTGCTGCCTTTTTGTTGTCTTCCTCGAACGCGACCACTTGCTTTCTCACCCACGACGAAGACCGCGACTCAGAGCCAATGCTCTGTACTGGTTTTTTTTTTCTATCTTTATTCAACGGCGTCCCCTGATATAGAGCTCGGTATATAAATCGAACAACGGCGATAAAACGCCCATATTGATCATATCTATATGGAGAGGAGAAGCTCGGGATGGGAAGAGGCTCAGAAGAAAATGGAGAGGAGAAGCTCGGGCTCAGACGAAAATGGAGAGGAGAAGCTCGGATGGGGAGAGGCTCAAATGAAAATGGAGAGGAGACCTATTTCATTTTCATTTCCCTCTTTCTTCGCACGTTTTTTTTTAATTAAAAAAACTAATGTAGCAAAGGCCACGTCAGGCGGGGCCACGGCGGGGGCGCAACCCCGGTTGCCCCTAGAAGAACTGTTTTATTTTACCCCTTGCAGACATAAGACAGTACGTCTAGAGACATCTGTTTGGTTCCTTTACCAAGCTTTTGTACTCAAATGGCGTCGATCTCTTTTAACAAGAAACTTCCGAAAGGGTTTTCAAAAAAAAAAAGAAACTTCCGAAAGGACATGTTTACAGCTGCAAGCAACCTACGTCATACTTCTACTGGTTGGGATGACCTCAAGGAAAGGGAAGCATCCCAATTTATTTAAGAAATTTGAGCTTTTCCAAAAAAAAAAAAAAATTATTTATCTTTATGGTCAAAATTAAATTAACGTGTAAAAGAACAGTTTTTTTGGAGTAACATTTGATCCTAAAACTATTAATTTTTATTAACAGAAATTTAGCAAGTTAGTATGCTTGTGTTCGCACTTCGCAGAAATTTTATCCTAAAGCATGCATCTTGGTGTTTCTGAGCCTCTGCATGCCCATACCTCTCGGACGCAGCAATCAGAACATAATTATTTTCTTGCTCGGTCGCATCTCGCATGCAGCAGTCGCTCGCAAATAAAGCTAGCTCCAAGGCTTGGTTCCGCGCGCTTGAACAGTGTAAGTCTCTGGCTCTTTGTACCCGCTGCCCGGGAAGCAAAGCGCCTGCTCTCAGCTTCCAACTTCGGTTTGCAGATAAAAATAACAAACAGGGGGAATTCGACTGCATGCACCAGCGTCTTGGTGACTGAAAACAACCCGCTCCTCTCTCTCTCTCTCTCTCTTTTTCTCTCTCGCTTCAAATCCTGAAACTTTCTTCTTCCAACGAGACCGATAATTATGGGGCTTTCGAGGTGAAGATGACAGATCCAAAGAATTGAGTACCGCGTGAGACCCAATATTACTGGAATTGTGATACGTGCCCAATAGGTCTTACGTTCGAATTTATACGTTGCAATATATACTGCAAGCAGAAAATGAGGCCCGGCCGGAGATCAGTACTGCAATGACAAAGTAGAGCAGAGTATAGCCTGCCTGCTGGCGACATGCAATGAGACGCCGGTTCGAGTTCCCAAAATTACACGAGGGACAAAAATAATTAACCACGTCAAGTCCATTCCAAACATTGATTTCTTTTCTTTCCCTTCAGAGGCCCACTTTTCCTTTTCCATTCTCCTGCATCCCACGTGCGGATCATTAATTTCCTCTTTTCAAATGTACGTGACAACTAACGAAAAGAAAAAAAAATGGGAGTAGATGGACAAATGCGCAGAGGGAAAAAAAAAGTGGTCAGAAAGTACAAAAACTTAGCTTGATGGATGATACAATATTTTCTTAATCATTCAATAAAAGTTAAAACTAAAAAATAAAATAAAATAAATACGACTTTAAAAACCATCGGTAAGATTAAGAGGTGAAAGTATTATTTTTGTAATAAGAGATACCAATTAAAGTTTGAGTACTTGATTTATAAATAAAAAGATTGAAGAGCAACCTTAAGCAATTGGTATTTTTAAAAGAAAAAAATTTATTCATCATTTTATGATGTAATATTAGATGATAGGTTTATAATAAAATATAATAAATAATCTCTAATTATTTAATACCAAATTATATGATGATGAGAAAATGATAAAAATTAAAATAATGAGTAACATTACTCTAAAACCTACTAAATTTCAAAATTAGATGGAAGAAGGCAATACGTGAAATTAAGCAGAAAATGAGAGAATATTGATGGGATACTTGGGACATGAGAGACACAGTTATGGTCCCCTACCCTGTTGTTAAACTATGTTATCCAATCTAAAATTCGAAAGCCTTGCCGCAGCATTTCCACGCTCTGGAGACACCTCTTTGCTTTCCTTTACCGACTTGCACTCTAATCTGTCGATTCTTTATTATGCTCAGACGAAAAAGAAACTTCCAAAATAGATCAGAAGACAAGCTAAAAGCTACAAGCAACCTCCCTGATCTATGGTGAGATGACATCAATGAAAGGGAGGGCTTACATCCCACTTGATTTTGGAATATTTTTTAGCTTTCACATTGTGAAATGAAATACCTGAACACGGCTAGAATATATTAACTACAATTTTCATGCACTTGTGTTTGTTTCCCTTTGATTTTGTTGTAATCTTTACTACAAAGAGTGCCAATTTGTCAATCATTCCGAGATAATTGAGCTAGAAAAAGCATTTCAATATCGAATAATATAATTCACACTGCTGTCACCATGCTAAAGCAATGTCAAAGAAATTTCTGCAGACAGTACCTACTCATGCTAAGTGGTATTTTATTATTCAGCTGTCAACTTTTTTCCATCCACAAGCTGTCGTTCTATTAAGATCCAGAAGGCAAACAAAAGAAAAAGAAAAAGCCTCTTCAAACAGTAGCATGACCGGCAGTCTATGGTCTTTCTTTGGTAAGTCACCACCAGTGGCCATGCTTGACTATTAAACTGTGAAAGCTTCAATGATTCAAATTGAAAAGCCACAATGAATTAGATAACCCCATTTTCCACGATGTACCCTATAGTCTGTACAGTAACCTTAAAAGGAATCTCTTATAGCAGATTTCGTCTTGAAATTTCAAAAATTCTTACACAATTTGTTGCTTTTCTATCTATAAAATCTTGGTAATTGCCACTGCTCTTTTTGTTAGGATCGATGTTTTCTTGGAACACGGGCTTTTTGCAGACAAAACCCACACATGCACACCTATCTTCTCTTTCGGAAGTGAAAGAATCCCCATTTTGTTCGCCATCAGAGACTTCATATTCGGATTTTGAATTGTTCCTGATAGAAGAGTTCTTTTTTTTAACCTTCTTCGCCTTTTGATGCTCTGTCTTGAGCCCTGATCTTGTACCCAAGAAAAAGGTAGAGTTTTTCTTTGGGACCCCCCTCCCCATAGCACGTTATCTTTGTGCAAGTGAAAAGCCCTTGTGTTGTCAGTACAAAAATGTCTCATACTTTTATTTCTTCTTGGTAGCGCTTTCTCGAAGTTTGGGTTCTCGGACTTCGTATCTTCTTTCAGCTGTCGTTTGCTGGAGAGAAAATTTTCCTAGAAATGATCTTCCTTCAGTTGTTTTGCTACTAGGTTTTTCCGAAAATTTCTTTCGTCAAACATGGGTTTTGCCCAAAATTGCTGCATCAAGACCCACTGTTTCAAATCTCAGGGGTACACATTATACCATTTCGGCCAAGAAGTAAGCATCTGCAGCCTTTCGGTTCGAATCACTCTCCGTTTCTTTTAGGACTTTTCTCGAACACTTGAATTTTTTGGTTTTGGTCCTTTTAAAATCGCCTCTTAAACCATGGGCTGCGTCAACGGCAAATGCTGCGGCCGGTACCCACAGTCATCAGATGGCGATTCCCGAGACTACCGCGAATCGGGTCCGTACAATGTACAAGGTATGCACGTACTCACACAGAGATCCCTGGAGTCTATTCCTGTTCCTTCCCACAATTTTCATTTGGAGTACTCGGTTCACACGCAGCGTGGTTACTACCCGGACTCGCCGGATAAAGAAAACCAAGACAATTTATGCATTAGGACACAGATTCAAGGTAACCCAAATATCCATTTCTTTGGTGTATTTGATGGGCACGGTCAATTTGGCGCACAGTGTTCGAATTTTGTCAAGGATAGGTTGGTAGAAATACTAGCTAACGACTCTTCATTCTCGGATGACCCTGTTAAGGCTTTTAACTCTGCATTTCTGATCACTAATTATGAGTTACATAATAGCGACATTGATGATTCAATGAGTGGTACAACCGCGATTACGGTGCTTGTTGTTGGGGATAAACTTTTCGTGGCGAATGTGGGCGATTCCAGGGCTGTGATTGCGGTGCAAGAGGGGAATCGAATCAGAGCCGAGGACCTATCAAATGATCAGACGCCATTTAGGAAAGATGAGTATGAGAGAGTGAAGCAATGCGGGGCCAGGGTTTTGAGTGTTGATCAAGTGGAGGGGTTTAAGGATCCAAATATTCAGTCGTGGGGCAATGAAGAGTCTCAAGGCGGCGATCCTCCAAGGTTGTGGGTTCAGAATGGGATGTATCCGGGAACTGCGTTTACAAGGAGCGTAGGAGATAGTACGGCTGAGAAGATTGGTGTGGTGGCTGTTCCTGAAGTGTTGATGGTTCAGCTTACAGCCAATCATCTTTTCTTTGTTGTTGCAAGCGACGGGGTTTTTGAGTTCCTCTCGAGCCAAGCAGTTGTTAATATGGTATTACTCACGACCAAATTCTAGAACGGCTTAAACAATTACCCTTATATGTTTTTCCACCTTAGCGGTTATTATTTTATTTTTTGGTGGTCAATGAGACTTAAACTTGACTTTCTTATTCCACAATATTGTCTGGTGTGCCAATTCCTGTTTGTGGAGCTACATGGTTTTTGAGTCTGCTCTCCAAATTTACTTCTTGTGGGCTCTCTAAGTTGCACATTCAGTGTTACTATATGCTCCACTTATACTTTTGTGATGTAAGAGTAAACCAAAATCGCAACCAACAATAAAATTGTTTTGAAGATTGCCTTAGCTAGTATCTCTGAACTGATAGTTCATGAACTCTCTTGATGGTATGATCTAAAGCTTAAAAATGGTTAGTTTAGGTGCTATTTTTTTATTATTATTGGTAGTATTTCTGAATTAGATCACATCTATCTAGCATAGCAGCAGTGTTCTGTGTCTCTTTCAATCGTTTATCCTGTATAAGGTTTGTTAGAAGGTTCGCATATGGGGCCAATGGATGCCTTTGTAGATGGGTCACACCCATCTTCTAGATGGAATCATCACAACTGAAAAGTGAGTTTTTTTCATTTAGTTGGGGTCAACGACTTGATCAAATTGAATATTGTCATTTGTTTTAAATATTACACCTACTCTGATTTTGAAAATAAAAATGCACTAAATTGGTTTTATGTAGAAACTTCTAGAATAAAGTCTGCTGCTCAATTGGAAATAATACCTTTGTTAACTAGTGCCGTTATTATGCCAATCACAAGTTAATGTTACTTGAGACCTTTCATATCATCTCCTCTCCTCGTTTCCAAAATCTTCCGTTTTTACAATTTTTATATACCTCATAGATAACGTCAATCGTCTTTCCATGCTATTGAGAATGAAAGCACTGAGAACTCTGCAGTGTTTCAAATTCTTCACTGGAAAATGGCTCAACCTTCTTGTGGACCTTTCTGCTTATCAGTTGTCTCTGCTACCCTTAAACACTAGCTTTCTCTTAACCTGCGCACAATCTCTAAAGAGTTTTTGAGGAAAAAAAATAGTTTCCTACTTATGCCCATTTGTTATACCTGATAACTTTGAACATCTGAGGGCCCTTGGGGATACATTGATACATGTTTTCTACTTATTCCTAAACACCTTTGGATCTTAATTCTAATCAGTTAAGATTATTACTGGCCAAGCTATCATTTTATATAGTCCTGTCAATACTGGTTATTTCTTTTATTTTATAAGGAATGCATGATTGAAGTCTGTTTCCATTTCTCATCTTATCTGCATCAAATATGTTATATATTTGGTTGGTTGAATTTAGTCTTTTTTTGTTATGCCATACTCCCTTAAATATCAAAATTTTCTGGTTTTCCATTACTTTCAGGCCTACCATTTTTTCCCTTAACAAGTTTTCTGATGTCTTTCTTGATATAGGTGGCAAGTTATACAGATCCCCGAGATGCATGTGCTGCCATTGCCGGAGAATCGTACAAAATATGGATGGAACACGAAAACCGGACAGATGATATTACAATCATCATTGTTCACATCAAAGGTTTTTCTAATGTATGGTTTTAATTGAATCTTCCTTTATTACCTGCACATTTTGCTACCCTATCTAGGCTGAATTTCCTGCTTTTAGTTTGTGTTAAATTTGTATACTTGCTTATCGAAAAAAAAAAAATTCTTGTTGTTGCAATGGTAGTAGGTGGTAAGAATGATCAAGGGTTGCATACACACTTTTCCCTTGGTTGCAGTTTGAGAGGAAATCTTGGTTGAAAAAATTTGTAAATTACATGCATTATATGGGAACACATTATGCACGCACTCCCATGTGAAGGAAATAAGTTTTTTCTAACCCTCTCTGTGTACTCTTGCTCAATTTTCCTTTGCCCACCTGTATAATGGAAAAAATAGCTGATCCTTTCATTGATTGGTTTGCTTACTTAATTTATAATGTTATTACAATAGTCAGGTGCTGGTACTACAGATGGATCTAGTGCAACCAGTATTATTAGGCCAATGAGGTTCAGAAGAGGAATTTCTGAGGTATCCTTTACCAGTGGCTCAGAGCTTTACCATTCAGTAAGAAGTGACTTCTCAGACCTACACCCTTGCCAGCATGTGGTTTCAACTAATCGAAGCCCGGCTATCATTGTTCCATCTCCAAAACATGAGAGGCCATCAGAACAGGTGGGTCTCTCAGTCCCTGTTTTCTATCATTTTATGACATGTATACATATACATGCACATTCATACATACAGATGTGTGTCTATTAGTACCTGAGTATTCTCTCTCTCTCTCTCTCTCTCTACTGCAGTGATTAGCTTCTATGGCCTTCAGGATGCTGCCTCACACCTCCTTGTCATTTTGCTTTAGAGGTGTCAATCTATCTCATTACTTATTGGTTTGAAGTTACGTACAAAAAAAAAAAAAAAAAACTCTATGAAGGACATAAATTTTTATTTTATTTCTATTATTTCTTTGTGGTTTCAAATTTTCTACAATCAATCAATTTTCAAATTGGAGCCACCCAGAGTCTGCCACGGTCCGGTAATTGCTCGATGCATGTGGGATGGGGGGACTGCATGGGTCCATGTGATTAGTCAGAGCAAATAGCCTGGAATACTGTTGTTATAAAAAAATAAAAAACTATTTTCAGAGGAATTGCATTCAGTTAAAGCATTAATTTACTTGTTAAATCTATTTTCTTTTTCTTTTTGGCTGGTAGCAGGATGTAGGCTACTGTGCATTCTACCGGCAGCAGAAGTAATATGCTCTACACACAATAGGATATACTTGGTCACTAATCTCCAGGCGACAGTGTCTTTGCAATAGTGATAAAACCATTTCTAACCAAGCGATAATCCCTCAGGAGAACAAGATTCTCTCCCTCCAGTTGTAGTCTCGCCTGCTAACCACACAATATGAAGAATTGGTAGGAAAATTCGCATATATTCAAGGAGGTTATGTCTATGATCCTTTGTAATCTTAAAACATTTACTGAACGGAAACTGTGAGTGACAGATATCCAGCGTTGATTGCATGCAGACCCTTCAGGATATTCCATAATTTATGCATGGAATCTGAATTCCAACGGCTGCAAATTGTGGAGGATACTTGTTAATTTTGATGCTACTCGATCTCTTGTATAATCTAGTTAGAAGATTTTAACTTGTCATGTCATGGGATGTAGCTTTTCTTTCAATAATGTTGCAGTTGATTCAATAATTATGCAGTGGTATGAAACTGTTATCATGGGCCTTCTACTTTTGTTCACTTCATATTTCCATTTGTTAGACAAAACCTTGTAGTTCAGGGTCCTACATGTCTTTGACTCTGGGAGCAGCAACCTGAGGCCTCATCTAATACTACTTAGCGCCGAAGTGCAAAACCAATCACTCACTCACTGGAAGGGCAAGTGTTTAATGATGGTGCTGCATCACATTGCCAATGCCATCCTGATAATTTGTTCACACGAGATGAAAGAATTGTCCATGGTAAAAAGAGCAGGCAGGTTGTAAATGCCGTGGCTGACTGCCACCACCAATGACGTGGGGCTGCGGCCAAGGTAAGTAATTTTATCAAGTTATGGATGATTTATATGTTAAAGGAAAAAACTACCATCAACCCCTGAAATTGAAGTCAGTTTAGAACAGTACGGTAATAGATGAAGAACCTGCAGTGTCTTCCTTGTTTGAGCAGCTTAAGATCAAAAAAGGGGCAAGCAAGTACTAAAAGGTATTGGCATTAGAAGGTCTTGGAGATACAAGGAACAGAAGTGCACTTAGCACCAAATCTGGGTTATCAAATTCCGTATCCTTAACTAGACAAGCAGCAGGTCTGATGTCTACCAAATCTGGAAGGCATGAATGAGCTTTGAGAGCATATTTTGCGCCCCAAAACTACTTTCTTTGTTTTTTTAATCTACACCCTAAGTTATCATAATGACAGTCACACAATAGTTAATGTGCACCTCAAAAATATTACTTTCTTTTTGCACCCTCAAAGATAATCAGTGGTGATATGAGTGTAAAGTCACCACTTATCTAAAAAATTTAAAGGAAGGTGTAGATTTAATTATTTATATTATTTTAACACTCTCTCAATAAGTGGGTCTAACATGCAGCATATTTAATTAATGAGGTAAAATGTATTACTGCATTTTCAGAATTTTCAGAAGGCATTACTGCATTGGACTGAAAGCTGATCAGACGGATCTATCCTACGCCGATTGTTTTCTAAGGTAAAATGATATTAACAGTCAAAATATCGCGTATTTAAAAATAAAAAATAAATTAAATTTATATAAAAAATAATTTTTAATAATAGATCTCATTATTTATAATATATATAATAATTATACAATTAATAACTGTATTTAATATCCTCTATATTTGACCAATATTGAATTAGTTAATCTGATTTAATGTAAAATATGAGCTACAATAATTCTATCATTTTTTTCATATTTAAAAAGTATTGTAACAAGGCTAAAATGAATATATGTGATTATCATATATTATAGATATGAGATTTTTATGAATTGTACATAAAGGATTTTTATTTACATATAAGATAATCTACAAATATGTACATATGAGATTATTATATTATAGATTGTTGGATTGTGAAAATGAAAATGAATATAATTGTTAGAGATTATTGAAGATTATGAAAATAAAATAAAAAATTAATTAAAAAATAAAATTAATTAAAGAAATATAAATAATAAAAAATAATAATATTTTCTTATTATAGAGAATATAATAATTAATTTAATGTAAATTTTAAATATTAAGTGATTAATTAAAAGTTAGAAAGTTATAAAAAATGTGATGACAACTCCAACGTAAATTTTAAGCCATGAGTGGTTAGTTAAACGTTCTAACACCTCGCGCCCCGCGGTCCCGCTTTCCCGTCCATGTTCATTTTCCCCAAAAAAAAAAAAAAAAAAAAGATTTACAAATGGGCTGGTTCGAATCGAGGGGTCAAAGAGTGGCTGTGCTCATTTGTCTGACTTTGATAGTAGCAGAGTTGGTTGGTATGGCTGCACCGGGTTTGGTTCAGAAAACAGAGGAGGAGTGGAGGGCTGTTCTCTCTCCCGAGCAATTTCGGATTCTTCGAAACAAAGGGACAGAGTAATTCCCTGCGCCTTTTTTTTTGTTATGATGGATTGCTGTTTGGTTTTATTGAGGAATACAGGCCTTGCTTTTAATGTGTACTTGCCGTTTTTGGATGTATGATCGATTTCTCCTTCTGCTGAAGCGGCTGATTTTGCTTTTTCTCTCCGATTTCAATTTAGGCTTTCGTTTGTGTCTTTTGATTGTGGGCTGTTGGAGGGTGTCTTTGCACACCGGCTAACGGTGCGGTGCTACAGTTAGCCATCGTGGCACAGAAAAATCATACTTATGAGATTACTTTGAACTCAACAAAATCATATTTTTTATGGGGGATTCTTTAGGGCGATTTGACTTCACTTGTTCCGGTTTCAGGGTATGGCACTGTAATGGCCCTTTTTGTTACATTTTCTAACCTAATGAAGTCTTGCCACCCGACGAAGCTGGAATTGTTTTAAATTCAAGGAAACTCGATTTTTTTTTTAATGGAATTCTCTTGGTTTTTTACTTGAATTATATTAGGGGAGTGATTGAAGGTGTTACTATTTGATTCTATTTATTTATATAGCAAGTACGGTCTTGGGTATGTAGTTACTGTAATGGTTTCTTAGGAGATCAAATCAATACCATTTTCAGAGAGTCTCTCTACTTTTTTTTTTTTTTTTTTACCTTTAGTATATTTAAGTCTTCTTCAGTTTCTTGTGTTCTATAATTAAGTTTATAGCATCCAAAAGGTAATTTTTGGCTGCTGATGAGACATAAATATGGGTGTGACTTGTGATTCCAGCAAAATGTTTGCCTGCAAACATGCTCACATTTCATTGAGTCATGCAGTTTCAGATGAGTTGTCTCTTGCCATACTAATATGCCTAAATCGAAACAGCAGACAAGTTTCGGCTGTAGTTCTATTGACATTATTGATAATTAATAGGCTGAAAGGAACTGGGGAATATGATAAGTTCTTCGAGGAAGGGATTTACAGCTGTGCTGGTTGTGGAACACCACTCTATAAATCCACAACCAAGTTTAATTCTGGATGTGGTTGGCCTGCTTTCTATGAGGGATTCCCTGGAGCCATAACTCGCACTGTGAGTCTATTACACATTGTTGTTGTGTTTGTTACTGTAAATCAATTGTTGTTGAAGTTAATCATTCAAGAAACAACTTTGCAGCCGGACCCAGATGGAAGGAGAACTGAGATCACATGCACAGCTTGTGGAGGGCACTTGGGCCATGTTTTCAAGGGGGAGGGATTCAAAACTCCCACAGATGAACGCCACTGTGTCAATAGTGTTTCCATCAAGTTTGCTCCTGCAAACTCTGCTCCTTCACTATGAAGTCTTCCGAAGTTGTCATTTTCCAGGAACATGCATCCTCCTGTGTACAATCTTGTGGTTAGTGTGGTTTATGCCTCCTAGAAAGGCCGATACGGTGGATTGCGAGTGATGGAATGACTCTGTGACGTCTGTGCTAATAAAAATGACTCTGTGATGTCTGTGCTAATAAAACCTTTGGTTTGTGTTTTCACATGGCTTTGTTAGTAAGTTTAAGAAATGACCATATGAAACTCTTCCCAATTTCTTTGTGGAATCGCATATATACTTGTATCCATGTCCAATCTCTTCTTTCTTTTCAGTAGGAAGAAACATTGAGAACTTGAAGTAGAAGGCTACTATCCTGAGTGGGTCATTTACTTGAAACTTCATTAGGTATTTGCGATAGAAAAGTTTTCATTAGGTATTAAGAGAGAGAGAGAGGATCAGCCCAGAAGCCTTCGTGTAACAAAAACATCCGGAATTTGAACCCAACAAGACTCTGTTGGTTAGTAGACCAGTGGAGTTCTCTATCTCTCACTCAAAGAGGGGGCTTTGAGTGGCCCATTAATCGGATATTCTATCATCTGATCCGACCATATCTTAGCCTTCACCTCTCCAGTCCTCACAACAATCTTAGTGGAAGAAAATAAGTTGATTCAAATTGTTTGCTTTGTCTGAAAGATGTGGCCAGCAGCTCTTTCTTTCATTGGACTCGGCTATATCCAGTACAAACTGCAAACCCTTTTACCCATTGGATCATATCGCACGCCGGTAGTGACAGCCAAAGGCTGAAATATACCCCAAAGGCGTAGAAGCACGAGGCCAAGTTCTCTCAATTTATTTTAGTTAGTGACAGCTGAATTTGTCAGTATCACGTTCTCCCTCCTAATGATAACGCTCAAAACCTAGCACTCCCGAGGATTCTTTAGCTTTTTTCCAAGAGATTTCCAAAACAAAACGGATCAGCAATCACGTCACTTTATTTGATTAGAGAGATATTTTTATTGTGAAATAAATTTGACGGATAACATAAATTATCCTTAAGATTATTTTCGTATAATCTTTTTATGCTCTCTTTATACACGACAACCACCTTTTTTGCCTTCTTCATAATCATGTCACATTCAAGTTCTTTATACACGACAACAACCTTTTTTGCCTTCTTCATAATCATGTCACATTCAAGTAGACAGCATACCCACCCTGAAGCAGATCTAAATTAGACATCCCAGTCCTCAACATCCCTGCTAGCCGGTTCTTCTAATTATCAATCCTTATTTACAGCAAGTGACAGGCTCTATTATTAAACCCCAGCACTATTATTGTCATGAAAAAGTAAAAATTGGTGAGCTAGTAGGCATGACTTTTTTCTCAGGTCTTACGTTCTAAGGAAAAGCAAGTAATACAATGCCACTAACAAATAAATGCCGACATAATAGACTTCATGAATGCAAACGGGAAACCAAGAGCATGTCAGTGTAATGAACTCAAGTGTGTCGAAGTTGAACCAATCTTTTCTCAATTCCCCCAAAAATTGCCTTTTGAATTGAATTACAATCTATCTAACAGACCCTCCTAATTCCGAGAAAAATTCGGGCGCTTGGAACAATCTTACCATCTGAAGAATTTTCTGAAGAACATTAACCAACTCTTAAAACGTTACAGAACATGAGAGATGGGTTATTCAACTGCATAAAGCATGGTCAGGATGGTGATTTGCAGAGTTTAGCCCCTTCTATGCAAAATCCTCGTTTTCCTCGATCATTTTTTCCTTCTTTTCTGCATGCCTTCAAGGCTTGAACTTCTGTAAAATATTTTCTCACAATAAAAATGAAAAGGAAATAGAAATACGGATCATACTTTCCTCAAATCATTCTTGTGGCTGAGACTGTTTACAGTCTCTTGGCCTCGTTCCGTGGCTGCTGCTCCATTTTCACTTTGTCGTATTTTTTTTTTCTTCGAAAGAGTGGAGAGAGGTAATCAATATAGCTTCTTCTACGTAGGCGTGAATCGTGATTTCGATAACTTTTCAATCGTTGGATTATGTTTAGATTGAGCATAGCTATTGATCTTAGGTGAGTCACCACAACCTTACAAAAATGCGAACATGCAAAGTCTCTAAAACTTTAACTCATAAATTTTACCAAAGAAAAACTATTTCAAATCTGTAACTTTAGATAAGTAACGATCCTTGTCAACTTTGCCAATCAGTGACGTGACCTCGGGCTACTTCTGGTACAGTCGTACTTGGCTTTTTCTTGTTTCTTTCTTCTCTTTTGTGTTATTATTTTATTATTATATTCCTCTTTTCTGACCAGCTTTTGCTCTGTTAAACTGTCTTGTGCAATTGACCAGTTGATACCTACTTTATGCAACTATTAATTGCATAATTAAACAACAACAATTATTATATGAATTATTTGGCAGAGAATAATTCGGAGAATTAGTAATGGGTTGAATAAATTTTAACTAAAATTTGATTAAAAAATTTATTTTTATAAATTTAATTAGGTACTTTTTAACAACATCAAATAATAGATTTAACAAATTTTTTACTATTTTATTAAAATATTAATTTTAAACTTTTTATTTATTTTAATTCTAATTGTAATTTCAATTTCTCCAATGATTATATTTTTTAATAGCTATATTTTTTAACAACTATATTTCTTCAATAACTATATATTTTAACGATTATATTTCTCCAACGATTATATTTTTTAATGACTATATTTCTCTAATGGTTATATTTTTTAACGACTATACTTCTCCAACGGTTATATTTTTTTACTATAAAACATAACATTTCATCAACAATTTCATTCACTTCAACTCAAGTGTCCCTGTGAAACCTTTTTTTTGCGTTTCCTTTCAATGGATCGTTCACTTTTTCACAAAATGATACTTATTGATTCAGATTCTAATGAAGAATTTGAGATAGCAAAACAACTTGTTTTGGAAGAAAAATGATCAAACTCACACGATTCTTCTAAAAAATAACGTAAATTCCTAAGAAGCGCTCAATTGCAAGCCTACCAAAATTTTTTTCATGACTATTTTGTTGATCCTCCAATCTATCCTCACAAATATTTTTGAAAGAGGTTTCAAATGAGTCATTCTCTATTTTTTCGTATCCAAGCTGCGGTACTGCACTAACCAAAAGTAATCAGCAGCAGAGTTCTCTCAATGTACAAATAGCAGATACTAAGATTCTAGAATACAGCAGTATATGAGAATGAAGAAAAGTTGACAGATTCACAAAACAAGCAGAAAAAAAAACTAAAATATTGTTTCAGAGAACAATTAAGTTGACAATTTCTTTACTTGGGAACAAGTTGATAGATTTTGGCAAATTGATATGAGAATGAAGAAGAAGTGTTGCGATGGTCTACGTCCCAAAATGTAGTTTTTGCGATGGTAGGTTTTGTTCAAGCTGAAAGAGGGGAAAGGAAGAGAGTTGGGTTTATTTGTTGGATTTTTTCTACTACGTAGGAGTGAGAAGCAGCGGGAAAGGGAATATTTTAGTCAAAAGTAATATTCGGTCAGCCTCCTTTGACTCAACAAATTTAGCCAGTCCATTTATCTGAAGTTAAATTTACTGTACATTTAGCCAGCCTAATGTTGCAGTTTATTTTGCACTTTAGTTATTCTTTGGCTAAAATTTGATTTTAGCTAGCCCACTACTAGTGCTCTTACTATTTATTGAACACACTTCATACGATATAAAAAATAAAGCAAAAGTTTATCAAATATGGAATGCGAGGGTGAATAATGACTAATACATAGCAAAATCCATATAATACATTAAATTAAAAATAACTTTTATTATAAAATAAATCAAACATATCATAGTGAGGAATACTAAAATGAAATACGAGGAGAAGAGTAGTTATGTCCTTACTCTATTCCTTGACCAGGAATACCATTCCTTGATTACGAATAGCGAACTTAGAGGTTTAGTCCCATCGTACAAACAACTGATTTGTCGATTGGAGTTTCTATTGGCGTTGTTATTGGAAGCTGGTTTGTTCTTCCTGTGGACCCCATATCAATCTAAGTAAATAAGGGTTCTCGAACCTTGTCTCTCCCACCACTGAGATAAGCGCGGCTATCTCGATCTAGCATTTCAAGCTAACCATTCAAAATTCAAGATTTCCCTCAAGTCATTTTTGGCAGGACAATGCCTGTAAGTGAGGAATTCCCCTTGGGGAAGTTATTATGTTTATAGAAATAAGAGGGATACCTTCAATGCACGAACTGCCTTTTATTTATTTGGGGCATCTAATCTTCTGTATTTATATTTTATTAGTACAATGATAGCTCTCTTCTTCCGGGAACTTTCCAAGGAGGAGTAGCCGCACATATCCTTCAATAAATAGAAGTGCTTTTGGGCCCCTAGGAGGCCTTATTAGTCTATGTTGAATAAGAGCTCTCCCTCCAAGGCAAGGTAAATAGGAATCGCCAGAGTAGGAGCTCCACAACTGATTGTGTACAACAAAAGGTTGGTATTGAATATGTGTTTTGTTTATTGTTCAGAGTATCAACCTATCTTAGCCCCAACCAATTTATTACATAACCGATTCTTTCCATGAATAGGTTGCTAGTATTCGGTCCTGGTCCAAGATGAGGAATCAAACCAAGTTTTGAAAGTCTTCCTCAAGTGGCTGCTCCACCTATCCAGTATGTGAAGAATTTTCTCCCATGGAGCTAGCTTTTGTATGTTACTAAGCCGGATCGCCCATATTGGGTTCTTTTTCCACGCTATTTGACTAGACGACGATGATGGGACTAGTAGATGCAGCAGACTGAACTTTCTATGACTTGTAGTATAAAATAGAAAAATACATTTATTTTGCTTCCTTTCCCTCCCGCCTATGGGTGTCTCTCTAGTAGTTAGATCAAGTATCCGAGTCTGCGTACACTAGTTAGTTGTCATTCTTCCTATGTGCCTTTGACCATCTAGTATTGAGCAGATGCAGACGATAAGATGAGCAGATGATAGCTTATTCTGTTTTTCTTTGTTTTATATTCTTCCCTCTCCTTTCAAGGAACTCTTTCCCAAGTATTGAGTTTGTTCCCAGCAACCCAGGCTCGGGCTAAGTAAGGTCTCGCCGGTTTAAATATCCTACGCATCTTTCTCGTGAGCTACCTGCAAATATAAGTAAAGCATAGGGAGACTCCCTCAGGGATGTAATGGGTCTAGTTCCGTCCGATTTCGTACACTTTTTATAACCAAATCAGTATATACCGATTTTGAAATTTTAAGAATTGATACCGGACCGATTCACTATTGAAATCGAAATTTCTGATTTTTTCTGTTTCGGTCCGGTTCGGTCATTTTTTCAATTTTAAGAATTATCTATGTTAATAATAATATGATGTTTATATGTACCAAACTATTAATCTATTTATATTATAGTATAAATACATTATTTTATAATAATTAACACATACTAGTATTGTGAGGGAGAGCCCGGGCCCAAGGAGGTCAAGTTACAAAACCTCAGGCCCAAGGAGGAAAGCCAGCCATGGGCTGAGAGGCCGGGCCAAAGGACCAGGTATAGAATGCAAAGGCCTTTCGACACCAACCTTGAATATGCTAAGGAGAATGTCTCAGGACTCGGCAACCTATCGAGCCCCACCATATGGCACCAAGCGGGACACCCTTATGAAAGCGGACGACTAGACATGCCTGATCATGGTCTCATCAGACTCAAAACACGTCTCATTCAATGCACATGTTAGAAGGCTCAGCAAGCAACGACGTGCCCCTAGAGCATGTAGGATGGCTCAGCCATGACCTGAAACCCAATCCTGGCAGATAGGTAGCAGCAGGTCTGACCTAACACGACCTGACACGCCACGATCTCCCTCAGTCGCCTAAGCCGCGGACTAACACGCTGTTGCAGCGAGAAGTGAGTGGTAGCAGGATTGACTCAAGTACCACCTAACACGCTACAATCTCCCTTGATAATGGAGCCTAAATCAGGTATAAATAGTAGCCATCCCTTCCACGGGAGGCCACTCTTGAAACCCTTTACTATTCTTTCTAATCTTCTGAGCTTTCTTATAATTAGAGAATTATTCACTGGCTTTGGCATCAGAGTGATCTTAGGCATCACCGAAGTCTCTTCATTCTCTTAGTTGCAGGTGGCATGGACCTTGGTTATCGTGGTACTACTCAGGCTGCGAAACATGACATCAACAAGTATAGTATTGAGTTTAACTATAGTTTACATAAGTTCTAGACTTTTTATATGAATATATATGATCAAATGTGTAAATATGTATTTACAAAAAGAATATATATTATAATTTATTATGTCAAACATGTATCCTTGATATATATATATAAGTAAATTTATATTAATGTTTATGTTTAAGATTAAAATTTTATGTTATATTAATTTTATATTATAAGATTATTTTTATGTTATATCACATATTATAATAATTAATAATTTAGCATATAATATAATAGAATAGAAAAAACTATAAATAATAAACAAAAATTATAAATATATATAGTGGTCCAGTTGGTTGGAACCGGTTTCAAAATATAAAAAAGGTACTGTACCAGTTTAGGAGTGGTTTCTTTTTTTAAGAACCAGTACCGGACTAGACCACTTAAAGACTAAACCGAACTCACTGGTTCAGTCCAATTCAACCAGTTTTCCATTTTTATTTTTTATTTTTACAGCCCCTACTCCCTCTTATGACTTCCTTCTTTTGTAGCTATTTCCCCAAGGCGGGTGTTGATTTTTTAGTCTATCCCTTGATCTTCTTTTCCTAACTGTAAGTGCAATAAGGTAATACTGGGCTAAGGGCTACCCTTTCTATTAGCTAGATGTGCCCATATCCTATCTTCTGTTAGGTAGCTATCCTAGGAGCTAGTCTGAAGTAGGAAGCTCCGCATCATCAGCATGAAGTGCCCTCGATCTCTCTGATGGACCTATCCGCTCTTTCCTTCTATTCCGAGCAATAGACAATCTCATGCAAGATCAGACAATCCCTAGAAATGTTTGTTGTTACCTAACACTGTCTTCTAACTCGCCTTCCTTCTCTAACTGGTAGTTAAATAAGGAATGATGCTTAACCTGCCCTCCATTCAAGATAGGAATGGGCTAAGGGCCTCCCTCTTGAATATGAGCTCTACTAAGAGCTAAACCAAGGCCACTCTTCCTACCTAACTATAAGTGTAGTACCTTCCGTATGCTCTTCGCTCTTGAAGGCAGGATGCTCTTGTCCTGTAGACCTTATTATCGAACTAAGCTGCCTACTATACTAATCTCTTTCCTAGGCTAGGTATCGAGAAGAGAGGGATTCAACCTCATTCCTTAATGAGACTTATAGCTCTCTAAGGCAGGTAGCTTTCTCTTCCCTCCATTCCCAAGTAATGGGATAGAGTCCGGCCTTTCCTTTTCATGGAGGTAAATAAATATGCTTACTATGTGATTCATTAGGGAAGGTATACGGAACACAGACCCACTAAAAAAAAGACACATTAACATATATGTTTCTATCTTAACTCATCTATAGGGTAGGGCACGATTCACAAAGATAAGAGATAGGAAATGTTCACGCCTTGCAAGAGAGAGACGAGAGTAGACTTGACTTGTTAGATATTATGGAGGTTTAGTGAGCACCATGCCAAATCTCTCTACCATCTCCTTCTCACAAAGTGTATCACATGTGGAGACCACATTTGGTTTTTTTGGGACTTAAGTTGTTCCAAACGCGTTGACTATACCACTAACTCGCCGGTTTGCGAGTGATGAATCAATCTCGGGGAAAAGGTCAGACTTTATAAGTGAGTTCAAAGACAAAAGTGGTCAAGCCCTCGTAGAGTGGTATCTTTTATGATTTGAGTTTCTTAGTGCAATTAAAAAAAGAAGAAGAAGAAGAGTTTAAGCTCTTTTGGCTTACTTTTCACCATGCGAGGTTGCTCAAAGAGCAAATCTCTTTCTCTAGATATCTCTAGATAGAGAGGGAAAGATGTGAAAGTAATAGCCTTATGTTATGGCTGCCCTCCGACTTACGCCCTTTACGCTACTACTACTGTGATGTGAGCGGTTCAAATTGGTTTGAAGTTGATTTTGTATTTGAGTTGTCGAGGGCCAGAGCTCGTATAGGTTCCTAATCTCTCTTTCTTGGTTATGGATTCTCTTCCACGAGTTGGGCTAGACTAGCAGGGTGGTGCCAAGGTTGCTTGGGACTACCATTGTCTAGAAGGGGGCCTCTCTTAGTGTACTATATACTACACCACTTCATTCCATTTCATTTTAAATTCTGGCTTGTTCTGACTCGTTTCGGCCATTCCATACCCTGTTCTGTCTCGAACTGTGTTAATAACACTTTTGTAACTTTCTTGAGTTTGGATGGTATTTAATTAATTGTAAACTCTAAAATGTATTTATCTAATTTTAATTTATTTTGTAACTTTAAATATGTCTCCACATTCTCTCTATTTTAAAAATATCATTAGTTTTAATAATTCTTTGGTCTTGTACTTTTTTTCTTTATTTTTTTTTTTGTCTCAATTCAAGTATGTGATTTTTTTAATATTATCTTTTGACACTAATATTTCTATTTTTTTAAAATATTTTCAACGTACACTCATTTGATAAAAAGTTAAATCTTCCATAAATATATACACACACATAAAATGATGCACACTTACAACTTTTTCAATTTTTTACATAAAATATAATAAAAAATTTAATTTTTTCAAATTTTTAAAATAATAATAATATTAAAGAAGAATATTTTAATAATATTTTATTTAACTTTTAACTTTCATTTCAACTCATCTTATCTAATCTCAACTCACTCTCCAAACTGTACCTTATATATACATGTATTTATTCGATTAGTTGTCAATTTATATATATATATATATATATAAATATATAATTAATCTGAAAATAGTACACCAAAATATATCGATATCGAAATATTTCATTCCACTACTTCAACTTGAATTACAATCGAAACAAAATTTAAAACATACTTAACAGTCCATTGTCGTGAATAAAATTAAGAGACAAAGTCAAAAGTGAATAGTGGATACAAAAAATTGGAAGTGAAATAAAATAAATTGGACACCGCTACTTTAAAGAACGATGAAAATCTCTATAAAGGAAGTGACATATACAAACAAGATGAAAATCAAACCCACTCTCTAGAATAATCTTTACACGTAAATTAATGTATATCTCCATCTTTACTTTGTATTTTAAATATTTTATTTATTATTTATTTGATGAACGACCATTCGACTGTAATGTTGACATTCGGTCTGACAAAAATAAAGTAAGAAATTTTATATGTGGTCATTTTTGTATATTTTGTATATATTTTATTAATGTAATTAGTTGTGTTATTTTTTTAATATAAAATAATTATTTTAATTAATTATATTAATAGAATATGTAAAGAATATGTAAAAGTGACTATACGTAACAAAATTAAAAAAAAATTGCGTCAACATATTATAAACTGACTTTTAGAGCTCAATTTTGATAATTGGAATAAATTGTAATTTGTTTGATTTACAATAAATGAGGAAAACGAGTATCGTTACCTGGAGTTATTTTTCTAGATGAGAAAAAAAAAAAAGCAATAATCATCACAAGAAAAAAAGAAAAATAAAAAGTTGAGTAGGTGCTAAAATTTTATTGACCGTGGTTAAGTTTGGGGAAGCATATTTTGTTAACCACGGTTAGTTGCTAGGGTTAATACAATATTGGAAATAAAATACCCCCTTTAACCCAGAAAATAGAGAGATACATACCTCAATGCTCTAAGCATAAATAAACGGAAATAAAGAAAAAGGAGCTATAATTCTTCTTTCTGATATCCGATGTTCTGAGGTTGTTCGTAACTTTGATTTATCGAACGTTAGCTCCAATCCGGTACGTCTCGATCGTCGCTATTCTGATTATATAATCTCGAACTTCTCTGGGGGATCTTCTATAATTTTAACAGTGGCTCTATGAATTCTTGGAAGTTTCTTGATGATTTATTGATCTATATTCTAGTTTCAAGTTTAGATTCACAATCCGTATTTATGTATGTTATCCGAGTTTTTATTTTTTTGTCAACTGGGTATGTTGTAAACGCATTGTTGATTGAATTTTCGTTTCCAGGTAGGAATTTCGCAAGTTTTTGGTTTTCTTTCTGCTGCAGAATCTGTTTGTTATTTTTGGGATACTAAAATTGATTGATATGATTTCTATTCCTTGTTGTTGCATGCAATGGTTTATTATAATCTGTTTTAGTTGTCTCATTTTGTATTTGTTATAAGTAACTGATCTTACAAGCTGGGATTATGACTCGCTGTTGTCAGTGTTAATTTGGATATTTTTTCGTTTTCAATAGGTTTGATAGTATTAATTAATCAGTATTTTAGTGTTGCATTGATAGACAAGTCATAGGTAGATTTTATGAGTGTAATGAAAGATATTGTTTCGTGCAGCTAAAAATGACATCAATGGTTGCTAAGGCTTGCAGTGGTAGTAGCTGTCAAGTGTCTGCTTCAGTTTCTTTCCAAGAAAAGGGAAGTAGGAATAAGAGGAAATTTCGAGCTGATCCACCTGTAGGCGACCAAAATAACATTGTAACTTCGCCTCAAATTCAATGCCCAAGTTATGAATTTTCAACAGAGAAATTTGAAATCACCACGGATCATGGGCAACCCAGTGCTTGTGACCACTGTAGTGTTAACCAGAACCATTCTGATGGGTTAAAACTTGATCTTGGATTGTCTAGTGCTATAGGCTCATCTGAGGTCGAGCCTAGCCGTCCTAGAGAAGAAATAGAGGCAGACGAATTCCAAGATGCTGATTGGAGTGATCTTACAGAAGCTCAGCTTGAAGAACTAGTTTTAGGCAATTTAGATGCCATTTTCAAGAGTGCAATTAAAAAAATTGTTGCGTATGATTACACAGAAGAAGTTGCTACTAAGGCTGTTCTAAGGTCTGGCCTTTGTTATGGGTGCAAAGATACGGTAACAAATATAGTGGACAATGCTTTGGCATTTCTTAGAACTGGCCAAGAGATCGATCCCTCAAGAGAACACTATTTTGTGGATTTACAACAGCTGGAAAAGTATGTGCTGGCAGAACTGGTTTGTGTTCTTCGAGAAGTTAGGCCTTTCTTCAGCACTGGGGATGCAATGTGGTGCTTGTTGATTTGTGATATGAATGTGTCACATGCTTGTGCAATGGATGGAGACCACTCGAGTAGTTTTGTGTGGGATGGATCCTCAAGTAGTTCCAATATTTCCTCTCACCCTCAGTTTAAAACAGAGACCAAAAGCTTGGAATTGAATCTTCCAAGTCCTCTAAAACCATTTACTTGTTCTCATAGTACTGAATCCAATGCACCCACTGTGGCAGGTGTGCCCAATATTGCAAAACCAAAGAGTTCCCTTGTTCTCAATGGGCTGGTGTCAGAAAATGAGGGCACAACTACAACATCCAATACCGTTGATAAATCCTTTGATGTGTCAGAAACATGTCAATCTCCTGCAGTGGAAGAAAAGTTTGGGGGAAGTAGAAAGGTGCATTCTGGTAGTACCAAGAGGGAATACATGCTCCGACAGAAGCCACATCATGCAGATAAACATTACCGTACATATGGATCTAAAGGGTCTTCAAGAGGAGGGAAGCTGAGTGGTTTTGGTGGTTTAATCTTGGATAAAAAATTGAAATCTCTGGCTGATTCTACCACTGCTAATCTTAAAAATGCTTCCTTAAAGATAAGTAAACCTATGGGGGTTGATGTGCCTCTAGACAATGGTATCCATAGCCTCTCAACCAACTCTAGACCCTCTTCCTCAGTAGCTTCTAACCTGGAAAGTGATAATACCATTTCTGCACTGTCTGAGACCAATACCTTAACTGAATCACCTGCAATTAATTCTTTGCCTGCATTGCCTCCGGTTAATAAACCACCTTCATTATCAGCTACTGATGCTGAGCTTTCTCTTTTGTTTCCTCCAAAGAGCAACTCTGCTTTGGTGCCCGTCAGCTGTAATGCTGAGCCACCTAATTGTAGTTATGCTGACATTCCATATGACAAGTCTCTGGGGGGGCAGTGGATTCCTCGGGACAGGAAGGATGAGATGATTTTGAAACTGGTTCCAAGGGTTCGGGAACTGCAAAATCAGCTCCAGGAGTGGACAGAATGGGCAAATCAGAAAGTTATGCAGGCTGCTCGTAGGCTTGGTAAAGACAAGGCTGAACTTAAGACACTGAGGCAGGAAAAAGAAGAAGTAGAACGGCTCAAGAAAGAAAAGCAGGCTCTGGAGGAAAACACTATGAAGAAGCTATCTGAGATGGAGAATGCTTTGGGCAAGGCTAGTGGGCAGGTTGAGCGAGCCAACACTGCTGTCCGAAAGCTTGAGGTGGAGAATGCTGATCTGAGGAAAGAGATGGAAGCCGCTAAATTCCATGCTGCAGAGTCAGATGCAAGCTGTCAGGAGGTATCAAAGAGGGAGAAGAAGACACTGACGAAATTTCAGACATGGGAGAAGCAAAAAACCGTGTTTCAAGAGGAACTCATGACAGAAAAATACAAAGTAAAACAGCTGCTACAGGAATTGGAGCAAGCTAAAGATCTCGAGGAGCAATCTGAGGTATGCTTTATAAGTTTAATTCCCACCCCCCCCCCCCCCCCCCACGCGCCCCACCTGCGTTTAAAAAAGAAAAAAAACACAAAGGACACCCACAAGATATATTGCACCCATCCTTCAGTTATTGAGTGGATGACTGAGGCTAACCAATGTGTGATGTGGGTGGTGAGAGGTTTCTCATTGCCAATGTATTGCACACATTGGGTGCGATGGCATTAACTGTTGCATCTTTTAGATTGTCAAAAGAAGTTGTGGCACTGGATTATAAATGAAATGGTGTGCTTCAGAACATCCATTTATGTTAAACCTGACTTGGGAGCATGACAAGTTTGATTCTTGGTCATAGCATCTCTTTGAGCCATGTCTTTCGCACAGTTTATTTTTCATTCCCAGTGCAAGTAAGCACAATTGACGCCACTTTTACTGCTGCTTTGAGAAGACAAATTACATTAGGTTTGCGAATAGATGGTACTGGTTCATGTACCATACATAGATAAAAAAAAAAAAAAAACACATGTAGACAAGTATAGATATATTAGGATTATCCTTATTCAGGACCTGCATTAGGTTTCCTTTTAGGCAAAGGGTTGTAAGTTATCCTTTTCCCAGTCAAGGGTTTGTCAACCTGAAGGCAAATTGTAGCCTTGTTCTTAATACTATGAGTGGATGTAATTTTTATTTTTATCTGTTTCTATAGATTGGAAAAATCTTGCTGAAATTTTTAAGAGGTGATTTTCTCTTTACTTGTCCTCTATGCATTGATTGACCTTTGTCCTCTTTTAGAGCTTTTCTTTACCATAATTAGGCACGTGCTTAAGGGCCTGTACATGGTACACATGCAGACATTTTTATGTTTTGGAACTCCCGACTCCCAAGGTTTTGTCCATTTCTCTTTCTTTAGTACATCAGAAACATTTCCTGGCTGATGAGTACTTAGTTTTTGACAGAATTGCAAAAGTATAATATTACTGTGGTATGAGCCGTCACACAAAAGATCATGTTAATAATTGCAATTAAATTTTGGAGTGCACTTCTGTTAAAGATTTGAAAGTATACTGCATTTTGGTTCCACAAAGGTGCCACTCATATTTGCCTTGGTGCTTCTGTGATTATGGGTTTACCTCTGGTTCCTTTCTCATTGAAGAAGAAAACAATTATCACAGGATAGGTGGAAACATGAGGAGAAAGCAAAGGAAGAACTACTTATGCAAGCCAGTTCCATAAGAAAAGAGAGAGAAGAAATTGAGGCTTTGGCAAAATCGAAGGAGAATATGATTAAATCCAAAGCGGAAAAAGATCTGCAGAAGTACAAAGATGATATTCATAAGCTTGAAAAAGAAATCTCCCAATTGAGACTGACAACTGATTCTTCAAAAATTGCTGCACTCAAGAGAGGCATTGATGGAGGAGCCAACAGATTTATGGACTTAAAAAATAGCCCAGATCGCAAGGAGTCCTGGTCCCCTTACATCTCAGAAATGGAAGGGGATTTTCAGAACTACTCTGGGACAGGTGTGAAACGTGAACGGGAGTGCGTGATGTGCCTTTCTGAGGAGATGTCCGTGGTTTTTCTCCCATGTGCTCATCAGGTGGTATGCACAACATGCAATGAGCTCCATGAGAAACAGGGGATGAAGGATTGCCCTTCTTGTAGGAGCCCCATACAGCGGCGAATTTCTGTTCGTTATGCTCATTCTTAATTTTTTTTTTCAGAATCTGAGTTGAGTGTGCTGAATAAAGATTGTGGGACTCCTTTGAAATGAATAATTCATTTGAACGACCCCCTTTTAATAGTTGAGAAAATCAAGTTACCTTACTTTCCAGTGTTGATGAAGGTGTGTTCTTCCCCCTTTTCCTTTGTTTATAGTTTTTCTCAATCTCTTTGAAAGTATGATGACTTGGTGCTCTTCATTGATTA
Source organism: Cyclocarya paliurus (assembly GCA_029856935.1). NCBI lineage: Eukaryota > Viridiplantae > Streptophyta > Magnoliopsida > Fagales > Juglandaceae > Cyclocarya > Cyclocarya paliurus. The sequence continues at coordinate 2,025,900 of JARVXP010000463.1, forward strand.
CTCAAGAAGTTGAAGATAAAAGTTGCCATTGTTTTACAGCATGTACAGATTTAAGGTAGAAATTGGTATCTACATGTATATGATTTCGCTAGTTGAGCTTAATTTGCATTAATCTTCTATTGATTTATCACATTATGATCCTAGAATCTGTCACTTCTTCCTCGGCTATCCCAATTTCCACTTATCAAATTGCTTCAGAAGTGTATAGACATGGTAACATTATACATATACAGCAAGTACAAATGTTCTGGAGATTTTATTCTCAAGGTCAGGGTAATTCTAATATTTGAGTGGAGTCGGCTACCAAGATCTCCAAACCGGCATAAAGGCCTCGACATGAAATCTGGTTGGTAATGTTGTTCTTTCCTTAAAATTGTTGGCATCATGCAATTGTCTGGTCATTACAATGACATAATGTTGGTATCATGTATCAATTCCCACATCACACGTTGGTAATAGTGCTCGAAGCTGGACATAATCATATGTTGGGCTTAAATTAGAGAGAGACATTATTCTTTGTTCAGGCTTTGCAGGGGACAAATTTCTACAGCTGATCCCATCCCACTGTCAATATAACATACAGACCATGACCTGAAAATAATAAAATAAATAAATGAATAAAATATTGCCTGTTGAATTCAGAGATATGGATCACCAAACCAAAACACCCTGATCAGATGTAGCCAAGATTATGTTTTATTCCAATATTATGCATAAAAGGTGGAATTTGGATACCTGTGTTCAAGGATAAGGAAGGAGAGAGCAGGATTGCATATACCTATTTTGTGTGCTTGAGTAAGCCATGTGGCACGATTTCTTTGGATTCATAGTATATTCTCACCCCAAATAGTGACGGGGCCCTTCACTTCATGCATTTGGAAGAAAATGATACTAGAAAATGTTTTTTTCTTTTTTAAAAGAAAATTAAAAAATCTTGATTTTTAGATCACACGCCACAAGCTATCGTGACAGCAATCACAATATCTATTTCATCTTAACAATAATTGAGAATATTCATTTACTATAAAATATAAAATTGTCTCATTTGTTTTCATAAGTTAGATGAGACGAGTTGAGATTAAAATTAAAAGATAAATAAAATATTATTAGAATATAATTTTTATTTAAAAATTTAAAAAAATTGAATTATTTATTTATTTTAGATAAGAATTTAAAAAAATTATAATAATTAAATAAAATAAGATAAGATGAGTTATAAAAATAACCGAGTAAGTTGTTTTGATATTTTACTTGCTCATCCAAATTTTCTGAAAAACTATTGGGAAAATAACTTTATGGGAAATTCACTTTCTGTCGTCACACTATTCTCACCTATGATAGCGTAGATTGATGATTCAAATCAATGCAATGCTATCATGATTAGGGATGTAACCGGTCCGGTCTGGTTTTGGACAAAATTTACAAACTGGTATGTACCGGTTTTGGAAAAATACAAAACCGATTACGTATCAATTACCCTCTTAAACCGGTACTTCCAGTTTTACCGGTTTCCCGTCCGGTCCGGTCCAGTTTTTCAATTTTTTTTAAATGTAAGTTTAACAATTTGTCATTAAAAATCTGTTTATAAAAAAAAAATACTTTAAAAAAATTTGTTTTATATATTTTTTAATTTACTTTACTAAAAAAATATGCTTTACTAAAGCCAAGTAATTAGTATTAGTTATATATTAGTATTAGTTATAGTGATTTAGTATTACTATATCAGTATAACTATAACTATAGTCTATATTAAACTATTAGTGTTAGTTATATATTAATATTAGTTATAGTGATTTAGTATAACTATATCAGTATAAGTATAACTATACTCTATATTAGTAGAACTACTAATGTCCTATGTATTTATCAAAATTTAGTAATAATATTTGAGTGATTTTCTTTCTTTTTATATATTATATATAAAAAATCTTTTGTATAATATTATTTTTGTATAAAACTTATAGATATAATTTTATTTTTTTTTATTTTTTTCTTCAACCGGTCCGGTCCGGTTCCAAAAACTATAAAACCGGAAACGAACTGGATTCAACTGGTTTGTGCAAATAAAGAACTGATTACAGACTGAAAACCGGCCCAACCGGTCCAGTCCGGTTCGGACCCCTTTTTCGGTCCAAACTTACACTCCTAATCATGATTGACTTTCCAATATGACCTTTCCAATTTCCAGCTCCAGGAAAAACAGTTAATAAATATACTATTAATAAAAAGATTTTATAAAAATAAATTTATAAAATAATATAAATTAGTGTATTAAGTCAAATCTATTTTATATAAAAAATACAAAATTTATAATCAAAATCACGAACAATTTATAAATTTAAAAGATTTTGATTTGCAAGCACTCAACGTATTGACTTAACATAATTCTTTTTATTTTTTGATACATTTTGGGGAGAGGGTTTTCAAACTCAGACTGGAAATTATGCCAATAAGGTCATAGGCCTTTGGCGTTGACTTAATATAATTCAATTAATAACATACGTTCAAAAATTAAAACTATTAATAATAGACGTGGAAAATGTATTTTCACCACAGTAGAAGAAGACGATATGGTTGTTAAAATGCGTGCCGCGAGCCCCATATCGTTCTTCGCTGCACGAACAAACCGGACCATTCTTAATTATTATGACATGTCACTGCCATGATGCCAAGTGTCTTTTTTCTTGGTTTTTTTAAAACATAAATAATTATAATAAGATGATAATAATAATAATAATAATAATAATAATTCACGAGGAGTTTCGGTTAGAAAGATGAGTGTTACAAGTGTAACCGTAATTTGGTCCACTCATGTCACTCTTCTATTACCAAACAAAACCAAGAAAAAGGAACCGCCATTTTCGTTTTCAGAATATCAAGGAAGCTCTGTATGCCAGCTGAATATCTCTGATCATACTGTTCTCTCTGCAATTCCACGTAAGTTTGATTACTCTTTCAACCATTTCACAATCAAATGGGCTTTATGATCATCTGTTTCTCTCTCTGTCTGTCGGCATCATGTGTTTCTTTTTATCTTCTCGTAGGCAAAACTAGCTATATATGGTTTTTTTTTTTTTGGGGGGGGGGGGGGGGGGGTGGGATTTTCATCTGTAGTCAGTCAGTTAAGCTAGCAAGCTGTTTCTGCTATATATTGTGTTTGGAGCAGTTAGAAAGCTCACATTCGTTGATCCTAATGTTCAGGCTACCTCTGTGTTGTGGTATTAGGATTTGATAACGATCGATCAAGATTATCAATCTTCTTGATAATTTTTCTCACAATCTTAAAACTGAAGTTATTTAATCGCTAATAATCTCAAAATTTAGTTTCATATAAAGAAATTTAAATCTGATTATACAATCAATACTCTAACGAACGGCTTCGTCCAGATTGAGCTGTATATGAAGGTGTCGTCAACGGTGAAAGCTATGCTGGTAAGAAGTACACCAGACGTTTTGAAGCAGAGGCTGTTGCAGGGACAAAAGCATGTGGATCGCGTTCATCTTCTCAAAGAAACCCTTCGCATTAGCCGAGTTGGGAACGCTCGCTGTCACAACACCCGGTATGTGAGTATCGTCAAGAGTGGGCTGGAGAACACTCCCCCGGCGGGACATGAGCCGCTATTCCAACCCCAGTCCCGAGCACAAGCCATCCTCACACCGGTGTCGGACCCTACTCCGACTACCGAAAAAGTAAGGTCTATTTTACTCCACATGGTGTGGGTCCTGCAGGGCTCACCATTTGTTTTGCCAATTAAAAATAAAATTTTTTGTAGACCCATTACGGGCAAACTCCTATTCAGTATTCTATCAATTTTATGTTTTTAAAAATTAATATTTATGTGAATATTTACGGTTGTACAGTACTCCCATGCATGATAATTAAGGTTCATGTTTTCGGAGTTAATTTCGGCCTGACTACACTTTCGACCTTCCAAGAGTTTCTATATTCAGGTCCGCTTTGCAATGGTCAGACCGATGTTAAGGCAACTTTTCCTTCGTTTCCAAACTCTCTCTCTCAAATCAAATACAGAGCTACGGACTCTTTTATCAAATGCAAAAGCACAAATAATTGCAAAAGCACAACCCGACCTCTATCTCGTCTAAGCCACCACCCTAGCCAAGCCATATTGCTGTCCCATTGTAGCCTGCAAACGGAGAAGAGGGGAAACTCAAGGAAGCACTGCTTCTGCTGGAACAAATTACTTTTCAGATTAAAATAAGCCTCTTGAAATGCATCGTTCAAAGGCTGCAAGTTTATTTCTTTGCGTAGATTTCCTGAGACCCGCTAATACTTTTGTCGACAATTACCTGGGAATTTGAATTGTTTATTTTCCCTTCTCTTTTTCTTAACAGTTCCTTCATTTTTCATTTTTTAGTTTTTTGTCTGTTTGTTTTGGTTCTTCAGATTTAAGTTGACAATTGTTCTTAACAGTAGGTTCTTAACAGTACAGCTCTTTGACATGAATAGTTCGCATTCTTTCGTTTGAGAAAGTTAAGGATCAATATGGTTGTATGTGAGAGAAGAGGGACCAAATGGAAACTCCTCATGCAAAACTCGATCGGATCGTTTAAAAACGTGTCAACATGGCATGAAAAATAATCACGTAGTCTTTTTTCATTTGTTGTTGCCATCATTCATCGAAATTGAAAAAGAATTAATTGCATATGTATGATTAATTCATACAAACGCAATGCCAAGATAAATAATATCAGAACGTGCTAGAATCCAGCATTCTAGCTCCACAACTGGCTAGTATTCCTTTGTCTGCGTGTTTCCTGATGGAAATGCATGCAATGATAGATGGTAGTACACATTGCCTCTTTCATATAGTACTGTAGAAGAAGATAGGTTGCTAATTACTTAAGTTTCAAATCTAGATTAGTGTGAGGTCATGACCTAATTATATGTGTAATTAAGTACAAGCATTTTGTTCTCTATATATAGATATAGTATTGCAAGCCTGAAATTGGTCATCTATTGGGTTTACACAGCGAGTATTTACTTTTGGCAAAGGAAAAAGTGAAGGCAACAAGGGCATGAAATCCCTGGTAAGCTTTATTTATCTTCCTGCAGGCACATGAGCCATGACCTTTTAATTATTTCTCCGGAACCCACCGTTTTATTCTTAATTGATGGTGTGTTTGGAAATCAAAATAAATAATATATCATGGAAAATGTATCAGTACAAGGCACTTGTCATTTCTAATTTGGCGCACCAACCTATCTTGCTTGATGGGTTTGTTTCCTTTCAAAATGACTATCAAAAAGAAAAATTCTATTCATCATTTTCACACCACAGGTCATATTTAATTTTTGAATTTTTTTTTATCAAATTCGTGATATATAGATGATAAGTAAAATAATTCAATTAGTTTAAGAAGAATAAAATAAAAAAAATTAATTAATTTTTAAAAAAAAAATACGTTTAGTATGTAATGTTTGAGAATAATGAGCAGGAAAGCTCCTATCAAAATATGGACGTGTGACTTGTGAGTCCTATGTAAAGGAGGATTTTATGGTGTGTTCAAAACTTTGCAGTTGGGAGGGAAGGGAGCAAACCTTGCAGAAATGGCGACCATTGGGTTATCTGTTCCACCAGGACTTACTATATCAACGGAAGCATGCCAAGAATATCAGCTGAATGGAAAGAAGTTGCCAGGAGGATTATGGGAGGAGATATTGGAAGGCTTGAAGACTGTGGAAAAGGACATGGGTGCTTCCCTTGGCGACCCTTCCAAGCCCCTTCTCCTCTCAGTCCGCTCTGGTGCTGCAGTAAGCTTTTTCCCACCTGAGCATAGACCATAGAGTAGCTAGAAGCCTAAATATTATTTTACGAAGTACGCTAACTGATTTGCTTCCTTTTATAAGTAGATTTCCATGCCTGGCATGATGGACACTGTCCTCAACCTTGGACTCAATGATGAAGTAGTTTCTGGTTTGGCATCAAAAAGTGGAGAGCGCTTTGCTTTTGACTCGTACAGACGTTTTCTTGACATGTTTGGAGATGTTGTAAGTGCTTCCAGATTTAGATCTTTATTCTGGCTTTTGTTCACTCTGCTATGCTTGAGTCTAAAGTCTAAACCAATGCAAACTTTTTCTTCTTCTTTTTTTTTTTATTTATTTTTTATAATTGCGTGTCCGCTTAATTTTTCACTTTTATTTTGCTAAACTTATTAAGACCTCGTTGTCTTTAATTGGAGGTATTGGGAATTCCACACTCGCTATTTGAGGAGAAGTTAGAAAAGTTGAAGAATTCAAAAGGAATTAAACATGACACTGAGCTGACTGCCAGTGATCTCAAAGAGTTGGTGGAACAGTACAAGAATGTCTACCTTGAAACGAAGGGTGATAATTTTCCTTCAGGTACCAAGTACAACATCAAGAACTTTTTTATATTTCTATCTTTTCTTTAAATAAAAAAATCTGTGTCAATAAATATAGAATGCATTGGACAACTTGGGCAAAAGTGTTCATATATTTCGATTCTAGAAGTGCTTAATGTACTCCAACCTCATCTCCTTTTGTCTGTATCTATCTGCAGATCCAAAACAGCAATTACAGTTAGCAGTTAAAGCAGTTTTTGATTCTTGGGATAGCCCAAGGGCCATAAAATACCGGAGCATCAATCAGATAACTGGATTAAAGGGAACTGCAGTAAACATTCAATGCATGGTGTTTGGGAACATGGGAAATACTTCAGGGACAGGTGTTCTATTTACTAGGAATCCAAGCACCGGTGAGAACAAGCTCTATGGGGAGTTTCTAGTCAATGCTCAGGTTTTTATGCCAGTCCCATCCTGGGCTTACTTTAAACCGTTAACTTCTTTTTATGCACAGATCAGTAGAGACTATCTTTGTAATGATTTTGTAAGTGTAGCTGAAGAATGGCTTTGAATAGGGAGAAGACGTTGTTGCTGGAATTAGGACGCCAGAAGACTTGGACACCATGAAAAGCTGCATGCCAGAAGCTTACAAGGAGCTTGTGGAGAACTGCGAAATTCTAGAGAGACATTACAAAGATATGATGGTAAAATCTTAAATTTCCTTTGGAAAGATGACTTTTTTTTTTTATCGTCATATTATCCTTTTTTGCTTGATTTCTGAGATAATAAAGGCATTCACGCTGTCAACTGTGAAGCGCAAGTCTGTCATATTTTCCCCGCATTTTAGTTGCTGAGAGTATCTTTTCAAACATTGTGATTATATCTATTGTACTTCATAACATACTAAGATGGGTTTTCTTCTGATAAATACAGGACATTGAATTCACAGTCCAAGAAAATAGGTTGTGGATGTTGCAATGCCGCTCTGGAAAACGTACTGGTAAAGGTGCAGTAAAGATAGCTGTAGACATGGTTAGTGAAGGGCTTGTTGATATGCGCTCTGCAATTAAAATGGTGGAGCCACAGCATCTTGACCAACTTCTTCATCCACAGGTTTATCAAGTCTATAGTTCTACAGGACTAGTTGATCTGCCTATAGATGAACATTCTTAACTTCATCACACATAAAAATAAATGTTATTAGGTATTGGTTAATTGCCTTTGGAGGACTTTAAAGTTTAAACACCAACTTCAAATAATGAAACTAATGGCTGCATGTATACGAAGCATAGCTTAATCAGTTTATTTGATTAAGCTAGTTAGTGATTTCTGTTATACTTGGTGCCCATATGTTTGTACACAACATTGTAGTGCTAATTATTTTCCTTTTTCCCTATGGTAAAGATTCCCTATATATTTGTGCATTTATCTACATATAATCACTCTTCACAGGTATAATATAAAGCTCTTCCTGACTTCATTCACGTGTTGTTGGACTAGTTTGAGGATCCAACTGCTTACAAAGACAAAGTGGTCGCCAAGGGCTTGCCAGCATCTCCAGGAGCTGCAGTGGGACAGGTTGTGTTCAGAGCTGATGATGCAGAAGCATGGCATGCACAAGGAAAGAGTGCCATCTTGGTATTTTCACGAGTCTATTACTTTCTTGGAACCGTTAGTTTGGCATAAGCTTAACAAAGAGCAATTCTCCCTATCTTGGACAAAAATCCAGCCTATATGATGGCTTAAGCTTACCAATGGAATGGCAGTCCTGTTCACAGAAGCCTTTCTTATAATTTATAAGTAAAACAAGCTCTCTGCATTAAAATCTGGATGCTTTGTTTGATATAGCTTCTTGTGTGATTATGGGCCACAATGATATTAGATTGAACGGATTGCATCACATAAGAAACAGGTATCATGATGATTTTGGTTCTTTATCACAACTCTGTTAGCGCTCACAGTATCTTATGTTACTTGCATTTCAACTTCCTTTTCTTATTTTGTTGTTCAGAGCTGAATTTTTTTCATTATTTTCACTTAATTGAAGGTGAGGACAGAGACCAGTCCAGAGGATGTTGGTGGTATGCATGCAGCTGCCGGGATCTTGACAGCTAGAGGTGGCATGACATCTCATGCAGCTGTTGTTGCACGTGGGTGGGGAAAGTGTTGTGTTTCCGGCTGTTCTGAAATCAGTGTAAATGACAATGAGAAGGTGGAGTTTTTAAATCTTGTCTCCTCTTCACATGGATAGTTCTTTATAAGAAAGAATTTCCTTTTTTGGGGGTAAATAACATAAGAAGGGAATATACATAAATTGTTTCTGTATCAACACTGCAGCTTGTCGTGATTGGAGACAAAGTAATTCAGGAAGGAGAATGGCTCTCGCTCAATGGGTCCACAGGTGAAGTGATATTGGGGAAACAGCCACTCTCACCTCCAGCTTTAAGTGGCGACTTGGAGACCTTTATGTCTTGGGCTGATAAAATAAGGCGTATCAAGGTGCTAAATTTCCTTTAACTGCTATAAGCACTCGCATTGTATCAGTGTTTGTTGGTAATTCTATAATCTAATTAAGCAGCATGATGCTGGAATAGGTTATGGCAAATGCTGATACACCTGAAGATGCAGTAACGGCAAGAAAGAATGGTGCCCAAGGGATTGGCCTCTGCAGGACAGAGCACATGGTAACTATTTTTCTTGCACCATTGTCCTAATAATCACAACATATTAATAGGCACTGTATTTTTTTTCCATATCTTTAGAGCTATATATCGATAGGTTTGGCAGTCCAATGGAAATTGCATCGTTCATGGTTTTTCTAGAAGGATCTTATATCTGTATGTATGCATATGTATGTTCCTAAACAGCTGCTTGAGGGAGGAAATTTCAATATCTGATGTACTCTTTTTTCTTATTGTAACGTAGTACTTATATAAGTATCCCAAATTCTGTTCAACTGAGAAATGGTACCTGTGCTCAAGGGACTTTTTAAGTTTTTTTTTATCATTATTTTTGGACACCTACAACCTCCTCTTTCCTTTCACATTTTCCTCCATGCATATTTCATATGAAAGGTAGGACACTGTACATTGTTAACAAATAACAGAAACTTAGCTTTGCTCGCTATCACCTTTTATCTGTTAAGAGTATGACTGCAAATTTCCTTTTTTTCCCCTCTTTTTCCACGCTTTGGGATGCTTCAGTTCTTTGCTTCAGATGAGAGGATAAAGACTGTGAGGAAGATGATAATGGCAGTTACGACAGAACAGAGAAAGGCAGCACTGAATTCATTATTACCTTATCAAAGATCTGACTTTGAAGGAATTTTCCGTGCAATGGACGGTACTAATCTCTTGCATTGATTTAAACTTGGGAAGGATAAGAAATTTCTACTTTATGGACCAATAAATTTGGTGAACTGCAATCCCAAATCCAATGGTGGAATAGACAGCTTTGTCGATATTTTAGGCACTCAGTCTACATACAAGTTTTGTTTTCTCTCATCAAAATTTTCTTTATGCAAGTTTAGTTGTGGAATTTCAGGGCTTCCAGTAACAATACGACTGCTAGACCCTCCACTTCATGAGTTTCTTCCTGAAGGTGACCTACAACAGATTGTAGGTGAACTGACTGCAGAGACTGGAATAAATGAAGACGAAGTTTTTTCAAGAATTGAAAAGCTATCAGAAGTAAATCCCATGCTTGGTTTCCGTGGCTGCAGGTTCAGTGGCCTTCTTACGAGCTTTTATTACAAAAGTAAATATTACATCAAAGTAAATCTCATGATTGTTCATATTTGGATTTTGCTTGTCTGTTAACAGGCTAGGTATATCATACCCAGAACTCACTGAAATGCAGGCACGTGCAATATTTCAGGCTGCCGTCTCCATGAGCAACCAGGGTGTTAAAGTTTTTCCAGAGATAATGGTTCCCCTTGTAGGAACACCTCAGGCATAAATCTGTCCCTTCTTTCTCTTATTTATCTTTTTCAATGTTAAGTTCATTTTGTTATGCTTAAAATGAGAGAAAAAGATGAACTATATACACATGGCAAATTCTGAAGTCTGTTCTGTCTCTTTATACCCTTTTCTTGTTCGAACATGTGCAAGTCATTTGAAGCAAGAAAACCAAGTAAGCCGCTTGGATAGTAGAAGTGTTTCATCTCATCTCATCTCATCATTATAACTTTTCCAAATTCTCACACAAAATATAATAAATAATTCTACTTTTTCAATTTTCAAAATAATAATAATATTAAAAAATAATATTCTAACAATATTTTATTTAACTTTTAACATTCATCTAAAACCATCTCATCTCATCTCACTATCCAAACTTCTCAACCAATATTGACCCTGTAGTCATAAAGTTAAAAATGATGGGAATTCTTTTATGGTTTAGTGTATCAAGCACCCAAAACCCCATCTTCTGAAAAAAAAAATGACATATTTTCATGGTAGGAACTAGGAAATCAAGTGAGTTTAATACGAAGTGTTGCAAAGAAGGTGTTCTCTGAGATGGGATCCTCCTTGAGCTATAAGGTGGGGACCATGATCGAAATCCCTAGAGCTGCTCTGGTTGCGGATGAGGTATGCAAATTGAATTTTACCTTACAGGTTTTTATGAATACTACTTAGCTTTGCACCTGTAGGAAGCCATTGAAAATTGAAACCTAGATGCAGGTACATAATATTCACTATTGCTAATTAATGTCCCGTATCGTTTAATCAATGATCACAGATTGCAAAGGAAGCAGAATTTTTCTCCTTTGGGACCAATGATCTTACACAGATGACCTTTGGTTATAGTAGAGATGATGTTGGCAAATTTCTCCCTATTTACATAGCTCAGGGCATTCTACAAAATGATCCCTTTGAGGTAAGTCTTCTTTTGAAGCTAGTCCATGGACCATGGGCTATATAGATATATTGTACTTTCCAAGTGACAGAAGTTTCCGTCCTAAGGGAATGGAGAAGAAGTGAGAATTATTGCTTGACAATCATAGTCCAATTTGGTTGCTTGCAGGTACTTGATCAAAGAGGTGTCGGTCAGCTCATCAAGATTGCCACAGAAAGGGGTCGTGCAGCTAGGCCCAGCTTAAAGGTAAATGGCAACTTTGTACAAAGTGCTTGTGCCGTTTGAAATATGTAGACATATATGGCCTCTCTCGTTGATAGGACATTTGGGTTCATCTGAGAAATATAACACTTAATGATTAAATCCCAGATAAACCCAATAGACATGTACGTTTGGTTTTTTTTTCTGGACTTAATATAGGGTGGTGGTAAACAGGTTGGAATATGTGGAGAGCATGGCGGGGAACCGTCTTCCATTGCCTTCTTTGCAGAGGCTGGACTGGACTATGTTTCGTGCTCTCCATTCAGGTTGGCTTGACTAAGTACATGGAAATTTTCTATACTGATTCCATAAGTAGAACAAGTCCTGATTTCAACTTCATCTTACAGGGTTCCGATTGCTAGGCTTGCAGCTGCTCAAGTTGCCGTCTGAGATGCATGCTTGACTAATTCTACACATCCTTTTTACTTTGTGCATTAACTACAATATTTATACATACATATATCAATCACAGGAACTTACAATGACTACATTGGTGTACAATAAGGAGGAGGCATAAGAAATGACTAAATCCTCCTATAGGGGAAGAGGGGTTCAGACTTTATTGTTGACAGTAAAAGCTCTGTGATAAATTATTCTTCTCCTCAGAGAGATTTTCAAATAAATTTGTGTACACCTTCAAGAGATATAACTGTATCTGTGAATAACTCGTGAATTGTTACACACACACACACACACACACATATATATATATATATAGTTGAAACAGAAGCAAGAATGAGGAAGAGTGATGAAAACTCTTTTTTCCTTTTTTTTTTTCAGTCCATAAAATTTTGTTTATTTTATATTTTAAACAGTAACCCGAATAGAGTATTAGCTTGAAAAGGATGTTTAGTATGATTTTCAAAAGTTGGACACAAGACATGAACACTTGCACAACTCGTCAGAGGATTCTTCTCCAAACCCTTTCAAGTCGACTATGTCGTCGTAACATGTAGTCGAAAGATATATTTTCATAACATTTTTGTTAATACCTAACGAATGAACATGTAACGTCGACTATTCTCGACGGCCCAAATGTAAGAGTCGTCTTTGCAGTTGTATAGTGGCAGACGGCCAAACCTGAGCTCTCTTCTTCCGACTCCAGTAAACATCAAAAGCATCAAAATTCCAGAATCAAGCTCTCTCTCTCTCTCTCTCTCAAGCCACTCTCGAGTCATTCTTTAGAAAATAAGGAAAGAAAGAAAAATGAGCATAGAGTGCTACGTGGTGGTGCACAATATCGCGAAGCGGCACAACGTGGGCACACTCGCCCGGAGTGCGACGGCCTTCGGTGTCTCCGAACTTATCCTAGTGGGCCGCAGGGACTTCAACGCCTTCGGAAGCCACGGTTCCACCTCCCACCTCCGCTTCCGCCACTTCCATTCCCTCGCTGACGCCCGCCAATTCCTTAAGGTTCGCTTCCTTTTTAATCCGTCTTTATTTTGCTTCTTTTTGGGTTCGGAATGTGAAATATTGAACTGGGTACTGTGTTTGAAGGAAAAAGATTGTGATATTTGTGGGGTGGAGATCACAGACACTGCTATGGCCGTCAATCAGCATCCTTTCAACAGGAGCACTGCTTTCCTACTCGGAAATGAGGTATGAAATTACTATGTTTACGCTTACTGATCAAGCTGCTTTATTGAGCACTCGTTTATGGGGTTTTGCTGGTTTGTTTATGTCTGGTATTACTTTCCTTGGTCCGCTGGTCACTTACGATTTTGGGGCTTTAGGTTAATTTTCTGTTTCGTGATGGGATTTTCCTTCGAGTATGAATGTCAAAATGCGTATGGTTTATTGTAACATTTAGGTTGTGCTAAACCAATTCAATTGTTTGATGATCATATTCTTAAGCATTATTTTGCAGTATCTGTTTGTGGTCTTAACATTAGCGATCCATTGCCATCTTTCTTTCGTGCAGAACCTCTCTTTTTCTTTTTTTGGCTGTAGGTTTTTATCATCAAAGTAGAGTTGAGAACTTGAGATATCTGGATAGAAGCTTTCCTTTGGAATTTGTGGATGAATCAAATTTGAGAACTAAAGGTCGTGTGGTTTGTCAGCCTGGTACCCATGGTACCAAATAGGTGACAACTTAGGCAAGCCACTGAGGCTGCCTGGGCATTTTTTTCAGTATTGCACTTAAGGTCACAGAAGAAGCAACTACAATTTAGTTTGCAACGTTTAGGTATAGACATATTTTAAAGCTATTTTTTGTGATGTTTCTTTGTCTTTACTTTGTAGGGAACAGGGCTTTCTGCCAAAGAATGTGAAATATGTGACTTTTTTGTTTATATCCCACAATACGGGTTTGGTACTGCTTCGTTGAATGTTACAGTAGCAGCTTCTATTGTATTGCATCATTTTGGAGGTAACTTTCTCGACAATCATCAGAGTATTTGGTAAATAAGTCATCTCTTATGGGGCATGCCTAAGGTCTGCAATAACATGTACTCGTTCAATGTTTAAGCACACTGCATAACCAAGGAAATTTAGCTCAAATGGAATCTTCTCCTATCATAATAACAAGATGAGGGATTTGGTCGCAGATTCAAAAGCTACCCTGTGTAAATTACCAATTAGAAAAAAGGGTCATCAATCAACACAATTTATTGTGCACATTGCCGTGTATAGACATACTCACATAAATGTGTAGATGTTATAACAAAGGCTCTTACTGTTTGTTTAGTCACACAGATATTTCTCTCCTATTCACACTTTAGACACACATCTCCAGTTTTTTTGTGAACCTTTTCTTCACATCTCCATCCATGTTCTTTTTTTGTCATTTACTCACAGTTCTGGTGCATCATCCTCTAATTGAACCATTGGACGTTCGTTGCTTTCTCACCTGTTTGTTGAAATGGTTTCTTAAAAAGAGGAACTTTCTTAGTGTTGTGCGCCATAGGCCTAGTATATTAAAAAATGCACATTAAGGAGCACTGTGTTTTGGCTTTGCACAGTGGCTTCCTAAAAGGGAGGGGCACAATGAGAACCTTGGCCCTTACTATCGAATTCTTAACCAAAAGACCAGTGTAGTGCTGCTGTATGCTTCTGATCAATAGAACAGGAAGAGAGTTGCAGAAGCATAGTATAGAACAGATATGCAGTGCAGGAAAGTTATAAAAATGGACCGCAGCTCTGTGATGATCCTTAAGCAAGCAATTTTGTAACATTCATGGTTCATATGGGGATGAGTGGTTCCTATGGGAATAAAGAGCAATTCAAGACTAACAATTTAGAAAAAGCTTGCTAATTTAGAATGTGATAGTTCCTTTTACTGCTTATGCTACAGATTGCCATGGACCAATCAGCCCATATGTTTAGACAAGGAATCCATGTTAACTAAGAGCAACATGAAGTAGCATGAAATGCTTATATCCTTGGACAATATAGTTAATCAGAAGATTTTGGTTATGGAACATATCCATTTCAAATGTAGCTTTTATGGGATGTCTCCTCTCTTCTCGGATATAGTTTTTGCCTTTCATGTCTAATTTTGCAACTCTCACATTTGGGTTCTGATGTTTGCATTAACATTTGTTATTATGTATAATTGATGAGAAATTTTTTGTGCTTGGGCTTTGCCTACTTTTATGAATAAAATACTTTGATTACCGATAAAAAAAAAAAGTGATAAATTTTTCTTCTTCTCAGCAACTTGAAAGGAATTCAAGTTTCTTAATGGTTAACACAAATGTAACTGAAGCATTTTACCTCAAATAAAAAAGAAAGAGAGAATCGTTTTGCATTCAGAGGGCGTCACATTCCAATCAAGTGAGCTGTTGCTATTGCATCTAGTTCCAAAGGATCAGTGTTATGTCTCAATAATTTAGGCTTCTGTTGCTTTCGATTGAAAAACAAATATTTTACCATTAATATCTTAAACAGAACTGGACTAACTTCTCACACATGGTTTTCTTCAGTTTGGGCTGGCTTCCCCGAGAGAACCCGTGATGGGAACAAGTATGTTGTGGCTGAGAGACCCGTTAAACAGGGGAGGCGAAACTACTGTGCAGAAACAGCTGACACCATAATTGAAGAGCGTAAATCTAGAAGGGAAAATGCCTCCAATGGTTTCTTTGATGAGAGCGGAAATAGCAATACAGCTTCTAACCTTCTGGATGCGTTGTTCGGTGATGATTGATTCAAGGGAGTTAAGTATTTGATAAGATTGGCACGGCATCATAAAGCATCGAGAACAGTGTGGGTTGTTGTGGGTCTACATTGCCTCAACTATTTCTTCTAAACAGACAGAAACAGCTCATGCCTAAGCAGTGACTCGAGAAAAGTCTTGCTAGAGAATTATTTTACCTAATTGAGAGTGAGAGAAGCTTTTTGATGGATGGATGATGTGTTGCAAATTGAACTGGGGACTTTAGTTAAACTTTGATCCATTTTGGTTGGGATTAGCTCACCATGTTAGAGTATTGTTAAGGGATTACTCCCTTTTCTGATACGTATGAGAAATTTGTTGATGATTCAATTCTCTTCTATCGTTGTCTCGTGTCGTGTGTAGATGTTAATTTAGAAGTCCTCTCTCGATCTCCCTCCACCTACCTTTTTGACTTATTTACATGGAAAAGACACAAAAGGAAACCAAACTTCCTTCCACAAGCATCCATAGGCATATACAAGAAAAGTTGGCTTTACGGTGAGAGCCCAGAATTCAACTCTTAAGACGGCAATGAGCCTCTAAGTCCGCGACCTACGCACCAACTATCCATCCACTTGTCAGAACGGAGATTGACTGTAGGACTTTCGATATTGCGTTTTACTATGCATAAATACTATTCATTCTATTTTTATATTTTTGTATAAGGTGTAATATGTGTGCAGTGAATAGTAATTTATGAGAATAATTATTCTTTGATATTATTATATAACACAAAAAATTCTTCTCATCAACTACTATTCTCCACTTCACATTCCACATCTTATGAAAAGCACCCCTATCTTTTAAAAAATGCTTCTATACCTTATGAAAAAATTATATGTGTGGGATGTGAATAATGACTGATGTATAACATTCAAACACAGATTAAAAAAAGTGAAAAAGATTGACACATGAAACACATATTAAAAAGAGTAGAAAAGAAAGATACATGAAGTGAGATTTTACGACATTTACTACACGTCTGGTTTTATCCAGGAAATCATGGAAATTGCATCTCTATATTTAACTTGAGATTTATGCTTGCCAACCTAGTCCTAAGAAATATTATGACGTCAAAACACTCCATGTCTTAGACTAAATGCAGTCATCTATTTTTAAGTGAAATTAATAATATCCTTGTTATTATTAGAGATGCAAATCGATTTCCTATATCATTCTTCCACTGTCGACTATAGAGTTCGGACTGTACAAAATCCTAATACCTAACATTAAAGCCAAATTCCTACCTGAAATCTATCTCAGAATCGTACCATTCAGGGTCAACCTCAACATTTTACTGATAATGGCAGCAGTTGGTGTGGCTTTTTGGTGTGTTTTGGAAAGCAAACCTCAACATTTTGCGCCATTGTCAACGTTCCCCTCACTTTGGAGCAGTTGGAATCTTTGTATGTCCCTATAGCCTACAATTACTTTCCTCTCTCTACCAACATTACTTTTTCAGCAGTACCATCTTCTCTTAACAAAAGGCTAATGTCCAACTTGGGTGCTCTCATATTATTAATCGTGATTGAGGGTCAGAACTTTGTTGGAATTTCATATGAAACCGACAATGGTTTTTCAGAACTTTTGCAATAACCATTTATCCAACTCGTCAAGTATCCTTAGAAGGAAACTCCGGCAAATCTGCTCAAGGATACGGCGGCTACTATGGAAGCGCCCGAGGCCCAAAGTTGTCATCAGGAGGCTTGGAAAACTGAGCTCTAAACTTCAGTCTAAACAGCAACCAGGCACCAATAATTCTACAATTCGTATGAATGGCCACTTGGGTCATTATGTGTCTGAAAGGCCAATTCGAGCAGCCACATTCAATGTTGCCATGTTCTCCCTGGCACCTGCTGTTCCAAAGGCTGGGGAACCAGCTAGCTTTGATCATGAAGAGGAGGATTTTACATTTTCTCAGGCAAAATCCATGAGTAGTCCCAAGAGTATATTGAAGCAATCTCCCAGTCATGCCACCCTGAGTAGTCCTGAACATGTTTCTAAGCAAAAGAAGGTTACAAGACTAAAGTTAAAGGTCTCTATTAATCTTCCTGATAATGAGATCTCGTTAGCAAATACCAAGTTGCTTAGCGCTATGGAACATGGCTCAGAGGAATCCTCAAACATGACAGCTAGAAGAGTTCATAGAAGTGGGGTTCCAGCAAGGTCTCCCGTGTGTTTTCCATCCAGTATGATTATCGGTCAAAGTGATGACTGCTTGGGAAGCGGTAGAAGCATCCTGGAAGTACTCAGAGAGGTGGATGCTGATATATTGGCCCTGCAAGATGTGAAGGCGGAGGAGGGGAAAGGTATGGGGCCTCTATCTGATTTGGCAGGTGCCTTGGGGATGAAATATGTGTTTGCTGAGAGCTGGGCTCCAGAGTATGGTAATGCAGTCTTATCAAAATGGCCAATTAAGAGGTGGAAAGTCCAGAAAATTGCCAATGATGATGATTTTAGGTACTTTATATTTTCCTTCTGCTGCAAGCACAATTAGCCTACTTTTATTACTCTATAGTATTCTGCTGTAGAATTATAATATGCCATTCTTGTTTTTCCTAGAACAGAAAGCCATAAGAATATGAGTCTAGCTTGTCCTGGAACTTTCCTCATTTTGAGAGATAAAGTTGGTGCTAAGACATTATTCATGTAATATCAAAATATGAGCACAGGCGATATACACTGAATTCCATGTGAATCTAGTTGGCATTTGATATGCAAAACCCAACTGCTCATTAAGTACTAGAGCGAGTAGTTTGTAACTGGAAAGATGTTGGAAAAATGGCTATGTATCCTGTAATCTGTTTGATCTTAAATTCAGGAACTTGATAAAGGTCACAATTGAAGTGCCAAGGATTGGAGAAGTTGACTTCTACTGCACCCAACTTGATCATTTAGATGAGAACTGGAGAATGAAGCAGATAAACTCAATTATGCAATCAACTGATCGTCCCCACATATTGGCAGGGGGTATTAATTCTCTCAATGTATCTGATTATTCATCAGAGAGATGGACAGACATCGTCAAGGTAAAATTGCTGCATAAAGGGTCTCTTGTTTAAATGGTTACTAACTACAAAGGTGCCAACATTTGCAGAAAATATCGTTATCCCTCTGATGTTAAGATTATATATGTATTTAATCTCATGCTAACCCAATACTTGGCCAATATATATATATATATGAGTTGCAGTATTATGAGAAGATTGGAAAGCCTACTCCAAAGGTAGAGGTGATGAAGTTTTTGAAGGGGAAAGGCTACAACGATGCAAAGGACTTTGCTGGAGAATGCGAGCCAGTGGTCATCGTTGCCAAAGGCCAAAGTACTTGACCTTGACATCTTAGCTCAATCTGGCTTGAGTTTCTAAATTTAATCATTTTCTCTTTCCTAAAGAAAATCTGATCTGGTTGTGAACTTTTGGCTGAGCAGATGTGCAGGGGACATGCAAATATGGAACCCGAGTGGATTACATTTTGGCATCACCAAATTCACCGTACAAATTTGTTCCGGGTTCATACTCGGTCATATCATCCAAGGGTACTTCCGATCACCACATTGTAAAGGTCGACATAAAGAAAGCAGTGGAGAGTGTTCCAGAGAATGCCATTAGACAAGGGAGGAAGATAAAACAGAAGGTTGTAAGAGTTTCAAACCAGTGCTCTTCAACAGCTATTTGGAGGCTAAAGGCTTGGTCACTCTGAGTGTTGTTGGTGGTAGGAATCCTGTAAATACTACATTTTCCATCACAAAATTACTTATTTATTTGTAGCATGAATGAAAAAAAAGTAAGTTTGTGGTATGAATAATCATGCTAACTCTACCTTGGATATGAGTGAAAGCAAATCTGTAGGGGGGTTAAGTGTTAACCTGTAACCCTTTTCAGTACCTATGGTCTTGTTGAAATATTTGATTAATTTAGTCTCATTAAGCATTCATTTTGTGTTGTATTTTTGCTAAGGTTACACAGTAGACTAGACTATGCTAAATAAACGTTTAGAAAACATGAATTAGATAATGCAAATAGCGTCAACCGAATCAAACTAGACAAGACTTGATTAAACAAAGACTCCAATTCGAAACAGAGCATAGAACAAGTAACCTCCAAATGATGAAAGACTCCAAAACAGAACAGAACAGAACACTACAAATTATGGATTGCTTTATTGGTTGACCTAATCCGCATCACATATTAGGGATACAGCACATATGATATGACCTAAGCATCCATCTATATTCATAAGCAAGTGTGACAACTATTTCCTTTTTTTTAGTCCTGAAAATAATTTTTGAGGGAAATCATTACTTTCCCATTTGGTTGAAACCCTAAAAATGAAGTTCGACATATCTTGCAACCCTAAAAATCACTTCCCTCCACACCAAAACAACCAGAAGTAAAAACCCACTAGAAACCTCTGCATATTTTTGCCGGCCACCACCGTACTCAACACACAGTCCAAACCGAGACCCAGGATAGATATAAAATCCGATAAGAGATTTCTAGAGTTCGTAATATGTTTGAAATTGATGCTAGATTTTTGAAGGGAAATAAATATATTATCCGGTTTGGATACACAAAACTATTTCATCATTATAATTTTCTTAAATTCCAACACAAAATATAATAAATAATTCAACTTTTTCAAATTTTAAAATAAAAATTATATTCTAATAATATTTTATTCAATTTTTAATAAAATATCTCATCTTGTTTCATTTCATTTAAATTTTGTAACCAAAAAGAAGTTTTCAATAATCTGAAAGCTCTGAACGGTATTGAATGCTACAACATCAGCGCAGCTGCAAAGTACTGTCGATCTTTCCTCAAAACTTAACCTAAAAAGTTGGAAAAAAACAAACACTCCAAAGAATGTAATGCAAAAAATCCAACTAGAATCGACCATGCAAAACCACACCCAACTAATAAAATCAGTAAAACGAATTTGATCTCACATCAAGCTGAATAGACCAAGTATTTCTCGGGAAAGAAACTCAGGGATGGACTAAATACACACCTAAACACAAAGCTTAACCACTACATGAGTACTAAAGAGACACAACACCACACCCCCGTACCAACACTTGAAATTCCCCCCCATTTCTCTCTGCTAACAAACTCAAAGACCCAACATATGGATCAATCGACTCCCGATACAATATATTCTTTGATAAATTTTTTCAATGACCCTAATATTATCCTATCATAATATACGGCTCGGATGCAGTGTTAGACAATCGAAGCGGCCGGTACGAGAATAATGACGAATTTACGTTGGTGTGGAAAAAGAAAAAAAAGAATCGAATTAGGGGGAGATGGAGAAGAGTTCAACGTACGTCAAAGATTAGGACGATTCGTCAATATTGATATGCTTAATTGGCGAGGATGAGACATCTTGAAGCAACAGCTAGGTGAGGTATTTCTAATTAAACTCTAAGCTTCTAATTGTCACTGCATCTATGAAGCTGAGGCAGGGATGGATGGAGAATTGCACGAGTTAATGGTCTGTAATTTGCAGAGGCGGAAGCCATACCTTCGTGCATACAACAAAATTATACTAAAAATATTTTACTCGTAAAAAAATTTCAAATTTATAAATTGTTGTGATTGTATGTTAAATTATAAAATTATTAATTTTAATATAAAATAAATCTAATGTATCATATAAAATTATATTAATTTGTGAATTAATTTTTATATAATTTAAGGGTAGTGCTACATGATGTACTTATATTTTTACTTATAACTTCACTTATAAGACTCATTTTATTAATTTTATTCATAATTTTAACATATTAATAATTAATACGTAGAGAAATTACATTTAATATTTTCCTTTCCCTAATTATATAAGCCTACTTTATGTCATTTTCATATTCTCTCTCATAGAATTCTGACTTATAATTTGTTTTACCATAAACGGGGCCATAATTAAGGAGTATTAAAGAACTAATTTTTAGTAAATTAATTAAACCTTGATTTTTATCATTCCTACACGAAAGGATATTATATATATATATATATATATATATATACACTATTTGGTGTATTCCTCTTCTTTCCCGTGATCATTAGGGACCTCTTTTTGGAATATATTAATTAATTGTTTGAATAATTGAGTAATTATACTTTTATTTCATTATATACGATGTGACATATTTATTATTATTAGATGATTTTTTATTAGATGACTTTTTATTATCTTATAGTTAGGGGTGTTCATCCGGGCCGGGTTTTTTTCCGGCCCGGTCCGGAACCCGGAAAACCGGACTCCGGTTCCGGGTTCCGGCCCGGAACAAATCCGGGCCGGAACCCGGGTTGCAAAACCCGGGTTGACCTGGTCCGGGTACCGGGTTGTAAATCCGGAACCCGGGTTTACAACCCGGAACCCGGTTTTTTTATTTTTTTTATTTTTTTTTAAAATTTTTTTTAAAATATCAAAATATTCAGCACATTCTTTTTCTCAAAAATCTAGACTAAGAAAGATGCCCTTGTCATCTTTCCACTTTATAACAAATCCTACAACGGTTTGTATTTTCTAGCATATGGGTGTTTACCTCGGCTTATTGAGTATATCTGCATCATGCACATATGATTTGATTATAGATTGATTAAGTAGACTAAGTAGTTGGGTCCAGACCATTTAGATGAAGGCCTTGTTCTAAAAAAAAAACATAAAAAGAAAAACTAAGGCCACATTTTTATTTTAAAAAACAGTATATAGACCACATTTTTGTTATTATTACACTTAAATAATTTTGAAAGCGTAAATAATAACATCAGTTACATCATAACTATCAAACTCGTGAACACAGACTAAAAAAGAAAGAAAGAAAAGAAGAAGAAGAAGAAGAAGAAAGAAAAAAAAAAACCGGGTTCTGGATTGTAAACCCGGGTTCCGGATTTACAACCCGGATTCATCCGGGTTCCGGCCCGGGTCTAACCCGGTCCGGGTTCCGGTCCGGGTTTGAAACCCGGGTTCCGGTCCGGATGTACCCGGGTTCCCGGGTTGGAACCCAGATGAACACCCCTACTTATAGTAATAAATATATCACATCTTACATAATTAGATGATAGCATAGTATATATATAAAATTTTCTATAAACTAAACGGAGATATTTATAATTTATTCTTCGCTAATTGCATGTAGTCTACGCAACGGAGACAAGAGTACTCCCCCGGCCGTTTTTATTCTAACGAACGTACGTAGATCGTATACGAAGTACCTTAAAACAGGAAACATTATATATAAGACAACAAGGTGGTATAATGAATTTGAGGAAGAAATCACACACAAATTATATTAGTACTTCTTCACGCAACTTAATATTATATATTACAACTTGACGCCCATGCATGCAAACATACATATATCAAACCTTAATATAAAAGACAATGAATTAAGAGTAAACAAAGGGAACGCTCAAACCACACTCTAATTAACTTCTTTGGGTATTCGTCAAGCCAGATGATCATGATCACTTGGAATCCTTTGAAGACTCGCTCGAATTATCATTAGGGTATCCGATTCCATGGCGATTGTTAGGAAAGAACATGAAAACCCCACTGGAAACCACCCCAACAATTGGAGGCAGCACCATGAGCAAAGTTTTCTCGGTGGAATCGTTCACCGGATAGAAGCACCCCACAGTATTTTGATCCAAAAGAACCACGACCCCAAACACAATCAACGAAAGGAAGGCATGCACGAAGTCCGCAAACCGAAGCTTATACGCCGACAAGTCCTCGTTCTTAGACTCCTGCGAGGGCCAAATACCATTCTTTGTTGCAATCCCGTAGTGGCTGATCCCGTCATCTCCAATGTAACTGTCGGTGAAGGTGGAAAAGAAGCATGACAAACCGCTCAAACCAACAAGAATGGCTGTGAGGTACTTGTTGACGGTATGGCAGTGGCCATAGTTGGATAAGAGAGGGCTGAGGAACTGATACGTGAAGACAGTGCCTGTCGGGAGGAGCCTGATGAGGTTGCCAAGACCTAATAATGTTTGGCCTTTAATGGTTTGTTGGGCGCTTTCTTTGGGCTTGGAGAAATTAGAGTTATTGGGTAGAGCAGCCATGGCCGGGGATCGATTCTTGGGGATGAGTGCAAGAAGTACGTTTGTTTTGTGTTATGGGTCCTGCCAATTACTTCTTGGGATTATTTATATATATAGCAAGACAAGACAGATCAATTGCTTCTACGTAAAATGGAAGATATTTGGTCGAGATCGTTTGGATTGCATTGCTTTTACTTTTGGAAAGAGTGGGCTTCGTCCCCAATCCAAGCTTTGAGGATTCAGTTTACTACGTTTCTAGACACTCCAAGCAACGCAGGTGGCACTGGCAATTAAAAGTCATGCAACTTTGAGCTAACTCTAAACACTAAATACCAATTATATATCTTTATGATGATCAATATATAATGAAATGGCGCCTGATCATTTTTTTCATTATTAACCAGTCGATATCGGGCTAGTCTAATCATACGCGTTGATATGAAGTGTGCGTGTGTGGGGAAACCATCTTTCTTGTTGGTATTCATCAACAAAGAATTATAATCTTGAAGACAGACACAGATTAGAGAGATCAGAGAGAGGTTACTCATATATATATATATATATATATATATATATATACACACACACATACTGATCGGTACATTACATCATCAGTTGAGATTAATACACAATATTCATCATGTGCATGAAGTCCTAGGCATAATAATTAAATATATACGCACGTACATGAATTAAGCTCCTCGTGACGTTTTTACTCACTATTCGATTGATTGCTTGAAAAACAATTAAGAGAAAGTTAGAATTTTCTTTTCCAACTTGCAAGCTAGCTTGTAATTAGGACAGATCATATTCAGCTGACAAAATCAACAATAATATTATTGCTGTATTTCTTTATTTTCCAGGCCAAAAATTAATCTACAGTTTTTTGCTTGATTTCTGAAGGAGTGTTCATCAATGGGATAAGAAGAAATATTGGCCGGTGAATGCACACTGGGCAGTTGGCGCAGCATAAGCATTTGACGTAATTAGCTGGCTAGCAACTACTTTACGAAATATACGTACGTACGTGCATGCCATATTTCAGTTATGTACGTAGGTTTTATAAGGACTATGGACCTAGAAAAGAAACTTTAATGATCTCTAACTTGAATTATGCTCATGATAAATATGCCTTACCACTTAATTATTAGCATCATGATCTGAATCAATATTATATATATCGCAAGCCACGTAATTAAAACAAGCATATATATATATATATATATATATATGCATCTCTTGTCAAAGATTTGGGGCAACCGATGTCGTCACATGCAAATGGACGTAAAAGTTCGAATCTTTGGGATACTACTTATTATAACTACTAACTCAATTCGGAATATTATAGGTACATTGTGTTGGATTATTTCAAATATTCTCTCCAATTTGATTTTGACGACTTTTGAAGTTTCTTTCTAATGTAATTTTTTGTTAATCTCACGTTGGAAAGATAAGCAAACTTTTAGTAGTTTATAAGTGAATGTGTTTCACAATACATAAATTGGAAGGGTAGACACACAATAGTAGTGTCAGTCATTGCATAGTATTGATCACGCTTGCGTGACGCATTACGCTTTAGATGCACTTAGTACTTACGCATCATCGCAAGTGACAGAATTATTTTAATTCAAACGAAATAATACATTTTTTCATCTTTTTTTACAGTTATTAATTGTCAATGACAGTTTCATACATTTCTTATAGAAACCGTTGTATTTAAATTCAAATGAAACATTACAACTATTGTTATTACATTTGTTCATTTTAATATTAGTGTTTAGAATTTATAATCTGTATATTATATAAATAATATTGTATCCTAATGATACTTGTCAGATTCTTTTTTACAGAACTTAATTTGCGAGTGAGAGACAATACTTATCTAAGAGATAAATTAACAATCACCTCACTGTTTACCCTTTTCAATCTCTGTTAGGCTCTTCATTTTCGAACAATTGTTTTGGTGCTTTGAATGTTCGAGGAAAAAGCGATTTTGGATAGTAAAATGATTTGCACAAGTTCGGGTGTACGTACAAGTTTCGAGTGTCTTTTGAACAGAATTGTTAGGCCTAGGACGGGTCTAATAATACGTTGGAGCTGCCACAAAATTTCCATATCTCGAACGTAGTAGTACGTTGGAGCCAAACTTGCCTAGTCTTTTCTCAAGAGCACTCTCAACGATTCTTTATCTTATTTTTTAAAATATATCATTAAAATTTATTTTTTTATTTTATATATTAACTTTTACATTATGTCATCTATCAGTTTATTTATTTATTTTTATATCATTTAAATATTTTTATATTCTTTTTAAATATTTCATTTATATCAATAAATTTACAATATTCATATATTTTTTTTATATTTGTAATTTATTTTTATATAGAATGTAAAATAATTTAGTCCTATACACGTAAAACAAAAATATATAAGCCAAAAAAAAATTAAAAATAAAATCAAAATATGAAAAAAATGGTTTAAAAATATTTCCAAGATATTTTTTAGAAGAAAATGAAATATATGTGTTTTAAATGATGAACAATAAAAAGAATTTGTTTACTTGATAAAAATCAAAATAAAAGAAAATGAGAAAGTAAATGAAATATCAATAAAAAAAATTACCGAATGAACAGAATCTGCTACATGCAGCGTGTTATTGTAGCTAATTATATTTTACCATTTTTTTTACATAATTGGATAGGACTCCTTTTTAGAACAATTTTTCAAATAATTTATATTTTTTATTAATATAAAAATTATTGAGAGTGCTCTAAACAAGTGCACGTCTTTTCAAATGGTTGCACCATCTTTTCCACGTCATACATTCATTTAAAATTAAAATATGCATTCCTTTAGAAATAAGGTAAAGATATCAATCTTGCACGCCATTCTGAATTTTACCTAAAAAAATTGGGCGTCACTTTGCGCACAAACCTAACTCAAACGATCATTAATTCGTAAACCAAAAAATGTTTTAGTACGATTTTATAAAAATAAATTTATAAATTAATGTGATTTAAAGTGGCATATTAAATTATAAATATATTTTTATTATAAAATACATCTAACATATTATATCAATTTATATCAATTAGTAAGTGTACTTTTATTTTATATTTGTAGTACTTTTCTTCACAAAAACATATATTATGAATTGTGGTGCTGCAGCCTGCTGGTTCGAAGCCTAACCGGATCATAAAAATGGGTTCTTTCTTTTCTGTTTGAACCGTGACCCATGAAGCCCACGTTCACAGGGCCCACTTGTGAAGTTTATTGGATCCTTTATTTGGACCCTATAAATGCCACTACTCTGTCGTTTTACAACAATTTTAGTTAGAGACTACAGTCGTTGGGCCAGGCCTTAATTCGGCGTGATTCCTCTGCCTCTATATATATGGTAGATCCCTTCACACTTAACTCTCTGCTGAATTTTTTGAGTCTTTTCCTTCGGATTTTTTTGGGCTGATTAATATCCAAAACACTTGTCAATTTCGCATCCTTTTGTCTCCTATAATTATCAGGATCTCCAACGAGATCATTGTAATTTGCAAACATGAGACTTCAATTCTCTAATCTATATTAGAGGTGTAATCGGTTCAATCTGGTTTTAGATATGTTTTGGAATCAAATTTGTCTAAGTCAGTTTTGAGAATTTTGAGAATCAAAATCGACCTATTAATCTAGAGAACCAGAATTTTCAGTTTTTTGGTTTCGGTTTGGTTCAGTTCGATTTCATGTATGATATAGTTTTGAGTTTTTTTGTTAGGCTAATTAGTTTTTTGGTCCAAATGAATATTTTTGTGGCCCAAATATGATAGAATCCAAAACATTGTTTTCAACTTAGGACACCATACATATAACCAATTAACCAGATAAATGCTAAAAACAATTAGCCAAAATATACTAATTAGTTTAATTAAAACATGCATTTAATAATGTCTTAAAAAACCTATTAAAAATGCACATAACAATATTCATAAGGGCTAAAAGCCTAAAACATGCACATAAAAAATAACTAGCCAACACAAATATATAAAAAAAAATACACTAAAACAGTTGCAAATACAACCACCAAAGTAAAAAAGTCCAACTTCAAAGTATATAAAATAAAATTATATAGTAACTGCTTACTAGTTGCTTAGCTTTAAAAAAATGTACTTATCAATATATATAATAGATGTATACGTTATACTTTTATCATAACTTAATATGTAAAGATAAATAGAAACATGTTGATAACTTAATATTAATATTCAGAGAGTAAGTTTTTATCAAGGAAATATAAATAATAAGATAAACATTTCATCTTATATTAATTTTATAATATGTATAATATATATATAATATAAAAAAATTAAAATATATATTTCGGATTGGTCTAATTGGATTTTCAAGTCATGAAAATTGGGACGAAATCGAGTTTTTAATCAGTTTCGATTCTCGAAACCGAAACAAACAGAATTGGTTGATTCAGATTGATTTGTTCGGTTTTTCAATTTTTTTCTTACAACCCTAATCCATACCATGTAAGGTGCTCTCGAGTAGGTTTGGACTTCGTCAATTGAACTTCTCCTTTTAATTAGGTATCTTAAAAATTCTAAGATTTTTTTTTTCCTCAAACTTTTGAGAAAATCTTATATCTATTAAGAGATGATACGGAAGTACACTTACAAAATAAAGTGATATGTTATATTTATTAAAAAATATATTTTCTAATTTGACGTAAAATATCAAATTTTGTCAATTTATAATTTATTTTTATAACCATCTTTGTATAGACTAGACATTTCTATTGTCAAAAATCTAAATGTAATTTCACAAAACTTTTATATTTGTTTTTTATTTTTTAACAAACAGACACGTTTTATTTTCAAAAATTTTGAGGGACCAATATCCCATGCCCAACTTTAAATTTGTCCCTGACTACAAATATAACCACTTTATTTGTGGTAACCATAATGATTATCATGTAAAAGGGCTAAGCAACCGAAAAAAGAAAAAAGTTTTTGGAAATTGACTGGACACTCTATCACTATGAGATGTACTTTTGTAGCTTTATCTTGGACATTACCTGTTTTATTATCTCAATGTAAAAAGAATAAATAGATAAAGATGTTCCAGAACTATAACAGCACATTGTATCCAATACAACTCCTAATTACAGCTATTAGCCCTTTAGTTAGTTTGAACTACCTCATTTCATCTTATATAATTATTATAATTTTTTTAAATTCTCACACAAAATATAATAAACAATTCAACTTTTTTAAATTTTAAAATAATAATTATATTAAAAAATTATATTCTAATAATATTTTATTCAACTTTTAACTTTTATCTCATTTTGTTTTATCTCATCTGTATAACCAAACAAGACCTTCCTTTCAAATTAAAGATTTTTATTCACCAAAAATAATACAAAATAAGATGCCTATGTCATATATGTTGATTTTTTTAATTTTTTTTTTTAGAGAAACAAAGTAACTCTTTGAATGATAAGTATAATTCTTCTAAATTAGTTAGTTATATCCAACGGCAACCACCAAACTATTACTCTTTTAGAAATGTTTTAGTACAAATGAATTTTATAGAAGTAAATTTAGAAATTGATGTAATTTAATATAACTTATCAAGTTATAAAATTATTTTTATTATAAAATAAATATAAAAATATCTCATGAAATATTTGAATTAAAGTGAAATAGTTTGAATTAAGATGTTTTATTAAGTTTTATAAAAAAATAAAAAATTTTAAATTATAGAATATTGAGAAGGAAAATACTAACTTGCCCCATCATTTTGCTTCATCATTTTAATCACTAGTGTGTTTAATTTTTTTTTTATTCAATAATTAAAGAAGTGACTATTAATAAATTTATAATTTAAAAAAATAAAAAAGTTACAATTTACATTAGGAGTAAGCCAAATCGATCCAGGCGACTAGCCACATCAGGATCAGCATCCTATTAAGAATAGTTGTGATCTCGGGACTTAGGAGCTATGTTTGAGTTGTTAAAACGATATCAATTTATCTCAAATTAATTATTGATATAATCTATTACTTTATAAATATTCTATCAACAAGTTAAATCTATCTCAACCTATTCCGTACATTCAAATACATATCTCAATCTATTTACATTGAAATACATCACAATAGAACTATAAAACACAATTATTTACATATAAATTCAAATTATCTAAGACCACTTCATCATTCGAACGTAACAGGTTGTGTTTGATTGTTGGATCTAACTTAAGCCATCTCAAATCAATTATAGATGGGGCATATTACTTTTTCAATTTTTCATACGTATCTCAACCTACTTTATATATTTAAACTTAAAAAGTTAAACATAAAAAAGTTAATCTTCTCTCGATGAGATTTATAAAATATTAATATTTATAATTTAATTTAAGTCATCTCAATATTTAAATGTAACTAAATTTTTTTCTTTAAAATAAATATAAAAAATGTGAAATAATTTGTACAAATCATATATAAATAATTCTCATGCAAATTCTTATAAAAAAGTTGACCGCACTTTAACAAATTGTAAAAAATTATTTTTTATTAAGGAGATATATTTTTTATAAAAAATTTATATGGATTTGAATATTAATAAAAAAACAAAAAAAATATAATTATAACGATAAAATGATTATTTTGGTGGTATGACTCTCGCAGTTCGAGCCTTTGAGGGGACAGGTTAAAATATTAGTACAATGCCGACCCGAATCACAAGAAAGGAAAAAGAATAAGAGTTATTATCCCATCGTGGTCCCCACCTAAATTGAATAATCTGCAAACGGACAATTAACACCCCTGACAGACAGACACCGTTAGTGACTCTATAAAATGACAGGCTCAGCAAAGGCCAGACCAAACAAGAATATATAAGAGGAGCAAAAGATTAACGGTGCTCCGGCTGGGATCGGATGGCGAGGTAGGCCCCACATACAAACATACGTACAAAGAGACAAGAGACCCAGTCAGTGAGTCAGTCGGGTCAGCCCACTCAAATGTGTCAGATGGGGCAGCTCTTTCTTTCACGCGTCAAAATTTAATAAATAGCAAAAGTTTTTTAATTTTGAAAATATAAATTATAAAATTCAAATTTGATTTTTATAAATATTTTTAATTTAAAAAATTTTCTCACCACAAAAGATTTTAAAAAATAAAATTTTTAATCTATATAAATTATTTTTATTATAAATTAGATATAACAAATTATATGAATCTAGGTAGATTGTGAATATATTTTAATTATTATTTAATAAAAAAATTTTATAAAAAAATTTATAAAATAAAATAATATTATATAGTACGTTAGATTATAAAATTATTTATTATTATAAAATAAATCTAATTTATAATATAAAATTTATATAATTATTAAATATTAATAATTATATAAATTTAATATTTAAAAAAAATTAATGAATTTGTGAAACTAATATAATATCTATCTTTAAATTAGAAAACTTGATTGATCATACAAAGCCACCTTCGTAAATTTACTTTGATATAAGCAACTATGTATTAACTTTTATCTTTATTAATGTGGTAAACTTCTCCCCAAAAAAAAAAAGGAAGCCGCCTTCGCTAACCCAACCAAAACCAACCCAACCCAACCACACAGCTCAAACCAACCCACTAACCCCACTTTTTTCTCATCCCCACCCTTATATATTCCCATTTCCCTGCATGCCCGACCCTGCAGCACAAACACGACCCTGTGTTTAGCAGAGCAGCGGCCCATAGAAACAACTTCCCCTTTCCCTCCCCCAATCTTTCGATTTATCTCTCTTTCTTTCTTTGTTCGCTTTTGAGGATTCTAAACCATGGGGACGGAGGTTTTACGACCTCAGGATTGTTTGATCGGGCGAATCAGAGACCCTCATCCGGTGGTTTTTCATCGCCGGAAAAGTAATTATGGAAACGCTAACACTAGTTATGTCTCTAACTCTAGATCTAGCCGTAAACCGGCTGTCCGGTCCGAGAAACCGGAGCAGAGAAAACGGTTCGTTCTGAGCCAGTCGGAGCCGTCCGTCTCGAAGAGATCGAGCTCCTCCGACGATTTGAAGTTGGAGAAGAGGAGTCTCTCGATGGAAAATGTGACGATTTTGAGGAGAGGGGAATCGATGGACTCAAAGCTCAAGAGCGCGGCCCTGCGGAAGGAAGACGATGGTCAGGTCCTCCTGGGGACCCAGAGGCTGGGTTCGGAACTTGGAATGGTGCCGATGCAGATCCAGATCGTGGATCCGAGGTCGCCACCGATGAACGGAAAGTGCGACATGTACGCTGGGTCGGCGTTCGCGGTCTCACCGGCACCGAGCTCGCTTCCTTTGCCGTCCTTCTCCAAGAAAAAGCATGTCTCCACACTTGTGGATGACTCCGCCACTCGAGATCTGAGGCGATTGCTCAAGCTCAGTTTGTAAGGTCCATTTCCAATCAGGTGATGAACCGGGTAACCGGAATCGGACACCCGGATAAGATCTTGGTCCGAACAAATTATCCCTTTGTGCCGCGACTTTCGTCTCCGTTGCGTTAATCTCGAGTTTTAGGATCTTAAACCATCCGTGATTTTTTTAAAACGGAAGGTTAATCTGAAAATCGGGAGAATTACGGGGACGGATTAGATAATAGTACTGTCTCTTTGGGTAGTAATCATCGAAATATGGGTAATGTAGTGTGTAATACTGGAAAAACATATCCAAAAAGGGAAAAAATGGGGGGGGTTGATTTGTAATATGGGTAATGTAGTGTTGTAATAGGCTGTGAATGTATGTATTGTTGTTTCCCTTTTCACTGTAAAATAGAATAAACATTAGGGGATGACTTTAACTTAAGCAGATTTCCTATTTCTGTTCTGAGTTCTGTGTGATGGAGGTTTAATTCTGGACCTTTTGGGCCTTTGGTTCCCTCCTTTTGTTGTAATGTTATGGCTTGTAAAGATAATGTAATGAATTGAGTTCCGTGTTGATAGATCTTTGAATTTCTGACTGGAAATGGTTATGTTCTGTAGTTCTTTTTACTTTTTCGCAAAATCTTGGGTTCAATTCATTAACTGCGTCGATGTCGGTGGAGATGTCGGAGACGTTCGAAAGTTGGCTTTACCAAAAATAGATTTCTCGTGACATTTGTTTGTTTATTTATTTATGATTTATGAAAAGTAGTTGTTACCATCGTGGATATGTTGGTTTACAACCACGCGTTCATGGCTTTTCTGGGTGGGAATGGAAAGGCGACTGTCCACCTAAACTTGTCTCTACCGTCCCTCCCTGTGGCGTGTGGTACCATATGACAGCTATACCTTTCGTCCCTATCCTGCTATCCTGCGTAAAGTCATTAGATACATAAATTTCTAAAAGACGAGTTTGATTATGAATTTAATTATTTAAATTTAAAAATTAATTATAATAAATATTTGATAATTTATAACTTTGCTCTATAACTTTTCATATTTTCGTGTTTGTATCTAATTTATTGTATTCATGAATAATTTTTATACTATGATAAGAAATGAATTAAATATGAGAATCTTATATTCTCAAGTGAATAATGATACTTGACAATCTGAAATGAGAAATGCTACGAGGAAGTTTTACACAACACACATCTTTGAGATATATTAGAATGAAAAAAATGATAAATCGATTAGGTATAGGTGTGTTATGTAAGATTTTCATATGGAGTTTCAAAGAAACAAAATAGGTAGATGATACCTAGAAATAATTTTATTTAAAAGTCTTTACATCATACACAATTTACGTTGCAGAATTTGATTTAAAAGATAGATTTAAGATTTGAATCTTACAAATCAAATTATTTCATGTGGATGATGTGTGGTGTAAAGACCTTCAAATCACACTACTCGAAAACCTAGAGTTCCGGTCTATCTTTCTTTGTATTTTTGGGCTTTTTTTGGTTTGGATATATATATATATATATATATATATATATATATATATATATTATTTTTTAATAAATCATGCGATATTACATAGTGGTGCTAAATCAAAAAAAATCATATGAGTGGTAAGTTTCATATGATTATTTTTAATTATTTTTATATGTGAGTTTAGTTACTATAAATTCAAATTTATAGGCATCACACATGCGCATGACGAAATATCTAATCAAATCACGATGGTAAAATTATCAAATGATCTGATGCTCGTTAATAATGATAATTTCTTTTTTAATAATTTAATATCACTTGAAAGAATGATATAAAATAGGATGACAAACAGCACTTAAGGACATTCTTGTTAGTTTGTTTTTATAATTTTTCTCAATTCATTTTATTTAATTATTATAATATTTTTAAATTTTTACATAATAAAATGAAATAAAAAATTTAATTTTTTTAAATTTTAAAATAAAAATAATATTAAAAAAAATATATTTTAATAATATTTTATTTAACTTTTATCTCAACTCATTTTATTCATAGACGAAAACAAACGAGTCTAGATCAGATGAGTAACACCGGATATCTTAATGAGGGAGTAAATTGTTACTTTACAACTTGAAAGTCAAAGTGACAACTTTAAGAACTTGGTGGCTAATTTATAGATATAGTTGTTAAAGAGGATGATGACATGTGATTTTCTTTAGATTATATTTGGATTCCAAACTTGCCTTCAAAGTATTAATTGGAAATTGACGGATGATATTTTATTGTTCTTCTTCCTGTGGGGATCATATACAGCGTTGAAAACTTCTCATCAAAATGTTTTACACCAACTAACAAAAATTAAATAAATAAGAATATATTGTTCCCACCACTGTCCTTTTGCATCTCTCGAATTGAGGTACTGATTTTACAGTAACTTGGATTAGTTCAACTTTATTTGCATGAATTATCACTGTTTATTTACTCCCTATACTTATTTTCGTCAAATTTAATTTTATCAGTATTTATGATTTTGTACAAAATAATAATTTATTTGTAAATTCGTTTTTTGCCATGCCCAACACATTACTTATGTCAAAGACTTCTACGCTTGGTAACATAAAAATTTAAAACTTTTTTTTTATATATAAAGATTTGAATAGTGAGTTGAGATAAAAGTTGAAATTTGAATAAAATATTATTAGAATATTATTTTTTAATATTATTATTATTTAAAAATTTAAAAAAATTAAATTATTTATTATATTTTGTATAAAAATTTATAAAAAATTTAATAATAAGATAAAATGGATTGAAAACACTCTTAATCCAAACTGAGTTAATTCTTACTGACTCAAAAATAAGTAATATATTTATACAAAATAATACAACACATGATATATATCATCACCCAATTATTCTCTCGTGAATTAGCTTTGCTTTAACACCATAAAAAAAGAAAAAGAAAAAAGGAGGAACCTCGAGCCTACGTAAAACTACAGTACCAACTGGCAACTACCCACTAGTTGCTATCAATATTTGACATAAAACCCATTAATTTCGCAATTCAAAAAATTTACTTACAACTGACTTGGGAACCCCACGTCACCATATCCTATGTGGCACATTTCAAAATGACGTTGTTACTAATTTAATTCAAACGAAGATGAAGTGGCTCTATCCCCCTCCATCCCAGTAGAAATATAGAAACCCTCATCACGAAGTGAATTCTCTTCGTCTTCTCAATCCCCATCATCTTCCCCATGAAGCCAGTAGGTCTTCGTCTTCTCCTCGAACCCAAGAGCCACGAATGCCTACGATGCCAAGACGAAGGCTGGTTTGTGGCTCCCAGTGGTGGGTTCGAGTTACAGAAGGGAGGAGCTTTGGCTTGGGGCATCTCCATGGAGCTCACGACTTTGGTGGTCTATGGGTGAAGGCTACAATGGGGTTGGGCATCTGGCAATGCCAAAGGCGGTAGTTGATGGTTGGTGACTACGGTTATGGGTGGTGGCCGAGAAGTTTGGTTTCTTGGATGTAATGGGATTCTGACGCAATGGGCACTTTTCACGACTAATTCATTTCTTGGATGCAATGGGATTCTGCTTTAAAGGAAGAAATTATGCTTGAGAGTCCGAGAAGTTTGGTTTCAATGGATGTAAACTGATTAGTTATTGGAGTTATTCCATTTATCTAAGTTTGATTTGGCGCATGCTAATGCAATTGCTTTATTCAGTGTCTTACAGTGGCTGGAAAACCACGGAGGCTGTGGCCAGAGGCGTGCTCATGGTGGCTGCTCACAATGGCACGACTGGTTGCAATGAGGCATGCAAAGGGCTACTTCCCATGAAGCGAACCCCTGCCAAGAACTTCTGAATGAGTTCTGTAGCCTTGGAGCAAAGCAAAGATCCACTGAAGTAAAAGCCCCAAAAGGCCAAGCAGTGGGAAGAAGCTAATGGCAGTAGTTCTTCCAGAAAATGTTTCTTTCATCTGTAAATGGGTTTTGAAATGGGTTCCGTCTGAGGTTGAGGTCGAAGAGCTGTTTGAGAGGTGGTGTTGCTGCATTTTGTCCTTCTGTTCCACAAGAGCAAAGACTTTGGCTGAAGCATGATATGATTTGCGGTTTTTAAGCTTGAAGAACCTATTGATTTTCATTTTTAGTTATATATGTAATGTTTAAACCTGAGTTCAATTACGGGAGTATGAATTTTTTTTGCTTCAAATATTTGAAGATCATTTACAAATTATCATTTTCTATTTGCTGTTATTGTTTTTCATTCTTGTCTGTGAGATTTTTCTAATTAGTAATGGAATACTTTTAATTGAGTATAAAAGAAACGAGAGAGCTATTTGAGAAGACGGGAAAATAAAAGGGGAGAGAAAGAGGGAGGAAGAAGGGACAAAGTGGGATCCAGTTATTCCAGACGGTTACGCAAAGGTTGAACACTCCGGTTGTATGTAGCATTGGTGATAAAATTATTTTATATATTGGTATTTATCCGTTGGTAGGTTGTGCAATTCACATATCAATTAAATATTGTTGATCGGGTTTGACTTCTCAGTAAATGAATGAACGCGATCTAGTTAGAGTTTTTCATGAATATTATTGGATGTTGTAAGATTTTTTTTTTTAAGTTTATTTTTAATTTCTGTTAAAATTAGTCTAGTTTATTATTATAAAACTACAAATAAAATATTTGAGTGATTGACATTGTTTGGCAAGTGAGAGAGATATAAAATTTTCATTTTATTCATTCTAATTATTATATTTTTTTAAAATTTTTACACAAAATATAATAAATAATTTAACTTTTTTAAATTTTAATTCAAGTTTTTTAAATGTGAAAATAATAATAATATTAAAAAATAAGATTTTAAATTTTTATTTAAAATTAAAAATTCTCATCTTATTATCCAAACGTACCGTAAAAATATAGTTGTCCAGATTATAAATATTTACTAATTGAGGTGTATCTCAAGATTTAAACCTTTTTTAAACTGCGTCCATCTTTAATTGTCGCCGGAGATCGAGTTTTTCCATCTCTACTATTCTAGGATGTTCTTACATTTTTTGAATAAGTACATTGAGGTGATGTTTGGATCGGTAGTTAAGAAGAGGTAAGGTAAGATAAAAGTTGAAAGTTGAATTAAATATTGTTAGATATTATTTTTTAATATTATTATTCTTTTAAAATTTAAAAAAATTGAATTATTTATTATATTTTATGTAAAAATTTAAAAAAATTATAATAATCAAATGAGATAAATTGATATTGAATCCAAAACGAAGCCATGTAGTTATGTTACAAAATGCACAATTATGAATCATCACAATATCTTTATAGAAAAATACGACTTTGCTCACTCAATTTACCCTCTTATTTAGATATATCATGTATTTTATTTATTTATTTCTTTACTTAATAGTTAAGAAAGTAACTATTAATATATTAATATTTTTTTTATATTTTTTTAAAATGTTTTAAAATAATAAAAAAATATAAATAAAAAAAATAAAAAAAAATAAAAGAATGATTTTGACCTAGTAATAAATAAAATAAGACCGTAAAATGAGATTTAAATTATAGGAAAAACGGTGTTATGGGATACCGATTACGAATGCTCCGTTAGAACTATTTGTAATAAGATGACAAAACATCATTAATATCCAAGAGCTTGTCAGAATGTCATTTAAATAATGAAGTTTATTTATAAGGTTAAGATAAAAGGATAAATATTTTAGTTATGGATTTTATAAAAATAAATTTATAAATTGATATGATATTTATTGTAAAATAAATTTAATATATCACATAAAAAATATATTAGTTATATAAGTTTTATTTTATAAAATGTGTATAATTGTAGCACTCTAAATGATTATTTAATTGAAAAATAAAAAATATATATTTACTGTACTAGATTATTATCTCTTGTCACCAACGAATAGAATGGTCCCATAAAAACTGAACTTTTTTATTGATAACTACAGTTAACCAATAGAAAGAGGAATTCTGAAATTGAAAAAAAGAAGAAGACACAAGTGGGTATCATCTAAAACCTAACCCAACTAAATGTAAGAGACACGGAAGATGTACTACAAATCAACCGTGTAAATCAGTCATGAACAGTAGCACTGATCGAGAGCCTTTCTCTTCTTTTATTATTTTCCCACGTATTCATCCGAGCCCTATAAATAAATGCAATAAAACTTTAATATGGAGCACCTCAGGCTCACACCTACCTATTATCTCTCTAATTTAATTTGAATGAACTTTGATTTTTTTTTTTTTAAAAAAAGTCCATCAGCGATCAGCCTGTACCAGACAGGACCGATCTACGTAGCAATGCAATGAATGCAGCAAGGCATTAATTGGTGCCACTCCTCTAAATGAATACACGTTCTTAATAAGTCATTGTCTTTATTACTTTTGGCCTTTCTTTGCGAGTCCCCTTGCTGATCTTCCTTCCTTTGCCACCAACCGATCTCTTTCTGCTAGGTATTGAACACCCATCTTTCATACTTTATAGTTAAGATCTCCTAAATCTTAATTAGATTTCCCTGCCCAACTCATAGTTGAATTTTTGCATAGGAAGTGTTACAGATACAGAGATTACATAAAAATAAATATTTATATTGATGTAATTTCATGTGATCTATCATATCTATTTTACGATAAAAATAATTTTATAATATGACGTACTATATCAAATTACGTTAATTTGTGAGTTTATTTTTATATAATTGTTTTGTAGTCAAAATATTTCTACAACATAATGCTACATACAATCTTAAAATGTGTAAGCTTAGGACTGTATTTAATTTAATTATGAAGACAAATGATATGAAGCTTCGATCTTATTTTTATATATAATTTAATTAAAACTATTTATTTAAATATTGATTCTAATTAGCATGATGTCTTATAATAACACAAGAGTATCACGTATCCGTGTGGAGACCAGTTTCCTAAGCATTGAGGAAAGTCTTGGTTGGCTGTACATGTTTTACATAATGCTGGCCAAAACAACCCTACATTTATATAATCCAGAATTGTCACCAAACATGTATGACAAGTGAAGGACTTAATCTTGGAATCAAGCTGCCAAAATCCAGAGATGATTCATGCACCATACCAAAACTAATTAATTTAAAATTTCTATTTACTAATAATTTAAACTTATGGTCGGATCTGACTCATGAGAATATATACGACTATTTAAACTTTCATTTTATATTTTAAACTATAAAATCTTGTCAATTTACATATTTATTACTAAAGATTTGACGATTATGATTACGCCACGTATCATAATTTTTATCGATCTTAATGGTTAGATCTTAATCCGGGATGTAAATCGTCAAAAATTAGTAGGTTAGGGTAGTATGAATTGAAGAAATTTTGTAAACAAAAAAGCTAGTAGTTCATAAGTGCAAAATGTAGTTTTCACATTTTACCCGTTGATCTAGTGACTCGATTAAAGATAGTATCACTTTTAAAATCAATAGATTAGTGGATGCGACTATACATAACATGAGTATTGAAAAAAAGTAGGTGAGAAGTTAGAGATCAGCTATCATTTTATATGTGGTTCATTGTATTGTGCTTTGATTTGGTCCCATTAGCATTCCAGATCTAAAATATGCTACTTTAGTTAAGACATGACATAAGTTTAACTGGTTTGGTTTGAATTGAGAGTTAATTGCAACCAATCTTATTATTATAATTTTTATAAATTCTTACATAAAATACAATAAATAATTCAATTTTTTCAAATTTAAAAAAATAATACCATTAAAAAATAATATTCTAATAATATTTTATTCAATTTTCAACTTTCATATCAATTCATTTCATCTCAACTCACTATCCAAACTTAACCAGTCGGACTCAGTAGTTTGAACCACCTGATCATTTTGGATTGAAGAATTATATTTTCAAGTTGGTATATAGAACACACGCCTAATAAAGTACTTGCTTACTTGATATAATTTGATTTATAAATTTTAAAATCTGAATATTTCAAATTAAATGATATCATTTAAGTGATATGAAATATGTACATTACACACTGACTTAAGAATATAATAACTCTTTCACATTACTATCTTGGCCTTAGTAGCTTATAAGTATATTTGTTTTTTTCATTTTGAAGGAAAAAAATGGCAACTTTGGCGTTTGAGAAATCTTAAGTGAGAGGAGTCCAGCTTGATACCATTAGGCTGTTCACTTCAAATCATTGATCCCCCAACTCCCTTCTAATAATAATTAATCAGAAAAAGAATTATAATTATATATATGTTTTAAAAAAGAATAGTGCGTGGAACTTATTTTCTGTCCCCACTGGATTCCTCAATAATATTGTTTCAAGTAGGAAGAAGATAAAGGAGAAGTGGGAACAAATCCAAGAAGCTTTTAAAAAAATGTGGGGTCAAATGAACCTCTTTTTTCCCCTAAGAAGTGAATTGCAAGGAAGCAATAATGCTATGTGTCTCCTGTCCACATCTTTTATAAGATAGTGCCTTAGGAAGGGGTAGAGGAAACATCTTCCTTGATAAACAAAAAAGGAAAAAAAAAAAAAAAAGTTAAGAAAAGCCAAAGTGCATGTGAAGAATCAATGAGCCTCTCTCTTTATGCTAATGTCTTTTGGAGATGCCTTGGTCACCCTGGGGGGGAATGGAGGTGCCCTCTCTCAGTTTGTGTTGCAGAATCAACCATCAATGCTGACCTGCTACGTGGCATTTTGTGAGTCATGTTATTATAAGTTCATAACTATGCCCCCAATCCATGTACGTGCTGATGCTGTTGTATCTGTGGTAATTTTTTGTTTGAGTTATGTTACAAATCAATAACTGTTCATTTACACATTCTATATATGAAGTGATTTTTTTTTTTTTTAAAGAACATGTGAATATTTTTCATAGGATGTGGGATGTGGGACGGATGATAATGGCTTATGAGAAAAATTTTTCTTTTTAGTTTTGGTGCCTATTAATGAGTTGAGTCCATTCATCCTTTCATCACAGGCTTCACAACCGTATTTGTTTGTTTGTTTTTGTTATTGTGATGAGTCCGCTGAAGATGGGGGACATGTTTTTTGACAAAACTTGCTCGCCAAATGGAGTATGCTATGAACTAAGATGATGGTGAATACTATGAAACAACCCAACATTCTAAATATAAGAGACAAAATTAAGACAGTGATAACTCAGGTTTAACTAACAATAGATTGATTCCCCAGATAAGAAACCCACGCCTTTGTTATCTGAGTATGCAAGTTCCGTACTCTCTTTAAAAAAAATGAATAAATTTTAGACTAAAAAATAATAATAATAATAATAATAATGAGCTCTAGTATTTTTCAAAAAGAGTGTGAGACTTGAACATTCTGAAACTGCCCGTTTGGATATAAGAAATGTCTTATCTCATCATTATAATTTTTTAAAATTTCTACATAAAATATAATAAAAAATTCAAAATGTTTAAATTTTAAAATAATAATATAATAATATTTTATTTAAATTTTAACTTTTATCTTAACTCATATGATATTAACCCATTATCTAAACTGCAACTTACAATCTTTACAATCTCATCAAATTCTAGCCAAACATAAGCAGTTCATGCAGCATGCTAATAACATATGAATAAAAGTATAAAACCAAACTTTCAAATTGGGCCCAAACTTATAACCTTATTCTCGGACATCCATCAAAGCTAGGTCCATCTGGCTTAACCCATCCCATGCCCAAAAACACCATCATCAACCCATTTTTTACTATGTTTTTTTTTTAATTATTTAAAGGAGAATAGTGACAAGGCGCACGCGTGTATGTGTGAGGAGACACTACATAACGGACCACTAGTGCGTGCTGTTTGTCTCTTCCAAACGTTCTATCCGTTCACGAGCTTTCCTATTAGAAACCACACAATTTCCCATGACATTAAAAAACACCGTCTCATCTTATGTCGTATCTCTATCTATCCAATCAGTTATCTCCATTTGTCCTTTTTATGAGAAATGACGAAATCCATGTAAGGAAATAATAAGAAAATCGAAAACCCCGCGAGAGAGAGAGAGAGAGAGAGGAGAGATGCTAGCGAAGGAGCCGAGTGGCTCCAACTTCGACCTTCCTGAGGAGGTGTTGGAAGTCCTGCCGTCAGATCCTTTTGAGCAGCTCGATGTGGCCCGCAAAATCACCTCCATTGCCCTCTCCACACGCGTCTCCGCCCTCGAATCTGAGTCGTCCACCCTCCGCTCCCAACTCGCCGAAAAGGACCAGCTCATCGCCCAACTCCAGGACCAGGTTGAGTCCCTCGACGCCTCCCTCTCCGATTGCACCGATAAACTCGCTCTCGCTGACAAGGAAAAGGTCCGAACAGCCCCCCCAAGCCTCGAACCCCTTTCAATTCCTTTCTTTTTTGGTTAAAAAAACCCGTTTTAGTTCGTTCATATTTCGGGGGTTCCTATTTGATGCAGGAGAGCTTGTTAAAACAGAACGCTTCGCTGTCCAGCACCGTGAAGAAGCTTAACCGAGATGTCTCCAAGGTACTGCCAATTCTTTCCACCAACAGCTACATTTTTCAGAGTTATTGGTTTTCAATCCGTTGGATTGTTAATTTTTCGCGTAGTGTGATGCACTGAGTGAAATTTGATTGGTAATTTAAATGCTCAATCACGTTTTGTTAAGAGTGGCGGCGGGAAAAAAAAAATACGAGTTGACGAAAACTTGAAACAAATCTTCTATTGCAATAATCTTATTCTGTTCATTGGATTTTAAAGCTTAATCGGTTTATTTTTTGTGAGGATCTCGGAACGAGAGAGACAGAGAGAGCGAGCGAGAGGAGTTCATTAGTTGTTACGTGTTTTTTTTTCTATGCATGCATTAATGTATGTATGTGTACACGAACGCATCAGCTAACGAGGTGTTTAGAGCTATTTGAGCTCCTGAGTTTATACAACTGAATGATTGTAAAATCGGGTTTATGGTTGGAGGTCTCATGGTCGTACTGTATTGGGTGTGTGCAGTTGGAGGTCTTCAAGAAGACACTCATGCAATCGCTTCAAGAGGATGATGAAAATTCTGTGAGTTATCTTCTCTTAGCATTCCTCATGAGTTCGGGTCTAGCCCATTAATGTGGCAGTCTAATGAAAAAAAAAATTGATATATATATATATATATATTGCGAGCACAATACTAGCTTTACGTGTTGGTATATTTTGGCTTGTGCCATTACTGAATCTGGTTTTACCACAGGCAGGGGCTCCAGAGGTTGCTGGTAAGATACAAAGCCAGTCAAGTCTTTCTTCAGCATCGCAGACTGGAGGTCCTCTACTTCTATTTTCATGTTGTTCTACCTAGGTGGATTCTGGGTGTCTATTTGCATTCAAAATTGATAAATATCCCAATGGTGGATCTGCTTGTGCATGGAAATGAAACTGGTGACTAATGGATATTTAATCTTAATCCCTGTGGAGGAAAATTTTTGGGTCTGATTAGAACATATTAGCTCACTATTGGCCTTCTATGGTGAAGTGGCAAGAGCCTTTTTCAGTAGGGTGAGGTCTGGATCAATCAGTGAGCGGGGATTTTTGGGGTGGGGAGGGCTGCCTGTACAATAATATTGCCATCTTCTCTAAAGAAAAATTGAAAAAGGAATGTATTAGCTCATTAACAGCCATATGTTTCTGGGATTCCCTTCGAAAAATTTGCCTCTTCTCTTTTGACAGTAGGAAAGAAAATTGGAATTTACTTGTTGATTGATCCGAATAACATTTGAATGTGCTCTTAACATTATACATTTTTCTCTTGGTTAAAATGCTTTTCTGATAAAACTTGCACCAATTATTTCCATCCTAATATTTGACAATGACCTGTCGAACATTCTTAAAGTGAAGCTTTGGTCCAAGTTTTTTGTGTATCATTTTACCAATAAAACCACTAATCTGAAAGAGGTTGTCTATTTTGTTTCAGATGATGATGCCGCAGTTTCATATTCTAGATACTCTTCATTCCGGAGTCAGATGTCTGAAGTAGGAAATTCACTAGCAGAGGAAAGTGAGCCTGATGGTATGAGCGTATTATGAATTAGGAGTACTTCAGATCAGATTTATTCCCTTAGGCAATTGGAATATGTGTCTTG
The DNA here is from genome assembly GCA_029856935.1 of Cyclocarya paliurus. Classification (NCBI taxonomy): domain Eukaryota; kingdom Viridiplantae; phylum Streptophyta; class Magnoliopsida; order Fagales; family Juglandaceae; genus Cyclocarya; species Cyclocarya paliurus. The sequence goes on from JARVXP010000463.1 coordinate 2,070,094, forward strand.
CACAAGTTAATGCCTGCAGGCCATATGTTGTATTGCTTATGGATTCAAAATCCTGTAACTGAGTATGTCATTTATAATCTTAGTTCTGTTTCTTGCCAATCTGTGCAGCGTCAAGACCTCGCATATCACATGGCCTCCTGTTAGCATCCCAAACTGTCACACCCCGGCTTACTCCTCCTGGTTCTCCTCCGAGCCTATCTGCATCGGTGTCCCCAACAAGAACGTCTTTACCTGTGTCCCCGAGGCGACGTTCGATTTCATTTGCTGGATCAAGAGGAATGTTCGATGATCGGTCTTCGGCGTATTCTTCTATGCACTCAAGCCATCATGGCTCCTTGTCAGGCTCTGACACAGGTTTGCAGAGTGGTTAGCTCTTACATATCTATGCATCTGGACAAGTAGATTGCTTATGAAAACTGATTATATGGTCTAAAACCCATTTCATTAGTCAGTGTCTTGATATGTTTCAGGACGAACACGGGTTGATGGGAAAGAATTCTTCCGCCAAGTCAGGTAAAACATGGAGTTTTGAGATCAAGAATGATAGAACTAACTATTTTTTAAACATTTATGTACTACTAAATTATTCAAAAATAAAGCTTGTATACTCCATACGCCCAGTCCTTCTGTAACCCAAAGCTTTTATTTTATTTGCTATCTTGAATCATTCATGCCACTGCCGAATTTAAGTCCAAATAATTTTTCCTCCTTTCCCATTATGCATTGCTTTTATATAGTTAATCTGAGCAATTTTAACAGCTCTGGAACCATATTTTTTATTTTATTTTTGCACATCATAATTTGGTTATTGGCTTCTCAGACAAAGCAGCTTTTCATCTGATCCCATCTCTTTTGTCATCAGGAGCCGTCTGTCTTATGAGCAGTTTGGTGCCTTTCTAGCAAATGTTAAGGAGTTGAATTCCCACAAGCAAACAAAAGAGGTATAACCCCACCCCCCCTTCTCTCTCTCTCTCTCTCTCTCTCTCATCCCCTGCTTTTAACAGTTCTGTAGTTTTCAGCATCCAATTATGCATCTAAAATATTTCAGGAGACTCTGCGGAAGGCCGATGAGATTTTTGGCCCAGAGAACAGGGACCTCTATACAATATTCGAGGGACTGATCACTCGCAATGTCCATTGATATTGCATAGCCGGAACTGTGATAACAGTTTGTAAGCATTGTGTTTATTTCTGTTGAGTTTCTTGAGCAGTTCCCACTGTATATTAGACAGACTCTAGTGCAAAGTGTAATGAAACTATTCTTTAAACCCTTGTTCAATTTGATATCAGGTTGTGAATTTGCATGTTTATTGATGAAATATGACCTGTTCTGAAACTTGAGTAGGCTAGGAGGTTGTCCTTTTTGTCATTTACAAGGAAGAGCACACATCAAGTGAACTAAAGTACTAATAATAAACAATCTGGATCCTTGAGATGGCTTGCTTGGAAGTTGGGGAGTAAATAACTAAAATTGGATCCTGATTATTAGATAGCATTATATTTTTCCATGAAACCAGGTGGGCTCAGACAGAATTGAAATCCCAGCTGTAGCAAGTTAAAAATAGTGAAGTCTGACCTTCAAGGTAGGCTTTTTGACGGCTTCAAGGAAGGCAGGCATTTTGGCAATGCACTTGCTTCTCCATAATGGGTGTTTCGGTGTGCATAATCCGACACAGTCGAGAAAGAAACGATTTATCGAAGATCATCTGGGATTGCTGGTGTAAACTGTAAGTGAAGATTATTTATCAAACAGCAATGGCTCAGGTGTTGGCTAAAATGATTAAAAAGCAATGGAAAAAAATAACATATTTCGGACCATAAATTAATCTGCCCGTAGATAATCCATACTTGACTTGAAAAATAGTAGCTTGTTTAGATTCATATACATACTTGGAAATAAAACCAATTTGGGAGGTTTGTATAATGAGTTGAATAAAATATTATTAGAAATTATTTTTGTTCTGTGATTTGAAAAAGTTGAATTGTTTATTGTATTTTATGTTAGAGTTAGAAAAAGTTGTAATGATTATGTGAGATGAGTTGAGATGTTCTCTCAGTCCATACAAGGCCTTAGTTGGCCGTCTTTAAAGCTTGATTAGTAAGCAAATCAAATTTCAAACGTGATAATAACGTTGATCTAGTTTGGATTACTAATTGGGATGAATTATTATAGATTGATAGACATCGAAGATCTTAAGATACAATATTTATAATTTTAACCTACTTGATGTCTTGTGTTTGAGACTACGTGCATGCTTTACCCGCCTCCGAGAATATCGAACGGAATATGTTTTATGTATCCCCTTTTCCACGTTTCAGTTTGGTTTTAAAAACAAACTAAAAAGAAATAAATGGAGATTGGATTAAGAAGGAACAATCACAAAAAAAGCCTATTTTCCAGCATGAATATTCGGGGAGAAGTCAAAATAAATATTGGATGTTAGAAAAAGCAGAGAAAACTCAGTTCATGCCAGCCGCTACTTTCAATCTCTCTCTCTGGCTGTCTCTCTGTCTCTTTCCTTTCATTCGCCTTAGTTTTGGCTTCTGAGGCCTCTCTCTGGATTGGCCACCTCTTGTGCCTCATGGAAAATGTCGGAGAACCTTTAGCTTCTTCAAGGTATTTTCTGAGCCTTCTATTTTATCTTTTTCTGGGTTTGTTTCATTTCCGTGTGGTAATGTTGTAACGGTTACGCTACATTGATGCCTTCATTTCTTTTTTATGCCACGATGTCTTTATTTCCAACCTCTTGTTTTGTGACTACATTGAGTTTCTCTTATTACTTATATCTTATTCGGTTACGCAATATTTTATAATTAACTGCGGGTGAAAATGATATTGTCAATTTCTGTACAACGTTAATGGAAGGCAAAAGGTATTCCATGATGCTTCATCTCCTCGTGAAAACAACAGGAAAAGAAAATGAAAAAACTAGAAGAAGTTTTCTATATTCTGGGTTTTGCTAACATTTAGTTTCTTTGTAATATAAGTCATAGCCTTGCGAACAGAACGGACATGTCTACATTGTTGCTTTTGTGTCCTGTCCGTTCCTCTTCTGCGATAAATGATGTTTCAGTTCAGTTGTCTATGCTCATTAATCACACGTTGATATTCGTTTGGGTGTTCTTTTTTGGAGAACTTCTGGTCCTTTCATATGTGTGTCCCCTTTGTTTGAATTTACTCTTAAGTAGCTCTTTTGGGTGTTGTCATATTCTGTATTGTTTCTTGATCCTTGAGGACTATATGGACAGCAATGGTTCCCGCGACATTTCCGTAGACAATGAAGAAGGGAAGGCTAATCCTTGTGGAGGCAGACGTTTGCGACTAGGGTTCTCTGACTCCTTCTCAAGTTATGGTAAATTACCCATCTTTATTTTGTCCTTTAGACACCATGATCTCAACTATCAAGGTATAATTTAATGCCGGTATTGTTTCATATGGACTTGAGTTAAATAGATATGGAGGAGGCCATGCACGAGTCCTCTCCAAGAGGAGCTCCTGAGGACGGCTGCTCAACAAGCTTAGAATCTGAAACAGCTTCCAAAGCCAGTACTTCAGACTTAGAAGACCAACAGGATTCAAGAGCCACTAAAAACTGGCGTGACTTCTTTTCTATGTTGAAGAAAAGACCCCACGTGCGCTTTCAGACCTTCCCTTCACTAAGAAGTGTCGCAAAGCTTACCAGGAGGAAAAGCAAAAGAATTGTAGAAGGGATGGTTCCGGCTCTGGATACTCCAGTTCCTATAGATGGTGAAATTTGCTGCTTCAAGTCTTCCTGGAAGAACTTCACTCTCTCAGATCTCCAAGCCGCAACCAACAACTTCAGCCATGGTCGGCAGTTCCTTTCTTCAGAATATAATTTACGGTTCAATTGTGAAGCTAACATTTTAACCGAACTGATGATAATAAAAAAAAATCCTAAATGTAATTTTAGCTGTGTGTTGCTAGGCTGATAAACATCTTATGTTTCTGCTTGATGAAGAGAATTTGATTGGTGAGGGAGGCTATGCTGAAGTTTACAGGGGTGAATTGGAAGATGGGCAGCTTGTTGCAGTCAAAAGGCTGAACAGAGGAACCCAAGAAGATATGACTGCTGATTTCCTGTCAGAGCTTGGGATTATGGTCCATGTTGAACACCCCAATATTGCTAAATTGATTGGGTATGTGGTTGACGGGGGGATGCACATCGTTCTTGAATTGTCTCCCCATGGAAGCCTAGCGTCTATACTTTATGGTTTGTTTATCAATTATGAAGCTATGTATTTTCAAATCCTCTCAAGTATCCAAACATTAAAATTTATCAGCTTCTTTCATTTTGTGATGTTTTGTCAGGCCCGAGGGAGAAACTGGATTGGGGCATCAGATATAAGGTTGCTTTAGGGACTGCTGAAGGCATTCTGTATCTTCACGAGGGATGTCAGAGGCGAATTATCCACAAAGATATCAAGGCTTCTAACATATTGCTTGCAGAGGATTTTGAGCCTCAGGTAATTTTATAATCTGAGGATAACTGAATGATAACAAGTTATTTTATAGTTTTTTTTATATGATTGAACATTATCTATTAGAAAATTACATTAGTGCACTTAACTGAAAGGAATCCAGTTTCTGTCATTCTGAATGAATACATCAACTTTGGCAAACTAGGCTAAAGTATTGGTGGTTTTTGCATGAGTGTTGAAAATTTGTCTGATTTCCAGTTAGGTGGATAGAATGGAGTAATCATGTGCCCAATATGATAATTGAATGCTGTAAAACTCTAACAGGACCTTCATATTGCTTGTTTGAGACTTCATAGTTTTATTTGCAACTTCAAATTTGATCCAGATTTCTGATTTCGGGCTTGCTAAGTGGCTACCTGATCAATGGACTCACCATGTTGTATCAAATTTCGAAGGCACATTCGGGTTTGTAAATCCCAAAGTCTTCTTGGTTTCTCATTCTTTGAAAGCATGCTTTCCAACTATTTGACATCTTTCTCCAACCCCCCCACCCAAAAAAAAAACCAATGGCAGCTATCTTCCTCCTGAGTACTTCATGCATGGCGTTGTAGATGAGAAGACTGATGTCTATGCTCATGGGGTACTGCTGTTAGAGCTCATCACCGGACGGAAAGCCCTGGATAGCTCACAGCAAAGCCTTGTGATGTGGGTATGTTTCCTTCTGCCCCACTTCCATTTATTATCGAAAGTATATGGTGGAATACTACTGACAATTCAAGCTGTGTTGAACAATATGATGCAGGCCAAACCTTTGCTCTCTACGAACAGTATCAAGGATCTTGTCGATCCATGTCTTGCCGATTCCTATGACTCAGAACAGATGACTCGTATGATCTCGACAGTTTCTTTGTGTATACATCATTCTTCAATGCATCGTCCCAAAATGAGCCAGGCATGTAATCTTTTTAAATTGATTTTTTCCCCAGTAATTGCTTAGTCAGCTAGACCCTTCTGTCAGTGATCTTTCCAAGCCAGACCAGAAACTAAATACCTAACCCCTCACTACTTTCCCTATACGGTATACCATGAAAACAAAAGAACATTTTCCAGAACTCATAACATGCTGCAAAGTGTTTCACAAGGCTCGTCCCTACGAGGAATCTAATTTAACCAATGCATCACAAGCGAAGAATGGTGAAGTTGATGACTAATTAAAGTCTCAGAATCAAACATTATATGCTCACTGATTGAACTACTTGGTTGGATGCAGGTTGTAAAGATTCTGAAAGGCGAGGACAGCGCTTTAGAGCTCGTAAAACAATGCCAACAGCCTAGACTTCGGAGGGCATACTCTGAGGAGCTGTTTGATGCAGAAGAGTATAACTCAACCAAGTGTTTAACTGATCTGGATCATCATATGAACATTGTTTTGGGGAACTAATATCCAGTTAAAACTCATTTGTTGAATTTGATCCAATGGCGCCAAAACAGTTTGGAAGAAGGAAAATAATATGGACTGGAGAGAGAACCGAGCAGAATCTGATATATATATATTTTTTTTGTTTCCTGTTTTTTTTTTTTTTCTCATGACTTGCATGTATGACGAGGCCGTAACGAAATTGGTTAATTACTATTTTAGTTCTTGTGCTTTGCTCTTTGGAGACATTAATTCCTCAACTTTAATTTTAAACTTCATACTTTTTAGATCCATCTAAGTGCCACATCATCACCAACAAGGATCTGCCACATGTCATCTAAAAAATAAAAAAATACTCTCGTACTATTTTTTTTAGAAATAGAAGCATTGTTTGCACAGTGCCCTGATAGGACCCAGGCGCCGCGGCCTGGGTTGTGCCCGGGTGGCGCTGCTTGGTTGCAAAACTCAAGGCAGCCGCATTTGGGTCGCACACCCAAGCCGCACGGCGTAACCGGGCTCCTCCAGGTAAAGTTTGTGCAATTTCTTTTCTTAAGATTTTAATATTAAAATAATTTATTGTTTTTAAGATGACACATGCCAAATCTTTATAAAAAATTCTTTTCATCGTCCTCACACACCATATAATATCACATATAATTTTTTAATTTTTTTTCTGTTATAAAATATGTAGTGTATGGATGAAATAGATAACTTAATTAATTTAAAAAAAATAAAAAAAATATAATATGTAAAGATGAGAAGTAGCAATTAAAGCTCAATCTTTATTAATGATGATGGCATGGTATATCATGGATCGATTTGTAACGGTAGTTTAACATAGGGATTTATTTAATAAAAATTAAAAGCTTGAGGAGTATAAAGTATAAAAAAAGTTAGGACCGATCAATATCGCTGTTGTCGATACATATTCTCGTTAGAAGCCAGAGGTGGGTATGGGTTTTTGAGGCGATCGATGAACATCTATCCGATCAAAACTCAGGTTAACGTGTTAATTAAGGCAAGGCTTAGCATTAATTAGCGCCTTAATATAAGCTATCCTTGGTAACGGGATTCAATGATGCATTATATACCAATCAAGTTTTTTTGGCAATAAAAAATAAAAACTAATTGTGGCCTGCAACGACTCCAAAGGTCGGCACCTGAATTACCTAAAAACGGCGCGCGCTTTAGTCAAAACGTACACAACGGTGGATATGTCATCGTGCCACCGAAGGAAAAAGTTAGGAATCTCGCTGGGGATTTGCTACATAACCTCTTACTATTTATCCACACTCCACATTCTATACTTTTTAATATTTTTAAAAAATATTTGATAAAAAAAAATTAAAAAAAAAAGTGGAGTATGGAGTGTGGTGAATAGTAGGAGGTTGGGAAGATTATTTCATCTCGCTGGGAAATCTCGCTTGGAGCTCGCTTTAATTTTTATTTATTTATTTAATGATTAAAGAAGTGTTGTTTAATAATATTATAATTTTTTTAAAAAAAAATAATATTTAAAAATAAAAAAATAAAAAAATATAACTTAGCAAGAGCTCCAGCAGTAGGTGTAGACCCACCCGCCACCAAAGGATAGATGATTCAGACTCGGATCATGAGCGTCAGACCCCGATGAGAGCCACCCAACAGTTCCCATATTTACTTCCCAGAAAATTTCTATTTTCCCATTATATATATAATCTCTCTCTCTCTCTGTACTGTGATCCAACGTCGTCCAAGCAAAACTCAGCTGTAAAGTTTGTTTTTTAGTTTTTTGGTAAAGTTTGTTAGTTCTCAGCTTGCATAACAGAGTCATATACACTACTACAGTAGCATATATATACACAAATATATATATATATATATATATATATATATATATATATATAAAACATCTTTCATTTTGATCAGTCCATTTTCATGATCTCCTAGTCCTGATCTCTCGGCAATCTCTCTCTCCCAATTCCTTAATTAATTTATTTGACAACAATTCATGATGTATTTGAAACGACATGCAACAGTAAATGGATGATCATGATTCATTAAAAAGCGCTGTTTCTGACCAACTCAACCTAATCGTAGATCTTAAAATTGCACTTGTTATTATTAGAAGATATATAATCAAATGATTATCAACTTATTACTTATCGCATTTACTAATCCCTCATATAATAGGATCGAACTAATGAAACAAAATTGACAACATTTTAAAAATCTGGGATGTATAATGAATTAACCAGAACAAAAACCATGCATTCAAATGGAATAAAATGCTTAAAAGTTGTGGACTTTGGTGTAAATATTTTATTTTTTGAAAAATAAAAATGTTATAATCTTAATAGTTTGATATCAGATAAATGGTATTTGCAATCTTAATTAGGTGTGTAAGGTTCATGCAATACTCTCTTTAAAAAAATGAATAAATCTTTGATCTATATTAAAAATAAATAAGATTATGTTTGGAAGATGAGATGAGAATTTTGTGTTTTGTTTTAAAATTTAAAATATTATTTTTTAGTTTTAAGATTTGAAAAAGTTAAATTGAGATTTGAAAAAGTTGTATTGGGATTTGAAAAAATTGAATTGTTTATTATATTTTATATAGAAATTTAAAAAGGTTGTAATGATGAGATGAGATAAGATCAAAATTTTGTATAAAATAGAACATCCAAACATAATCTAAATGATCTTTTAATGAGAACCAACTTGTACACCTTGAATCTATATCTAACATTACATTACTCTCGATATTAAATAGGCAGACCATTCTCTTGCCAAGTTATGAAGAGGAACGATGTTTTCCATGCCATTCCACATGCTTTTGATGTCTGAGATCCATGCGTGAATATTAGGTATACTGTCTAATGCCAGCCAATATCTAAACTGCCCTAACCACTTAACCCTATTTTACGAACCAGCAAAGGATTCCCATGCATATATATATATATATATATATATATATATATATATATCAGAGGTATCACAGAAAATAAAAATAAAAAAACCAATTTTATGCACTCTCTGTTCTTCCTCCCAATTACAATTGACTTTGGATGATTTAGATGCTAATTAGTTTACACAGAGGATGTGAAAGGTCAGGGACTTCACATCAATATTGTCTGCATCATCTCCTCCGATCATCTGAATCCCCAACAGCAACTGAAAATTTCTGAATCTAAATTAAAGAGCTAGCCAGCATGCAGTCCAAAAGCACTCTGTGACGTAAATCTCTTTATTTAATTTATTGATGAAACTTAATATTTAGAATTCAAAGGGAACCAATTACCTCTGTACAGGTGGAGCTAGCAAGCGTGCAACTAATATCTACACATAAAATAAGAACTGAAACTTACAAAAAAAATAAGAAGATAACTTTCCGTCCAACATTATTAATGCATGCAATCTTATTTCAGGATAGATTCTTTAGAAAAACAGAGAATAGTAATAAAGTGCATGATTACTGCCTTCAATTACACCTCATATATATATAGACAACCTAAAACTTATAAAGTTAATAAAAGGATGTGGATTCTTCCTGTCACGATTATGATATCAAAGACACAACCCAACAGCCTATTAGTCCAACAAATAGGTCTTAGAAAATCTGATTGTGTCTTTTGTTTTGACCTAACTATGCCTTTTTTTTTTTAAATGGTAAAAAGAAAAGCAAGGAGGAGGAGACTCGAGGTAGATATTATATATTTGGCAAGGACTTTGCTACGTCCACAGAGGAGAAATCTCCTACCCCTCATGATAGGTTTAAAGACTCTAAACAGACTTGCAAGGTGCTCGCTAAGTAAAGTGGGATTGATGCGAGAGAATTTTTGACGCGCTCTAGAGACATGAGATCAAGTAATATTTATGTATAGCTTGACTTCTGCAAGTTTTTTTGTTTTTTTTAATTGAGGAATAATATTTACATTATAAAATGTGCATGTGGTCTATATTTTTTTTTGAAAAAAAAAGTATATATGAAATTTATTTAAAAAAATTATTTTCTTAATAGTAGAACTTATTCTTTTTCAAAATTAGTGTCATATTTACATAACCTATAATTGTATCTAATATTATTATTTATTATTATTGTTGGTGATGGGTGTTTGGAAAAGTCCCGACTAAATGGTCTAGAGTGTACAGAGTCACAGACCATCAACAAAAAGTATGCTTCCATGGTCTTAAGAGTATGAATGCAGATTTTTAAAATCAGAGTCGGGTTAATATCATCTTCCCAACTGCATATATCACATCCAAATAAAGATATATATTAGACCAATGAACACTGCAACAAAAAAAAAAAAAAAATCATTGCAAAAAAGTAGTTGCGACGATAACTTTTCATTGCCTTACTCTTGCAAATGTCGCCATGGGAAAAGTATATCCCAGCGATGGTTTTTTCGTTTCAAATTGATTTATCATCATTGCAAATAGAGTTCACGATCATATATGAATTCGTTGCAAATAGGGTTTATTTGCAACAAAATGCTCATGCGTTGTAAATAGGGTTGATTTGTAACAAAATATACATTCGTTGCAAAAGAGTTTGCTTATTTGTAATAAAATGTACATTCGTTGCAAATATCTATTTGCAACAAAAGTATTTTGTTGTAAATAACTATTTACAATGAAAAGAAGCTATTTGCAGCGAATGTGTCTCGCTGCAAACAGTCTCACACAAAAGAAAAAAATACAATATCACACATTAGGTTGAATTTAGAGGAAGAGATAAAAAGATTTGAGTTCAAAGGTGTTTGTGGCGCCCCTGACCCCCGTCTCGGCAAGGAACGCGATGCTGGGATGTTAGCCACACGGGTCATACACCCTTCACTCATTGTGACAACAAGTGTGTGTGCACATGCTTAAAATAAATGGTGTACAATTATAATTTGCAGCGAAAATAAAATAATAGGGTCAAGATTAATTCTAATTAATAGTACCAAAAAAGTTACATTACATCCCAACCACAATATCTACAATTCATTTGTCACAAACCCAAAAAGCGAAAGAAACATTAAGTCATCTAATCTTATTACAAAGACTCAAATACAACATCTAATCATAATGAGGAAAAAGCCTCAATCCTCATGGATTGAACCCCAACATCACAGTGAGAAACTTACATGTGAATTGTTGAAATGGCAAATTTAATCTTTCTGGAAAGGAAATCCCCTAAAGAAGAATAGGCAAAATACCTAAAATGAATGAGTTTTGAACAATTAAAGATGCTAGAAGATAAGTATTAAAGATGCTTACAAAAATAAGGTGCTTCAAACTGATTAAGTACAATTACCTATAGAACAAAGCTGGTTGACCTCATCATAATGTACATTAGTAGCTTGAAACATAAATAGCTGGCAGGTGCTCTGCAACTTCCATCCAGGATGCTATTGATGTTTTGATCGTGCTGAAAGTAATGTATGTGTCAATTATGTTAGTGTCATGATGAAAAAACTCTAACTAAAAAAAAAATGAAAATCTTCCCAACCCAAAGATTCATTCTTACACCACATGAAAAAAAGATGATGTTTATTGAATCAGCAAGCCTTGTAGACGCACATAAATTGAGAATATATTAGCAAGATAAGAGTGATCAAATTTTATTGACAATAATTCTTAGTCAAATTTGTTCTCAGTAAAGTATAGATGACACAAGGTGAGTATCAGTGTAATGCCTCGGTTTCGGATGGGGTCGGAGAGTTATTTTCTTTCACTTAAAATCATATATCACAGTACATATATAGACTCCAAATTCTCAATACCATATAAAAATCAGTTCCTCTTCGGGCCGGTGGCACCTATAAACAGCATTTATCGGAGACTAATTGCAAGCTACCATGTAAGTGTTTTTTAGTAAACCGCGTAAGACGCATTGTAGGGGATCACTCTACTCTCTCCCTTTCCCGCTCGAGCTCCAAACCGAATCTCTCCTTCTTGAGTCTCTTTCTCTCTGTGTACTCAATCTCGATCTCTCTCCTTCCCTCTCCGAACACCATAACCGATTTTCAAAATCTCTCTCTCTCTCTCCTTCAATCTCTCTTCTTCCCTCTCCCTCATGAAAACTAAACCGATCTTCAGAATCTCTCCTTCTCTCATTCCCTCTCTCCCCTTCGATCTCCCTCACGAAAACCCTAAGACGAAGTTCAAAATCTCTCTCTCTCTCTCATTCCCTCTCAAGAAGTCCTTCGATCTCTCTCCTTCCCTCTCCCTCACGAAATCAAGAACCCAGAATTAAGACCCTAAAAATTGAAGGACCTCAGGTACCAATTTCTCTAATCCTTGATTTTTTTTAATTCCTAATTTTTTGTAATCCCTAATTTCTAATGGTCTGTGTTTTGTGTTTTTTGTTGTAGGATTTTTGGCTTTGATTTCTCATTGTCCACAAGTTGTAAGAAGAGAGATGGAGATGGAGTGAAGGATCCTCGACAAGCAACGTGAGGGAGGGTGTTTGCCCTTCGGTTCGAGAGAGAGAGAGTGAGAGAGATGAGAGTAACCTTCAAAATCAGAGATTATGAGAAACTGAGGTTCCGTCGAGAGAGGAACTTACATACAGGTTTTTGCCTTTCGGGATCAAGAGAGAGAGCAGAGAGAAAGCGAGTGTTTTATGTTTCTGAAGTGTTTACTTTTTGCTTCAGAGAGGGATGGAGGGGTTATTCCCTGTTTGCGCACCTCTACCGCAACTTCATATGCCACACACGTGGCAAGGTGCCATTGGCTTCTGATATATGCAGGTTGTAGGAGACACCTGCGAGAAGGTTTTCTCTATAAAAATTATTGTTTCAAACCACCTATCTCAATATAACTAACCTCCTAAAATACCAAGTCATAAGAACATGATAGAATTACTTAATAAAATTCATTAATAATTATAGAAACCTTCTAAACTTAATCCATTAAGCTTAACTTATCTCACCCATACTCCATAATCTTGATTTTTAACTGAAATATTTAAATTATCTGAAAAATATTAATGGAGACAATGGGTGAGTTATCAACAACTCAATAAGCAGAGAACATATACTAGTATGTAAATATGAGCATTTACAAAGTTCAGAATTCAAAACAAAATATTTTTATTTTCAGAATGCAGAATCAGAACATGTTATCAAAAATATCAGAGTGAAAGTTTAAAGATATTCTTATTCAAAATTCCTTTGGCATATCATAATTGAAACATCATATCTGAATAGAATTCTATGTTTAACACCTGTGGTAGGGTTGTGCAAACCTCAGCGGCCAATAGAGCAGAAACAGAATGTGAAGTTTCTCCTTATTATTCTTTGAGCCCCAAGTGTGCATATAGAAAAGACCACATATAAAACCACTTTGTTTTCAAAGTAGGTACACCAGAAACAGAAAAGTTGGTACCAACCCGAACAGAGGCCATCGTTTTACATTCGTGATAAGGTCAGAACGAAACAGAAACAGAATGTCATGCCACAAGTTTCAGAAATCACATCATATCATATCAAAGTACAAATTTTTTTTAAAATAGAATAGAATCAAATCACAAAAATATAATTTATGCACAAATTTTTATATTCATTCTCTTTTGCACAGTTCAGAAATAAAATGTCAAAATAGCTCATGTCTACACTAGTCATACTAGAAAATACTTTATTCTTATTCAGAATTTCATGAGTAATGCTGAACAAATAACTAAAGTTATTTCAAATTTCTTTTCGTAACAAAATATGGATATTTTTTAAAATTGACCTCAGTATATTTCTTTGATGCAAAATCTAGTATAGGAATCTCGCTTACTTGGACTTCTTAGCATTTTTAGAATGTTTCCACAATAGTGCCGAACAAATATTAATCGTCACCTATACAATAAACACGTAACTTAAATCTCTAATTAAACACATAACTTGATATTCAAGCCTAAAATACTAAAATAATTTATTTTTCTAAAAAATATCTAAAAACTCCCACAATCCTAAAATATCAGCACTTCCCAATTTAATCTATTTCCACTTAATTCTCTTAACATAATTATAACAAATTATATTAATGTTAATGGCAAAACTTCATTTAAAAACAATAAACATAATCAGTTTTTAATGGGTTAAAAATGAAATTTCATACTTGCTATATACTTCTGAAATTCATTTGTAAAAATATTAATGCTAAATAATATAATTTAAAACTTTTTTTTTTTTTTACAACTTGTTATACTTCCCACAAAGCCCACGCAAAATATGCCCAATATGGAACCATCCTAATGACAATGTTGTTTTGGAAAAATAAAACATAAACATGGGCTCTTTGTGAAAGGCATGGAAACAAAAAGAATTTTGATATTCTAAAAACTTTCAGACCCAAACCGTGCAATAGAGGAAATTCCCTACTCATCAAGAGAGAGTGCAACTCTTGACGGAGATCGGAGGATCTGGGTGGTGAGACGACGTCGCCGACCAGCTGGACGTCTGGGCACTAAGAGAGATGAGTGATGAGAGAGGGAGAGCACAGAGGCGGAGAGAGAGGCAGTGTAGTGCAGTGCACTGGCGTGGCTTTTCGAGAGAGGAACGACGTAAAGTGTCTAGGAAGATTTTTCTGTGCAGGTGGCAGTGTCGGGGTGGCTTTCCCAAGATATGGAGGTGGCGGGTTCAAGTTGTGGAATTTATTTGTTTTCGATGAAGCAAAATAGAGTGCTTCCGTTGGTGGTTCTCAATGGCTGGGCGACGGTTGTTCTTGGTGCAGGGTGGCAGCGGTGTGGCGGTTGGCTTCTGTTTGGTTTTGTGCTATGGATGAGGGAAGAGACATGCAACACATGGTTGTTTAAGGAGGAGTTTCACTGTGTAGACTTGGCTGAGATCGTTTGCTTGTAGTTTCATGGTGCAAAGTTGGCATAAGTGGGACTCTATTTTGAGGAAGGAAGCGAAAGTGGAGGAGGCTCGGAAGGTGGTTGTTGTGAACTAGAACAACCGAGTGGTGGCGAAGGGTAGTGGTGCTTGGTCGCAGCGTTGGGTTTCCGTAGTACCTGTTGGAAACCGAGTGGCTTTATGTGTGTATGGTGCATTGCAGCGAGGGGCTTATTGTGAAAATTGAAAACCTAGCTTTGATGAGGAAAGAAAACAGGTGCATGGGTTTGGATATATATAAAAGACAGTGGGGTTAAGGAATTTAACGTGGAGGGGACTCTAAAACTGTAACCCTATAGTGATTGAAATTGGATACGATCATGGGCTTGGATTTCACCAATAACCAGGGCCTTAATCCTCATGTTCGAAATAAATTCATCATCCAATAATATTCTTGAGCCTTTAGAAGAATTTCTTAAGTCAATTTTTAATTAGGGTTAATTACACTTTGCCCCCTCGAACTTTCACTCAATTCATAATATTCTTTCGAAACTACTAATTGCATTGAAGTGAACTTTTGAACTTTCGAAACTTTCCAATCTCTCATTTCCGTTTATCAGCAACGTTAAATCTAACAGAAATTCACTACAAAGATATAATTTTTATCTAATTTATTATCATTGATCATATAAAATATAAAATAATATATTCTATCAATTAATAATAAATCATTAATCATTAACCATATATAAAATTATTTTATACCTAAATTGCAAGTAAGTATAAATAATCTATGTATATAATGAAATTATTTGATATTCATTAACCATATATAAATTAATAAAAAAAAATATAGGGGAGGTTGGATGTGATAGAGCAGATGACGTCAAGTTTGTTGTGAGAACTATAGAACACAGCCATCAGTAGGCATGGATGTCGTCTCGCCACGCCTAACAAACCCACCAACGTCTTTTGCGCCCCAATTCATACAAGAAGAAATCAAATAACTTGATTTTTAAACCATAATTTGAAATGAGTTATTGTTATATTCAATTATAATTGGAGAATAAAATGGAAAGAAGCCATTTTGAACTGAAGGGACTTGGTGATAGCTGCAAGGAAAATACTGAGGGACCAACAAGTGTTGCAAGTTGCCGAACCAAGAAAAATAAAACCAAAAATCCTAAATATGCGACCATCCCCAAATTTACACAAGAACAAAAAAATCCAAAATCATACCAACATGCTTAAAGATCTTAGATTTCATCTACAAAAAGAACCAAATTGTGACGAAGAGAAAGAGATGTCGGGACAAAGGGAGACGACATGATGCCACATGGTTGGCTACCGAGAGACACAACAGAGAGAGAAACAGAATATGATATATATATTGAGAGAGAGTGTGTGTGTGTGTGTGTGACTGAGCTATCGGGCAGGGGGTTCTACGCACTAGAGGGAAGAATGAGAGGGGGAGGGATGGCGCGAGAAGTAAGAGAAAGGAGAGGAAAAGAAGGAGAAATGGGTATTAGGGTTTGACATCCTAGGACCAAAACGACGTTATTTTATTAATGGATTTTTTTTCCGTAAAGTTGGGTAGTGGCCATTAGCCTCCAGAGTGCACCGAACATATTTCCATACCCATCCCAGTACAAATGGGAGTACCACTTATTTGCAAGGACTTAAGGTCTCGTTGGAAAAAGTTGTTATTTGCAATGAAATGAAGAAAATCATTGCAAATCACTTATTTGCAATGATTTAAGTTTTCATTAGAAATAACTTGTTTTGAAATGATTTAGGTTTTCACTAGGAATAACTTGTTTTGCAATGAGTTTTAACTCGTTGCAAATAAGTTTCTTTTGCAAGGAGAAAAAAACCGTTACAAATACTCATTATTAATAACGAAATAAATATTCCCAATTAGACACTTCATATTTTTTGTTTCATTTTTGCGATGGAAGTATCACATTGCAAATTTGTGACAAATTTTTGCAACGAGGTTACTTTCATTGGTAATCATAGATTTTCCATTTGCAATGAAATAACTATCGTTGGTGATAATTTGTTATTTGGGTTAATTATACTTTGCCCTATCGAACTTTTATTCAATTCACAATGTGCCTTCGAAACTATTAATTGCATCAAAGTGGACTCTCGAACTTTCAAAACTTTCCAATCCCCCCTTCCGTCTACCAACAATATTAAATCTTATGGAAATTTCCTGCACGTGCTGCTTATGTGCATAACATTCACTATAAATATATAATTTTCATCTAATTTATTATCATTGACCATTTAAAATATAAAATTATATATGCTATCAATTAATAATAAATCATAAATCATTAAATAATTTTTTTATTAATTTATATATGGTTAATGAATATCAAATAATTTTATTGTGTATATAGATTATTTATACTTGCTTGCAATTTAGGTTAAAATAATTTTATATTATGGTTAATGATTAATGATTTATTGTTAATTGATAGTATATATTATTTTATATTTTATATGATCAATAATAATAAATTAGATAAAAATTATATCTTTGTAGTGAATTTTCGTTAAATTTAATGTTGTTGGTAGACGGAATGAGGGATTGGAAATTTTTGAAAGTTTGAGAGTCCACTTTGATGCAATTATAGTTTTGAAAATATATTGTAAATTGAATGAAAGTTCGATAGGGTAAAGTATAATTAACCCTTTTTTTTTTTTTATGTATTTGTTATTTCCTTGTAAAACAAAGGCATCCCCTCAGACAGCCCGCTGGGGCAAGAAAATGATACATGAAAACCTTACTCCATCAAGAATGAAGAGAAGTTTACCGGCTTGTTTTGACAGGGGCTGTTGACTTCGTAATTGCATGAGACATGTTAGTTTGTTACGGTGATAGTTAAATACTGAATTCATCTCATTTTTTTATTAAAAGAAAAAAATGGAGGATCTCTATTATTTCTTGAATATGTTGAGCGATGTCAAGATTATTATACATTTTTATCACAATTTATAAAATTGATGTCATTTTTAAGTGAATAAAACAAGAGGAGAATTCAAGATTATTTTTAGTGAGATGAACAAAACCGCACCCTTTGAACGGGTGGCCATTGGCCCCACCACCTGTGGGCGGGTGCTTGCCCCCATCAGGATGTCGGGGGGCTGATTGGTCCCCAGGGCTGTCCCCCCACTACCCACGACATTGCAGCAAAGTCAGAGAGAGCTTCTAAAGAGAGAGATATAATTGGAATTGGGGGCTGGGGCGACGATAAGAGTGAGAGTGAGAGACATACTATGATAGACGGTGACTAGACGGTGACTAGACGGGACTGGGGGCGACAACAACTGTGGGGCAAAACATAGGAAGAGAGAGAGAGGGTAGGAGTTCTTAAAACAAAACATAAGGTAAAATGATATTGTTCTATTAATTTTTTTTAAATATATATAAATGTTGGGCCGAGCTGACTGAGAAAACTCGGACAAACTTGTGCCCAACTCGAGCCCCTTCCCCCCGGTACCAAAAGCCGTACGGACGCTCGCCCTCCCTCAATTCGATCATGTGCCGGTGGGTGGTCCCGGCAGCCCTTGGTGGGGCCCAAATTGGGGTTTTGGGGTGGGGTAGGCATGCGGGAAAAATGCGTTTAGATTCGGATTTTGAAATTTATGGCATGATTCAAAAAAAAATCTCATCCGAATCTAAATTTTAATATATAATCTAAATGGAGGATTCAGACTTTAAATCCGGTCATTCAAATGCATATCTTTCTCATTTTTCTTTTTAAGTTTTTATCATTATGGATGGTAGAAGGGCTGGATTCTTACCCTTCAAATCTTTTCAAAACATGATCCTTTACTTGATGAGATAAGTGAATTATTGAAATGTTTTCCAAAAACATGGCTATTTTTAAATGAATACAGAAGGGTAAACTAGAGGTCATAAGTTAGCTAAACATATCCAATTTGTTGAATATCCGATAAGTAGTACTCTCATTCTATCACAAAATATGATATTATTTAAGACAGCAGGATCCTCAAACTCGGCAGGAGGCCCATCTTTTCACTTAATGAAAATTAACTCATAAATATTAATTTTGAATGATATATAGAATCGTAATGAAGTAAAGTAAGATGACAGTATTATTAATGAAACAAATAGACAACATGTAATACTCTATAATATGCCAATATTTAATTTCAAACTTTTTTTCATTTACAAGAAATAAGGGAAGCGTGAAAATACTTTTCAAGTTTTTTTTTTTTTTTTTTGAGAAATAATTCATTGAAGACAAAAGGTTGCATGCCTGAAGTCACTTCTTCTACGTCAACCACACGTGTAGCATTTCAATTGGAACAAATACTTTGCAGGCGAATCAGAAAAGAAATAAGAAATAAACGAATGGAAATTTGGAAACGAAAAACGTTACTCAAAAGAAGGGGAAAAAAAAAAAGTGAAAGGGGAAGGGTTTGGGGGCTTGATAAATACATGCACATGAACGATGCAAGGGAACAGAGCAAACGTCAGGGGGCTGTGATTCTGGGAGAAAGCACTGAAAAGCAGAGCAAAATTCCAAAGACGGATAAAAAGGGTGGGTTAGACCGTGCCAGTGCCTGCGAATAGACACGTACCCAAAAGCAAGAAACCTTTGGATTCTGCTCTGAGCACTAAATTCCTTAGCTCCCCTTCAAGCATTTAATTTTATTTACTCTTTGATTGTGTAATAACTCCTCAAGATCTTCTAAGCTTAAGAGCCACATTATATATTGGGTCACAGAGTGTTGTGTGTTTGTCTGTGTAGAGAGGATCAACGCAGAGGCATGGAGGTGGTTCAGCTGCAGAGACGGTTGGTGGACTACACAAAGTCCTTGTTTACGGAGGTAAACCGCAGAATAATCGTAAATTTATGAGAAAATCTTTATGGGTGTGTGTTTTATATTTTGTTTTGTTGCTCTGGTCCACCTGATCTGTTGGTCTGTAATTGCTTCTTCTTTTTTTTCCCTTCCCTCTACGTGTTTGTTCTGATTATGTGGGTTTTATTTGTGAGATAAGGGGATCCTGGATGATCAGTTTTCACAGCTTCAGAAACTTCAAGACGAGAGCAACCCAGGTTTCCTTGTTGAAGTTGTCTCTCTTTTCTTTGAAGATTCCGAGAAGCTTCTTAATGATATCACCAGAGCTTTGTGAGGATCCAACTTCTCTTTCATTATCCTTTTGATTTTTTTAATTTTTCTTTCTGGGATTTCCTGTTTTGGATTCCTCGCGTTTGGTAGGAAAGTTATTTCTTTGTTCTTGGGTTTTTTCCTTTATAATTATTTTTCTATGTTCAGAGATCAGCAGAGTGTAGATTTCAAAACGGTTGATGCACATGTTCACCAATTGAAGGGAAGCAGTGCCAGGTACACAAATTTATATGAAACTACGAAATATAGAATATTATCAGACTAGTAGGTTATATATTAATCTTCCTTTATTTAATTAACAAATGGGTTTGCTGCTTATCAGCGTGGGTGCACTGAGACTCAAAAATGCCTGCGTTGCTTTCCGCAGCTGCTGTGAGGAACAGAGCACGGAAGGGTAAGTAATCATTCTACTCAATGTCACATAAACATATCTTTCTTTTTTCTCCCTTTATCATCAACGAAATCTGAAATTTGGAAGATGAAGATGTTTTTGTAACAAAGAGGATGTTGGGTTTTTCAGGTGCCTGAGATCTCTGCAACAAGTAAAGCAAGAGTACTACAATGTGAAGAACAAGGTTGAGACCCTATTCAAGGTAAGTAGAATCGATTGTTGTAAACTATTATCAGTAATACTGTTTTTTTGTACGAATATCTATTGTCTGTCATATACTTAATCCTTTTGGGTTGCAAAACTAATAAGATTTTGATGATTGCAGATGGAGAAACAACTTGTAGCCGCTGGTGGGTCAGTTCCTAAGACAGAATCGAGTTTCTGAGGTTACCAAATTGGTGGGAGTCTGGTAGAGCTTGTCTAATCTGGAAGTTTGTTGTAGGGAAGCTTTTTATGTCAGTTCATGTAAACAATAATACTTGTTACTTTATGGTTCTCTTTAACTGATAAGCCTGTGCTTGTATGAATGAAAAGAGAGCTTTCCATCTTGTTACTTTTCATTGTGAGAGTGGGAGATGAATTTGGTGGTTTACTGCTGTTTCAGTCGTTCTCCATGTTGTTTGTCTATGACCCAATTCTCTTTTTAGTAATGATGAATTCAAATGCACAAGCAGATACGTTTTAAAATTATAGGGACAGGAAGATGAGTCCATTTGCAAAAGAAACGAGTCTTTAAAGTCAATCGAGATATTGTGGCTATCGCTCTCTATGGCTACAGACTCATCTGGACTGAAACGTGGAAATTAGTGGCAGAATATGATACTCTATTTTTCCATCCGTGGCTTGTTTGAGAATAAGCATAAGCAAAAGTCAGGACGGACGCCTTCCAATCATCTCACCATCTTGCCCTTTTTCGCTTTTTGAACTCTCTCTCTCTCTCTCTCTCTCTCCCCTCCGTGGTAGGCAGAGATGCAAATCATTCTCGTATGGTGATGGCGAAGAAAGTACGAAATGGAAAACTTTTTTGGCAACACAACAGGGAACGATAGATATTAAAGTAGGTTTAAAAACCAGAACATGCAAAGGAATAAAAGAAAACAGAGCTACGAAGAAATGCTAGAAATTAAGAACAGCTATATAGTGTATTTACATATCACGCCACACATTCTGGTTCCTGAGAATGGAATAAAAGCTAGGTACATGGTAATGCTCAAAGCAACCAAAAAGCTTCACAAATCCCTGGGAAAACTTCAACCAATTATAGGTGAATATCTTCGAACTGTTGTCACAAAATGCAGCCTAGAAAATTGGACAGCGGGGAGCAAAATCCTCATACCTAGGCACAGCCTCACAGGCATCTTGTTCGTGTTGTGAAATCAATAACAGGAAAGTAAAAGCAAACAAACAATTCAGATTGAAACCAACTCACTTGATTTCACATTGTTTGTAAGGAAAGGGTCTTTGCATGACCAAACGGCCAAAACAAAACCATCTTACTTTATTTCACATAATTTCACTACTCGTGTATAAAGTGAACAATAAATCTTTCCAACCTCTCAACACTCCACACTCCATCTTTTTTTTAATTTTTTTTTTAATTTTTTTTATTAAATAATTTTTATATGAATAGTAAATAAAAAATTTGAAATATTTTAAAAAAAATAAATTCAAAATTTTTTTTTTAAAAAATATTAAAAAATGTGGAGTGTGGAGTGTGGATGAATAGTAGGAGGTTGTGTAGCAAAACTCCAAAATATCACATGGATTCTAACATCCCAGTAATATTTTCTATGTGAGAAGGAAAAAACAAAAGAATAAAGTTAGTATGTCGCCTAAGCTTTACCGCTGGAGTTGACCGCACATTTTTTTTTTTTTTATTTAATATTTAAAAAAGTGATTATTAATAAGTTTTTATACTTTTTTTTCTTAATTGTTAAGGGAGTGAAAAAATACTTTTAAAAAATCAAATATACTATGTGGCACGTCCAGTAGTAATTTAAATTAATATTGTTTTTAATAAAGTGTACTTTCTGACCAATTATATTGAATAAATGCGCGTATTAATGTACAGAATCGCTTACAACTAGATTGAAAAACCCAACCCGCGAATTTCTTTCCGATAATTGGTATTTCATAAACTTTGTTCACATATTGGATAATTAAATAAAACTGGAATAAGCTAACATTAAGAAGTTCAACATTTAATAATATTCTCAATCATAGTGGTAATACTGTTTATGCATGGGGATTGGAGTCTTGGAAATGTATATAATTTTTTCCAATATAAACTTTTCGTCGCTGTAATGCGAAGATAATGCTCGAATTGTTTTTGGACCCACCCAAAACTTATAATATTTCAATGAAATAATGGGTTTGCGAAAAAATAAGGTACTAAATTTTTTATTCTGTAATTGATAATTAGAATGATATATATTATAATAAAAATTTATATTTTTGGGAATTTTTTTAATAATCTAAATTTTGGAAAATATAAGTGTATTAATTTTGTGATTTTAATATTTTTATGGGTATGTAATTTATTAATTGCTATTAGTTAATATAAAATATATTTATAAATAATCTTCAATTATTACAAATACTATGTAATAATTGGTGGCACCCACCACTATCAAATCTCCAAAAGAAGTTAAAACCATTTTATCTCACATCTATATCCAAACACAAATTTTTAAAAACCAACTTATCTCATTTGTGGTTCAACAATATACCTACATTCACGGAGCTACAGAAGATTTTATTATATTGATAAATGACAAAATAAACTTTAGGATGAAATTACAATGCTCAGAACGACCATACTATTCATAATAAACTTATATATGGTTGTATGCGGAAACTTAGGACTCATCTGGATACTATAAGAATATCCATGAATATCCATGAATAGCAGTAAAATAGTTTGTGAATAATAATGAAATAGTTTGAGTTAAAATATTTATTGGGTTTTGAGAAATGAGAGAAAAAAAATTGAATAAAAATATTATAAAGTTAAAAAATTGTTTGAATATTAATTTTTAATATTATCTTTGTTTTGAAATTTGAAAAGTTGTACTTTTTTTGTGTTTTATTTGTAAGTTTGAAAAAGTTATAATGATTAGGTAATGATTAGATGAGAAGTTAAAGATTTGGAGTTGAAACATTTTGTATTTGAATAATGTTTGAAAATGAAATATTTGAGAATACCTTATCACAATTATGTTTCCAAACGGATTCTTAATTTCACGATTTTGGATTATTTGCTCTAACGAGCCTAAAGTAAACTCTTTGTCTGAAATTCACTCGAGTGAGTGTTGAGCGAACTCTTTGCCTGAGTTTCACTCGAGCAACCTGGTACACGAATGTTGAGCAAACTTTCTATCTAGTGTTTCTCTAGTCACAAATTGGGTCAAAAAGATTATGCACTCCATGGCCCCCAAGCTTCATTGAAACTCCACCAAAAAACCATAACAAGTCTTTGTTGAGTTGGATTATCGAATCAGGCCAACACAAGAATAAACTAGGCTTCACAAATCCAACAATTTGTTTGTGTTTGCATTCTTTTCTACTCAAATGATAGAAGAGAAGGAGGTCATTCTTCTAAACAGAGTTGGCATCCCCAACTAATGTTGTGAGATTTATTGCTGATTATTTGTTCATTTACAAACTTTGGGGATGGATAATGAACTATGGAAACTATAGACAAAGAACAATTAATTTGCTTCACAAGGATTAAGAAAAAGAACAACTGTGTGAATGTTGCTTTCACGGAACTGACTACAAAGCATAATGACCAGTTCCTACATGAAGGAAACGTGGTATTGTAAAAATTTCTGTGAAGAATATCAGCAATACAAATGGAAATGCTGTTTATTTTATTTAATTTTTTTGTATAGGTGAAACTGCGAAGAAGCTGTATATCAAGAAGACGGAAAAGAATTCCTGTTGTCAAAGAATAATTAACCCATTGCCTTGAAGAAAACTCAGGTTATGTTGGTGGTGTACTCCACATTCTTCTCTGATCATCAAAACTTCCTATCACAGCAGACTGCTTCGAATTTCCAAGCTGATTTGCAAATAGATGATAATACGCTGTGTGGTTAACTTTTTCCAATATTTTAACCAATTTTCCATGTTTTTTATCAATCGCGGTCTGTCCATCTTTGGATTCAACACCTTCAGCAAAGACTTTGATGGGCTTCACTCGCGAAGTTGGCTTCAAAGTGGAATGATCACCAGCCAGGGCTACTGCACCAAGGATTTCCCCGAAGAATGTATCCTGCACCAGAATAGCATTCATTATCAGCAGCTAAAGCAATGGAAACGAAATCATCCTATTGATCATACAATATTTTAAATCCTTTGCAGGAAGTTCAAAAACAAAGAAACCAAAAGCCTCTCATCAAAATCACCTAGAGGACATGCTGCAGATCCCTGCAGGGGGCAGAACTATACCATATGTTCACAGAATATACTAACTTTACTATGAAACCTTGGAAAACTAATTACGTTCTTAGATTCATGACTTTACCATATGTTGATATCTAATGTCGATTTGTTGCAAGCGGTATAGCCTTGTCAGCAAACGGCGGGCGAACTTAGCTTCATCTGTCCTTTTTATGTCCTGAAACTTTTCTAAGAGCCTTGGAAATGAAGCAACTCTCCGCTGGATGCCAAGTGGAATGAGCGTGATATTGAGTTCCGAATCAAAGACCGTCTTTGCAGCCACAGGGTCAAGAAACATATTGAATTCTGCATGTTCATTGGAAGGAACACTAAAGACATTGCCTTTGTTCGTGTGACCATGGTAGATGTGTCCACCAACTATATAAACATCCTGCAGTGAGATTTATAATCATTTGATGTCAATATCATATGCACATTATCGAATTTTTCAAATTTATACATAAACAAAGCAAGTTTTGATTTATTATCAAGTTCAGCAGTACAACATTTACATAATTTGGTCAGAACTGCATGCTTGATCTGGAGATCTAAATCATGTTTTGGTAAAGATTTTGGGTGGAAACTGGAGTGTAACTCACAAAGAAAGTAAATTTACATCATAAAACATTGCATCATATCTTTTTGTTTGTATCTGAACATGTTCAAGTATCATGTAATTCATGATCTTTGGCTTGCTCGTCTACTTTCAGTTCCTTTTCCCACCCAATTTGCATAAGAGATTAACAATCAAATACCCAATAACCAAAAAAGAAAATCCTCACTTACCTGAATAAGAGAGGTGGAATTTTTCTCTGATAAAATAATTTTGGCAAGATTAGTCAGGGGTCCATTGGTCAGTATGGTGACCTTATATCCTTGGTCAAGTGATTTCACTACAGACTTCCAAACTTCCAATGCTAATGGCTGTCTGCGCTCAGGGTGATCAGTGTCCCGAGGCGCTCCATATTTCACAGAATTCTCAGCTGTATACCTGTTACAGAACTCGAGATTTTAGTCCCAGACTATTCAATCTTCTGAAGTCTCATCTTCTTCGGCTAATAAAGTACATCAATGTTAAGTCTTTACACTTTGTCAATTATAAAGATGATAGAGTCTGTTATTCATTTATGTGGAATATCTTAATGCCGCACAAAAATATAAGATGCTTAATATGATGAAGAATGTAACTGCATGAGAGTGTATAAGATTGGGCAGCCCAAGAGATCATTATTCAGTTTTAATTGACATTCAGTTTTATTTTTTGGAGCAAAAAGATAGCATTTAGCATTCCACTTGAAAATCTCATGAGACATGATTGAGAGGAGACAATGTATCAAATGAATACTCCGAAAACAAAACATAGCCCTTGCACATATTGATTTATAGGAAGTTCTCAATTTAGTACCTTCTAGGGCTTCGTGGCAAAGTACGAGCAAGACCATAGAGAGTGTCAGAGTCAAGAAATCCACCACTGCCATGTGGGATGGCCTTAATGTATTTGCAGTCTCCAACAGCTGAAAAGCTCGGATCAGACTGATTCATTGCAAATAAGTCTCCAAGACCAACTTGAATATCATCACGCCCCATCATATGAAGTAAATCATAAATGACATCTATTGTAGCAGCATTAGCCCAACCAGTTGGGCTTACAATTATAGCCTGGATGAAAGAAGAAAGACAATGCACATTAAAATTACTGTTTGTTGATATAGTTGAAAATTTGCCACAAAACTAGTTTCCATTTCTACTTGGATCGAAGATATATTGCATTTTGTGCAATATGTTTTGAATGATTCGTGGTATAGAAAGTAAAACTGTACTGAGTTCTCAAGTTACAAATCGTTGGAATGGTGACAACCAAAAGCTAACCGTCAAAATAAAAGATAACTTTACCTTGAGGTTGATCACTTCCACAGGTACTTTTAGGAGGTAAAACAGAGCTAGAAAATCTCCTGCACTCATATCCAGGTCAAAAACAATAGGTTTGCCCAGTGTTTTAGATCCAAAATCTGGTTTGTAAAGTACTTCTTTGTAGTAAGGAAATTGAGACCTAAAACTAAATCTCCCAGTATGTTGAGGTCGGTTTAGAGTCTGCAAGAAAGAATACACTTCATTATAAGGATGTAAGACAACCACAACAAAAGCTTGGAAGTATTCCAGGTAGACATCAACTATAAATGAAACTGTGTTTTGCGTGTGCGCATGCATTTTCTAGTGTAAACCAATAAATCAGTGTTCAATGACATATTTAAAAAATTATGGAGACAATAGATAATGTGCCAGCACCAAGCCCGCTTTCTAAAATTTTTTGAGTTTATACGTATGAAAAACCCATTTGAGATTAACGAGTAATTTTTAGAATAGACTGCGGGTCCAAATTTTATTTTGGCAGATATTGAAATTTTATTGGGCTTGTTAAATAAGTTAAAATCATCAAATATTTTTGAATTAGGTGAAATCTTTTTATGGGCTAAGAAATTTGTAGGACAAGTTGAATTATTTTAGAGGTAGAATTGAGGCCCAAAACTCAAGGAAAAAGCCCAAACCTTGCACGCCCAAAACCCAAGCCCGTGAGAACCAACATCAATCTCCATGCCATACACGTCTCCACCCCTCTAGGGTTCACGACATCAATGCATGTATAAATACCCTCGTAATCTGCACTTCATGCAAACCTTACTTCTTCTTTTTTTGTCTTTTCCAACCTAGGGTTGCCGTAGCCTTGAGTTCTTCAGTGAAACTCCTCCACAACTACCTTTTTCTTTCCACCCCTCGCGGCCATCACGTCCCCATGCGAAGGTCTGCCTAACCCCACGCCGCAACCAAAGTCCACGTCCAAGAAGCAACTGTAGCCATAGTAACAACCAGTAACCTCCTCCCCTTCGCCTCGGTCACACGGAACAGCAACAAGCCGCTACATCGCGAGAAGAGCCTCATTGTCATAGCCTTGTGTTTTCAGTGAAAATTCTCCTCCACGTAGCTACCGCCAGCCACTGCCTAGACTTAACCACCACGATCCCGACGTGAGCTACTTTGCTTCTTCACAGCAGCCAACCACCATAAACCTCCTTGCACCACCACCGCCTAGACCTCTTTAAACCACTGAAAGCCTTTGTTTTAGCTCCCAAATAGAGCAAGAAAACCCCTCCTCGTGTCCCTTAGTTTTTAGCCCCGCTACACAATGGAAGCCATCGCATGTCACCCTAGACCCGTCGCATGCCTCCTCGCTGTCTCACGATGAGCTCTCTCTCTTCCTCATGCATACTCTCTCTCTCTGTTTCTCCCTCTCACGCATTTCTCTCTCATCACTCACTCATTCTCTCTCTCTCTCTCATAGTCGTTCAGCTGCCCAGCTCGCCAGCGTATTCACCTTAGCACCCAAATCCGCTGTCACAAGTTGCTTTCTTGTTGAGTCCAAGGCCTCTGTCGCACAGCTTCACACTCTGGTGAGATTTCGATTTCTCTTCATGAAGAAGGGGTGCCTTTCCACCCTTTCGTAGAATAACCTTAGTTGCAGTTATTTACAAAGAAATGCCATTAAGCCCTATTGTCACATGATTATGTAAGGCAACTGAAGAACACTTTTCAAATATTTTTTAATGTTACTGCCCTTATAGTAAAACCTTGGCAGAATACTTATTGAATTAGATGGGCTTAACTTTTAACATTCAGACATATATTTCAATTTGGGCTTATTTTTTTAAATAGACTTGTGATTAAGTTGGAATTGTGTTAGGTGAATATTAAGTGGATATCGATGATTTTGGAAAGTGATGATATTTTAGAGTTATAAGCATTTTTAGATTTTTAAGAAAATATGTTATTTTAGTATTTTAGGCTTAAATATCAAAATTTTTTATTTATTAAAAATTTAAGTAAGTTATGTGTTTATTTTATAGCTAACGATTGATTTTCGTTTGACATTGTTGTGAGAAAATTCATAAAAGTAAAAAAAATTCAGGTTAGCGGGATTCCTATGCTAGACTTTGCATAAAACGATTAGACTGAGCTTGATTTTATGAAAAATATACATGTTTTGTTATGAAAAGAAAAACTTGGAAATAACCTCGGTCATTTTATCTATATTCACATGAAATTCCGTTTAAGAAGAGAGGGTATTTTCTTTCATGACTTGTGTAGACATGAGCTATTTTTGACATTCTATTTTTGAACTATGCAAAAAGAGCAAATATGAAAATTTGTGCATGATTATATGAAGATGATCTGAATCTATTCTGTATTCTAATATGATATGATGTGATTTCTAAAAACATCTGGCATGACATTCTGTTTCTGTTCTGTTCTATTTAGGTTGGTACCAATTTTTTTTGTTTTCGGTGCACGCACTTTGGAAGCAAAGTTATTTTCTATATGGTCTTTCCTGTGTGTACACTCAGAGCTCTGAGAATAATAAGGAAAAGATTTCACATTTTGTTTCTGATCGGTTGGCTACTAGAGTTTATACAACCCTACCACGGAGGTTAAACATGAAATTATGTTCTGATGTGATGTTTCAGTTATGCTATGCCAACGGAATTTTGAATAAGAATATTTCTAAATTTTCGCTCTAATATTTTTGATAATATATTTTGATTCTGCATTCTGAAAATGCAAATGTTTTGTTATGCATTTTGAACTCTGTAAATGCTCATGTTTACATACTAGTATATGTTCTCTGCTTATTGAATTATTGATAACTCACCCCTTATCTCCACAATATTTTTCAGATAATTTTGATGGTTCAAATTAAGAGTAAGAAGTGTTAGCAAGGTTTGATGATCGTAGAGGAACAAATGTCAAAAGGTACAAGTATTTATTAGAGTCTTATTTAGTAGATTTATTATTTTATGTTATTTTGGTATTTTAAGTCATGAATATTTTTGAGTTTTGTGGAGATTTTAATTTATTTTATTGAGGTATTTCTTTCATGTCCATGTGGAGGAACATAAATATTTGTGTTGAACAAATAAGTTAATATTTTATGAAATCTCTAGAGTATATATAATTGTGTTATTTGGGATGATTTAAAATAACAAAAGCTAACTCTCCGGGCTTTGAGACCCGGGTGTTATAGATAACTTACACACAAGAAGCTCTTATAAAATTCTCTGTCTAGTGAACTGTTTGTCTCCTGGCTAGGTTTGGCTTTTGTAGCAACTAGCACACGTACTGCCTCCGGACCAGTTACTTCTGCTGTATAACCATCCTGCAATAGATAGCACATGAACATTCGAACAACACAAAACACGAGTCCAATCAATCTTACAATCTTATTAGTTCTCTACATAAGAAGTTCAGCACGAGTTTCAGTAACATGTATATGTGTATGCATCCTCTTAGCAAGGCAGATTTATGAAGGTAAAGAAGCAAATTAAGCTTTGGTGAGTGATATGTGGTAGAAAAGGACTCTAATTGGTGAAAAAGTCGTCTCTGGAATGTTACAACAAGATTAAGCAATCCAATACCTGGCATTTTCCCTTCCCAATATTCTTCACAAAGCAGAAAGGATCTCGAAGTCCAGTCTGAACATGACCACTATGTACTCCACCTTTTTTTAAGTTAAACTTGGGAACTCCGCAGTCATCAAAGAATGGATTAGAGCCATCATTTATCCCATAAGGTTTGTTTGAAGTAACTACAGTAATATTCATATACTCCATCTCAGCAAATTCATTTTCCCCATTATGGTTGTGAGAGTTAAGCATGATTGAAGTCGCCACACCAGCTGCTAAGGAGTCCCACATAAAATAGCTCTGCAAATAATCAAATTGTATCATATATATTAACTTTAACTTTAACTCAACATTAAACACATGATTCAAGAAGAAATTACCGTATAGAATTGGTTGCCAAACCATGTATCACGACTTAATTTCAATGACTGGAAGCAGTATTGTGCCTCGTATGTATTCTGATTCTGCTCAAATGTGTCAAAGAACTTCTCACTAATTGGGATAGTGTCCGTCGCATCCAGCGGAACAAGTGTGATGGGAATGCCAGAGTGAAAAACCTAAAAGAAAAGGAATATATCATTGTCAAATGCAACCACTTTTAGCTTGAAGACATACACCAACAAAGAAGGATGCAGTGCTTTTGTTTTTGAAGTATATTCTATCAACAAAATCATTTTTTTTCAACTTTTTCCTGGCAAATTAAAGAACAAAAGAGATGTGATGATCTGTCACAAGGAACTGCATTACCTGGTATGCAGCAAAAGGATCTCCAAACATATTGAACTCTGCATTAGGATTACTTGCATAGGCCGTGTACAAATTACCATGGTCACCACATTGCGGAGGCACGCAAGATGAGCCAGCATTTTTTGGACAACAACCGGTTGGGTTCTTTGACCTCACACCACCACCCATGACATAAATGTGCTCGATATTTTTCTTTAGATGTGGATTGTTCATTAAGAAAATTGCAAAATTGGTATGTGCTCCTATAAGAAATACAGTTATGGGACCCTCTGATATTTCTTCAATCATAACTTGCTGAGCAGTTGGTTGACCAAGAGGAGTATACTTCCTTCTCCCCTAATTACATCACAAATTCTGTGAGCTAAACGATATGAAAACCAAGAATCAAACCTTATAATGAACTTGATAATTTTTTAAGCTGAAAGCATCCAGCTCTGGCTGACTTTGCATATATAAAATAGTTTTTAACTAAAATGGAATGGCCAACAGCACAGCTGGAAAAGACTCCTGAATCCTAACAGAACCAGCTGAAGGATGAACATTAAGAAGTACTAAGGCACGACCCGATACAAACTTCCCCAGCCAAGACCCAAAAAAGAAAAATAATGCCTTGTCTGCAAAATTTGAAGGGTTATCAGCCAACATGCTTCAAATAAATAAACAAGGAAAAGTAAGTTATTAGTAAAGATTGCGAGGACAATCAACTCTAGCTGTTATAAAATTCAGAAAATGATGGTCAAGTGTACCTCTTTTTCTATATACCATTCTCAACTTATAGATGCAAGAAGGTCCATAAAAGTGCATCAATGTGCTGTAATTCATGGGTATTCAGACCAACTATAAGTACAAGCAAAAAGAAGATCTCATCCGAGAACATGATTCTTGTACAGATCCATACCTGCGGGAGGAAAGCTTTTCTGATTCCATAGTTGGCATCAAGATCTAATCGCCCTCTTGAACCAACAGGAATAGCTTGTCTATATCTACAATATCCTACAGTTGAAATCCCCTGATATATTGATAATAATATTAGAACCATACACATAATAACAAGGGTCACATTATATAAATGGTAAGGTTAAGTTATACATTATGATCTTTCTAGTAAATCATGCATTCACAATGATCACAGAGTACTTTTTCACACCTGTTCAATAATAGGAAGAAACCCTCCAACATTTGGGAGAATTGTACCATCTTCTAGTATCCCACCATCACCTCCTACTCCAACAGCAATGTCATCACGGCCCATCATGTAAAGAATGTCATAGATTTGATTCACAGAATGTCCCGCATCAGTCCATGCATTTGCATTGATAGTGACTGCCTGCGCGCATCAAGCTTTACTGATCAGATTCACTATCTTTTCTTTAGTCATTTAACTATAGACATCCTAATCTCAGTGCAGCTATTATTTAAACTCTAAACCATCAAGACATTTAGTGCCTTAGAAATGCCTCAGTGACATGACAATTCAGTCCAATATTACGTTAATAATTCGAACGAGTCATCGCTTATCAACAAGTAAAGGGAAGTATGAGCTGCAACTTCCATCAAAGCCATCTATAACAAGAAAATCCTGCGTCTTCACTGATATACGCAAGATTCTCGTCAATTATACATGTTATCATTTTGCTATGAAATCACTTGTATTGCTCAGGTGAAGAATAAACTATTAAAATGGCCAAAGTTTTAACATTAAAATCGTTTTGGAGCACCATTTGAAAATAGCAAAAAGTCAAGTCAGCTGATGATAGACATAAAAAAAAAAGAAAAAAGGACACGTTATGAACTCACCTCCACCTCTAACTCTGACCTGTTTTGCTTCAAAGGTACAAGAGAGCAAAGATATCATCGGTATCAACATCTGTATCCAAGAGAACTCGTCGCGGGCGACCCTCCAAAGTGTAGAGATTAGCTCCAATAACTCCTGTAATCAATAATACTGCAACCCACAAATTCCTCTGCGGCAACATTCTCCTGGTTTCAAGATTAATCCTGTTTCCTCCAAACTGCAAGAGTATCAAATGCTGCTCCTCACTCCTCGATCACAAACACAAAGCAAAGAGTAACAAAAAACATACAACATAACACCAAACACGGAAGCATGAAGAAGTAGAAAAGGTGTGGGAACTTACAGAGGTGGTTTGGACAGCGAGACGAAGAGCTAGAAGTTAGTTTGGACTAGTTGAGATGGCGAGGATAAGCACACCGGCAGCACGTGAGACGGAGGGCAAGAACCGCTGGTTAGGGGTGAGAAGACAAAAGCGATGACCCAGTTTACGTATTGATCACCAGTACCAGAAAGATTCTTGGACTTTTGTCTTTTGAGAGAGAGCATATATATATATAGATAGAGAGAGAGAGAGAGAGAGTAATCACTACGTTATATATGATTTATCTTTCCTTTTTTTTCTTCTCCTTTATATATATATATATATATATATATATATATACTGTTAATAATATTTTTGTGAACTTTCTCCATCTTTTATTGATTAATTGAATGTATAAATTACAGCAATAGATGCGAGAAGGTACTGATAATTACATGTATACGACTCAAAGAAGTATACACACGAGGTTTTAATTAGCAACCAATCCAGCATGATCAGGTTAAATAAGACCAGGAAATAAAAGCTGTATCTACAACGTAATATTCCTATTCAAACTCTCCATGACAAAGTGAAAGGAAATCTGGAAGGACAGATTTTTCCATAAACGTGTAGCCGTACTTAGGAAATGATTAATTATCTGTACAGAGACCTCATACATGAAATGCATGAATGAGAGATATCATACAAATGCATGAATTTATCCAACTCCTCATCATTATTACATTTTATTCGTGTTAATTGAGATATTGAGAGAGATCGAGGATGTTGGTATGACAGGGATCGCGACTGAAATCCCAATGAAATCTATAGGAATAACTGTAGCTATAACAATATTCCTAATCAAGGTAATATTACTCTTTCTGAGATTGTTATTCTTTTTTAGAAGAAAAATACTTTAGTTACAAAGTGATTACATAAAAATAAACTTATAAATTGATGTGGTTTGATGTGACACTTTAGATTGTAAAGTTAATTTTATTATAAAATAAATACAACGGATTCTATGAAACTATATCAGTTTGTGAGTTTATTTTATGTAATCTTTTTGTATCTGTAACAATTCTCAACTCAACTTGTCAACTCCATCGTGCATGCATATTAGATGTGATCGAAGATAATAAAATTTAATTTGAGAAATAGGATTTTTCTTTTTTAAACTTGTTTTTGGTCATCCAATAATAATAATATTACATATTTATATTTTATTATTTGATTAAATTTGTTAAAACCTTTAATATATATATATATATATATACACATACAATGACAAGCTACATATAACATCGATCCCAAAAGTTGGACCACCATGCACGTAAGATATCATGGATCCAAAAGTAACGGACCAAAAAAAAGCTGGACTCCAGCAGGGAATTTAATTTGTTAGGCATGGTATATTTGCTAAGAGGAATGTTATATATTAGTTACTGTTTACTCTCATATCTCCATACTTATAGTTTTTTTATAGGATATATAGGTATTTTTTATAGAGTGTAAGAGTATTTTTTATATAGAATATGGAGTGTGGGATGGTGAATAATAGTTGATGGTAATAATTTTTCATTTGCTAAACAACTGATTTGAGATCAACATCTTCTGGCCTGGTTCTTGTGATAACAGACGGTCTTTATACAGTTTGAACCTTTAATGCATGGAATAATGGCCATGACCAGCACAATCACTACAAAAAACATTGGCCTTCTAGAACAACATATATAATAAGTGCCCTGCACATTTATTTTTTCGTTTTTGTAAGTTATTTTCCCAAAATAGGCATTTAAATAAATTACTAATTACAAGATCCATATAATTCTTAAAATAATTCACTATGTATATTTTTTATTTAAGAAAAAAAAAGCTGGTGATTTGTATTAATTATATATAAATACCTACTTTTTTAATACAATTTTAATGAAATACACAATAACATAATAAAAATTACAATAAAATTAACATTCAAACGAAACCAACTTAGATTGAGGCACGGAAATCCCACTCCGTTTAAAGAGATTCAAGCTTATGTAGTGTAAAAAGTTTCAAATGAACTAGTACAACAAATCTCCTCTTAATTTATCTCTTCCAAGTTACAATAGCTCATACAACTGATCGTAGTATAACTCAAACCTAACTACTCTGAACAAATATATGAGCCTAAAACTCTACTCAAAGAACACATTTCTTTTATATGAAAATACTCTAAAAAATATGATCTACACACTTCGGCTTTTTGTTCTTTCAAAAACTTCACACTATTTCCACGTACGTTCAAGATAAAAAACACCACGCTACAAAAAATCTCCAACGCTGGACACACAACCTCAAATGAGTAAAATAAAATTCAATTTGAAAAGTAGACGTTCATGTTTCAAGAAAATTTGGCAACTTGACAATTGAATGAAAATACCAACGGTCATTTTAATAAGCACTAAAAATCTAAACGGCTTGAAGCCTTCTACATACAAGCATCCTAATTTAAGGGAAAATAAAACCGAAGGAAGCATTAACGGTAATGATCTCTTAAACAAAACGTTATTAATAAATATTATTTATTAATAAACAGTATTTATTAAAAAATACCAACACACAATATAGAAGAATACTATACATCAGTTATTATTCATTCTCATACCTCATATTTATAGAATTTTTTATAAAGTGTGTGAGTATTTTTAATAAAGAAAATGATAGGGAGCCTTTTTTGGGCTCTCTTTTTTTCGGTGGTTTTTTTTTTTAATTTTTTTTACTTAGTGATTAAAAAAATATTGTTTAATAATATTGTGAATTTTTTTTTTAAAAAATCACTAAATAAAAAAACTAAAAGAAAACCATTGAAAAAAAATAAAGAGCCCAAAACGGACTTCTTAACATTTTCCTTTTAATAAAGTGTGGAAGTATCTTTTTATAAAATATAGATATAGGATGATGAATAGTAATTGATGAAAAGATTTCTTTTACAAGTATAGAAGGTGGTAAAATAAATGTATAGTAAATCCTAATAATGATGAAGATTTAGCATATCTAGCTATAGTTGGTAAAAATTGTTTATTTTTAGATATGATAAAGCGTGAATCTAGAAAGTTGGAATGGGATCTCACACAGGTTATACACGTGTAAAACAAAACACAAAACAAAAAAAGGGTTAGAGTACAGTACCCTGTTTGTGACTGTTAAGTGTTAACATGAAGACCGACAAAGAGGTAAGGCAATCAGAAAAATTACCTCGTGAGTTTAGAATCCAGTCTTGAAGAAAGTGACCCTTCAAAGCCAGACAACTCTATATTGGGGTACAAGTGTCCACGTGTGAAGTCTTCTGCGTTTGTATACGTGTTCTTCTATCTGGGCTGTATTTTCCAACGAATCCGCCTCCTTTTTTCCGATTTGATTATGGTGGCGTGGACCGTACCCCTCAGTGACGTCAGCTTTAACATGTTCTTGTATATAAAACCATAGATTATATTTTAATGCAAAAATAAAAAATACTATAAATAACATACTCATGCTTTAAAATCCAAACAGTAAACATGGTCTAACGAAGATGGGTTTTGTTATTCATCCTCCCCATACTCCACACTCCACACTTTTTAATATTTTTTAATATTTTTTTAAATTTTTTTTTGAATTTATTTTTTTTAAACTATTTATAATTTTTTATTTACTATTCATATAAAAATATATTTGATAAAAAAATTAAAAAAAAAAGATGGAGTGTGGAGTGTGGTGTGAATAGTAGGAGGTTGAGTAGAATTTTTGAACGAAGATATATGCTTTACCTCAATTTATTATATGCAATCTAATTCCATCGCTAAAAATGCTGCTTTAAATTCATATAGTCTAATTTTATGACTGCTCAATAAGTAGTTTTACTGACAAACTAGTCCGTCTTTATTGTATAACGAGAGGAAGAGACGCTTGCGAATCTCTTATTACTATCGAAGAATCAAAATTTCTATCATGTCAATGAAAAGTTTTCGGGATTTCACAATTTTTAACTAGAAACTTAACTTTGAAATCATTGATCCAAACATCAATCGACATCTAAACCGAACAAACATGCCTGCAGATTAGAAAATCAAAGGCTATGCTATTGTTGTATGTTACTTGTTGGCAAGAAGACCACATTCTAATTGGGATTGAACAATCTGGGTTTATTTAGATCATACTCATTCATATATATATATATAGTGGTGTTCTTCATTATAGTATGTAGGAAATGTCACCTAAAATGCTTCTTGTTTTCTACAAAAGAGTTCCAACGTTTTCAAAATGCTTCCCCACAAACAGGCCCAAGCTTAGTCCACTACTCAACTCAAGTCTGGTAGGTGCTCGTGCATCTTTTCTTCTTTTAGACAAGTCTAGAAGGCATGGGAATTGTTATGAAAGGCATAGGCTAGTAAGCCTGAGCGGGAATGAGCAATGACTTGAGTTTAGTTCTGGAGTTTGAGTATTGAAAGTGAGTTCGAGCGGAGGTAGCATTCCGGTCTTAATCA
This sequence comes from Cyclocarya paliurus, assembly GCA_029856935.1. Taxonomy (NCBI): domain Eukaryota; kingdom Viridiplantae; phylum Streptophyta; class Magnoliopsida; order Fagales; family Juglandaceae; genus Cyclocarya; species Cyclocarya paliurus. Next base: position 2,107,553 of record JARVXP010000463.1, read on the forward strand.
AAGTCGTCCTGCCCGGCCATATATCCTGTTTAGTTCAAGGGCTTTGATGGGAAAATGCACGCATTTGTTGTCGTTTCATATGCGATAAAAAAATAAAAAATAAAATAAAAACCATTTTTTTCAAGCATAGAGGAGGAAGATGCCAATAGAGATACGGAAGTTCCTGTTATAGTTACATGAGGAAAAAAAAAAGTTTGCAATTAAAGACAAAGAAACAGAAAGGGGTCAGAAAGATTTCTCAAAGTATATTGACGCAGTTTTCAGATTAAGTAAAAGGTGCTTTCCTTTCTGCCACCTAATAATGCACGTCGTTTATCAGTCAAAGCTTGTTCCTAGGGCTCTTTAATTCGATACGCATGTAACACTATTTTTTTCTTATATCAGGTAAAAAGATAAGGGCCAGAGGCCATTGCTTTCTATCTAGGCAAGGCTATAGTCTATGACTCTATATATAGATTATTAGATTTTAAAGATTGTCTGAAAATTATTAAAAAAGGGATTTAAGGTATAGTTTAATACCAACTCTATCCAAAATAAAACAACCACCACAAGTCGTCACTAACCATGCAGCTAAATGCATCGGGGCATAAGATATAGCTTGTTACCAATCAGGCAATCACAGCGAACCATGTATGCATATTGTGAGCTTCCTTCTTAAATCACGTGTCCTGGCTTTTCATTAATTAAGAAAAAATAAAGATTAAGGGCAAGTTTGGGGAATGGGATGAGATATAAAATTCTTATCTAATTTTATTTTATTTTATCATATCTTATTTTTAAATATAATTTAAATACGAAATTTTCAAACTATTCATTACAATTTTTTTAAATTTTTAAATAAAAAATAAAAAACAATTCCAATTTTTTCAAATTTCAAGCAAAAATAATATTATAAAACTATATTCTTACAACATTTTAATTTTATAATATTTTTTTATTCAACTTTCTCTCTCCTTTCTCAAAATTCAAAAAAATTCAATTCAAACTATCTTATTACTATTTACAAATTATCTTATTACTATTCACGAAATTCTCATCTCATCTCATTCTCCAAACCTGCCCTTGACTAGTTTGGTTACATAAAACCAAACTATCTTATCTCATCTAATAAAATCATTATAACTTTCTCAAACTTTCACATAAAATATAATCAATTTTTTCAATTTTTTAAATTTTAAAATAAAAATAATATTATTTTATTATTTTATTTAATTTTTAATAAAATATTTTTTATTATCCCATTTCATCTGTATAATTAAACGAAATCTACAATTGGTCATGAGTCACCAATGATGAGTCATCGAGACATCATTTCGATCATTGACCAGTGGTCCATCATGCCAAAGGAAAACAAAAAGGCCGGTGCCCCATTGCTTTCTCAATTAAATTATTATTATTTTCTTTCTCCATAATTAAATTATTCTCTAAACAGATGACGATATTTCTTCTCCTTTTTCTATTAATTGGGGCCCCTATGATCCCTTCACTATCCCGATGGAGATAGTTCATACCTATTCCTCTTACTATAGGAAGTTTATTTAGCCAATTCAGATCTATCTCATAAGCGAGACTACTATGATAACATGTTGCCAAGCATAACTCCAAGCAGATGAAATAAAATCAAGAATGACAGCTTTCAAAAGAGTATTAGAGTATTAGTATTGGATTATGCATATGCAAATGTAAAATTTGTATAATATGACATGATTTTATATTTGGCTATTTCATTCAAAACTTATTTTCACATTGGATTATCTATTTATTAGTTAAAATAATAATAAAATATTATAAATTTAATAATTTTTTTTTTCAATTTTTTTGTTCTATTAATTTTTTCTAAATTAAGAGCTACATGGAAATATTAATGATTTACAATATTAATTTTTTTTGTCTATGTCAATACTTGTTCCTTTATTATTGGGCTTGATGCACTTTGTATGAAAAACAACTGCTTCACATTGGAAAAATAGAGGGAAGAGAGAGAGGAAGAAAATAATAAACAAACATTTGGTTATGGTATAGTATTAAGTCAAATATGACCGCAGAGGTGAATCATTGTAGCTAAAAGTCATTTGATTTTACACTTACATAATCCAATGCAACCCGTTTTCATGTTTTATTATCTATTTGAGTTTTTGCATATGCATTTGGATATTCTAATGCGAATGCTCTTAGTAGCCCTAGCCGTAAAAGGCGATGCTACGTGCTGTGCATATCGACCTGTGTAGTGTTGTATCTAATGAGTTAAGTATCTCGCTTGGAGAGTACATGTGCAAGAATGAAATTCAAAGGGATTGACGGGTCTAATTCTTTTCTAAAGAGCAAAGCTACCTCTATGTATTTTTCTAATCTTCATCAAAAGCGTGACGTGTGTAGGCTATTACATTATTAGTGTAAAAAAAGGAGGTCGAGGATGTGATATTACGTGTCTTTTACATAGTTGGAGTCTATGACTTTGTACTGTCATTATAAGAAAAATTAGAGAGATTATTTTATTTGAAAAATAAGTAACCGAAGAAAAAGCATTGAGATTAACCTTAAAGAGGTTAAGTGATAAATCATCTTGGTGAGTTGCATATATAATTGGTTTATTAAGACTAGAGTCATCCTTGATTAATTTTCACAAAACATGATAATTATAGAGATTGAACTCGAATACCCTTATCAAGGAAATTAAGAAGTAAAAAGCGAAATAATGTTTCCTCAAACTGAGAATTAAGTTCAAGTAATTAGCATACGAAAGATCATCTTTGTTTTCTAGAAGAAATTACTAAGCATTTTATTCCTTATTTTCAAGGGACGGAATCAAGAAGAATTGGTCCCCAATTCCACCACTTAAAAAACAAAAACAAAAAAAATGTGTTATGGGGGATGCAAGTTGGTTTTGTTGGTCCCCAGCAATAATGGTCTATATATGTTTGTATATTTTATGGTCAAATTAATGACCCATATTTGATTCATTGAAGAAAGAAAACATTAAAAAAAAAAAGACAGTATCAGTCAAAATGGGAGGCACCAGTCTCCTATCATTTTTCTAAATTAAAACAATGGTATTTATATTAGGAAAGTACTACAGTTACAAAGAGATTTCAAAAAAGTAAATTTACAAACTGATATGATTTCATATAATACGTTGAATCTACATGACAAGAAAAATTAACTTTAAAATCTAATGTACTACATCGAACAATATTAATTTATAGATTTACTTTTATGAAATCTCTTTATAATTAAAACATTTCACTTGTAACAGTAGTGTTTGATTGTCTCATCACCAGAGATCATCAATTGTACTTACATGACTTAAGTGGGGGTGGTCGAACAGATATGTCAAAAAGCTGAAATATTATTTGATGCATTATCAATACGTCAAACAGCAATATGTTATAGTTCGACCCATTCACAAGGCCATGTTTGTGTAATGCCAATTATAATAATAATAATAAAAGATCAAAAGGGGAAATAGAAGGGTGGGTGGGGAACAAATTAGCCACTATAGAGATGAAAGAAAGTCGTGTCCTCCTCATTCCGACGTAGAAAGAAAATTCTGATCACTGAAGAAGATGCTGGCTATGATGGTTTTATCACCACGGGGACGACCTAATCAATATTATTACTAAATGCAATGTTGAAACTTTAATAAAGCTCAACCTAGAAGATCGTAATGATCCACTTTAAAAAATGAAACTTGGATGGTCTTAAATTTTAATTAATTAGCAAATTTTTATAGTAGACATTTTATCTTATGCCATAAAATGAAGGCTATATATATAAAATATGCACGAAGATTTGGATGGACGAGGCCGTCCAAAAAGGTCGTTGAAAACATGAAAGAGATTGTATGATAAATGAGGTAGAATGCCCCTATAATGGATTGAGTTTGACTTATATGCTACCTACGCACTTCCATTTCAAACACATTTGCAAATCTATTATTATATATTAAAACCGATAAATATGAATTTGATTTCTAATTTTCCAATTCTCATTTTTATTTGGGTTAGATAAGGTTTTGCCAATTTCAACTATTCTTATTCATGAATGGTTTAGAGCCCTCCTTACAACAATAGGGCCCTCTCATAAGTTGTCCATTAAGACAAACAAAATTTAGATTTCTGGAATTTCTAAAATCTCGTTTGTTTTCGGAGATGAGATGAGATGAGATGAAAATTTTTGAGATGAGATGAATTGTTTATTTTATTTTGTATTGAAATTTGAAAAAGTTGTAATGATTAAGTGAGAGAAGATGAGATGAATTTGAAAAAGTTGAATTGTTTATTTTATTTTGTATTGGAATTGAGAAAAGTGTAATGATGAAATTGAGATGAGATGAGATGAGATGAGAGTTTTCTAAAAACAAACCAGGAATTATAAAATCTGGAGTATGAGAGAAATAGACACATAAATTGAATATCACGATATTTGTAATTGTCCGAATAAATTTCTAGAACAGTTATGTCAATATTAAATGCTTAATAAATATTGTAGAACACGCTTTATGTATCTATCTCTTTCTTATTCTAAACCCTAGAATCCGGACAAGAACTTTAAGCGATCTAAAACTAGACAAACATATAAATCCAATTGGGTAGCACATTAGTGAGTGGTAGAACTTTGAGCCTGAGGGGCCATAATTTCGCTTCCGACTTTGAGATACTAGCAGAATGAGCAGGAAGTGACGAGAAAGGCAATGAAAAGGCCAATTGATTTGCTAAGTTTTGGTATGAAAATGACTTCCATAAACCTGTCGGCAAGATATTTTTAGCCACTGAGAGTCTAAAGCTTAATTACATCCTAATGCATATAAGGAGGACCACGGGTCTCTTTGTCCAACGATAAATATAGCTAGACCCCTTGTTATGTCAATCGCTCTCTGAATTTTATCCTATAATTCATAATAGACACCTTAGGGGTGCCAAAAATTGATTTATTTGGCTTTTTTTTATAACTTCTTACTGAAATTTTATTACTTTATTATACATACAACTGTAAGAAATTAAAGGGGAAGAGAGAGAGAATGAGAGAGAAGGCAAAGATATCTATTTACTCTCAGAAATTTGACAAATCTTAAACCCAAACCTGATTATGTTCAGGTCTAAACAAATCTAGGCCTATAAACAAAGACTTTCAAGCCCAAATTATATTCCTCGTAAAGTAAACTTGGCAGATGACTAGGTCCAGCCCAAAAGTTACCTTTTTCTACTTTTGTTGTTGCTCTTCGAAAAATCCGATGAGTCGAGGCAATTCCCTCGAACTAATGTTTCATTGATCAGTGATTGCTCAGTGGTTTATTTGCCACCATTTTTCTTATATGATTACGCAATTGTTACTTGCACGAAAGAAAATCCAATGTAAAACAAGTAGGAGTGGACAGCAGATAAAAACTTGCCAATCTAAGTTAATGCTTTTGGTCAAGTTCGAATGTTTTTTTTTTTTTTATTGTTGGAGAACCTCTCCAAGGTAAGGCCCTTCGGAGCCATCCTCCCTGCAGAGTAAATCTCAGTCCCGTGTACTACACCTTCGGAAGTTTTCCTATACATAACTGGTTAAAAATCTGACTTTTTACTAGGAGGTGTGGCCCCCAAAGATTGTTAGCACTCATGAGATGTTGAACATTGGACCTTGAAAGAAGTGTTACCTTAAGACCAAGGTCTTCACTACTTGGGCCAACCCCTTGGGTTTGGTTAAGTTCAAATGCTAGCACGGTTGCCTATTTTGAGTCGAGCCTAAGTCCTAACAAATACAGAATAAGCATGCAGAAGGTTGGTCAAAAGTCCTCCTCACTCACATTCTGACTCAAAGTAAACTACAATCACTAATCAGATCCTGGTTGTTGGCAATAATAAAACCTTGCATGCTCTCTGTATAGATGGATTCATGCCACTAAAACAAAGGTAACATCTTTGATTGATTAGGATCAAAATCAGCAACCACCGTTCATTTTAAATCTAAATTTGAAAAAATGAATTAACTGCAAACATGAACAAAGTACGAAGGAAACTGAGTCACGACTAATCCAGGCGAATATTATCCAGGTTCAGAAGGTAGTGTCTTCATGAATAACCTAAAAACTATCTACATGTAGAAGTAGGAGACCCGTAAACAAGCCAAGCAGCACCTACTTGTCTTGTGTAGCCAAGCAGCTCCATGATTAATAATTTAACAGTTCCTAAATGTGTAGCATAATTATCTTGTAATCATTGCTGCATTTAAACATAAAGATGTATTGCTATTTACATTCTTGGCAAACTTTTCACAGTTGCATGGCATTTTAGAGCAGGTCACTTGCCTAACATGACCAAACCCTTCTTGCATGCAGCATTCACTTCTGGGTTGGTTTCTGATACTGCTACCAAAAACAGAGAACAACAAATCCAAACTAGTATTCCCTCGATCTTCCATGTTTCAAACTTTTCTTTCAAAATAAGATTCAAACCAATCGCATGAAAACAACTTGGTTGTTCATTTTGGTATAAGGAAACAACACAAACAAGGGCACTTGATGGATTCCATGCTGCTTCGAGGACATGGCCCTCAAATTTTTGTGGGTTAGATTCTAGTTTTATGTTACAGCTCAATTAACTTCCGAATACCCCTATTTGTGGTCATGAAAGCAAAACTTAATTTGGTGGAAATGCAAGCAAAACGACCAATATAACATATAACTTTGGCCAAATTCGAGATCAACCATGCCATTTCGAGAATTCATCAAACTTTAAGAGTATATTCTTAGTCATATCATTCTATTAACCAATCCTTCTATTCTATAAAATTTTTACATCAAGCTATTACACTTGAAACTTCAGAAACTACGCCTAAATCAACGAGATTTCATAATTCCATTAATACACCACCATCTCAAGCATTACACGCATCAAGACCCTCCCATTAGTACCACCAAACAATTAGATCTATCATTACAACACTGCATAACAAGCCTCAAAGTCAACCATTGGAATTTTCACAAAAGCTTACGCAGAAGAATACGACGAGTCGTCGCTTTGCTCCCTGCACGTTCTTCTTGGACACCCGAGTCGAATTCGTCGTGGTACCAGCCGACGGATTTCTGGGCCTCGAGGACGATCTGGGAAAGACCTGAGACGAAGCACCACCAAAACGAGGCTTTTTAAACAAGAAACCTCGTGGAAGATTTTTCGAAAAACCAAAATGCAGAGTCTAAAAGAAAAAGGGTACCTTGTTTGACGGTCTGTTTTTTGTAGCGTATGTCGTGGATCGTGGCGGAGATTTTCCAGTAGAGAGGGCGACCGGCGTAGAAAAGGAGGAGGAGCAAGAGGACGACCATGATTACACGGAACGAAACCTTAGCCGTTGATGATGCCATTCTTCTTCACTCCCTCTTTTTGCTTCGACGGGCGAGAAGAGTTATTATCTCAGTCTGTGCGTGTCAGTTTCTGCGTGTTCGCAAGAGAGAGAACTTCGAAAGCGTCCATACGGTCTATTCAAACTCCAAAGAGCCGACAAAATATTTAGGTTTTTTTTTTTTTGACAATATTCTTATATTTTTTTTTATTATTTTCTATTACACTTGTTTATATTTTAAGTAATTATTTATTTAAATTTGTGATATGCAAAATTATTTATAATGCTTCAAATAAACAGTATGATCAAGAATGAAAAAATAAAGAATGAAGAACATTATTTCTCTTTTTTTTAATGAAAAAATTTAGGTACTTAATTTACCAAATATCTATTCAATCATGAGAAAAAAAAAATAAAGCATAAAAAATGTAGCAATTGTTGTGTTATAACTATACTACTCACTTTTATTTATGAAAAATGTTAGTTGCACGAACAAATATAGTTACAATGAAATCATTGTTCAATGTAGCTTTATAGCTACAGTAATTTCATTGTAATTGCAAGTAAGGGTGGGCGGGCTTGCCCCTTCCCCACCGCATCTCAAGGGCAGGGCCTCTTTCCATGTGTCAGGTGCGGGCCGGACCCATGGTACACCCCCGTGACTATCCCAACTGAAAAAATACAACAAAAAAAAAAAAATCAAACACGGTGAAAATCACAAAATACCACAACACAACAATGGACAAAGCTACAAAATATAAATCAAATCCATTTATTGATGTGTATAAAACTAAAAGTAGGTTTTAGTAGGTTATTACATTAGTGACATGTTTGGTATAAAACTAAAAGTTTTTACTCATTTGTCACAACAATAATAAAGCAAACAGTAGGATAACGATTTCCATGTAATGCCTAATGATTTTGTAGAGATGATTATTCTTGCCTATAAAGATTAAAATAGCTATTTCTTGATGTGTATAACAAATCATCTAAAAGATAAAATTAACTTCATTTAGTAAGGGAAGTGTGGAAGGAAGCTTTGCTAATTCTCAAATAAACCAACCAAAAATTGAGACGAATTCTTTGTTTTAGGCTTGGAATTGTGAAGATATGAAAGAAAATTCTCTTCATAAAGTGGATAAACATAAAAGTGGTAATCCTCTTTGACATGAGTACAATCAAGGTTCTCCTATCCAATCTAAAAGTAATTTCCATTTCATCTATTTTTCCTTGTTGCACTGTTCAGATTTGAATTTTTCAGCACCATATAGAGATGAAACTTGACGCAAAATCACAGGAAACTGTCTTAATATCTTCTCCATCTATTGTCCATTTCAATTCTTTGTTTAAGCCTTCTCCTTTTCTATGAGTTGATGCTTGCTTGAATTTCTTCTAGTGTTTTTCCTTTGGTTTCTGGGACTAACTTCGCCACAAATAGAACAGTCATCACAGAAAATGCAGAGTAGATGAAAAAAGTGCCTGGAAAAGAAGAAGAAGAAGAAGAAAAATCAAATAAAGGAGTGATAAAAGTCATCAGTTGAACAACAGTGCAAACTAAGAATGCCTCTTGTTTTGTTCCAATGTTGAGGACTTTATTTTTGTACCTGAAGCACTCCAGCTCATTACAAAGTTGAATGTATAGGAAACTGCCCAAGCACCCAACCAATTGACCAACACCACCAAGCTCCCAGCAGCCCCCTTCACATGAATTGGGAAAATCTGCAAGAGAACGCGTTTCAGCCCCCTTTGGCCTTTACACATGTTCACTGTGAAGAGAAATTTTTTCTCCCAACTGAATTGGGAGAAATTCCTACAACCCAGTCAATCAAATTGCCAAGTATTGTTTAAGCATGTGAGAGACTTCTCGAACCTAGATTTTAGGAAATCTTTGTTGCACTTCAAAAATGTAGAAAGTTACCTCAGACATAATTACCCAAGGGACTGCTCCCATTCCAATAGAGAAAGATGCTATGTATATCTGAATAGAAATAGGTAAAAATAAAAATCCATCTTGAATTTGGATAGGCAGAGAAAGGTTGTAACATTTTACTGCATAAATTTATAGTTGGAACAGTTACTTTACCAGCACCCCACCAACAGCTAATATTGCTACCCACTCAGGCGATATGCTGTGGCTCTGATTCATAAAGATCACAAAATCAAGTTCAGATCATAATGTGACAGAAACAAGTGGATAAAAGAGCTTTTCCAAACACATGAATAATTTAGTGATCACCTTGAGAAGGAAAGAAGTTCCTGCTAGAAAGCAGCCTAGAAATGTCCCTGTTGCAGAAATCTAAATATGCGAAGCATTAAGCATGGAAATAATACTCACCCTCTTATATAATAACCTTCATAGCTTTTGCTCCAAAAATGGAACTTTAACAAGTGTTTCAAATAAATGCCATAACATAATATACCATTATAAGTGGCCTTCTCCCAGATTTGTCCATTAATATTGCTCCCACTACAGTTATTGGAACCTGTGAATCAATTTTAGGTCATTTGGGTTTGGATGAAAGTTTTGAGGATATGGCTTTGAGGACAGTGGCAGAAATTGAATACCTGAACGCAAGCATAAGCTATGGTTCCAATTTTGGTTGAAGAAAGTCCTGCATTTTAGATAATAGAAGCAGAAAATGAGTTTAAAAGGATTAAAAAAAATTGGTGAAATGAAATGAATTTAAAAGAAAAGTCTCAAGAGACCAGATCAGAAACAAAAAAAAAAAGCATAAAGAATTAAGTGTGTAAAGACCCAGAATTACCAGCTGATGCAAAGGTTTCACTTGCATAGAAACTTATTCCATTTATTCCTCCAAATTGTTGAAATATCATCAATGCAGTTCCAATCTAGAAATAGTCACCAAATGGCTATAAGTCAACATACAAGGCCCTTCGGATAAGGAGTCTAACATGGAGACAAAGTTTCTGCAAATATAAGAAAGATGCTTACAGTCACAGAGCGAATATGTTTGCTTTGGAACAAGTCCATCAATTTAACTTTTTGAAGAGTCTGAAGAGTTTTGATATTATCCTGCCAAGAAACAAGTGGAATACTCAATTACTCAGACATTCTGAACTCACAAAAAGAAGCTTTAAAATGGGAGTTCAGATGGGAAGTACAAGAATTTCAGAAGCTTCACAAGTAATGTCAGCATCTTTGCCACGAAGTCTCTGTAGTGCAACTTGAAACTCTTTCTCATGGCCAACCTTTGCCTGCAAAGAATTAGTTTAGTTTTATTTCTTGTACAACTTGTACCTTATTTGAAAACAAAGGTGCGAATGCTTAAGTTTTATTTGATTGCTTACCAGCCATCTGGGAGACTCAGGTACAAAGCACAGACCCACGAGCAGGAAAATGCATGGAACAAGTCCTTCAAATCAAAACCAACACTCACTCCTTGAGTGGAGTTTTATACTTCTTTAAAATAAACATGAACATTCCTTTGAAATTGAGCTCAGATCATCTTTGTGGTAAAACATTTAAAATTTAGTAACTCACCAGTCAAAGCAAGTGTTCTCCATGTTATGACTGTTCCCATTAGGAATGCTACCGAGGCTCCAATGACAATCATGAGCTGCAGAACAAGCACAGCAAAGGAGAAAGAATTAAGAGATCAACCAATTAATCTGCATCAGTGAGCAAGATTCATAAAGAAAATAATCTTCTTGTCCCACCTGATTCAATGTTGTGAGACCTCCACGAAGATTCTTGGGCGCTATTTCAGCAATAAATATTGGCACCTGTTCATCCACTTTGCTAATTTTTGTCAAAATTTTGAAATATTATCATTAAGAGGTGCCAAAAAAACATATCATTTGATTAAACAGCATTGCTCTTAGACTTCCCATCCAAAAACATCAGAAAAAACAGAACAAAGATAGCTGTCAAATAATTACCACATAGGAGAAAACTCCAATTCCATATCCTGTGAATAACCTTCCCATGTCAAGAGGAAAAGCTCCCTACATTAAAGTCATACCAAATTGAAGTTTCAGCAAGATGAGAAAATTTAATCTCTTACAGGAAGAATTGAAATGTGCAAACTGCGCATACTCTAGAGAAATATACAGCCAGCCATCCTGCAATGCAGAAAGCAGCTGACATCCTCATTGCCTGCTTCCATTAAAACCCCAAAAGGTTAAAATACATGGTTTAGTAAGAATAGAGATGACCAAGGTTGAGCACTACCAAATCACAGTTTTAAATTCAACATACCCATTTTCGACCAATGAAATCTGCAATCCTACCACTTGTGACAGCACCAAGCATTGCACCAATCGTTAATATGGAGCCAAACATGGAATACTGTCATATTATATAGAATTAGCAGCAATCCATACAATGTTTTACCGTAATTTGAAGAGGAAGATCATGAAATGAAGTCTAACCTCGGCTAGAGAGAGTTTAAGATCTTCCCTGATAGCAGATTGAGTGGGTGCTGAATAGCCCACCTGCCAAAATAAAAACTTAAACTAAACAAACCCATCCTTTTTTTTTTTTCATTGTTTTTGGGTCCTAACCAAAAGAAAAACACCAAAAAGAAGTATATTTAGTAAACCCATAACCTTTCTTAAACCTCGAACCATAATTTATAAACCCTTTCCTAAGCTACCCTTTCCTAAGCTATACATATATTCACATGTAAGAGAAATTCAATATACTTACACACGATCCAAATTCGAAAGAGCCACTGACAGCAACAAATGTGCTAAGCAAAACCATCCCAATGGATCCGCTTTCAACACTCTTATCAGGTTTATAATTTCCATATCCAACATCTTTTTCTTGCCGGATGAATGGCTTCTCCAAATCTTCAAGGCCATTAACTTGACCATTATCAGCATGGTTATACTGCCCAATTGCCATAGTTGTCTGTCTCTAAAGCAGTACTTCACCAGTTCTAGTAATTTCTAAAAAACAAAAGCAGAAAAAAGAACTGGGAATTGCTGCGAGAGAAGCTATGTTTTGTGCCAGGGTATATATAGATGTATACATGTAGGTTGTACCAGCACTTCTAGTGCAACTGGCTGGGTTGATATTTTAGGTTGATGAATATATGCAATGATTGTTTAGGTTTTAGCAATGTGATCTATTTATCTAATTATTTAGATAATCATATTTTTATAAAAGAGCTTAAATACGAGAAAGATAGATATATGTGTGTGTGTGAATTTTATTATATTTATTATTATCAGTATAAATGTGATAAAATAGTATTAAATAAATAACAAATATGGTATAATATATTTTACGTATTTATCAGCAAGACTCTCAATGTGATAAGAACTTGAAAAGATTTTTTTTTTTTTATCAAAATCTAATGAATGTTTTAGATTTTAAATCTCATTTCAAACATAAGAAAATCCCACAATTATGGAATCTTAATCAGATATTTATAGATCTTGTCTTATTACATTGATTCAAAACAGCCAAAAAGTTGCATTACTACCTAATCTGCAATTATTAATAAAATTAAATATAATATGATGAAATAGTCAAATAGTCAAATTTGACGGTGCAGATAAATCATAGAGAAACGATAAAACAATATTGCCATGTTGGTTTCCAGATCAGGCCAACCTGGACGATGCCAATGATTACTAAAAACATCATATCACCAGAGCAAACTTGACAGCATACACGTACGTACACGTTTAATTACTCTTTCAAAAAATCTAATCAACCTCCTGATATTTCTCGATCAGCAAACTTATGATTCAAAATGAAAACAACATCAATAATTGGTATATTACTCTATTATATATGCATCCTCTTTTGTTTTTTATTTTCTTTGTTTTTTTCAAGAGAAGAGAGAAGGAGATATTTGGAATTAAGCCACTTTATGGACAAATTGTCAAATTTGTGTTCAAAATAGTTTACTAAATAGACAGCAAACTAGCTGTACGTGACTCATCTATGGGGCTCACTGCTGATAAAAATAACATCATAAATGTTATAAGAAAATTATTTATTTGTGACTAATTAATTTTAACAAAAATAATTATTTATAATTAAAATAAATCTATTTTTATCATAAATAATATTTTTACCACAAATAAATGATCACAAAAATTCATTTTTCTTATAGTAAAAACTCCATCGTCAAGAATTTCTATCATGAATTGCCCTTTTATATAAAATATGATGCTAATCTAGTGAGTGTATATAGGAAAATAATACATATACAGTCATTTCTGCAACCTTGTTTTAAATGAGAGGTATTTTTATAAAAGAAACCTCATTTTATAGAAATATCTTCAATTTAAAATATGATTATATAAAGAATGGTCAAAAGAGTTGTACATGTATCATTCGTGTACTACTATTACTGTATATATAAAAGCGAAGTTACGGTTATCTGAAATGGCATTCAAACCGAAAAATGGGCCAAAAAAAAATAATAATAAGGAAGAAAATATAAGCGGTTGGCATGTTTTTACGAAATAAGTGCAAAATAACTTAAATGAAGAAACAGTTTAAAACATGTTTTTCCTAAAGCATGCATGCGGTTTAAAACCTCAAATTAGGAGTGCAGCACATTTTCCAAAATAAATGTGAAAAAAGTAAAACGAAAAAAAAAGATTTAAAACAATATACAAATCACAAAACACCTTTTAAATTTGTAGCAAGTTTGTAAATTAAAACATGCTGCATGCAGTTGAAAACTCCAATTTAGGAGTAGTACAGCACATTTTCAAAAATAAATGTGAAAAAACTTAAATGAAAAAAAGGCTTAAAACATGATGAAAATTACAAAATACCTTTTAAATTTGTCGCAAATTTTAAAGAAAAATATTTTAACAGCATTTAAAAAATTGAGAGTACCGTTAAGACGTGAGACAAAAAAAAATGTTTAAAATGGTTTAAGCATAATACAAATTACAGGCCTCTGTTTTTTTCTTTTTTTCTTTAATTTCGTTTAAGGGTTAATACATGATTTATAGAAATTGTTTTTTATGATTTCAAGTGAAAATTTTAATTTTGGGTACTTAAAAGGAGATATAAAGTCAGGGTCAAATATTGTGGTTTGGGAGTATGTAATTAGTTGGAGAAGAAAAATGGTGAATTGATGAAATAAACATGGATTTTATGTTGTCCGTTCTTTACTTCAATAGGGCTGAACATATAAGTAAGTTGAAGAAGAGTAGCAATAAATGGAGTTAGGACGTTGTGCATGCGGTGCTTAATTTCAAATTTTGTTTAAACTTAACATATATTGAAAGCAGGCAGAATTAATATTCATTGGATTTCATTGTGGAAAATGTCGACTTTTCTATCATGTCTTGAAAAAGGGTGATGGTACCTTACAGTTCTTTTAATACTACTTTACAATTCTGTTTTTTTCTTTTCTTTTCTTTTCTTTTCTTTTTGGTGTTTGAATTTAGATAAAAAAAAAAATCTCAAAACATGACCTTCTTACATAATTAAAAAAAAAAATTTAATCAACTAATGCAATTATATAATTTAATTAAAAAAAATTGACATTCGATCTTTTGCTCTTTGAGTTTTAAAAACACTATCTGAAAGAAAAAGCCACTTTATTATATTGGTTGATTGAATTTATTTTCTTTTAGATTATACAAGAATATCGTGTTCTGAAATTTTTAATCCAGATTCAAAGAGTAAAAGGAAATAAAATAACTGGATAAACAAAGTGTAAAAATATCATTATCCCTTGAAAAAAGTCTTCTATAATCATCTTTACTCAAAAAATTAGGGTTCCATATTAGACTTAGTGACTCATCTACAGCACATTTTAACAAACAAATGGAATGCATACGGGGCAGCTTGGCAATAACAAAATGGCAGAGTCATGCACCACACCACGTACAACAACAGACCAATATTTCTTCTCATTCCTTCTAGAATAGAACTGTAGACAAGTTAGTTAGTAATTCTCTCAAGTTGTACAAACAATATTCCCTTTCTATTTTCCGTATAGCTTTTATATTTTACTGCTACTCTTTGTATAAATACCAACATCTTTCAATGAGAACATAAGGAAGTTTTCTCTGCATTATTTAGCTATGTCAACATGGTATCAAAGCTGTCGAGACTAATCGTCAGTATGTTGTTATCATGGCTGCATCATCTTTCTCTCCCACGCTTTCTTCCTTCTCCGATATAGTCACCACAAAGTTATCAAATGATAACTACCTTCTATGAAAGGTACAAATTTTGGCTTATCTACAGGGGCAGGATCTCTACTCCTTCTCTGATGGCTCAGTTTTTTCTCCTTCTGAATTTATAACTGATCCTGCATCTAATATCCCAAAAACCAATTCAGTCTTTTCTTCATGGAAACGAACGGACCAACTTGTTTTAAGCATACTTTTTTCCTCTCTTAGTGAATCCATCTTAGGACATGTGCTATCATCAACAACAACTCACAAACTTTGGACGTCCCTGGCCTCTATGTTCTCCTCCCACTCCCAAGCCAAGGAGTTCCAGATACGATTTTAGCTCACAAATCTTTCGAAGGGAGACCAAAATATCTCTGACTATTTTGGTAAGGTATGATCCCTAGTGAACTCCTTAGCTACAACTGGGCACTCTCTTCCTAAAAAAAAAAGGTAGTCACCGACCTTCTAAATGGACTAGGTCCATCTTTTGAATCTTTTATTACCTCTGTTACAACCCAAGTAGACCTCATTTCATCTCATGAATTATTTCAGTTGTTGCTCATCCATTAGAGTCGTATGTCTCACCAAAACAGGAGTGTTATCTTCTCTCTTGAGCCTTCTATGAATTTCAGCTTGGATCTCGGGATCAACGAGGCCATGGTTCTTATCGTGCTAGGAGGCAAGGTCGAGGCAAGGGCCACTACTTCAACAACAACAATCGTGGAGGACATAATTTCTCCTCTAACTCACCTTCTCGGCAACCATTCAACAAAGATCAACCTACATGTCAGGTTTGCAACTTGATAAATTTTCTATCTTGCAATCAATTATGAGCTAGCCCAGATCAACCTAGAACCCTGCATGCATGCATGGTAAGTGAGGAACTATTAAAACATAAATATAAATCACCAGTGACAAGGTTTGAAAAACCACCGTAAAGTTCTCTGGTGGTGCAATTCTCATTTATAGAATTATAGAGCAATATTACAGTAAGAGAAATTACATACAAATTCAACATTTCCATCTATAGCTATCGTCTATAATCAAGGGATTGTCTAGAATCATGGGATTGGGTTTTAATAAAAAGATACAACATGATTTGAGGAGGATCTTGTGGATCCTTCTATATCCGTAATACCCCCCCCCCCCCGCGGCGGCAAGCCCAGCATCTCAAAATCAGATATGCGAAGCTTGGAACGTAAAAAAATGAAGGCAGGTCAGCCAAGACTTTTGGTGAACATGTCAGCAATTTGTAAGTGAGTGGGGACATAACGGATCTTGAGTTCTCCAAAGACCACTAGTTCTCTCACAAAATGATAATCCAAATCAATGTGTTTAGAACGCTTATGAGAGACTGGATTGACAGTGAGAAAAATGTAGCTTTGATTATCACAAAGCATGACCGGAGGAGATGGAGGAGACACATGAAGATCTTGAAGAAGATGTCGCAGCCACTTAACCTCCGCAGCAGTGAGAGCCAATGCCTGATATTCAGATTCACAGCTGGACCGGGAAACCATTGGTTGCTTCTTGGAACTCCAGGACACTTGATTACCACCGAATAAATGGCATAACCAGAAATTGAGCGACACGTATCAGGACACCCAGCCCCATCGGCATCTAAATAAGCAAGGAGTTCTCTAGAAGAAGATGGAGTGAAAGATAAACCAAACCGAAGAGTCACCTTAACGTAGCGTAGTATCCTTTTAACAGCCTGAAAATGAGAAATAGACGGCTTATGCATGAATTGACTGACTGCACTTACAGTGTGAGCAATATCCGAATGAGTAATTGTGAGATATTGAAGGGCACCTACAAGCGACCGGTAGAGGGATGGATCATCAAAATCTGGGCCAATCGTGGAAAGCTGCTGAGCAACCACCATGGGAGTACCCACCGGTTTGGAGTCAACTAACTGTGCACGCTGTAAGATCTCATGGGTGTACTTGGCTTGGCTAAGAAAAAGACCAGTAGAAGTGCGATGAGCTTCCAAGCCCAAAAAATAGTTCAAAGAGCCAAGGTTCTTGGTGGCAAATTCACGAGTCAGCTTGCTAATAAATCCATCGAGGAGTGTCGAATTGCTGCCAGTCACAACAATGTCATCAACATAGAGTAATAAATAGATTAAGTCAGCACCCTTGGAGAGAACAAATAAAGATGAGTCAGCACGACTGCAAATGAAGCCAATAGCCAAGAAAAAAGAGTTAAAGCGATGGAACCAAGCACGTGGAGCTTGCTTGAGACCATAGAGAGCCCGAAGAAGCAGACAAACATGTGTAGGGTATTTAGAATCAACATATCCAACTGGCTGATCCATATAAACCTCTTCCTGCAAAAGACCATTAAGAAATGCATTTTTGACGTCAAGTTACCAGAGAGGCCAATTATTAGAGACGGCCAGGGATAAAACAACTCTGACTGTGGAAGCCTTGACAACAGGACTAAAAGTATCAGTGAAGTCGATGCCCGGTTGTTGTGTGAAGCCCTTTGCAACAAGACGAGCCTTAAGATGGTCCGCAGTGCCATCGGATAGATATTTGATGCGAAAAAATCCATTTAGAGCCCACAACATTTTTGTTGGGCAGTTTAGGTACCAAATCTCATGTATGATTCTTATGAAGAGCATGAATTTCTTCATCCATAGCATCAATCCAATCAGGATGTTTGGCAACGGACTTGAAGCCTTTGGGCTCGCGCATGGTGAGAAGAGAATGGAGCAGGTCGGAGTCAGGAACTGTGCACACATGGGATCAGTGGGCAGGCTTGAAAATTCCTGATTTAGCCCAAGTCTGCATCGAATGAGTGCCAATTTGTAGAGGACGGCCAGAGGTTGTAGGAGAGGATACGTTGGTGACAGGATCTAGGTTAGTATCGAGCATGAGAGTTGAGGCATGTGAAGGCTCATGCACCGAATGGATAGTAGGCTCAGCATCGGGGGCTTGCAAAATAGAAAGAGGCACAAAACTAGCAGATGGGTCAGTTAAGCAAGAACCACACGGATGTGGTATGGGATCGGGCTGAGTCGGTAATACTGCCACTAGGATGGTAGTAGGCTCAAGAAATGCACTAATGGGAGAGTTAGGCAAGGGCCCAGAGTAAGGAGTTCCCTTAAAAGGATAATTAAGTTCATCAAAAATAGCATGCTTGGAAATAAAGACGTGATTAGTGGAACGATCAAGACAACAAAAGCCATTATGAGACATACTATAGCCAAGAAAAACACATGGACAACTGCAAGGGGCTAATTTGTGAGAAGCATAATCGCGTAAGTATGGAAATACAAGGCAACCAAAAGGATGAAAATTTGAATAAATGGGAGGCTTATCATACAGAAGCTCAAAAGGAGACAGGCCATCAAGAGTAGGCGTGGGCAACCATTAAGCAACCGATTAATGGTGAAAGCAACCATGCTAAAGGCATCAACCCAAAATTTCAAAGGGACATGTGAGTGAAAGAGTATCGCTAAACCAGTTTCAATTATATAACGATATTTGCGCTCGGCACAGCCATTTTAGGCCGGTGTATAAGGACAAGACATTTGATGATGAATGCCACAGTTTAGTAAATGATCCCGAAAAATATGATTGGTAAATTCAGTGCCTCCATGACTTTGAAATACTTTGATTTTAACTAAAAATTGATTTTTCACAAATTTCTAAAATTGAAGAAAAGTGCAGCAAAAATCTGATTTTAATTTCAAAGGATAGATCCATAATATTTATAACCCAGATTGGATGGAACAGGAGATGGTCCCCATAAATCACAATGAATAAGATCCAAAACATGAGATGCCCTTTTGTCATTATGTTGAAACAGAACTCTGTGACTTTTTGCAAGTTGACAACTAGAACAAATAGTGGGAGTAGGAAGCAAAGAAGTCACACATAATTGACGATTTTTGTTCAAAAGAGAAATAATAGAGTGAGACATATGACCCAAACGAGCATGCCAAACATCGAATGAGGCTCGAGGACAATTATTAGAGAAAACAGAAATTAAAGATTGATGTCCACGCTCAAAGACATAAAGACCGTTCTCACGCCGTCCAATTGCCACCACCCTTCTTGTGACTTGATTCTGTATAATAAAGCGGTCATTAGTAAAGGTGATAGAAAAAGGAAAATCAGAGGGTAAGTTTACTAATGGAAATTAGATTTTTGGTTAAGCCAGGCACAACTAAGACATCCTTTAAAGTAAGGGAAGAGGTGGTACCGATGTGAGAAATGGGAAGAGAGGCACCATTACCAACAATAACACGATCCTTACCAGTGTACGTATCAGACTTCGCCAACTGAGAAGCATCATTAGTCATGTGTGTAATGGCTCCCGTGTCCGTATACCAATCAGAATCCTGATTTTCATTGAGTGTGCATGAGGTAAAAGCCTCCACAAGGTTGGCATCATTTGAGGAACGGGAGTAGTGATCACGAAAAGAAGTGGCATAATGCCCTTCCCCACGACAAATTTGGCAACGAATAGGACGGTTGCATTGATGACGACCTCCACCACGGCTACGAACCCCACGAGAAGCACGACCACCCCCACGAACAGCGGTGAGTTTGTTACTGTGAGAGTCAGTGAAGGTGGCAAAAGTGGATCCCGTGGAAGGCAACTCCAATGATTTAACAAAATTTTCATAACTCTCCGCCATGGGAACAATCCCAATAAAAGAAGGGAGAGATGAAAGAGATAACTGTGTTGTAGAAAAGGTTGAGAAAGCAGAGCCAAGTCCACATAAATACCAGTGTATTTTGTCGAGATCATCCACGGAGCAGCCCATGGCAGCAAGCTGGTCACAAACATATTTGAACTCGCGGGAATATTCAACAACAGTCCGAGCATCTTTCTTCATGTGCTGCAATTCATCTTTTAAATGCAGCTCCCAAGATTTGGAACGATGACTGAAGGTGTTCTCTAGAGTGGACCAGACTGCATGCGAAGAGGTCAGGCCAACAACAACAGACAAGGCTTCTTCCATCAACGAAGTAAGGAGGAGGCTTAGGACAAGTTGATCAGTCTGCTGCCATTCAGCAAATGCTGGATTTGTAGTGGCAGAGGTACCAGAACCAATAGTTGCAGAAGGAGGTTTGATGGAGCCATCAACATATCCAAGAAGATGTTGACACTGTTGCAGCAATGGCAGCACTTGACTACGCAAGAGGAGAAAGTTGGAAGAAGATAACTTGATGGTTAGGAGGTGAACCATGGTGTTGAAAGACAGGGTAGGGGACGGAGTTTCAGAGGCCATTTGGATCGATGGAGGTGAATCCTTAGAGGACTATTGATACCATGACAAGGTTTGAAAAACCACTGTAAAGTTCTCTGGTGGTGCACATCTCAATTATAGAATTACTAAGCAATATTACAGCAAGAGAAATTACATACAAAGTCAACATTTCCATCTATTGTATCATCTATAATCAAGTGATTGTCTAGAATCATGGGATTGAGTTTTAATAAAAGACAACATGATTTGAGGAGGATCTTGTGGATCCTTCTATATCTGTAATAACCAGCAAGTTAATAGAAGTGATCAATCTTACTTTAAGGTACTGTAATTAGTTATTTTATATTGTTTGTGCAATTTGTTTTAAAATGTATTGTCTATTGCTCATTTGTAATGAGGTTTTTCTTTTAACAATATATGAATCTGCAATAAAATAATCTCAACAGTTAATTAAAATTTTGGTTGAAAACCTTGCATTCATATCACTACAACATTATATGAATCAGATATTGCTAAAATACCCTAATTTAGTTAAATTTACAAATAGGTAACTTTTATTTTCCGTTTTCTCTCATTATTTTTATTTGTTATTTATTGCCTTTGAATATTTTTAGACAGCTTAAATATTACAAAATTGTAATGATCTCTCAGTAACTATAATAATTTTAGAGGGATACAAAATTGATTTGAGCCTTCTAACCATATATAGATGAAGATGGATTATTTTTTATTTTTATTTTTATTTTTATTTTAAAGCTAACATCTAATTTAAATTTAAATAGGTTCAGGAAGAAGGAAGTATGTGTGCTATATATAAATATATATATATATATATATTTATATAATTTTAATAGTTAGGCTTGATTTTGGGAAGCTCTTCCAATCCTAAAGTTGGACTTATTGCTATAAAATTGCGATTAATTAATGGATGAACTGGATTTCATCAAAGGAAAATGTTAACTTGTCCCATTTTTTTGTCTCTTATTTTGACCACTTATGTATTTTATTTTATATTTTATTTAATAATCAAAGAATTGATTATTAATAAATTTATATATTTTCTGAAATATTTAAATATATTTTAAAAATATTTTACAAAAAATTACACTAACGATACGTCGCTGACGGCGGAGTAGAGAAATGATATTTAAAAAATTGCACTAGCCTTTCACCAAATACTCCATCCTACCAATTAAGAGCCTAACTACAACTGCAAAGATAAGATCTCGTGCTTATTCATGCATGTGGGTGTACGTGGGTGCATGCATATTCATTCGTTATGATACTTGTGTACGTACGTTCATGTGTTGCCGCTATTTTGAATAGAGAAATGATATTTTTAATTTTAGAACGTGGAAATCTTATATATTTTAAAAAAATATAGATAAATTTGAAATTTATATAATATTTTTTGTAAATAATAGATTCTATTTTTTTTAAATGAAGTTCACAAAATTTTTATATTCTAAAATTGTATCTAACCTTATTTTTTAAAATATTATTAAAATATTGGTAACGGTTATGGGACCCAAAACGTGAAGAAAAAAGTACGGCAACAAGGTAACCGAGACCAAGATAGTAAATGTGCCACACAACGACACTTCCGACGGTAACATGCGCCGTTCCAGCAGCTTCAACTCATCAAGATCTTCCAAATCTGGGCCATCCGGCTTCCTTCCCACTGGCGCGTGGCTGTCACGGGCCATCACAAGCGCGCGGGAATGCAAATGATTGGCAGATTTGTCCACTCGATGCCAGTTTTTCCCTTATGTTATCGTTTCTCCTAAACCATGATATTGATGAAGGGATTGAGGATCTCTCCAAAAATCATTTCAAGACAACAAGCAACAGTGCACCCGCCACTCTTACCACTTTTAGCGAAGATTCCACCGCTACCGGCGGTGGTTCTATTGTTTGCAATCTTTTGCTAACATCTTATTTCCTTCTTTTAAGATAGCGTCCTCTTTATAGGACATGGGTGACAATCAATAAATTAGTTGTAAAAATCTACTTTTTTTTCTTTTTATCCACCACTTTGCACTGTTGTTATTGTTCTGGAGTGCTTGTTGGGGAACCTCACCCCCTTCTCTTGTATCATTTTATCTAATGAAATATACTCGCTTGCTTAGAAAACAAAAAACAAAATCTCTATTATCATCTGCTAATTGTAAGCAACCTTTGGACCCACCAAATGAATCATATGCTGCACCCATGCCCTATAATTAAGATCTCATTTGAATATAGAAACGATTTATCTCATCTCAGCATTATAATTTTTTTAAATTTTCACAAAATATAATAAAAAAATTTAACTTTTTCAAATTTTAAAACAATAATAATATTAAAAATTTATATTTTAACAATATTTTATTCAACTTTCAACTTTCATTTAAAACCATCTCATCTCATCTCACTTTTAAATGCACCATCCGATCTACCAACCTTACAAAGCCTAGGATATTACCCCCTCCATTTTATTTGAATTACTTGATTGTATATATTTGTTAATTCTTTATTTGTCCACTAAGTTTTATGCACGATCTATACTATGCAAGATTATTCTTTTTTTTATACAAGAAAGATTAGAAGTAGAAAAACTCAAATCCCGAGACATCCCTCATGAAAGGGGACAAATATAATTTATTTGGCTAGGAATTAATGAAAAATGGGCAAACATATTTGATTATCTAAAGGCAAGGCATGAGATACGATCAATAAAAAATAATAATTGAAAATTCAAGTTTATTTACTCATTCATTTATTTAAAACTAAAAAGGGACAAAAGCGTGCAATAATATAAAGGTCATTAGATCAACAATCGAGCAGCCAAATGCTCAATCAATAACAATAAAGCAAAACGTTGCTTGGCCTAATAATACGGTGATATAGAATCACTCTTCCATGGTGTCATACATTACAATCCAATTTCTTAACATAATGCAAAATCAATTAGAGATCGCCCTAACATCTGTTTTGGCAAATCTTAACTCTTATATTTGACTACAAGTCGACTACAAGTAGTCTATGAATCTATTGGGAACAGCTTCTCGACATTACAAACACAACAGAGTACAGAATCATGGATACCAAAACTACTCAAAATTGCAGTAACAAAAAATTGATCTAGAAAGTGTTGAAACCTAGTACATACATACATGTTAATATTACTCCCAAACATTCTTTGAATTTCAATGGGGATTGATGACCTTACTGTCCCCCCCACCTTGGCCCACCCTTGCAAGCAAAGCTTGCATTTATCTGATCGATGCAGCAGTAGCGATTAACACTCCAATATCAAGCTTTCCCCGCAAGGAGCACAGCCACAAGCCAAAGGTTTTAACTAACAGCTCTTCTGAATCTACTATTAGTATACAATGGCTACTTACAGATGAACAACCCGGTGTTTTGGCTCAAAGACTTCCTTTGTCATCCACTATTTGTCTAGATTCTGTCAAGCAAACACCTCCGAATAGATACTGCAAATTGTCCAGCCTTGTGAGGATGGAGGAGAACAGCACATATCCCTAAACAAACAGCGGCAAACAAAATTACGAATATACTAGGGCGAGAGCTGAAGACTGTCCCAGAACCAATGTGACCGCATGACTTTCTTGGCCATTCCTGTAAATGTTTAACATTCATGACAACCTCTCTATTCAACAGGGGAACAGTTTCACTTCTACCACTAGAAGCTGAGCATGTCAGTGCTCCCACCTTAGCATTTGCTATTATCTCTGTATCCTGCAAATGGAATATTAATTAATCATTTAAGCAAATAATTACACGCCAGTTGGAAACTCAAATATAGGGGAATGATCTCTCAATTTTCAGATATCATCAAATTAGACAGCTAGAAAGCTCCTTAATAGATAACATCAGTAGCAGGCTAGAAGGAAAAAAATGTTTAGAAAATATCTTGCAAGAGTAAGAGACAATATAGTTTGCATAGACAAATTTATTAGTAAAAGAACTTATAAAAAACTAGATATTTAGAACATATGCACGCCACAGCAAACATTTTTTCAATCTTAAAGAATCATCTAATCGTCTACTTTAACAAACCCCAACAAAGACGTCTCAACCCCCCCCCCCCCCCCCCCCCAAAAAAAAAAAAAAAAAACCTATTTCAGAGATTTTCAATCCAAAGATGGCCTACATGTCCATTATCGGGGATGTGTCACCACTCTTGTGACTTTTTCAATTTTAATTTATTCTTTATTTGGCAAGTAATGCACCAGTGAATGTTGAATCCACATCACCTTCCACCCTAGTCATAAGGGAAAGAGGGGCCACTTGATCAGCTAGTCATCAGCCATACGGTAAAATACACCAATACCCCTTGTGATTTGATGCTTTTCTATCATGAGTCCTTGGGTTTTCAATCTTCTTAATCACACTACTAGTGGACAAATGGAATCCTTCAAAATGTCATGCGAACAAATTTACACTTCTTACCCATCTTATTAATATAAAAGAAACATAAAAATAATAACAAAGGGTTAGAAAGAGAGGGAGAGGGATTCAACCTCTAGAGAGTGTGCTGCCACAAGGCCACCCCCTCACCACACCCCCATTGGCATGCCGCTGACCACAGCAGCAAGGCTTATCTTGGAAGAGGAGGGAGATTACAAAGAGAGAATAGCAAGTTAATCCCAACCATTGGTTTGGGGTAAATCAGAATGAGAAGTACAGCGGTGGCAAGAGAGGAGTACAAAGGATAGGAAGGGAAGGGCCATATGTTAGATGCTATGGTTCAGAGATATTAATGCTAGTGGTTTCACGCACTTTACAAAGCCTTTCTCTAATGCTTTGTATTTGAGTCTGGATGTCTATGCTTAGAGGTAGGGGAGAGCTGAGAGGCAGTGTTTGTTGCCAAAAGGACACCTCGGTTGATTATGCAGTGACAAAATATTTTCCATTCCGTACATCTAGGTAGTTCCACCTTCACCAGTTGAGACATTGAGGACAGTGCCACTACTATTTATTACTCACCCCCAAAAAAAAACTACCTATAATTTTTTTTATGTTTGCTTCTTATATTCCATTGCTATCATTAAATGGTTAATAAATTCTGGTCAAGAGGAAATTAAAAAAATATTAAAATATTTTATTGTAGCATAATCTTATTAGTTCATAACATGTGACCTTCACGTGTACAACAGCTGTTGAGATGGAAGAACCTGTTGAGACCAATCAGGAACCAAAAGGGGTGTGATTAAAAGAAATATTAAAATTTCAGGGTCTCGACAAAGTACCATCAAAAGGTGTCAATTCATTTACCAATTTGTATATTAAGAAATCTATAAATCCACACACTAGGTAAATACATATTGTTAACAAGTTAAAAGATGAACAAAGGAAAAAAAAAAAAAAAG
The DNA here is from genome assembly GCA_029856935.1 of Cyclocarya paliurus. Lineage (NCBI taxonomy): Eukaryota > Viridiplantae > Streptophyta > Magnoliopsida > Fagales > Juglandaceae > Cyclocarya > Cyclocarya paliurus. The sequence goes on from JARVXP010000463.1 coordinate 2,133,602, forward strand.
GCAGATTAAGTTAGCACTTCAATCTTGAACTTGCAAACCAGATTCACAATCAGCAAAAGCTTAAGCACAAAATATTTAAGTCCTCACCTGGCCGTTGACCGAGAGCGCATTATCTTCGGAAGCGCTTTGAGAAATAGAATTCCCTTTTGGTACAGATCCTGATTGCAGCACTGAACTTTCCCTTTTCTTATGTTTTTTACAAAGAATCTCTCTCGCATTGTCAGTGTATTTTTTTAGTAACCTCAAATCAGCATCAAAGGTGCCATTACCCATGCTGTCAAATTTCATGTTATTTAACACAATCTTCAGTTTCTCCAACAGTTTCTCCAAAATCGTAGTGGAGTCATTACATATCAGAAAGCTCAAAATATTATTAAATCTTTGAATCTGCGAAGCAGTGATAGGCTTTTGAAAGTTTTCTGATGCAGGATCCTTAAGTAACCATGCTATATCTAAAAGAAATTCGGCAAATGTTGACTGTCTCAATGCAGAAACATCACACGAATCAGTCAAAGGGCCAATAGCCGCAATCTCTGATCCTTTCAGGAAAAGAGAAGCATCAAACCTCTGCTGTAATATCTCCATTTCGGCACAAGTTTCTTTGTCCCCAATGAGTATTGGAATGAAGTTCGACAAGCCAGACTCGTTCTCAACCTAAAAAAATAGATTTATCTTTAACCAGTTAGCAACATTTCCATCACACTTTGCAATTTTTTTTTATCAAGTATCATGACTTGCAATGTTCATGTAGCCAACAACATTTCTCCTTAACAGTATAGAAATTTACCATTTTCAGTAACCAATCACTGCATCTCCCTGCATGTTCTAGTATTCAACAATCATGGACTACGCTACCAAAACAGTTGGTAAGTGATAGCGCAAAATGCTTAGTGTTGGCATCAAGTCTCAACACTTAATGATCATCCATACTGAATTAACTACAGATGCAAAAGCAATACCACATAGCATATATGCAACATAGAGCCATGCAAACAGAAATGATTTTCAGCAAATTTAATGTATACACTAAGACAGTTCCCCATGCCAAAACAAGATCACATGACATACAAAAGCATGACCCATATGGATCCCAGGAAAACCAATACATGTTTCAAAATTTTAAAGGAAAACGATAAATTTACAACTTTTTTGTAACTGCTTTACAACTCTATTTCAAATGGAGGTAGCTGTGTAAAATCGAAATTATTTTTAATGAAGTGGCACAATGACATTGGTTGGTTGTAAAATGAGTTGTAAAATAGTTGTAAAAAAGTTGTAGGTATATCATCACCCAAATTTAACTATATTTATATATACATATTAGGGTTACTATATCATGATTATATCCTAGTAATATTTTTATAAATAATCAAAGGTTTTATTAAAATACATGAAAGGTAAAACCAAGTACACAGGACTTGAACAAGAGGATTATATCCGAGTAATATAAAAGCAGCAAATGTTCCCCTTTTTTATATAAATAATAGAACTTCATTAAAAGCACAAAAGACGCAATCCAAACATACTTGATGTATGCAAGAGAGAAAATCTAGCAGGTTGGCCTGAAGATACAGAAAAATTATGAAAGTTAAGCCTATTAAAGCCAATGGACATATGTCAATATGGACAAGAAAATCCCCAAAAAAATGTAATACAGAAACAAATCCAGAATTAAAATATAATACTGTCCAAAATACGTACCTCAACAAAGGCAGGACCAAAGAGATCTGGTTCAGTTTGGGGAACGTGTATCTTGTATAACTGGTGGTTACAACTAGAAGCAGAATCCCCCTCAGTCTGACCATGCAGAGGTGCCACACGATAATCATCTGTAAGATACTTTCCGGCAAAAGATACAAGAAACCTGACAACAAAACCTTCTTAAGCTTTATATTACCAAAATAAAATTTTTAGTACATACCAAAAAACAAAAAAATTGTTTTGGTACATAAACAAGTTTTACAATTGCAAATAGAAATACAAAAAAAGTGACTTTAAGGGTTAAAAAATAATATCATTCAAGTGTGACAAAAGTAGCATACCAATAAAATATATTTAAACTGGATGACACCTATTCAAGATAGAGGATTACATCAAAACGAGTGTCCAAACAACAGCATTTATTATGGTTTCCAATTGTGCTAAAAGCAGCTGTGATGTGTTGGCAGCACATGTTGGAACTGCCGGGGCCTAGCCTGACCTGCGGCATCTTGTTCCATCAGGGCCATGCTTAGATTGCACAACCTGACCATCTCTTCTACGAGAAACCAAATTATCTCCCGCAGATGTCAAAGTAGGCAGCGCATCCATTACAATTGAAAGTTTTATGGTTTTAACTCAATCTCAAGCCGAGCTTGAAGTGTCGTCGTTGTAACTAATCAAAAAAACCTGCTTATGTAATTTAAATCAGGTGTATGTGCAACTTTCATGTAATACGCACAACACCAGACAATAGCAAAAAACTACACCCTACCAATAGATATATGGCTTACTATCTGCTTATGTAGGTAAGGCATATAATAATTCAAAGGTATGTATATTTCCAAAAACCAAAGCGATATCTTCCTGCAATACCTTTTATTATTATTTTTTGATAAGTAATAAGAAAATTTTATTCATACGAATGAAATAGGCATAACCCGTGTACACAGGAAGTATACAAAAGAAAACACCTAATTACATTCTAGCTAAGGAAAGAAAATCATGGACATTGTTTCCATCAAGTACAATGGCTGAAAACTATAGCATTAAAGTGCGCATAAAAAAATTCTGAAATTCCTCCTTTGTATGTTCCCTATCTTCAAAACATCTCTCATTCCTCTCGGACCATGTGCACCACATGATACACAACAGGATCATCTTCCACACTGCCGCCACTTGGGGATAGCCTTGAAGCTCCTTCCAACAAGCCAATAAATCCACCACCCGCGACGGCATTACCCAAGTAATATCCATTCTTCTAAAAATCTCATTACATAACCCTTTTGTGACCTCACAATGCAGAAGTAAGTGATCTACAAATTCTCCCTATTTTTTGCACAAATAGCACCAATCCATCACTATGATCCCCCTCTTTCTCGAATTGTCCATAGTCAAGATCTTCCCAAGAGCGGCAGTCCATACAAAGAAAGCTACCTTAGTAGGCACCCGTGATCTCCAAATCCTCTTCCATGGAAATGATACATGACCTTGGGTTGACAAAATCTTGTAGTAGGTCCTGACTATAGATTTTTTACTACCATTAGCCCTCCATTGCAACCTATCCTCTTAAGCCGTATTATTTCCCATGGAATAGAGCAATCTGAGAAAATCAGATATAGCCTGCAGTTCCCAATCATGAATATTTCTATTAAAAAGAATATTCCACTGATAAGATCCATGAGAGAATACCCACATATCTGCAATAAAGGCCTCTCTGTTAGCTGCGATACTATAGAGTGTTGGAAATGCCATGTATAAAGCGCACTCTCCACACCAAACATCATGCCAAAACTTGATTCTGGAACCATCTCCCACCACGAATCGTATGTGACTTTCGAAGCCCTGCCAACCCCTCCTGATAAATTTCCATAAGCCCACACCATGTCTCCCTCTTACTTCCTTGGAGCACCATCCTCCCCACGCACTCCCATGTCTAGAATCAATAATCTCCTTTCATAGTGTGTTCCCCTCTCTAAGTGGTACCTCCATAACAATTTGCCCAATAAAGCTTTATTGAACGTTCACAAATTGCATATCCCCAAGCCTCCATTCGGAATAGGAGAACAAACCTTATTCCAATTAACTAGATGGAATAGGAGCACCATCCTCCCCACGCACTCCCACGTCTAGAATCAATAATCTCCTTTCATAGTGTGTTGCCCTCTAAATGGTACCTCCATAACCATTTGCCCAATAAAACTTCATTGAACGTTCGCAAATTCCATATCCCCAAGCCTCCCTTTGAAATAGGAGAACAAACCTTGTTCCAGTTAACTAGATGGAATTTTGTTTCCTCCCCCATTCCCCCCCCCCCCCCCAACCCCCAAACAGAAAAGCTCGAAATAATCTCTCAATTCTAGTCGCCACCCCTACAGGCAAAGGAAAGAGTGAAAGGAAAAAAGTGGGGAGATTGGTTAAGGAACTCTTAATTAAAGTAAGTTTCCCCCCTTTCAATAGATACATCCATTTCCACCCAACAAGCTTCCTCTCTACTTTCTCCACCACCCCAGCAGGAGACCCAAATATTTCATAGGCAAGGATGACACCTTGCAATCAACAACAGCGCCAAGCTATTAATATTAGCCACCGCACCCACCGCAACCATCTCAGATTTACTAAGATTAACCTTAAGCCCCGACACTACTTCAAAGCATAGCAAGAGAGCTCGCAGAGATTGAATTTGATCAGGATCCGTACCACAAAATAAGAGAGTATCATCTGCAAATAAGAGATGAGCAAGTGAAGTAGGCCCATTGGTGCCATTACCCACCGAAAAACCGGATAAAAAAACCTCTGCCAACAGCAGCCTTCACCAACCGCCCAAGTGCCTCCATAACAATGACGAACAAGAGAGGAGACAAGGGATTTCCCTGCCTCAAACCACGTGAGCTGTTAAAGAACCCAGTAGGAGTGCCATTAACTAATACAGAAAAACAAATGGTAGATATACAACAACAGATCCAAGAAATCCACCTATCACCAAAACCACACCTACGAAGCAAGTAAAGAAGGAAATCCCAATTCACATAGTCATAAGCCTTTTTCATGTCAAGCTTGCAAAGAATACCTGGGACGCCTTCCCGCAACCTATGATCCAAGCACTCATTGGCAATAAGCACTGAATCCAAAATTTGTCTCCCCCTAATGAAGGCATTTTGAGGCTTAGAAATAATATGTTCCATCACCGAGCTAAGCCTATTTGCCAGGACCTTAGAGATAATTTTGTAAACTCCACTCACCAGGCTTATGGGGCGAAAATCTTCAACTACCTTAGCCCCATGTTTCTTTAGAATAAGAGCAATGAACGTCGCATTGAGGCTTTTCTCAAATTTATGGAAAGGGTGGAATTCTGCAAAAACCTGCATAATATCACATTTTACTACATCCCAACAAGCCTGGAAGAAACCCATCGAGAAACCATCTGGGCCTGGTGCCTTGTGAATCAATAGCACCCATTAGCACTTTGTGAATCAATGGACTCGAAAGACAAGCCATCAAGTTTTGGCCTCAAGCATACCGGTTCCGAAAGGAGGTTCTCAAAATGCTGCACAATATGATTTTTCAAATCATTAGTGGATGAAAGCACTTGGGTACCTGAGTGGAGTGACTCAATAGTGTTGTTGCGTCAATGTGAATTCGCCACTTTATGGAAGAACTTCGTACATTTATCACCCTCTTTTAGCCAAAGGGCCCTGAATTTTTGTCATCACGAAATCTCTTCCATCAATAGCACCCTCTCCAGATCAGTTACAACCGCCCTTTTTCTAGCAAGGGCCTCCTCCGAGAGGTCTCCTGTCAATTCCCTATTCTCCAAATCTTGTATTTCCTCCATAAGTGTATTCTTTTGATTGTCAATGCTACCAAACATTTCCAAATTCCACTTCTCTAGATCTTGCTTCAAAGCTTTGAGCTTTCAAGCTAGAATGAAACTGGGGTTGCCTGTAAACATATAAGAGGACCACCAAGAACGCACCTTATCTACAAAACCCTCCACCGCTAACCACATATTTTCAAACTTGAATGGTCTACGCATACCAATAATACCTCCACAGTCCAAGACAATAGGAAAATGGTCGGAGCACACACGGGGCAACCATTTCTGGGAAAGTTTAGGAAAGTACGCCTCCCACGACGGGGAGACAAGGAACCTATCCAATCTCGACCATTAGACCATGTGAACTCGCCCCCAAGAAGAGGGAGATCCATAAGATCTAAATCAAATACAAACTCCGAGAATTCCTCCATAGCTGCCGAGTGGCAATGAGTCCCCGAACGCTCGCTGGGAAAGTGAACAATATTAAAATCTCCCCCCATGCACCACGGCACCTCCCATAAATAAGTAAGACCCGCCAACTCCTCCCATAGTTGCCTCCTCTCACCATCCAAATTTGGACCATAAGTACCCGCAAAGGCCCATTCCCATCCATCAATCGTATTTTTAAAGCAACTAAACCAAAAAATTCCCAACACATTCCTCAACCAACTCCACCACTCTTTTGTCCCACATTAAAAGAACCCCGCTGGAAGCACCCAACGATGCCAAGTAGGACCACCCTACATATGGACACCCCCACAGGCTACGGATTATTCTTCTATCCACTACCCTCAACTTAGTTTCTTGAAAGCACACTATGTCCACTTTCCATGACCTCAATAAAGATCTTATACGAAGACGTTTATTGCAGTCCCCTCACGTTCCATGATAATAACTTAGGCTTCATAGTAACAAAGAGTGCCCCTCCCTTTCAATCTATCTCTCCCCCCCCCCCCCCCCTCTTCTCTAGCTTCATAGTTGATAGCGCAAGAAAGCCTTTTAAGTTCCCTTTCTTGCTTCGTGGTCGACTTTGAATGACTATTTTCAATAGCAATAAGAAGGGCTCTAAATTGATCCTTATAGCCTACACAAGAAATACCAAGAGAATAATACATCTCTTCCACCTGCTTAAACACCCAATCCGATGCAGATAAATCCAGGTTAGGGGAAATTGTGCATAAAGGAGCTGGTTCCTCCATCCCCTCAACAGAAGGCCCATTGTCTAAAATGGTCACTACCAAAACCGAGTCTTGATCCCACGGCTGAGGCTGAAAATGGTCCATCAGCGTCCCCTCAAAAAGTAAGACACCCACCTGCGGAGGAGATGAGGCCACAACTGCCGTTGAGGACTCACCTAACTCCGTCGGCCTGTTTTGTAACTTCGACGGCCTGTTCTGTTGGGGAAACAGAGAAACTGCTTCATGTGGCGCCTCCAGAGGAAAAAGAATAGTCGCCAGCGGTGGAAGGGGTGCCACGACTACCGTTGAAAGCCCAGCAACCTCAGTCGACCGAGTCTGTGCATGACCCAACTCGGCAAAGCCATGTGAGGTGGTGCAAAAATTCACTCCAACTTCGGCATCTCTAGTAAACGGGGCTAATACAATCACTGGCGGTTGAACAGGGGGGGACGACAGCCGTCAAAGGCGCAACAGCCTCAATCGATCGAGTCTGTGCATGACCCAGCACGTCCATGCCGTGTGAAGGAGTGTAGGAGTTCACACCACCTTTAGCATTTTTGCCAATCGCATCCCCTGAGCCATCCTGTTGAACACCTTCCAACGGAGGTGCCACTACCATCACCGGAAACCCCAGAGCCTTTGCTGGCATCGGAGCAAGGCCCCCGCCGCCCTTGACACAGGCCACAGCTGTGGGTGGAAGGGAAGCCCTGCGCCACCTCCACATAGGCCCCATGGGTCTGTCCTCTAACCTAGAGGGCCTAGGCCCATTGGATGGACCCTTCCCCTTAATAGGCCCAGAAGAGGGACCAGCTTCAGGCCTACACTTACCCTTTGGCTAACCCTTGGGCTCCTGGCCCTTTAAATGCCCAATAAAAAGCCCATTGCCCGAACCAGAACACAAACCCCACCCTTGATCCTCAACGCACCTTTTCAGCCAAATAATATTACCTTGCAGTTCCCCCATCTGCTTTTGCATATCAGACAATACCCGCATGATAGTTTCCTTTTGAAGGCCAACAAGTATCCTGCCAACCTCCTCACGTCCCTAAGTTCCTACCGAAACCATGCTACTGTCAGCCCCACTAGCCACCCTCTTGTCCAACTGACGAGATAGGTCCACAGACCTTGATATTTGGAGAGCCTCCTTATACGACTGAGGAGGTTTCAAAAGTGAAGCATCAGCCATCACTGGTGGTGCCTGCCCACCAAAACGAGTAGCCTCCCTTAAAGACCTCAGCAAGTTTTCGCCATCCCCTCCCATCTCTGTCATCTGGGACAAAAGTACAGTTACGACGCCCACCCCCTTGGTGCTCTTCCAACGCCATGAATGCACCTTGAACATTTGAGCACCTCTGCACAGTGAAGCCCCTGTCCCATTCACGATGGATAGCATAAAACCCCTTTCTCCTTGCATTCACGCCATCCTCCAAGACTCTACAGAACCACCGTGCCATGGCTAACTCCATTTTCACGCTTTTCACAAACTTCCACCCTCTCTGTGTAAGAATCAGCCATCGACCCTCCCTAGAAATCTCAAAAGTTTTTAGATCAACGGCAATGGTTTTCCCAGAAGCCATCTCTCCTTCCCACCAAGCACAACTCAAACTTTCAACCAATCATGAACACCATCTAAGCTAATTCCACTCGGAAAAAAAAAATACTGAGAAAGAAAGTGTATGGAGAGGATTTTCTCTCTCTAAAATCTCTTTGTAAAAAAAGTCATACCTTTTATTATTGACAAGTAAACATAATACCTTTTGTTATAAAAGAAAGCACATACCTAAATTTGCATGTAAGTGGACAATTTGGAAAGTTAAATTAAAAGTCTAAAATGTTTTATTTTCCTTTAAATTTGTATCTTTGGCAGCTGAACAATAGAGAGAGTAGATCAAAACATCCCACACCCCAGCACCAAGAAGAAAAGATTTATCCATGTTAATCATGCGTTAAAAAACACGTGAATGAACCTGAGGAAACAAACAGATGTTTCTGGTAAAATAGGGCCCCATACTGTCAATGCATACCGCAATTTAGATTGTAGTAAATTACTTCCACAAGTGACAAACTGCAGGGGCTTTCCAGCCTCAAAACATATAGGATGAACATAGTGAAGCCTTGGCACTTTCACCTCCACCTCGACTTTCATCACATAAGGTCTACCTACATCCATTCAGGTATTCAGTTAATGTTAAAAGGGAAACAAGAAAGTTGGAAACACCAAACAGACTCTAACAAAGCAATCCATTTAGAAATTGAAAAAATCAGTACTTGAAAACTAAACATCTTAGGATAAGATTGCCACAGATAAACAGTAGGATGACACAAACATCCAGTAATTATTCTTTATGAGTAAAACATCCAGTAATGTTTCAGGTCTCATACCTTCTCAAGTAAACAGCTAAATCAAACGGAATCAGAAAGGATTCCTGAAAAACTAAATTATTTGGGTGGCACTCGGGTTAAATGAATTTAATGGGCTCATTAAGAACTTTCCTTGATAACAAAAATAATGGTTAGCAATTAGAAAACACCAACACTTAAAACTTACCAAATAATATATATAAGTAGGATGATTATAATAGATACGAGTCCATTGACTAAACAAGCTAAGTAATAACTAATTCTCACCCAAAAAAAATCTGTTTACAAAAACCCGGAAGTATCACATGTGTGCGTATTTTTGTTTATTACAATCCAACACTCCCTCATGAATGTAGCATTGAGAGGTACATACAATGACAACACATAATTATCTGAGATTCTCAAGTTCCACACCCATACAAGTGGTAAAAATAGAATTGAAACCGGTAATATAAATAACCATATATACCAACACAATAAACAAGAGTGTTCCTTGAGTAGCAGCACATGCAACTATGTATAGGAACGTCCATTTCTTTTTCATGAGAGAGAGAGAGAGAGAGCGTAGCTATATAAAAGCAGCAGCATATAGGCACAAACATACCTTTCATAACCTGAAAAATCATGTCATTGATAAAAACAAGTATAGTTCCTCTTCCAGATAGCATCCTTCCGGGGGCAACAACAAAGTCATGGAGATGTGATATGGGATCTTCAGATAACTGTTTGATGCATTAAAGAAACGTGAAGTCAATTTTATAAATTCTGCTGATAATTAGGAAATAAAGGGAAAAACATACATTGTAAAGACAAGTAGAGATTATACCTATCTTGTTATTATACTTCAAATATATTGAGTGACACTTTTATTGGTCATATAAAACTCAATAATATGTACTTAATACATACAAAAAAAATGACATTTATTTATTTGTTGATGTATAAATCTTATTGATGAAGGGGAAGGCATAATCAAAGAACATGGGGTATACATCAAATACAACTAGTGAGAGTGAGAGAGAAGAGACTAAGAGATTCCAGGGAACTAAAAGTAGAAACACATAGGTAGGCTGTCATCAATGGAAAAGTGCATTGACAAAGAAAGCCTGAAGATCTTTGGTAGTCCTTGAGGTGTCTTTGAAATTCAGTCATTTCTTTCCCTCCATATGCACCGCAACAAACAATCGTGATCATAGCGAAACGGATGTGAAACTGCCCCTTCCAACATGCTAACGTATTTAGCTCTCGTCTAGACATCACCCAACTCAATCCAAAGAGATTAATAACAGCTTACCATAATGTGTAAGCCTCATGGTAGAGTAAGAGATGATCCACAAATTTCATGATCCAAAAATTTCCCATACCTCTTGCACATATAACAACATTGTACCGTCATAACATCTCTTTCTCAGGTTGTCCAAAGTAAGGATCTTCCCTAGTGTCGCTGTCCAAGCAAACAAAGCTGCTTTCAAGGGAGTTTTGTTACTCCAATGATCTTCCATGGAAAAGTAATGTCATCATGGGGGACTAGGGCATTATAAAATTACATCCTCAAAGTTCAAACACTCCTCTCCTCAGTATGCCGTGGTGAATCTTGTCTTTCACTCTAATCTTCCCCTAAGAGAATACAACCGAGCATAGACGTAAAGAGGCGCCCCTCCACGGCTTGTGCCACTCAGAAAAACACCACTTCCAATGAGAAGGAAGATTTGAGACCTGTAAGTTGTCTACCACCTATGCATCCTTATCCTTAGCAAGATGCATCATGCAAGAACTTTATCTTTATTAAATCCTCCACCTCATATTTGATGTATTGGCAAAATTTCCAGTGCATTTATTTTTAACATTTGAAGTGATAAAAAGAAATATACGTAGCAATAATTGAAAAGGGTATCCAATACAGTAACTTGTGTCAGATGTGAACTTTTACATATGGACTAGAGCTTCAAACTTGAAATTAATTTTTTTTCTGTTTTGGGTGCAAATATTGTGTGTGCATATGAGCATGGCATCATGGTATGTTTATTATCAACAATTAAGACAGTTCTCCACGGCCTCACGATTCATTAATAAATGAGTAATTAATAAGACAGACAGTGAAAAATGCATCAGACCAGGACTTTCATATTTACATAAATACATGGATCTATGACATAAATGTGACTAATCCATTGTGCTAGTGCATCATTACAGTAAAACATTCATTAAGAAAGGATCCAATAAAGATATTACCTTCAACCACGTAAATTTTGGCATTGCAATGAACACAGTTAATATTGTACATCCAGGGCGAATATAACCCTCCAACTCGACAGGCATACTGGACAGCCATTGGAATATCTGAAAAACATTTTAACACGTTAAATCAGTTCTTCAATTCTATGAGAGCAAAGAGATCTGGTCTCTTTTGAAATACTAAACTGCAGCAATAATGCTTTAAATACTTGGTGCCGCAGTCTTCTGGGGAATTCTGCTGGATTCCAATCATAAAGCTTAAACGAGATCCGACCTGTTGGACACTACAATTATATAAGGAGTCAGTATATATCCCCAGGATAGCCCCTCCTGTGAACCAAAGAAAAATGGCAATGTAGCTGCCATAGCAGTCAGCAGAGACCCACCAGAGATGAGTAAGGCGTCTTATTGTCATAGTACAATGGAGATGGAAAACATTTGGTATTATCTTTCCCCCCTTGCATTTGGGTTTCTCCAGAAGCCGCAAAAGATGCAACATTATCAGTAGGGATGTTCTGGGAATCAAGAGCCGAGCCAAGAGTGGTTACTTGTCCATCTTCAGACTCCAAGGCTGCTTCCGTTTCAGCTATTGGGCTGCTCCAGTATAGACCATCTACATCATAGACAACTATATGATACCATTTTATCATATAACTGAAAATTTCTAGCAGTCACTTCAAATAAATATAAATGCTCCATCACACCCATGTATAGAGCTAGTTGTATTGATTGAAATTTACTGTTCTTTTTTGTGCCTCACCATCACAAGGGACATCTTCAGTCTGCATGAGCCCTTGAGGTTCATTTTCCACTGCAACTTTAGAATCACCAGGCTTCCTTCGCCGTCTATTGTTGTGGCGCTCTAATTTTCTTCGACAACTGCGTTTACCTTCATCAAAATCTGATAAGATGTGAAACCTGCTCACAATTTCGCATGAGTAGCAAGTAAAATTAGCAAGGACGATGCTGATCAATTGGCAACATTCACCCTAAATCATATTTCTTTTTTTTCTTCACAAGTAATAAGAGAATTTTATTACTAAGTAAATAGGCACAGCCCAAGTACACAGGAAGTATACAAGAGAAATGCCTAAATACAAGCTAGAAACTAGAAAAGGCTAAAAGCAAATCATGAAGATTATCTCCATTCAATACAAGAGCCTTAGCCCAAGTACACAAAGTACTAAAGAAAAACTCCCTAAGTTCTCCCATCGAGCGTTCTCTATCTTCAAAGCATCACTCATTCCTTTCCAACCATAAGTACCACATCAAACACGAAGGGATCATCTTCCATATGGCAACAATACGATGTCTCCCCTTAAAACCTTGCCAACATGCAAAAAGATCCACCACTTGCTTAGGCATCCCCCAAGCAATACCCGTCCTACCAAAAATCTCATCCCACAAAGTCTTAGCCGCCTCACAATGAAGAAATAGATGGTCAACAGATTCACCATCTTTCTTATACATGAAGCACCAATCCGCGACAAATAATCCATACTTGCTCAAATTATCCATGGTCAAAATTTTTCCAAGAGACACCAACCAACAGAAAAGAAAAGAAAAATTATATTCATCATCCCCACACACCACACTTTTTTTTATTTTTTTCTCTTACCAAATGTGTGGTGTATGGATGATGAGTAGAATAATTCAATTAGTTTTAAGAAGAATAAAACAAAAAATAATTAAAAATAAGTGTGGTATGTGGTGTGTGGGGATGATGAGTAGCAAAGGTCAACAGAAAAATACCACCTTACTTGGCACCTTAGATCTCCAAATGCATTTCCAGGGGTATTTATTGACACAATGACAGATTAACGCCTAATAAAAGGAGCTAACCGAAAATCTGGAATTTCCAGCATGAATCCACAGCAGACTATCCTCCCTTCCTTGAACAATCTTCATATCATATAATCTTCCAAAAAAATCAGAGACTACATTCACTTCCCAATCATGCACATCTCTAATAAAATTGACATTCCACTGAAGATTATTATTTAAAAAAGTAAAGGAATCACCCACTGCAGCATCTTCATCTCTAGCAATCCTAAAAAGGGAGGGATAAACATTCTTTAGAGCTGAATCCCCACACCAAATATCATGCCAAAAATTAATCCTTGTCTCATCCCACACCTTATATTTAAAATGATTGACAAATTCCCCCCAACCCATCTGAATAGACTTCCATAAACCCATCCCATACACTTCTCTTACTTCGTTAGAACACCATCTCCCCTACATCCTTGACATGAACCCGTGGGAATTGAATCAATCCTACCATATTTAACATCAATAATATTTCTCCATAATGCATCCCTCTCAAGATGATACCTCCAAAGCCATTTTCCAAGAAGAGCTTTGTTAAAGAGCCTCAAATTTCGCACCCCCAATCCTCCACAAGAAACCGGTGAACAAACCTTATTCCAACTAATCAAGTGAAACTTTCTTTCCTCCCCAAAAAAAATTCCAAAAGATCCTCTCAATTCTATTTGCAACCCCCAACCCCTGCAAGCAAAGGGAAAAGAAAAAGGAAATACGTAGGAAGATTAGACAATGTCCTCCTTATCCAAGTAATTCTTCCCCCTTTAGACAAATATAGCTTTTTCCAAACAACTAACCTCCTCTCAATCTTCTCAATTACACCACCCCATATCATTAAATATTTGTGAGGAATGCCCAAAGAAAGACCAAGATATCTCATAGGTAAAGAAGATACCTTACATCCCAAGATATTAGCTAAATCCAAAATATACAGAACAAAGCCCAGTTAAACAATTTCAGACTTAGATAAGTTAATTCTAAGACCAGAAATAGCTTCAAAATATAGCAAAAAAGAGCTCTCCAAGAATGAAGATAATTCTAATTGGTCTCCAGGGGTGTAATCGGTCCAATCCAGTTGGTCTTGGAGGATAATTTCAGACTGGACTGATTTTTTCAGTCCACCAAAAATCAGGACCAGACCGGACCGCTTTGGTTTGGCCCAGTTGGTCTGATTGGGGTTATTTTGGTCCACGCTATTTTTTTCTTTTTTTTCAAGTTTTTGACAAAAATTATATAAAATGATATTAAAAAAAAAACTTCAAGTGAACGATATAATCTAAGTTGTCTAACTAAGCCTATACTTAACTAATTAAGTATTTTAATTAATTATAATAAATTAATAATGCTAATAGAATGTGTACTATCAATAATTAATAGGTAATACTGTCTTAAAATTCTTAACCTTTATATAATCTAAGCATAAATAATTAGGTTCGAAGAGAATTGAATAATTATTTATAATTAGTTAGAAGAAATTACATAATTACTTACTTTTAATTTATATTACTTAAAAAAATTACAAATATCATATAAAAAATTATTTAAAAACTTGTATATTAAATTCGGCCCGGTCTGGTGAACAAAACCCTACCAGGAGACCAGACTGAAAATTCAATTTCTCTACTTTCTTGGATCGAGACCAACTGGTCTCTTAATCGGTCTGGTCGGTTTTCTTGGTCCTAAGGAAAAAATTTACACCCCTATCGGTCTCACTAAAACTTAAAGTGTCGTTTGCAAAAAGGTGTGAGACTTCTATGCTGCCCCAAGACTCATCTCTCACCAAAAATATCAACAAGAATCTCTCACCCACCGCCAATTCAATCATTCTACTCAAAGCATCCATAACTAGAACAAAAAGAAAAAGAGACAAAAGATCCCCTTGTCTCAAGCCATGGTAACTATTAAAGAAACCAACTGGGGTGCCATGCACCAAAATAGAGAATCTAACCATTGAAATCCAATGTTTGATTCACAAACACTTGCTCTCTCCAAAACCATATCTCCCAATTAAGTATAAGAGAAACTCCCAGTTAACATAATCATATGCTTTTCCATGTCCAATTTAACTAGGATACCAGACTCACCTAATCTAATTCTACTTTCCAAGCATTCATTAGCAATTAGAACCAAATCAAGAATTTGTCTTCCCCTCACAAATGCAAATGAGATTTCAAGATAATCTTTTCCGTCACCACACTCATGCGGTTAGCTAACACCTTGAAAATGATCTTCTACACCCCATTGACCAAACTAATAGGCTGAAAATCCCTCATTTCCACAACCCCCACCTTTTTAGGAATCAGTGCAATAAATTTCCCAAATTTCATAAACAAATGAAATTCAAGAAAAACCTTCATAACATCTTCTCACGCAATATCCCAAGAAGCTTGAAAAAAAGACATAGAAAAACTGTCCAGGCCCGTAGCTTTATCCCTTGTCATTTCTTTAACCACATCAAGTACTTCTTCTTCAAAAGCTCTCTCCAACCACTCCACACTCAACTGATCAATGGAGTCAAAAACCAGGACATCTAATTAGGTCTCCAAGATTATTCTTCCTGAAAAAGCTTCTCAAAAAAATTCATAATATGTTCCTTAATAGCCAAATGATCCGAAAGAATGTTGTCGCCATCATGAAGAACCACAATAGCATTATTTCTTTGACGAGAATTCGCCATTTGGTGAAAAAACTTGGTACACTTGTTGCCTTCCTTCAACCAAAAAGCCAAGATTTTTGCCTCCAAGAAATTTCCTCCATGAGAGTGATTTTCTCCAAATCAGCAACCGCCCATTTTTTTTCTCCATTTCCTAAACCGAAATTTCCCCCAACAACTCCCTATCCTCCAAAAACTGCAGCTGTTCCAAAAGACGCTTCCTCCAATTTTCCACATCGCCAAAAACCTCTACATTCCATTTCTTCAAG
Source organism: Cyclocarya paliurus (assembly GCA_029856935.1). Taxonomy (NCBI): domain Eukaryota; kingdom Viridiplantae; phylum Streptophyta; class Magnoliopsida; order Fagales; family Juglandaceae; genus Cyclocarya; species Cyclocarya paliurus. The sequence goes on from JARVXP010000463.1 coordinate 2,149,637, forward strand.
TCTTGTTTTAAAGTTTTGAATTTTCCAGCCACAACAAAACTTAAGAGTACCAGAAAAATGGTATGAAGACCACCAAATCCTCACCCTATCCACGAAGCCCTCATCCTCCAGCCACATGTTTTCAAATTTAAAGTACCTACACCCTCCAATAATGCCTCCACAATCCAACATAATAGGATAATGATCAGAACAAATCCTCGGTAGTCTCTTGTAACACAAATCAGGAAAATAAGCTTCCCAAGAAGCCGACATCAAAAATCTGTCCAGACTAGGCCATGCCCTACTCCCATTGGACCACATATAATCCCCACCTGCCATAGGTAAATCAATAAGATCCAACTCAAAAATGAGATCTGAAAAGACAGTCATTGCATGAGAGATATGAGAACCCCCCACTCGATTGCTAGGAAACCATGTTGAAATCCCCTCCGAAACACCAAGGAAGATCCCACCAACCGCAAAGACCCGCCATTTCATCCCACAAAATTCTCCTACCATAAACACCCGCCAAAGCCCATTCAAATCTGTCATCCACATTCTTAAAATGACAAGCCACCACATATTCTCCCACATAATGTTCTATCAACTCCACAGCCCTCCTATCCTACATAACAATGATGCCTCCCAAAGCCCCATTTGAAACTAACGTAGCCCACACCACAATGACAGCTCCACAAACTATTAACAATAGCTTGATAAAAAACTTCAATTTCGTTTCCTGAAAGCAAATTACATCAGCCCTCCACTTACGGATCAAATTCTTCACCTGGAAACGTTTTCTAAAATCATTTAGCCCCTGAACGTTCCAAGTAATGAACTTTGGTTTCATTGATAACAGTTGGCAGCCCTCTCCTTACCTTTATCTCTACACGCACTCCATTCCCTAACATTATAGTTGATGGAACCAGACAATCTCTTCGATTCCCTCTCCTTTTTTGAAGCAGATCTAGCCAGAGATGGTTGACCAGCCTCAATAGCTATAAGGAGAGCTCTAATTGTTCCTCAAATGCATTACAAGAGATCACCATACAATCCTTAATTTCATCCACCTTTCTCAGCACCCAATCAGACGAGTTATTTGTCCATTCAATGCCTGGAGGAATGGAACATGATGGGTTCAAGAGCAGATTCCTCATCTGATTCAGACAACTCACCAGATTCTTGACACTCAGATAAGTCAGATCCTTCCCTCCACCAAGAACCATCTGCAAATCTGAGTTGATAAATTGGGTACAAGGAACCCTAACCCCCATTACATAGCTGCGAGGAGGACAAAGATGGCATCAACCCCTCTCTATTCTCCTTACAGTGAAAATCATCCTTCGAAGCCAATGGAAAAAGAGAAGACGTTGGCAATCCTATCACCAGAGCATAACTAGACGCCGGAGTACCCCCAGAAGAGTTGACTGCCGCAGTCGACCCATTCTGTGTTGACGACACAGCCATCAGAGCCATCATTAGTTTGGGCTGAACCGCCACTCTTATCGGGCTCTTGGGTCTCAGAAGCCCTTGTTGAAGCTTAGCCCGCCATTTCACAAGCCTATTAATTTGGCCTTTGTCCAGCCCATATCACCTTATCTTTAGAAGCCTTAAGCCCATAAAACTTCCCCGTCGCCTCCTTAGACTCCTCAAGACCCACAACTTCACAGCCCAAGCCCCCATCTACTTTCTTTAGCAACGCTTCAATTTTCAAACCTCTCCTTCCAGCCAATAAGCTCCCCCCAAATATGCCATAGCGACCCCTCGACTTCTCCAAACCTCTACACCACCTCAGAAGGCCAGCCATCAGCACCGCCAACTTTATGATTACATCGGGACTCACCTTTCAAGCAATCCTTACTATTTCTTCCTTCCGACACAAGATCATCCTTCCTATAATCTCCATTGCCACCATTCTGACATGAACCAGTTGATCCAATCACCGGCTTCATCAACGCCGACAAGTACAAAACTTCATGAGAAGAATTAGCACCTCTGCTAGAAGTGCCTGTGATCACCTCTTTCCCTATGTAGTCCTGTGGAGCACCACCACTATTAGTCGCACCTCTGTTCTCAAGAGCTGAAACAGAGGGTTGAAAGCCTATCATCTCTCTCATTTTCCTCATAAAACCAGCCCATCCACTCCCTTTCCAACCTTCTACGATCACAATAATGCCCTTCCCGGTTCCGGTACCATACTCAACCGACTTCACAAATCTACCAGACGAGCTGTGGCATGTTTGAACCAAGAAAACTCTATCACCCTCCCTTCTAGTCTGATATGATCCCATGTTGCCAGAAGACCTCAAACACTCCTCCACAACCATAGCCATCCAGTTCACCATCCCTCTACTAAGATAAAGAGACTTCGTCATCTTCCTACTCTTCTCAAAAATACAGAAAGATTGCCACCTTTCCTGAGATAAACCAAGAGCTTTGCTTCTACCCATAGTCTACACTCCATCTTCACCTTGCCAAGAAATAGCTCCAAGCCCCGATTTAAAGATATTAACTTGAATAAAGGAAAAAAAAAAAAACAAACAGAAAGAAAGAAACTGGTAAGATTGACGAGTATTCCCTGCGAGAAGTGCCAGGAATAGGAAGACGAAGAAAACCTCGAAAAGCAATCAAAAATAAAAATATATTCGAATCTTGTCAACAAAAAACACTTTACCACCATCGCAACTTCAATAGGCAACTAAGCAATCGACTTTGGACTCCCCTATCTCTATGCATAAGTTTACATAAACGCATGAATTGTCATCAAGATCCACGACCCCTTTCATACATAAGATACAGACTATAAATGTCCATCTAGCATCTACAAAAGCGAGAAATCTCTTAGTGTGTTGTAATATTCACTACCAAAAATTCCTTGAAGTCGCATTAAAAATAACCCTTGCATCTAACTTCGTCAAAACAATTTCTTAGCCAAACTAAGGTATAATCTCAAAAGAAAAAAGAAATTGACTTAGAGAATCTGAAACCTCAAAAACCAATAGAATCGAGCTTACTTGCCGCACTGCTGGCAATATCTCTTAGCATCTCCATCAAGAACAACCGAGCTCGCATGGGCGCACTGCAGGCAAACCCTATGCCTGCGGTGATACCCTTTGAGTTCGCTAATATCGGCCTCGCACCCGGGGACCTGGCACCTAGCCGCAGCCCGAGGGGTCCGGGTCGACGTCCGTGCCGTCCGGACCCGCTTCTTCCCGGGCGCGCTCTCTTCCATCTCCATCTTTTCGTCCAATTCCGGGCACTCGCAGGGGACCCGACCCGCCAAGAAATTGGAGCATATCAGCCTCGGATCACGTTTTCGGATCCGATTATTAGTCAAATCATCTGGATCCTCCGGCGGAAGTTCAAGAGCCTCAGGAGAGAACGGCGGCTGGTCGTGGTGGTGATCGTGGTCCTCGGAGATGGAAAAGTGCTCGTCTACGTTGAAGTCAAGGAGGTCATCGAAGTCCCAGAGAGCCGAGGACGGGTCTTCTTCGGCCACCGTGGGGTGCACCGCCTCCATCTGCTCCGAAACCGTAGGTTTTGGAGATCGTGGAAGCGGAGGAGTTTCCATATATCACTGAATCCAAAAGCAAAATTTGTCTCCAAAAATAAAAAAGGAGACACCGGGTGGTGACGTGGCGACGGTGGTTGGAGAGTTGGCGGAGAAGAGACGGTGAGTGAGCCAGCTGGGTTGTTGGGTGGGTGGTTGGGTTGGTTAGCTGTTGCCTGTTGGAGAATGGAGACCGGAGCCTCCTGGATTTTTCTTTAGGAAAATGCAATGAGCTAATCGTGGCAACATGAAGTTTTGTAATTATTATCGACGCAAGGTGTAAAGCCACGCGCCTCTACATCACGCGCCTTCTTAAGCGATGGCCGATGGCCATTCTTTTACACTCTGGTTATGCGTGAGATGGTCGCGTGCATTGAGGCGGGAGGTGGGAGTTCGTTGTCAACGGGGACTATGGTGATGACATGGCTCCAATAATATCGGATTTTCACGGGCAATTGACGGCAGAAGCATCTTCCATCATCCCACGCCGGAAACGTAAATTAAACTTAAAACAGCATAATAGTCTGCCGTCTACGTGCTTACAGAAAAAGTGATACGATATAACAAAGAACGAAATATGTGTGGCGACAGGTGTCGAACGCCTTGCCTGTTTTTTTATTCTCATATTCCTTCCTATCCCTTTTCCCTCCTTCGGATTAATTTTTCTTTTTCTTTTTTTATCTTTTTTAAATACTAGATATATAAAAAATATTACATAATAATTGTTATCGAGATAACTAACAGAGGAAGAAGGATAAATTAAGTTGTATTTAAAATCTATAATTATAAATTAAATATATAATATAAAATATGAACAAAATACTAAGGGCCGTTTGAATTCAGAAATGAGTTGAGATGGTTTGTGAATAGTAGAAAATAATATTTTTAGAATAATAGTTTTTAAATTAATATTATTTTAAAATTTGAAAAAGTTGAATTGTTTATTATATTTTAGTGTGAAAATTTAGAAAGATTTTTCTGGATTTGAAAAAAAAATATTATTATATTTTGTGTGAAAATTTAAAAAAGTTGTAATGATGAAAATGAAATGAGTTGAGATAAGTTGAAGAGACTTATGAATCCAAACAACTCTGAAACAATAGTAAATCAAAAGAGTAAGGGTAAGAAGAAGCAAATTCAGTATTTTAACGAGATTCAATCTCATTGCTTACGTCCTCTCCTCAAGCTACTCTTTGAGAATTCTAAAATTCACTATCTAATCTCCTTCAAGTAGAGATATAAACTTATTACATCTTTAAGTAGTACCGCTACAAATAATCCATTTAGAATACCCTTTACATTTGCATTCACATTACACGTGGTGATTCAACGTTTATTTCCTATATAGAACATCTTCTACACTTGCAATTATCTTAGACGTGTGGATTCAATGCATATTTCTTGTAAAGAACACCTTCTACACGTACAATGATTATACACACTATTTTACTGATACAATAGCTTATAGCAGGTAGGTTATTAGAAAACACTCATCAAATGAGTGAAATAAAAATAATACAGTACAAATTATATATCTTTTATAATTAATAAGATTTAAGGCATAATACTTAGAGAATATAGATTGAAAGTTTTAAATGAATATTGTATGCTCTTGTTGTTGTATATATTATTCTAAATTAGAAGAACTCAAATGAGCTATTTATAGGCATATGAGATTCATTTTCAAAATTAAAAAGATTTGTGTATTAAAGACAACACTATTTACTTTTCAAATTAAAATTTTACTTTTCACAATTGTCAAAGGCAACATTATTCAATTTTCAAAATATTTAAATCAAAATTTTACTTCTCGCAATTGTAAAAGACAACATCATTCAGTTTTCAAAATATTCAAATAAAATCATTTACCTTTTTACAAATGTAAAAAAAAAACATCAATTACTTTTAAGTTTCAAACAAAACATGTACATATGAAAGATGATAATAAATCATATTTCAATATTTCAATATTCAAACTTTTAATCATGCCATGCACATGTGAAAGATGATAATCAATTATCTTACAAAAATTACATTCAAATATGTCATGCACATGTGAAAAATGTAATTTGATGTTTTATGATAAATTATTAATTTAGAGCTTTAATCTAATTTCAAATTTTATCCAAAGATGTACAAAACTATTCTAAGAGCTTTATTTGTAAGTTTGTTATCTTTCTTGCTCATATTTGATTCATTGATGTGCTTGACTTCATTGTATAGACAACTTAAGCTTTAGATTCTTTTATACTTAAATTCATTTATTATCATCAAAATCAAAATCCATATGTAAATATGTAATTATATGAAACTTGAAATTTTGGATTCAACAAAAATAAATTCACGAATTAATACAATTTAATATCATCAGTTATATCTACTTTATAATAAAATTAGATTTACAATCTGACATACCGCATCAAATTACGTCAATTTATAACTTTACTTTTGTATAATATATTTGTAACTAAAATATTTCTTTTATTTCTTATATTTATACTGTACAGGTTTAATGGAGCTGATAATAAATATATAAGGCTCCGTGAAAAACTTATTAAGAATTCTTAATACCATGGGAGTCGTGGTTTTCTTTCCCTATTATAAAATATTGTGCTGTTAAGTTATTTATATAATTATTAACTTTTAATAACAATATATTTTGAAACAATAATTAGAATGTTAAATCTTTATTTTCTAAAATTATCAAATAATTACTATTATTGAAATTCTCAATACTTATCAATTGGGGGGAGATATGTTAGGATTTATTAAATAAAGATAAATGTTACTTATCATTCCTACACCATATATCAATATATGATGTATTATTTTTATCTTCTTATTTAAAATACACATATTTACACATCAACATGTATATATTTAAATAGAATGATATAAATGATAAATCACATATTGATGTATGGTGTAGGAGATAATAAGAAAAAATTTTCTTCATTAAATTATATCCTTCTAAAGAAAGAAAGAAATCAACTCTATCCGGCGCAACTATTAAATGCCCTAAAACCATCTCTCTCTCTCTCTCTCTCTCTCTCTCTCGGAATTAGCTCATGGTTGTAACTTGTATCGTTCCAAGCTATAGCTGTGTAATTATATGATTCATTTTTAACCCATCTTATTTTTTTATCAATCGTCTCAACTGGTCCTCAATCTTACATGATTTTTTACCCATTTTTGTACTTTGTACACTTAACCACGTCAAAAAAAAAATGCAAAAGACACGGGATTAGCTAGAGATCTTCAACTGCCAATTCAAGACTGCTAGCATCAGTGCACCCCCTCCATATTTTGGGATATTCTCACAATAATCTAATCAAAATATATTACTCCGGCATGCAATATTTGTCTTCATAGTGGCATAAATATAGACCAATTATCCTATTTTGGGGTGTTTGTTGGCACCTCCATCTCTTCTCGTGATTTCTCTCTATTTTGTAATGAAATTATCTTGTATTGATCATTAAAAAAATACAGTAATAACAATATTTCTAAGCTTTAATGTTAGATTGGTAAAAAAACTCAATTTTAGTTTGCACATGTTACAAGGGCCAAGTGTGAGTTTTGTGGATTGACTCAAGTCATTAATTCTCTATTTTTTTTAAAAAAATTATTAATCTAATTGAGTTGGCACATTTTTATTGGAATCAGTTAAACCCAAATATCAATCATTATGATTTGTTTAGATATTAAGAATATTTTTAAATATTTGTGTATAATTTATAAATATTAATAAAATAGTCTGATAATTTTTAAGAATAATTGTGTTTCCAACCGTTTGTGTTGAGTTTATATCCAATTTGTAGGTTGTGTTAAACATGGTCAACCTTTGCTCGGATAGAGAGAAAAGGCGAAAAGAAAGAAAATTTAGAAAATAAATTAAGAACCTAGAAAAGATGAGGATTTGTGGCGAGTCATTTTCTTTGGCCAGAGATATTTCTGCGGCGAATGTTCGTTGAGGTTGAGAGAGATGAAGACAGAAGAAGTCCGTCCTCAGGAAGTTTGTCCTTTTCCTTGGATTGTTCGGTTATGCTTTCACGGCTTTTTGCCTTTACAACTCCACGAAAGGTCATTCACGATTTCCGCCTTTATTAAAAGGGTACTTTGCGATTCTTTCATTGAGTAATGTCATTAATATTATAATACTGAACAAGCATGTGCCACATACACGTGAACAATCATGTGCAAGTGAATATTGTTACGAGTAGTGATAGCGTGACGCCAAATTTGACAGCTAGGCGTGTTGGACAAATTTTACATCTTACTTTTCTTTTCTTTTTTTATAATTTTTAAATATTTTTATTTTTAAAATGTAAAAAAAAATACATCAATGCATTAAGAGTCATTACTTTAATCATTAAGTAAAAATAAAAAACTAAATATATAAGTGGTCAAAATGAGAAAACAAACTCATGAGACATACTAGTATTTTCCTATTATTATTATAAGGGTTTAGTGGCCTTAGCTCAATTTCAAATGGCATCAATCTTGTTGAACAAAACACATCGCTCAACATTTTAAGGCCATGTCTGGATTTAGAATTGATCTCAACTCATCTCATATCATATAATCTAATTATTATAATTTTATTAAATTTTCACATAAAATATAATAAACAATTTTAATTTTTTCAAATCTCAAAATAATAATATTATTAAAAAATAATATTCTAACAATATTTTATTCAACTTTCACCTCAACTCACTATTCAAACCTGACCTAAAAGGGTGAGATTTAGGTTTAGTTTGGAAATATAATAAAGTCTTCCCAGGTATTTTTAGATATTAATTTTATTTTCAAACGTTACTTAAGCACACAAAAAATTTTAATTTCAAATATTCGACTGTTTTATTTAATAATTACATAATCATTATAAATTTTTTAAACTCCAAAATAAAACACAAAAAATAATATAATTTTTTAACTTTATAAAATATTTTTATCCAACTTTCTTTCTCTCATTTCTCATAGTCCATTAAAATGTATTAATTCAAACAATTTTAATACTATTTATAAATTATTTTACTATTATTTACAAATAATTTAAAATATTCTAAATATATTCGTATTCTCTTCCAAATTTTTGTTCAATTCCCTTTCAAAAGATTTTCCAAACCCATATCTTCTCAACTATTTGTTTGTGTTCCCTTACCATCAGTTTGATTAAAAGTTGGTTGCACTGGTAAGCTCCAAATTAAACATTTATTTTTCCGTTTTCCCCTATTTTGCTTTGAAACCCCCATCATTCTGCCTAGAGTCATTCCCGAGTTTCCATCATTTTCAAGCTAGAGATCTTCAAGCTACTTGGGTGAAAAATAAATCATTTTTTCCTATTCTACTTCAGAATCCTTGTTGGGGGCATTTACCGTAAGCTCGTAGCTCTGTAGCTCTGACTCAATGCACTCACAACTCCAACACTATAGACAACCTCATCTCCAATCTCTCTGACGATCTCATATCCAACCTCCTCTCCTAAAAAGGGGATCGCTTGAAGGAGGTGCATATGCCTTTATCAGATTGAGAAAATGATTAAAGTGTTTAGAAACGACACCGTACATTGCAAGTTTGCCTAGGTGGGGAGGATGCCACCTAGTAAAAGTTGCACTATACAGTAAGAAAAATTTTATTTACAGTCACGAGTGAGGAATTATTTGTGTAATCTCATTAATAAATGTGGATAAAAGGAAAAAAAATGTCATTTAAAAAAAGATATTATTGTAATTTTAATTTTTTTTTAAAAGATAACTATATTAGTACTGTATGTAGACTAACTCTTTTTTTTTTTTAAAAGAACTCATTTCATTTAACTGGAACAGTTACATATTGTTAATACATTGAGGAGTTTCCTCCAATTCCACAATGTAGTATGCTATAAGCAATGCATTTTTTCCTAAGTTATGAGCTAATACATTGGCCTCTCTGAAAACATGACTAATAACACAATTATCAAAACACTTGACCGCTTTCTCTGATGTCTGAGATGATCAAACCGTAGTAACTGTCATATTTTTTGTTAGTTTGAACATACATAACTACCTTTTTGGAATCCCCTTCTAAAATAACTCGTCATTCCTAGTTCCATTCCAAACTTGGTTGTTGCTAGTGCTCCTACAGCTTCAGCTATCAATGGATCAGGACACATAGGTTTGTTCTTCCTTAGAGTAGCCAAGAAGTGTCCTTCCTCATCTCTGATGACTATCCCAATACCAATTTTATTGTTGACTCTATCCACTGCTACATCCTAATTTATCTTACAGAAATTAGGAGGTGGAAGATTCCAAATTGCAGATCGCTGTGTGTTGCTTCTAGAGTGAGGATTGGGTGTGGTCTGTATCCCTTCCATATCTTGCTGCATATTCTGTACTCTCTGTAGGACTGTCTTAGGATCAATTAGAATGTTATTAAAAACATGTTGGTTCCTTCTCCACCATATGTTCCGCAAAATTAAAGCCAATTCTTCCATTTCCTTTTTCCCAAGCTTATTAACCATTTCTACTAGTAAGTTATTCAAACTTTGACTTGATGCCTTACTCTTCTGTATTTGTTTGGAGCTTTTTCTCAAAATGTCATTTGCAGCAATGCATTCCCATAAAATATGTTTTGTAGTTTCTGGTTCACTTAAGCATAAGGGACAAGTATCATCAGTTAATATCTTCTTCTTACACAGATTTACCTTGGTAGGTAGGATATCATGGCAAACTCTCCACAATAAATTTTTTGTAGCAGAAGGGAAGTGTAGGTTCCATATACAAGTCCAATCTTCATTTTTTTTGTGATTTTTTATAACTTTGCCTTCTTTTTCTTTCTTGTAATTCACCTTGTAGATAGTATGTACTTTTGACATTGAAAATTTCATTTCGTGTGCCTCTCCATATCAGTTTATCAGGTCTGTCATTCTAAATAAATGGTATCTTCCTTATACTTTCAACTTCTTCTGTTGAGAATATAACTTTGAGTAGGTTCATGTTCCACTCCCTTGTTTCTTGATTAATGAGATCCTCAACCATAGTTTTAGAAAACAATGGATTGAAACCAGATTGTGGTTTGAAAGATGTGGGATTTGGCAGCCATTTATTCTTCCATATTCTGATTGATTTGCCATTGCCTATCCTCCAAATTGTTCCTTCTTTAAGTAGAGGTCTAGTTGTTAGCAAACTCCTCCAAATATAAGATTGATTATAACCCAGTTTGGCATTCATAAAATCAGAATTAGGGAAATACTTCAAATGCAGTATCTGTGTAGCTAAAGAGTTGGGAGATTACAATAATCTCCACCCTTGTTTTGCTAACAAAGCCATATTAAAATTTTCAAAATCTCTAAACCCCAAGCCTCTATCAATTTTTGATTTCCCCATTCCATTCCAGTTAATCCAGCTGAGTTTCCTCTCTTAATTGATTTGACCACACCAGTATCCTTTCATCAGCTTATTTAGTTCCTTTAACAATCTTTTAAGAATCTTGAACACTTCCATTGAATAGATAGGAATAGCTTGAATGATTGATTTGAGAAGAATTTCTTTTCCTGCTCTCGAGAGGAACTTGTATTTCCAGTTATTCAGCTTACTCTTCACTTTATCAATCACATTTTGGAATGAATGCATTCTGGATTTGCCTATTACTATAGGTAAACCTAAGTAATTCTCATAAGAGTTAGTAGCTCTAATACCTGCTATGTCTAAAATGGCTCCTTGAATCATTACTAGTGTTTTTGCTAAAAAAGATGGATGACTTTTCTTTGTTCAATCTTTGTCCTCGAGGCCATCTCATATTGCTAAATGATTGATTGCACTCTAGTCCATTCTATGGGAGAAGCTTTACAAAATAGAAAGTTGTCATCTGCAAAAGTAGATGATTTATAGTAATCTTCCCCCTTCCCAAAGGAAATCCTGAAAAGATCTTCTTCCTTTCTGCATTGTTGAGGCTAATAGTGAGAGCTTCCAAACACACAATGAAAAGATAGAGTGATAGGGGATCACCCTGTCTTATACCCCTAGAAGGTTTAAAAACAAGTTATCAAATTCCATTGATTAGAATGAAGTATGATACATTACTTATGCAATTGAGAATGAGCTGTATCCAAGTATTTGCAAACCCCATACTCTTCATTACAGCTTCTATAAAATTCCATTTTAATCTGTCATGAGCTTTACTCATGTCCATTTTCACAGCCATGTATCCCTTTTCACCTTTCAATCTGTTCTGCATAGAATGTAGGATTTCAAAAGCTGCTATGACATTGTCGACAATATGTCTCCCATGCACAAAAGCACTTTGATTTTCTGAGTTTATGTTTGGCAGAATATTCCTTAATCTGTTGGCTCTCACTTTTGACATTATCTTGTATATCACATTACACAAACTAATTAGCCTATAATCAAACACTTGACTTAGATTTTTCTTCTTTGGTATTAGTACCAAGTAAGTATCATTGACTGATCTTTCCCAATTATTAGTGTTTAAGGCCCTAGTAACAGCCACAGATCTCATTACCCACTGTCTGCCAATGCTATTGGTAAAAGCCAGCTGAAAACCCATATAGTCTAGGAGATTTCATAGGTTTCATGCTAAAAATTGCCTCTGTTACCTCATTGTAAGTGAAGACTTCCAACAATTTATGATTCATCTGCTCAGTAATTATTTTTTGCATAGGTTTTAGACTCTCTTTGATATCACTAGAATCAGAGGTTGTAAATAACTTGTTAAAATAAGTTTGAAAAACCTAATTAATACCCTGAGAAGATGTTTGAATCTGTCCACCTTCATCATCAATACTCTTGATTTGATTTGTTTTCCTTTTTTGGGAAGCACACTTGTGAAAATAACTTGTGTTTCTGTCCCCAAATTGCAACTAGTTTTCTTTAACTCTTTGTTGCCACTTTGAACTTTTTTCCTTCAGAATTTGAGTCATTTGTTCCTTAATCTGATAAGTTTCTTGTATATCCTCATCCTTAATACTTTGTTGTAAGTAGTAGCCTTGCCTTCTTTGCTTCCATAAGACCTCTTGTAGCCTGCTGCTGAGAATTGTTCTAGTTGATGAGTTTGCTCCTGCACTTATGCAGGTTTTTTGGGACTGCCTCTAATGAACTATCATTTATGTTGCTTTGAATCCATTCATAAAAAACAAGCCTTTGACAATATGTTTTTTTCCCCAACTATTCTCATATTTGAACAATCTTTCCTTTCTTCTTTCTTTTGTAAAACGAGTATTGTAAATGACATAGAGGATGTTGTGATATGAAGTACAGGCATCAGTGTTGTAGACTTGAATGTCTTGATTCGGGTTACTGAATTGATGATTTGCCATCACTCTGTCCAATCTCTCCTTAGTAAACTCAATACCCTGTCTATTGTCAAACCAAGTATACTTAGATCCTGTGACGCCCCCAAATTCCGCTTGGGATTGAACGGACATTTGAAGCGTCGAGACATGCAACACAAGGTTACGTATCTCCGTTCATAACATATAAGATGCAATGTTCTTAACATACATCTAGCATTATGCAATATTCGCAGCGGATAATTTTTTTTTTTAGCAATACTATGCACCAAATTCAAATATCCCAAAATACTTAAAATATACTTCATACATAAAGGCATACTAAACATCAGAGATCACAATACTAGTCCAAAATGATTGTGATCAAATGAGTACTGAAGATATAACTTCATAGTACATATAGTAATTTTAAGTTAACTACTATATTAACCTTGAAACCGCACTGTTGCTTAATCGACCGTGTCCAGTTGGCTGTTTCCTAGTTCTTCTTTAGATCCTGTAACAAAATCTACCATTCGGGGGGAATGGTAGTTGGGACTATCATAGTGAGATTTGATTACAAATCTCAGCAAGTTAACATAAAACATACACACAGGTTAATAATGCATGCATGACAGTAAAAGCATAAGTACATAATCAAAATCGTAAGTAATCATAGCATGTGGCATAACTTAAACTTGAAACATAACATGAACATGAATGAACTGAACTTGACTTACTTGTCATAGACTTGATCTGACTTGACTTAACGTGACATGAACTTGAAACATAACATTGTCATGGATTTGATCTTACTTGACTTAACTCGACATAAACTTGAAACATAACATGAACATGAGCTTGAGCATAACATGAGTTTGAATTCTTTTTCATTTAACTTGATTAACGTAACATGTGGGTCTACATGGGTCCCCTAGAGCCATGTGTCCCTACTGATTACCGCATAACAACACAGATATCTACACCAGCTGTGAGTGCGTTAATACATACTCCACAATTGTTGTGGCCCCATGTATTCTACGTGTCACAATTGCTGTGTCTCACGTAGTGTATGTGCCACAATTGCTGTGACCACATACTTCATGCTCCACAGTTGTTGTGGCCCCATGACTTATTAAAATAAAATGTGGCTCCATCGGCGTTAGTGCCTCGTGCGCTCCGGTGACCAGCTAGTTAGGTCTCATTCGCAACCTGTTGACTATACTTCGTCAACCCAGGGAATTTCACACCTATTTAGACACTCCAGCGTGAACAAAGGAGTTTTACTAGGATATTTTCTCATCCTAGTACTTAGGATCATGATTGACATAAATAACTTAACATGATTGTTCTTGAAATACATAAACTGTATTAGAAACAGAATGTGACTTGAATATGAAAGGACAAAAGTCCTGATGTAACACAACATTACATTTTTAACATAACATGCTTGCAACAGTGAATATACATTACATGACATACATGACATTCCATTTTTTTCTTATAATATCTTGTTGAATTTTTATTGTAGAAATGAATAGTACTCACTAAATAAGTTCCCAGGAAAGATCAATCTTTTCTAGACAGAACTTCTAGATTCTCAGGAAAGATTGGAGGGTCACGATGGACACACTTAGGAATTTTCAATCTCCTTAGACAGAATCTCCTTAGATTGTATGTATCCATACTACTTGCAATGTTTAGCAATACGTGACAGAATATCTTGTGTAGCAGATGAATAATTCATGACAGAATAAATTATATGTAACATATAAACATGTAATAACTTGGCATAGCACATATAATAACATACATACATATACTGTAGTTCATTTACTTATCACCCATACATAGTAAACTGCTAGTAAGTTAAAAGCTAACTTACCTCTGTCTTCGAGTTTCTAGGCAAAACTCAAGTGCGATCACGAGAGACTGAAAGTAGTGATTTTTAAAAGTTATAACTTAATCACTAACAATTAGAAATATAGAAAAATATCAATTTAAGAGTAAAATTATTAATTCACTCTCTACATGTAGAAAAAGACTATTATATCCCTAACTTAAGGATTTTGTATTCTAACTCCAAAAATCACCAAAATTTATATATCTCATGTAGATTTTATTCTGAACTTAAATATGAATTCAGAAAAATTTAAAACTAAACACAACTATTAAAATTCTATAAAAACCGAAACTTATATAGGCCATTTTCCTTGATTTTTTGTTTCTAACTTGTTTTGATCAACCTCTTGATCCATGACTTATAAAGATGTGATCTTCAAACCAAAACATCACATGGTTTAAAAATGTGTCCTAAAACAGATCTAAGCTTTAAACTCAAGATCACATGGTTAAAAATAAACCAAAATATTAATTTAGCCAAGAACATCATCACTTGGCCCATTCGAATATCTCCTTGCATAAAAATTTCATATCTTTGAAACTAATATCAAATATCTTCAAAGCAACATTATATCATGTACATAAAAAGCTTAGGATCCTCAAATAAAAATATCAAAGCCATTGCAATAAGATTAGACCATAAAAGATTTAAACTTTCTTAAAACTGAAACTGTTTTTCCTCTTCCAGATTCGAAGTTTCTAAATCTAAGAAAATCTTTCACCAAAACTTTTAATCATGCAACAAATCCTCAACCCATAATCATATACCTATGTTAACAATACTCCATAATAATTTCGGACCAAGATCAATCCATTAACTTTGTCAAAAACTCCAAAATATAACATACTCTCTGGTTATCGCCCAGAATGACCTTTCTGGATTTTAAATAACTTTTGACTGACCAAATGATCTTCAAATGGAACAAATAAGATATCTAAGTAAACTAGACTAAAAAATAAACAACTTTTATGAAGGAAAGTTTGTGAGAAAATACTTACAAGAGCTTCAAATAAGGCGTGCAAAAGAGTTCATAAAAACTGCCCGAGAGTATTTTTTTGTATTCTAACAAAGCAAAGTGTAAAGGAGGGATGATTTTCGTTGGAAGGGGCTGGAGGGCTATTTATACAAGTTTTGGAAGATGATAGATCTGAAATGGAGCTTGAGTATTGATCTTTTCTTCCAATAAAATATACAAGATATTATTTTTTTTCAAGGTTGAGTCTATAATTGAAAGAGTGGGGTGTCCACTTAGTCATCCACTTCAAGAACATTCTAAGTGCTATTGAATAAATCTGATAAGGCAAGTGGAGGGTGAAATATTTTAGACAAAATCATTGCTAAGGTGGCTAATTTCGTGGGCCTTAATGGGCTTAAACCGAAAGGGCCTAAATTCATGGGTTTTAAGAGGGTTTGGGTTCCTATCAAGCCCAAATCTGATTTCTATTGGCCCAATCAAATATCCAAGGTTAATTAAGTTGGATAATGATATTCTAACACAAATTTAAAAGATTAATAGCATATGAAAATAATTTAATTAAACGATTAAACACGATGCTAGAAACTGATTCAATAAGGTTTTGGATAAAACCATATAGGATTTTTGGTTTCTAGCACGCTTATGGGTTCTTAGTTGGATTCCAACCATTTAGGATTTACTATGGTTCCTAAAGACAATAGAAATTCCATCATTAAATTTCTAGCGGCTGTTACAGGTCCTTTATAACCCATATCCAACAACTCAGAATCTTGTAAAACTTGATCAAAAGACTTCATCTGATTATATGGTCTCAAAGCCCCTCCAAACTTCTCATGTTGATATAGTACTTCATTAAAGTCCCCTATACAAATCCAAGGTTTATTATCTACTAGTTTCAAAAGCCTTAGCAATTGCCAACTCCTTTCTCTAAGAGCTGTACACGGATTTTCATAGAACCTAGTGAGGAGCCATTTCTTCCCAGTGTCTTACACTGTAATATTCACAAAAATATAACTTCTAGTATAGGAATCCAATTCAATTTGATCATCAGAGTTCCATATCATAGCAATTCCACCACTGAAACCTTTGCTATCTACAATAAAGCTTCTGTCAAAACCCAGTTTATTTCTTATTCTTTCCATTTTCTCCATTCTTCATTTGGTTTCCATAAAAAAGACTACATTTGGGTGCTTTTACCTCACCAAAAGGTGAAACTCATGAACTGATCGAGAGTTCCCAAGCGCTCAACAGTTCCAACTCATGCATTTCATTTTTGTAGGTGGTGCTGCTCAACAGCCACCACCTTTTGGTCCTGACTTAAACACTTATCAGGATTGAGTGTATTTTTGAATTTTTTGAGAGGACCCTGTTGAACTACCTGCTTCACATCTATTATGTCTCTTTTCTTTAGAACATTATCAAGTTGAGTAGTATCCATAGGATCCATGCCAATTACCCTGCTCATGTGTGATTGCCTAGCTCTTTTTTTCCAACCTGTCTTCTTTATCACTAGTTCCTCTGGTATTGTAACTGAATTGCTTGGTTGAATAGGTCTGATTTCATATTCTGGACAAGTAATACTAGGCTCTGTGTCATCCCTCAAAGAGTTGCTGATCTCACCTTTCCAACCTCCCTTGTTAAAATTTTCAGGTATTTGAAAGAGATCTTCTGATTCCCGTATAATTTGATCTTTGTCAATGTGTTGAGGAGCTTCCTTAATGCTACATACCTTTTTTGTTGTAACTAGACCAATTTTACTCATCTGAACATTAGTATTAAGCCCATCAATAATATGTACCTCTTCTGGTCCAACCTGCAACCTTGCTTGAGCTTGCTTCATTCATTTTGGTCCCAACCTTTTTTCTCCCTCCCTATTAAAGTTGGTATCAGAGGCCCTCAACCATTGACCGTATTGGGCTGAACCTTTGTCTATAAGATTTTTTCTACTTTTTTCCAGATCATAGTTTCTGTCAGCATGTTTTATAGCACCACACAGAAAACAAAATAATGGTAATCTCTCATATTTGCATTCGATCCACCTTCGTTTTCCTTCAATTCTAATCAATTTTCCTCTAGGCAAAGGTTTTGAGGTGTCCAACTTTACTCTAACCCTTAGGTATTTTCCCCATTCCATTCCTTCTTCATCAACATCTACTGTTATCACCTCTCCAATCGAGTTCCTACTTTTTTCCCCACTTCATAAGTCATAACAGCAAAAGGCAGCCCATGAAGTTGAATCCAAAAATTTTCCAAATTAAAATTCATCTCATTAGGGGAGGTATTACTATTGAATTCTTGAATACAGATTATGTGTCTATCAAAAGTCCATAGTCTTCCATTTAGTACCCTTTCCATATCTATGACTCTATGAAATTCCACTATAAATGTGTTATTCCCTACTTCTTTAAAACTTATCCATCCTTTTGGATTCCACAACTTGGTCCTGGTTGCTTTGAATGCTTCCTTGTTAATGTTTTTGTCCAATAAAACTAGCATAACCAAGCAATTATGACCACGAACATCAGCTCTTTCTATTTCTTCCTCTGTCAAACTGTAACACCCCCTTCCCGTAGGTTAGGAGTGTCACGTGTTTTTCATAAAATAAACCCGGCAAGATATCTCATATTTAAGAAAACAATTTTAGGATTTATTTCATAAAACTTTGTCTGATAAAATGTCTTAAAAAAAACTTAATTTAATAAACTGAATAGAAGTCATGTCATAAAAGCAATAAAATAATTTTCTTCTAAAAGGTCTGAAACTAAAAATATATGCTCTTTCTAATCCTGGCCTGTCTTCTCGTAATCATCATCATCACCTGGGTGGTTTAAAAAATGAAAACAAACTAAAATGAGTCGAATACTCAGTAAGAAATCCATCACAACGTTAACATACTAAACGTAAGGTTTTCATAAAATTTTTCATGCTGAGAACTTAAAATTCATGACTGTTCATACTAATGTCTATGCTATGCATGACTGATTTATCTGACTGTTCTGATTTAACTGACTGTTCTGATTACTTACTGAACTGACTGGCCAACACACTTAACCCTGTGTGCGAGGTTGTGCACTGGCCCCACATCCCGCGGCCGTGAGGAGAACCGCTGATAGTATTCTAGCATACTATGGTAGACCACGACTGAGTTCGTGGCTTGCACACCACCCTGAACTGAACTGTATTGGTACCACGCATCTGAATGACCATCTGATTAACTGAACTGATCTTATCTTGCACTTGAACTTAAGATAGCTTATGTGTCTTATGACCATGAGATGCATGACATAATACATACATAATTATAATTGCTGAATCTGCACATGATGCGGAATGACATGATCGTATGCTATGCTGGATGACATGTTTGCATATGATATGAGTGGTACATAAACAAAGGTTATCAATGAATTGGCTTGAATAATACTTAAATATAAGCTGACTGTGATGATCTTAATTTTGTGATCAAATAACTTACCTTGAGGCGTTTTTTCTTGAATCTCAAGTTGTAACTCGTCACCGAGAAGAGTACGCGATGGGAGATTGGCTGGATGAGACGACGGTGACTCTGGGTGGCTGGGCAAGCCCGAAAGCTTAAGAGAAGCCGAGATGAACGAGAGATGTGGGTTCTCGGTCTGCTACGGCTTGCTTCGGTGGTTGTGGTGTCTTATGTTTTCTTCTGGAGATCTCGGCCAGGGGTGGGTTTTATAGGCAAGGAAAAGGGTATTGTGACCATAAGGAGATGGGATAGGATTTGGAGTTGAGAGTTTGGTTTCCTACTAGGATTTGGAGTTGAGAGTTTGGTTTCCTAATAGGATTTGGAGTTATTAATTAGATGATAAGGATGAGGCTTATGGATGGAGATAGGGAGAAATAATGTTTAAATTCAAATAAAACTCTAGGCTATTGTAAAAAATCGGGTCATTATAAAATAATAGAAATAAAATGATAATAATCTTATTACAAGAACAAATGTAAAATCTGATGATAATAATAATAATAATAATATTATATCTATAAGAAAATACATAAAATGTATCTATAGCCTAATATTAGGGTCGTGTTGTTACACAAACTCATCTCATTTTGTTTTGTATCGGTCAATTTTAATCCTGCCCACATGATTTCCAGTTCATCTTCCATCTTGTAGAAAACTTTAGAGTATCTCTTTACCTAATCTCAGACTACCTTTTAGAGAAGGAAATAATAGACTAAGAGTATTGGTAGTGGCTTCTTTATCTTTATCTTCATTTTTAAATTTGAAGAATCTGTTTTTAAAAAAGTCTGCATTGACTCCTTCATCTTTATATTTTTACATAACTATAAACAGTCATTCTTCAAATATGAAGAAGCAATGTTCATTTTTCAAATATTATTTTACTAGTTTTTTCTCTCTCATACACATTAACATTAACTTTGTAAAATTTATATTAAAATAATTTGGATACATAAAATTTTTATTAAGTTGATAATACAAAGTGGATGCTAATTGTAAAATATATATAAAAAATAATTTTAGAAAAAAAAAATATTTTATTATTATTTGGTTCAAATATACATAAACCAATGTGGGAATCATTCTTCAAATACAAAATCATTATTCAAAAGAGGTAATTTTGTATATGAAGATGAATAAACCACTATCAATGCTCTAACTCTTTCTTATAATTTAAGATATATATATATAGGAAAAAACTAGTTTACCTCCCACTTTTGACCGCCCAAGTTGACCGCTGGGCAAAATTTTTTTTTTTTACTTAGTAATTAATAAAGTGATTTTAAGTGTATTGAAATTTTTTTTTTTTTTAAAATTTTTAAATGTATTAAAAAAATGTGTAAAGAAAAAAAAGAAAAAAAGAAAAAAAACACTGGACAGTAAGTCCAGCGGTAAGAGTGGGGCGGCAGAGTAACCCCACTCATATATATATATATATATATATATATATATTCATCTTAATGCTAGATATCAATAAGATCCAGGATAACGGGCCTGGAAACAAATGGTTCAGGCCCACATTGGGCGGCATACGGCCTTAAGTCCAACATAACAATGGGCCTAATTAAGGCCCAGAGCAAAGGTTTTCAGGCAACCACTGACTCATTGCTCACTATATAGTGGCCGCTTTAGTTTCCCACGCCCTTATCCCCTCCCCCCAAAACTTTCCAAACGACGCCCAACACACGTCTATATTATATCGAGCGCATCTTTCCCCCCCTTTTTCCATGGTTTGGGTTGGGGTTAGGGTTTTGTTTCTGTGATCCGTTTTCAAAGTTCAAGCCCTCTCCACTCCGAGGGTTTCTCAATCCCTCTTTTAATCGCGAGCAAAAGTGAGAGAATCTGCAGCAATGGCGAGGTACAGGAGCCGTAGCAGAAGCTGCAGCCCTCGCCGGCGGAGTAGAACCCCGCCACGCGGTCGCAAGCGATACGAAGATGAGCCTCGCGATCGCTATCGAGAAGGCAGATCCTACAGAGACCATCGCTCCCCCGCTCCTTCTGGTTTGCTGGTCCGCAATCTCCCCCTTGACGCAAGGTATTTTCCTTTCTTCCTCAAGTCTTTTTCTCAATAGAAAATTTTGTATTATTATCCCTGTTTGTGGTGGCCGATCATCGTAATATTATTTCTCTTCAAATTTCAAATTTCAACTCTTGACTATTTTCTAAACTCTTAATGTAATCAGCGGATACTCCACTGTTAAAGAATGAAATGTTTGAGATTTTGAACTACGATGTGCAGGACAGAAGACCTGAGGATTCCGTTCGAGCGATATGGTCCCGTGAAGGATGTTTATCTACCAAAGAACTACTATACCGGGTATGTTTTTCGTCAGCACGCACTATATTTGTGCTGGCTGTTGGTTGCTTATTGTGTGTATTGCGCTGGTTGATTTGATTGATTTTATCTGTTTGATCAAGAGTCACACTTTGAATGATTTGCTTTCTCAAGGTAAGTTTGTTGAAAACTTGATTGGGAGATTAATATACTTATATTATAGTTCTCAGTTCATACACACCGTTAAGTTAAGTTACTTGTAGCAAGTGCCTAGAGATGTATCTAGGTGCTTTCCTTATGTCTTGTTTCGTAATACAGCAACCCATTCATTGTTTTGTAGGTTTTATGCTTAAAATCAATCAACAATGGTTCCACCGCTCACTACTATATCTCTTTGTACGCAGATCATTTATGAGTTCTCAAGTAGCATTAAAAATTATTTCCCAGAGTCGAAATCATGTCTAATATTGAAATATTGGCTAGAAACTCTGAATAAAAGACACTAAGTCATGTCATATTCAAGAATTGAAATATATAGCTCACTTAGTGAGAGAAGCTCTCTCTTCTCTCTAGAAAAACTGAGAGTACTTTTGAGTTAGTATTTATCTTTAAGCTTTCGTTAATGTCCGCTGCTGGCGTTAACGGAGCTTGGAGCATCATAGTAATAGAGCTGTGTTTTGAATTAATAGTGCTGCTGGGTGTAGTAGTAGGTTGCGATGGGGTCGTGCAGATCTGTTATTATTCATTTTAAGCAGTTTGAGTTTAAGAAGGAAAATGATAGGTGGTGGAGAATCACAGAAAGTAGCCGTCGGATAGTGAAGTACATCTTCATTGATCAAGAAGCTTTGGTATGGTTGGGAGCAAAGGTGAAGGAATGTTTAGCCTCGGGGGGATCCTCTGAGTTTCTTAGAACTCGCAGAAGGGGGAATCAAGTACTTGTGGTGCAGAGACATCTCAACTATTATGGAAGGTTCTTTTCTCTGTCTGTTTATGGCAACGAGAAGAGGAGAGGATTGATAGTGGTGCCGGAAGGGAGGAAGGGGGAGGGGTGGAGGAGTTTCTGGGACACTGTGAAGGAGATTCTTACTCCTTCCTCTGTTGTGGGAGTGAAAAACAGAGTGGCTACTGGAGGAGAAGGTGGAGCACCAGCATGGACTGTTCTACCTCCGACGATGGCAGAGGGCTCTCGGTCGTACAGAGATGCGTTGCAAGCCCAGAGTGCGCTGACTCGAGGTGCGCAGCATGCAGGAAAGTCAGAGAAGCCATGCTCGGCTTATCCCGATGTCAGTCAGAGTATGGGAGATGGTAGAGGAATGGTCGGCCCGAATGAGGAAATATTGTTGAAGGAGCTGGCTGATATGGAGGTAAAATTAAGGGTATTACTGGAAGATATAGGGAGGCTTAAACGGTGCGTAAAGGGGAAGGGGATTAAAGAGGGAACAAATGAATCGGGTCAGGAGGCAACTCAGAAGGGAATGGGCCGGGAATTGGGCTTTAGCTTAAGCAGGGGGCAGCCCGCAGCTGAGGCGCAGGCCGGGTCGTCCAAGGGTGTTGGGCCGGACTCGGGTTTAAGCCCACAGAAGTGTTGGAAACGGAAGAACCGGGTGCAAGCCGATATTTCGGACCCGAGTGTTCTTCTCCCTCCTGCGACGTCGGCACTCGAGCAGCCGGTGCCCATATCGGCGCAGAAAGTGTCGCCGGACGCCGGCGAACCTCACGGTGTACTGGAACAGTCTCTTAGGCGTGAGGAAATCGAGGATGGAGAGTTGTTAGAGGAATCCGAAGCCCGGGAGGTCTCTGCAGTGAATCAGCCAACTGTGGAGCTTTCAGTAGGGATGGATCCTTCGAGGGAGTTAGTTCCATGGCTGGGTGGTTTGAGTGCACAGTCACAGCCAATGGAGCTTTGTTTGGTTAGTGGTCTGTACGGTGAGGGAGGCTTCGGGAGCTCAATAGGGGCTCAGTTAGGTGAGTCACAGCTTCAGGCAGCTGATATCCAGATGGAGGAGGAGGAAGGTGGTGGAGCAACAGGGGCCGTAGGGGCAGATGGATACTTAGAGATTGTAGAGGGAGGGGGAGACGAAGTCCTAAAGGAACTGGGCAGCCCAGTCCCTCTATGCGCTATCCCACCTAAACCGATTCCTCTATCATCGGATTGGGTGCTGAAAAAGGTAGCAGAGTTACAGCAATGTGTAGGGATTTCTTGTGAGGGCTACGAGGAGTAATTTAAGGCACTCTTGGTAGCTATCGAAGCCGGCAGATCTACGGCTTTGAAGTCAGCGGCTAAAAAGGATCGAGAGCTGAAAAAATTGTTGTGCACCATTAATTATGATAATAAAGAGGGTAGTGTTGGGAGGGAAAGGTTGAAGGGGAGGGGAAGTTGCCTATCTTATGAAGCCTAAAATTTTATCTTGGAATGTTAGGGGGATCAATGATATTAATAAGAGACTTCGCATTCGATCCCTTCTTCGGAGTTGGAAAGTTGATATTGTGTGTCTTCAAGAGACTAAATTGCAACTTGTGGACAGAAATATAATTCGTAGTTTATGGGGCTGTACGTTTGTGGGGTGGAGCTATTTAGCCTCTTTGGGGGCCTCAGGAGGGGTGTTGTTGATGTGGGATAGGAGAATGGTGGAATTAGTAGAGGTTTGCATCGGGGATTACTCTATTGCTGGCTCATTCAAGAATATTGAGGATTGGGGGGGATGGGCGCTCGCGGGAGTGTACGGGCCTAATGTTGATAGCGAGAGAAGTTACCTGTGGGAGGAACTGGCAGGTTTATACTCTATATGGGAACTCCCTTGGGTTGTATGTGGGGACTTTAATGTTGTTCGTTTCCCTAGTGAGAGGGAGGGGTTGGCTACGTTGACAAGGGCAATGGAAGAATTTTCGGAGTTGATATTTGATCTCAATTTGATTGATCTCCCTTTGGTTGGGGGGAGCTTTACATGGTCTAACAGTAGAGGGGGATCAAGGCTGGACAGGTTTCTAATCTCCACTTCTTGGGAGTCTCAGTATCCGGAGGTGTGCCAGAGGAGATTGTCACGGGTATGCTCAGATCATTTTCCCATTTTGTTAGATTGCGGGGGCATCCATGGGGGTAGACGTTATTTCAAATTTGAGAATATATGGCTACAAGTGACTGGCTTCAAGGAGAGGGTGAAGAACTGGTGGGCTTCCTATTCATTTCAGGGCACATCTAGTCATGTTGTGGCTAGGAAGCTTAAAGCACTTAAGATGGACTTAAAACAGTGGAATATTGAGGTTTTCAGGCATACAGATGAGCAAAAGAGTCTTCTCTGGGAAGAGTTGAATTCCCTAGAAGCTGGGGGGGTTAACGAAGAGTCCGCACTAAGAAAGATTGAAGTGGTGGCGGAGATTGAAAAGGTTTTGTTAATGGAAGAAACTTCTTGGAGACAAAAATCCAGGATGACATGGTTGAAGGAGGGTGATAAATGTACCAAGTTCTTTCACAAAATGGCGAACTCACACAGGCGTAATAATGTAATTGAGGCGATCCATAGCGGTGACACGGTGTATCAGTCCCCCGAGGAAGTTCAAGACCATATAGTGGGCTTTTATGAAGAGCTTCTCACAGAGACGGCAGAGTGGCGTCCTAAATTGGATGGGTTATCTTTTGACTAGCTTGATAGTAGTATGGCAAGTTGGTTAGAGAGACCCTTTGAGGATTCCGAAGTACATCAAGTGATATGTAGTATGTGTAAAGACAAAGCCCCTGGCTCGGATGGATTCTCCTTAGCTTTTTTTCAAGAGTGCTGGGAAGTAGTGAAGGATGAGGTGATGCAGGTTTTTCATGAGTTTCATCATGGTCACAAGTTCGAGAAGTCCCTTAATGCCACTTTTATTGCTCTCATCCCTAAGATCATGGGGGCCATGGAATTGAGAGATTTTCGACCTATAAGTCTGGTAGGTGGGATTTATAAGATCATTGCGAAAGTGCTAGCAAATCGTATGGGTTTGGTGATGGATAAGATAATATCCAAACCCCAAAATGCCTTTGTTCGGGGTAGACAAATTTTGGATTCAGTTTTGATAGCAAATGAATGCCTGGACAGTAGGTTGAGGGAGGGTATTCTGGGAGTTCTCTACAAGCTGGATATGGAGAAGGCCTATGACCATGTGAGTTGGGACTTCCTGATTTATGTGTTAAGGAGATGTGGTTTCGGTGATAGGTGGTGTGATTGGATTAAGCACTGTGTCTCGACCGCCCGGTTTTCCGTGTTAGTCAATGGCAACCCTTGCGGATTTTTTCAAAGCTCGAGGGGTTTGAGGCAAGGGGACCCGCTATCTCCTTTCCTATTTGTTTTAGTGATGGAGGCTTTGAGTCGTATGATGGAAGCGGCTGTAAGGGGTGGTTTCCTTGCTGGTTTTTCAGTAGGGAACAATAATGATGGGTTATCCATTTCACATTTATTGTATGCGGATGACACTTTAATTTTCTGTGATGCAGATAGCGGCAATATACAAGCTTTAAGGGCTGTTCTCTTGTGTTTCGAAGCGGTCTCGGGCCTCAAGGTGAACCTAGGAAAGTCAGAAATGGTTCCGGTGGGGGAGGTGGGGCACATTAACTATCTAGCGGAGTTGTTGGGTTGCAAGGTGGCTGCACTTCCTATGAGTTACCTCGGACTACCTTTGGGAGCTTCCTTCAAAGCAATATCTATTTGGGATGGAGTAATAGAAAAGGTTGAAAAAAGATTGTCTGGGTGGAAGCGACTATACCTTTCTAAAGGTGGGAGAGTAACTCATTAAAAGTACCCTCTCCAATTTACCAACATATTGTCTCTCTTTATTCCCTTTACTGGCGGGGGTAGCTAATCGGATTGAAAAAATTTTCAGGGCCTTTTTGTGGGGCGGTTTGGGTGAGGAACACAAGTTTCATTTGGTGGGTTGGTCAAAAGTGTGTAGCCCAAAGGAGACGGGAGGCTTGGGGGTGCGTAATTTGATCACTTTCAATAAAGCCTTATTAGGTAAGTGGTTGTGGAGATTTCAATTGGAAGAGGATTTGTTGTGGAGAATGGTAGTGGCCAGGAAGTATGGCTGCGATCGGGGGGATTGGTGTTCTAAGGAGGGTAGAGGGGCCTATGGAGTGAGTCTTTGGAAGTTTATCAAAAAAGGGTGGCAGGTGTTTGTAACACATACAAGCTTGGAGGTTGGTGACGGCTCAAGAATAAGTTTCTGGTTTGATAAATGGAGTGGTGAGGAAGCACTGTTTTCTGCATTTCCCAGAGTTTTCAGATTAGTTGGAAATCAGCGGGCGGCTGTTTCAGAAGTTTTATACCGAGCCAATGGCACAGTGCACTGGGATCTGACTTTTTCCAGGAACCTGCAGGATTGGGAAGTTGAGGACATAGCCGGATTTTTTAGCTTTCTTTATGCCAGGAAGTTAGGAGGGAGTGGGGTCGATAGAATGCTGTGGAAACATTCAGCGCACAGGAAATTTTCTATCAATTCCTTCTATAAGGTGTTGCTAGACAATCAGCCCGTAGTGTTCCCATGGAAGGGAATATGGAGAGTTCCAGTGCCACCTAAAGTTGCATTCTTTACTTGGACAGCTGCCTTGGGTAGGATTTTGACGGCCGACAACCTAAGAAGAAGAGGGCTGATCGTAATAGAGTGGTGTTACTTGTGTAAAAAGGATGGAGAATCGATTGATCACATTTTTCTGCATTGTGAGGTGGCGAGGGAGTTATGGAATGGCATTATCAGTAGGGCTGGGTTGTCTTGGGTTATGCCTAAGAGTGTGGTGGATCTCCTAGCATGTTGGAATAGACAACACCAAAACCCACAGCTGGCTGCGACGTGGCGGATGGTCCTGTTAGGGACCCCGGTCAAGTCCCTAAACACTAAGTCCTCCTTGGCTATGACCTCCTTTAGTTGATCGAGTTCAAGTCCTTCTCTTGCTTGGCTCACGATCACAAATGGCTATGGTGGCAATTTGGGTTAGATGAAGTTAAGTGTTTAGGCTAGTATAAAGTGGAAGGAAGATGGAAAAATGGCTAAGTGTTGAGATCACTAGGGTGAAGGGTGCACGACACTAGGGTGAGCTAGGGTTGGCGCCACTTGGATGATTAGGGTTAGGGTTTGGAGATGTGAGATGGGCGGCTAGGGTTTGTGTGGTAAGATGAATTAGGGTTTGGAGATAGGCAAGGGTGATGGGCGGCCAAAGCTTGGTCAGATGGGCAAGTGAGAGTTTTTAGGAAAGTTTCCTAAAAACTTGGGATTTGACTAGGATTAGGTTGTTGGCTGGCCAAGGGGGTTTGAGTGAGTCAACTAGGGTTTCCAATATGGAAACTCTAATATGGAAAGTGGAATGGCAGCTAGATTAATTCAAATAAGGCTTGGATAGCCAAAATTTGAATTTGAACTAGTATGGAAAGTAGGGTTCGGTTATGGAGGGAATGGATGGTAAGAAGGGTATTTTGGGATTTGGTTTATTTATGGAAGGTAGGGCAAACAAGTGGTGGTCAAATTATGCTAGGGTAGAAGGATCAAATGGGTGTTGGGAAATACTTGTTGGCCGAAACTCACAAGAACATGGATGAACAACACAAGTTCAATGCAAACGTGATAATCAAATCAATGTAAAATAATGGAAGACAAGAGATGGAATGGAAAATAATCATAAGATTGATAGAATGAATCACACTAATTCACGAATTGCAAAGTATGATTCTCTCCTTAGGGATTCACGAATTGCACCCCAAAGAGCCCAAGTGCTAGGCACCGAAAATGATCTCAAGAACAATAGCATTTCACAAAGGGAAATTGTCAAAAGATGTGAAAGAAATGACTAAGGGTCCTATTTATAAGGTTACAACTTGGAAACTCCCAAAAGGTCCCTTTGCAATAAAAGAAATAAAAGGAATAAATAATTAAAATAACATAAATAAGGATAGTGGCATGGACCACATGGCTAAGGTGGTGCATGGGGTCGAATTTGGGCTTGTTCTCATGCTGAAAATATCCTTTTTGAGGGTTGGCTTGACTGTGGCTCGACCTTGGCTCGAGCCAAGGTTTGCTCGACCCTCCGCTCGACTTCGCTCGAGCGAAAACATACAGAGAGTTCTGCTCGAACTTCGCTCGAGCCATTGTTCGCTTGACCTTCCGCTCGACTCCGCTCGAGCGAATTCAACCCGAGAGCTCTGCTCGACACTCGCTCGACACCCCGCTCGAGCGAATTCAACCCGAGAGCTCAGCTCGACACTCGCTCGACACCCCGCTCGAGCGATTTGTGTGTGATTTTATGTGGGAGTCTAATCAGCATGGCCTGCATGCTGGGCGCCCCGTGCGTGTCAAAGCACGGGCCAAGGCATGCATGTGGCCGGACCATGGGCATGCTGGGCGCCCCGTGTGTGACAAGACACGGGCCAAGGCATGCTCGTGGTATGATCAAGGGGCATGTCCCTGACATGGCTAGGACATGTGCGGCAACTTTGGAGGCGACTTTACGTGGGGGTCTAACAGGTCCCCTTGTGTCTACTGTGGTGTATTTGGTTGGAAAGGAATGAGAGATGCTTCAACAACAAGGAAAGATCAGTGGGGGAAATCTGGAACTTTATTGTATCTTCTTTGGTCCAATGGTTTTCTGCTATTGTATTAAAGGGGGGGAGTGTTCATGAGTTTTTACTTTCCTATCAACTTGCTAGAGTGTAATTAGGTGTCTCTTTTGTATACGTCCTGTGTACATGGGCTTTGCCTAGTTGCATTTGATCAATAAAGTTTATTAATTATCAAAAAAAAAATATTCAAGAATATAAGGATATAGCTGAGTTTGGTGCTACATATCTATTGTAATATTTGTGTGGTAATGTTTATGTGTGTGAATGTGTGTATGTTGAAAACAGTATAATTCATTAAGCAAATATTTTCGTGAAAACGGAAAATTGTTTATTATTTGTTGACATTTTGGTCCAAGTTTTTGATACAGTTAATTTGAGGGAGTGAGTCATGTTTTTTTTGTACATATAGGGAGCCACGAGGCTTTGGATTTGTGAAGTACCGTTATGCTGAAGATGCTGCAGAAGCAAAACAACAACTGAACCATACAATTATCGGTGGACGTGAAATAAGAATTGTGTTTGCTGAGGAGAACAGAAAAACACCTCAAGAAATGCGTGTAACTTCCCGTACAAGGTATAACAACATTTCAGTTATTTTCAATTTTCCAGTAAGGCCTTTTTGGTGTCTGGAATCTTCTTTAAAATTGTGATAAACTGTTTACCTTATCAAGCGCTTGCTGACTCTTTTTTACATTCCTACCCTGTACACCTAAAAAAAGTGGTAGATATGGAGGAAGCAGAAGGAGAACTCCACCAAGGTCTCCTAGACGCCGATACCGCTGTTAGTTTGAGCCTTCACTTCTGCAATCAATTTATTTTTATGAAGTTGGAAAAGTAGTATTTTGTAGTTCTTTTGTGAAAAGAACTGTTTGTTGCTTTAAATTCCTGCTAAATTATCTAAACTTATTTTTACTCCTCACAGCTTACTCAAGGTCACCTACACCAGCTAGGCATGACTCAAGGTTTGGATTTTATCTCTTAGAAGACTTTTCATTAAAAATCGGGGATTGTTGTTATTTTTGTCATTCTTAATACATTCATGCTATATGTCACCTCCTAAAAAAAAAACTTCAATGCTATATGCACTTAAAAAGAAATTCAGTGCTACATGCTTGGAGTACTATTATGGTTCTTGTAATATTTTTGGTGCCATTGGGGTATGCACAACTGCTTTGTTATAATCCTCTGCATATTCTGTTCATTTCATTTGTTGTGGTCAGGCAAAGGTTTTGAGTTGATGAATTATTATTGGATTCTCAGTATCCATACCTATAAAAAAAATTGGATTCTCAGTATACATTGTGCCTTTCTTTGTTATATATGGCAGCATAGATTCATGGCACAATGCCTATGTTTCTCCTATATGCGTAGAACTTATGTGACATTGCCCAATAAAACATGAACAAGTTGTTTGGAACATCGTGGGTAGATAGAATTTCAAAAAAATATTATTATTGCCCGTGCGATAATAGTCAACTCAACTTAACAAAGCCATACATCTGACCAACGGTGTTGCTTTCATTGTCCATTTGCCACAACCCTTGTCCCGTCTCTATGCTCTGGGTTTGCTATGCAAGGCAGAAAACTAATGAATGCTACTACTGCTTTGGCTATGTTATGCAGTGCATCAAATGCATTGAGTATACATGTAAATTTATACTTGTAATGTGAGCTTAAAATTTTAGTACACGTTTGGTTTAAAAAATTTGTAGATTATTTTTAGCTTCCAATTCAACCATCTCTTAAACACCAAAACTATTTTTTTTTTATCTTCTGTAAAAAAACTCTCATCTAACCAGGTGTGTCAATTTCTATGACCCCCCCCCCCCCCCCCCCAAAAAAAAAAAAAAAAACGAATCACAAAGGATTAAGCTCAAAAAATCGCATCTCACAAACTTTTTCCAAACATATTCTCGATTGACCTTACCTCTTTCACAATCAAATATGTCTCAAGAACTGAAATTTCCAACTAGCATTCCCAAATGTTAGTCCTATTTGGGCAGACTGATTTCATTTGGTGAGAGAAAGGATCATAGGTAAACACTTGCAGGATATCTGTTGTCATGGATGATTGATTTGATACATAATTTTATTTCAAAAACATGTTGAGAATCAGTATACAGGTATAATTTTGAACTGCTATAATTAAGATCAATCATTGCTAGCAATAATGACACAAAACTAATGCTAATGCTAGTCTATTTGATGCTTGAAAGTTATTTCCTGATGCCTTCTATCTCTGGCAATTTGTTATCCTGTTATGTTTTCTCTGTATTATTTTCTTTTGTTATTATTTCTTGGTGAAGTGTATAGTTTTGTAATACTTCCTAAGGAGAAATTCTTTTTTATATCTTCACAACAATGATGGCATATGTACTGAAGTTGCGAAATGGTTAATATAAGGGATTTTGTCAAATGAGAGGATTGCAGTTCTTTTTTTCTTTTCTTTTTTTCCCTTTTGGTGCGAGATTGTGAAAATCCTGCTGCTTTACTTTTGGGATCATGGAAAAATTTTATTCACTTACCAAGAGAAGAAATGTCTGAAAGTTGAACCCTTGATGAATTCCTATGTTGTGACTTTTGCCTTAAGGAGTTTGTTGTCTATTGGACATAATGTAGCACGTGTTGCAATGAATAATATCTGCTGGTGCCCTTTTTATGCAGACATTAAAGTGAAAAGGGAGACTTCAAAGACTTCGGGATTAATAAAAGATTAACTAGAAAAGAGAGCTCAAAGTGATGGGAAACTTGCTTACATTTCTATCAAATTCCATCAATAGACTTATCTATAATCTCGCCTTCATCAGCTATCTTGTACACAACTTGCATGGGCTTGCTTTCCTCCGAATTTTGGTTTGTGAGGCTTGCTACCGTTGAATGAACTTGACTAAGATAAATCGGTGCAAGAGATGATTCTATCACGAGAATACTTTATATTTTCCTTATTTAAGCTGCTCAAGTAATTTTCTTTTCATAAGAAATTTGTTGTGTTTGATATCTTGTTTTGCATATACCATCCAGTTAAGAAAGAAACATTGAGCCTATATTTGGCCAAAGAAAGAAATCATCTTCAAAGAAGGGAAGCAATTCAAAGTTTTTACTGGTAGAGATATGATGACATTGTCCCAGAAAAAGATAGTTTGAGGTTTTAGAAAGTTGGGGCCAAGAGAGCTATGCAGTTATCAGATGCTGTTCACCCAGTGCATCATTATAGAGCTTAACTCTCACTGTTTGGATCCAAGTGTCATATTTTTGTTCAGAAATCTTGGGAAGGTGCAGGTAAAGGTCATATTTTGATCAGTTAGATTTTGCTGAGGATGCGAGTAAAAACCTTCTATCTAAAATCAAAGTATCTGTTTTGATTCCGATGACTGACTATGCTGAATTAATTTTGTCTATGGAGCTTTATGGTTTGTGAATTGGACTTCTGTTTGTGAAAAATAGAGATGCTTCTAGTTGGTGTGACTTTTCAGTAAGATATATATTTATATATCTGCTTTTTTTTTTTTGTCCCATGTGCTGATTTATATGCTTTTTTTCTTCTTATTTTGTTTTATTTTTTAAATAACTTTCGTTCCTTGCCATTGAGATAGGGACCGTGGGGCTAGGGATGATTATCGTTCTCCAGTGTATTCTAGGTCAATTTCACGATCTCCTCCACGGGATGAGAGGGACTATAGAAGGTCCCCGAGTCCAAGGGAAAATGGTCGGAGTCCTCATGCTGCAAGAGATTATGCACCAAGCAGGTCACCGAGTCCGAGGGGTAACGATTGCAGTCCTTCAAGATCTCGGTCACGATCCTACAGGTAGAATGTTTTTCCGTTTGTATCCATGATCGGCTTCTGTATGAACTGGTATTGAAATACATTTTAGTGCCATCTAAAGCACATCCTACAATCATATTATCATTATTATCTGTGGGGCTAGGGATGATTCGACGTATTGATCTTTCAAGGTCCCATTGGCGTGAATGTTATGGGTTGGTGATGATGGGTAATTGAAGATTAGCCCCCTAGAGAGAGAACTTTCCTTTTATTTTGCATTGGTTAATTGAGAAGAAAAGTGACCGTTCCTTTGATTCTTACTATGCAGTCCTCGCTGATGACTGTTGCATGTTGCTGGTCATGTGGTGCTCTTCACAGGTTCAGAAAGTATTTAGCGCCATTAATTTGGCTGGACAACGACTGCGTTTTTGTATTCTGTAAGAGCACAATTATTGTGGATATGACTGTTACTGCACGGATGTGTTTTGTCGAATCGAGTCCGTTTTGTTTGTTAGTTAAGTGGGTGCTTGTAATTTTTTGGAGGATCGTTTGTATGGTTGGTTTAGTTCTTTAGGATTTGTTCCGTGCTTTTGGGGTGTGCTAAAATGGCATTTGACCTAGTTACCGTTAGCAACTACGTGGGAATAGATTATTTGTAGTACAATTTGCATACTCTGGTTTCTTGTTTTTAAGTTTTTTTTTTTTTTTTTTTTGTGTAAAATTTTTCTGACTGCAATTAATTCCTTGTGTGCTGATACTTGCCACCTGTCCTATGAATGATAGATGTGTGGCCGTCATAGGGCAAGCTAGTTTTTTAAACTAAAAAAAAAATCAAGATAATACTACTATTACAGTATTACTAAAAAGAAAATTATGAGGGGTAGGGGGTCTGAACAAACAGCCTATAGCAAAAGAGATTTTAAAAGTGCGAGGAAATTTCATGTTAAAAAGCTGGTTCGATCTTAATGGTATTTGGCGTGAATAAGTTGTGCTGTTAATAGGTGTTGAGAACTTAAGATAGTGACTGGAAATCACGGAAGGTTTCCACCAAGACATTCTCTGCATTGTCGGACAAGCGATGAGGGTATAAACTATGGTTATAACTATAGCAAAAGAGATGGTTGATCCCGCTATGGGGGTGAGATCATAGAAGCTTAAAAAAAAATAAAGGTGGTAGTGCTAATTGGTTGGATTGTTTTGTTTAGACAGTTGATTCGAGGGTGTTACGTACCTTCACGGTGAAATCTCACTATCTCTCTATAGCGGAGCACACTACCTCGTGTCCTTGCGATTTGGGGTGCATTTATGAAGAAGCTAGTTTTTATGGATTATTTCTTGTTAGTCTCTGATATGGTAATGATGTAGCAGCTCGTTTTCCACCCCCTTTCTTTTTCCTTTTTTTTAATTATTTGTTCTGAGAAATTATAATTTCCCAATGAAAAGTAGCATTTGTTTTTTAAGACAAGGTGCACTACCCTATAACTACTGGCTGTTGGGTACCAGAACCTTCTTATTATAATTCTCCAATAGTTTTGGTGACTTCCTGGTAGATTATCATCAGAAGTACTTCTGATGTCCTAGTACGTCGGGTGCACGCTCCAGTCCTTCTAAGCCATTCGCTCACTCTCTCATCAAGGAAAAAATATATATATATTTTAAATGCTTCCGGAACAGAAACAGAAGGGAAAAAAAGGTCTGTCATAACATTTTAGAAAATGGATGGTCATTCATCAATAATTATGCTTGAAAAGAAGGTAACGTCGTCCAGACCTGGAAGCATTTCCTATGGAAAATTTGAATATTGAACATGCAAAATGAGTGACAATCTCCATGCCGAAATACATACTCAATTAAAACTGTATGCAACAACAGTACTTGCTCAATGCAAACTGCCGATGTTATTGTGACCACGGGATTGGCTTGTCTCATTCCAAAGGACATGCTTTCTCAAATGCTTGCTGCTCTTTGCGACATAAATCAAACTCATTTGTGTTGTAATACATGCATCCAACATATGCATCCATCTCTTTTGTGCACCTCTGGTGAAGATCTTTCAGCCTGCAGGGCGGCCAAAAATCAGATCATTTGGAAATGACATGCACAAATGAACCAAAAAGTCTAAAAAAGTTTCATGCTAATGTTTTGACAGATTTCTTCCCAGTAAATACTATAAATTATCAGGAACCATAAATAAATATCCAAATTCTCTTCAGGATTATGCAACCTGAACAATAAACTATGTAATTTTACCCCTATGGATGTCTACAAACAAACACGTAGTTACAGGCCTAACAAATTATAGCCGAATATATACTAGGCCGAAAGGAGGCAGAGTAGAAAGGTTGTCTCGTCCTTTATCATAATAAACAAGTACGAGGAAAAGGGGAAAAAATTTAAACATGCTAGTCCAGCATACAAAAGAAGCTTGAAGATGAATAGTTGGATAAATCATCTGTAGACATACCCTTCAAGGGCATAGAGGAAAAACCAGGGAAGTGTCTGACTCCCTAATTATGTTGCTTCAAGATTCAGAATTGAACTTCATATGGTAAGATATGAAATTATTTGATGAACTACAAAATTAATTCACCCTCGTAAGCCTACAGATTACTTTATTGTATGTCACGTCATAATAGTAAATGATCAATTACTATTCGTGTAGGATGTGTGTGGCACACGATAGATCATCCTCCTGGCCCATATGGATGAAAGTAATGCAAGCTTTTCAGTCAAAGGGGATATTCTCACTTTCTTTTCCATTTTTTTTTTTTTTCCATATTGTAATTTGGTGGGTGCACCGATGACATACACCATTCACCTGCTTGCGATGTCGGGGGAGGGGAAATTTTCATTTTGCAACCCCAACTATGCATTTTTTTCAAATTAAATCACAAAAAACCAAAACCAATTGACAACAAAAGGACCGTTTTGCAACAGATCACTGAGGAAATACAATTAGTAGTAAGAATAACCTTGGCAACTGAGCATGGTGTCATTAAATTACAAAAGGAGCAAAGACAAAAAAGTTTCGCTACTTCCAAGCTTGGTGTATCAACATACTACTTGTTGTGGGACCAACTTCAGTGGTGCGTTGGATGTATCAAAAAATAAACTTGCAAATATATTTTCAAGACATAATGGATTAAAGAAGAACCCAAGAATCGTTGAAGCGGTTTTAAAACAAATTCAAATATCCAACAGCATAGATGAGATTTGATATTTTTTTCAAATAAAAGGTACCGAAGGCAAAATAAGTTTAAGATTTTCTTCAAGATTTACGTAACAAATTATTTCACCAATTAATGCTGATAATAACCCACCCATGGGTAGCCCAAGTGGTAAGGGCGAAGTTCGTGTTCATGAGCCCCATGTCACAAGTTCGATTCTCCCTGGGATTAAACTGTGGTTAAAGAGGGATGCCATGGTGGTGGGTTGCTGTGCTAGTCTCCCTGGGGGTTAGGTTCCATGGGTGAGAATGAACCTTATAAGAGTCGAGTGGCTAGCCTTATAAGAGTCAAGCGGTACAAACCTAAATGTTGAAATGCAGTACATGGTATATTAACAAAATATTTCTACTACTTTCGCCGATTTATAACAAGAATCCTCGCATTGAAATGTTGCCTAGACCAAAGAACTTCAACAGAAAGAAACAAAACAATTACTAAAAGAAAATCCAAATTCAGAGTTCAATTTAGAATGATATTTCAGCAGAGAAAACCCTATCTCCACTTAATTTCCACGAATCCCGAAGAAAGTCTAGTAGTTTAACAAAGCTGAAACTTTCAAATATCTCCGGTCTTTCTAGTTTCTATTTTCTTTGATAGGTAATCGAAAAAATATCATTTCTTCTTTAACATTTTACTTCATCCTACAGTCTCAAATTAAAAAAATGTCACTACTCAATACGTGGATTTCCTTTCTTCTTTAACATTTACCCAGCGACCAAACAGAACACAAATTGAGATAAAAAGGGACGCAAAACTAATCAAATAAAATGAAAAGAGCAAACAAAATCATAAGAGAGCATTACAGGCCAAGGACGCAGCGAGTGACTTGGTGGCCTTTGTCGAGGCATTTCTCGGGGTTAGGGTCCTGCTTCTTGCACTTGAGGAAGGCCACGTTCTCCGCTTGGCATCTCAGCGATATGTGCTTGGATGACGATGTCAGAACTGCCGATGTCGGGATCGGATCTCCCGATGCGTCGATTGCGCTCGCCATATCCTATTCCGATTGATCTGTAGGCATACTAAAAATCAAAGCCCTGACAAACAGCTTACATTTCTGTTTGGCTGCCGAGAAAAGAAAAGGAAAATCTAGGAATTTTCGGAGTCTGAAGCTGTCTTTTTACCTGTTAGTACGTCCTGAACGAGTTTTCTCTACTGAGAAACAACTCCGGGGATGGAGGAAAAATGAGAGCTTTGGAATTAGAGGGCACTGTCTTGTGTGTCTGCGAGAGCCGAGAGAAGGTAGAATGTGCTAACGTGTACCCCGACGGGCGACGAGAAGTTGCACATGTGGTAATATTTATGAACTTTTGAGGGCATTTTTGTCATATTTTCATTTTATTATTATTATTATTGTAAATGATACAGCAAAGTTTTAACAGAAATGCTAGAGCTCCGAAGAAGAGTCGCGAACTTTGCATTCCGAATGACGTGGAGTGATCAATGTGGCTCCTTTAATTACAAAAATATCAATTTGAATTTAAAAATGAAAAACAACAAAAAAAAAGTCCTCTTTCGTGGGTCTCCCGTACTCTTTCGTCTTTCTTCATCCCTCCTGTCCCTTCCAAATCAAATCTCCTCTGCTCTCATCCTGTTTAGATCTCTCTCAGAAATATCATCCTCTTGTAAATCTATCTCCTCTTGATCTCCTCTGCTCCTTCAATGAAATTTCATTCTCTCATATTTCTTCTGTACATCCCGTTCCATCTATCCATCTCTCACTCACTGAAGGCCACGACTCCACCCTCCCTCCCAAATCAAAAATGGCTTGACTCCCGAAGGCCTGGAGCGTCACCATTGAGTTGAATCGCAGCAACTGTTGCCTCCATCCCTCAGATTCGTGACTGTAACCTCACCGTTGAGCCACCGTCGCTCCATCCCAAAGCTTGAAACCCTAAGACCTTTGCTGCCTCCCCTCTGTTGGACTCCCCGAAGCCTGAGGCCAAACTCTCACCACTGAGCCTACCGTCGCCGCTGGTTGTTATGTTGGTGCAAATCTCCATTTACGCATTGGTCTGGGTTCCCTCGCGTAAAAACCGAGGTTGTTACTCTATATCTATCTATAATGGAATTTCTTCTTTGTTTTAATTTTTCTTGCATGAATTGTCCCTTGAATTTCTCTATGGATTTATGTTTGCTAAGATATGAATCTTGCTCTATGTGATAGCTAAATCGAGCCTCGAAAATCCAGTTGAAATGCAAAGTTGTTTAGAGAGGCCAAAATAGTTTTTTTTTTTTGGATAAGTAAGAGAGGCCAAAATATCCCTTTTTGCATCCCAATTTGGGTTTTTTTCCATTGATCAACTGTCTCTCAGTCCTTCTTGAATGTTGGTGATCTTTTTGATGAGTAGGAGTTGAAATAAATTCCTCTAGTCCTTTTCTTGCAGCTTGAACCACCATTGTCGGGTCCTCAAAATTATTCTTAAATATTAGAGCATTTCTTTTCATCCAAATCATTCTCATTATATATACCACCAAATCTGCCTCCTCAGACTTCTACTTCCATTTTAATTTCTTCCATAGTTCTGAGAAGTCTATCTCTAGGTTGTATTTTCAACCCATTTGGACATATTTAATATAGATTGGTTGAAATAATCTAAAGGATTGTTTTCCGATTACCACAATTTTATATCTTAATTATAAACATAAATTATATCAATTAAGCACATTCACGTCTAAATTTATAACAAAATCAATATCTATAACTATGATTAGACACAACAAGAAATTCGGTCTTTTTCAGCGCGCAAAATCGTCGAAAATACCCACTAAATTCGCTGGGTTTACCCATTCTTGGCGATTTTAAACTCGCCGAATATTTGACGAAATAAAAGTGACGATTCTGATAATTTTCAACGATAACAAAAATCGTCTAGAAAAAATATATTTTCGGCGATTATTACTCGCCGCAAAAACGCAAATAATTGTCGAAAATAGGGGTCCCCAGCTCAAAACGAAATCGCCGAGAAAAACATTACCAACAAAAAAAATCGTCAAAAATATACAATTAATCGTCGGGAGAAAATATTTGGTACGAATTAATATCGCCGAGAATATAACTTTTTTTCGCCGTAAATTCCTTTAGATTTGCAACGATATTTTCTTACGCCGTGAATTATATTATTACCAACATATGTCATTCGCCAGAAATATTACAATATTCGCCACATAAAAATTATTGGCGACGATTTTTGTTAGCGCCGCTATAGACATATATGTCTATTATGTGTATTTGCGGCGCGTTACAATCGCCGAAATTAGGTATTTTCCAGACAATTATTTACATTGCCGCGGGTCTTACATTATTTTCGGCAATTGATGTTCGCTGCAAATGGTGTGTTTTATGCTTTTTTTTTTCCTTTTTTTCCTTGCGCCCAGACGTTCCTGGGGCCTCATTTCCGCCCTTCCTCTAACATTATATTTCTGATTTACCCAATATTTATCTGCTTATTTCAGGTAATTAACTGAACAATATTACTTAAAACATCAGTTAATTAGAATATTATTTGAGTAAATGACCTGAAATAATAAGATCTTATTATTTATCTAGATAAATATTAAGTTAATAAAATAAACTACACTTAATGTACACAGAAAAATAATATCATCTCATTGCTATATAAAAACTGTGAAGTGTTAAGAGTGTTTATCCAATAGTACCCATACCTATATTAAATACTTAGAAATAGGAAAACATAAAA
This sequence comes from Cyclocarya paliurus, assembly GCA_029856935.1. Lineage (NCBI taxonomy): Eukaryota > Viridiplantae > Streptophyta > Magnoliopsida > Fagales > Juglandaceae > Cyclocarya > Cyclocarya paliurus. The sequence goes on from JARVXP010000463.1 coordinate 2,189,350, forward strand.
GAAAAAGATTGCAAATTTCCATCTAATTTAATAAATTAATGACACTCAGTTCATCCATTGAGGTGGGGAATTCACATTAATGTAGTTATGGGGTATATCCATGGGGTAGACCAATTGGAATCCAAAACTTACACTTTAACCCCTAAATATATGATAATACATCATTCAAATATGTCAATTGTGCTACTCCTCTATCTCTATAAATTATCTAGTCAGATATAAAATCTGCACCTGGGCATGAGGGGTGGGCAGAACAATAAAACAGATTACAAGATTGCATCAATGCCCTCATACTTGTGGGATATTTGAAGTTTCCATCTGACAAACTCCAATCTGACAGTTAAAGATAAAATGCATCAGTACACACCATTAAAACTTATAAAGGAGAGTGCATTAACTTCTCTTTAAAGATTGATGGAAATAAAATACATATAGCCTGCATATAAAAACCATTCCTATTTGTTTAAAGCAAAATAATGTTAGCGATAGAAGTATGTAAGCATGTCTCAAAAAATGTAATCCATCAATCACGTTCAATATCCAACACCCAGATTTGTTTTGTTGGGGCTTAACAAAAAACTACAACCAAATAAAAACTCCCAGCCAAACCACCCACTAGTCCCACTTCCCCCCTTCACTTCTTTTGCCACTTCTATCAAAGCCAATTTCTTTTGCCACTTTAAAGAAATAAAAGAGATAAACTACAGGAATTAGAGACTTATCCAATGGGAAACACAGGTGAGGCCTAGCTATTCATATAAACCATTTGCTCATTACCTTTAACATAAAGGTAAATATATATATATAGATCAATAATTATCTATTCATTATTAAGAACATGATCAGTGCTACAAGTAATAAACATAGTAGTAAAGCTGATCCATGATAAGTACATGAAGTAATTGGGATTTGTCATCTATTTTAATTATAACGGTCCATGCTTGTTTGTATAGATACATTCTATGGGAAGATTTGATGAAAAGGGTGTTTCTCTTCATATTTATCATGTGCTCAACATAAATTACCAATATTAAGAATATCATTGGTTTTAACATTAATTTTATAATCCAAGTACTCCTTGGAACATATAAATATGAAGCACAATTATTTTCACCAACGAATGCCAGCTAGCTAGATCATGCATGTAGAACAAGGTTTGACTAAAAACATTGTAAATAGGTCCCTCCTATTACTCAGACATCAACAGAAAAATCATATAAATAGAATGTTGAGCACATGCGATTACATGAAGTAATGAATTAATTGCTCTTTGAAAATTAGGATAGTGGGAAACCATTTTTAAAAATGTGGGAAATCATTGTCACAAGTCGAAATAAATGGGATTGGTTCTGTGTTCTGCAAGCTTATAAACTTCCACCATATTGTTTCCAAAACCAATAATTAAATAACAACAAAGGAAAATAAAAACAAACAGCGATGGGAATAGCAAAGTATTAGGTGGAACACAGACAAGAACCCATTGTAACGAATAAAAAAAAATGTACCCGAGGAGTCAGTATTGGTTGTGCTGTTGTTGAAGATGCAAATAGTAATTGCTGTAGATTTTGGATCAGAATGCACCTGAAAAAAATCAATACAACAACTTATTGCACTTAAGAATTGAAAATTTTGCTCGACATTACTTTTTTTTGTCTCAAAAAGGACGTTGCATGAATTTTCCAACTGTTTATTGGAAAAAGTGGTAAAATCACTGAAGATAAAAGGCTATGGAAATATGCGTCCACGATGCCAGATGCAAATAGAAAGTGGTAAAATTGATTAAGAGAATTACTAGTTGTCCCAATATTTTTATTAATTGGGAAATTACACACACACCCCAAGTCTTTCTTGAACTCCAAAACCACTCCCCACCCTGTTCTTATTGGAGGGAGGAGGTGCCGTTTGAACTAACTCTAGTTCAAGCATTGTACAACTGTGACTACTATAATCCTATTGCATCTATTACAAATGTGAAGTACATCACCTAACGAAATTGCAACATGAATCAAACTAGTTTAGAAGTGCTTGGTGGAGAAAGATTCTCTTCTATCTCGTTATGTTTACTACTACTGTGCACATAAATGAGAGTTGCATTTTAAATTCAAGCACATTAGGTTGTGTAAAGGAGATGCAAGAATTTTGCCACACTTAATACTCCTCTAATTTTCATTATTAATTAGAAGTATTTTGGAAATTCAATAGGCCTGTAATCAAAATCTTTATCCTTCAGCACAATAGAGCATTTGACCAATGTCATTGTATCCATATTACTGTGAATGCGACATGCAAGAGTCCGAAGTTGATGAGCTCGATAGTAAAGAGTAGACAAAATATGACTGCATCTTTTGTCACTTGGAATTAATCATGGGCCGAGATTACTTATATACATACATGGATCCATTAATTAATATGCAAAAAATATATATATATATATATATGCATAAGGCAAAAAGTCGATGAAGATGATAACAACAATGATTAAGAAGCAATCCAGATGCAATCATAAAACAACAATCATAAACATGATGTCATTGACGTGGCAGAATTACTTCATGGAGGACATACAATTGTCACTTCTAGTTTTTTTTCTCTGCTACGCTTACAGTACTTTAGTGGCAACCTAAAAAATTTGTTGTTTTAGAAGTAAAATTTTTATTAATATCAATAGAAGACTAGGCGAAGCCCAAGTATACTGGATGTATACAAAGAGTAAACATTCGATGGGTTGGAACCGAAAGAATGCATGAATATTATAGTTTTGCATGAACATTATATATAATTAACCACAATTATATATATTGCATATATTCCTTTAGAGAATCAACTTAGTATGGAAGGCTGCTTTAGTAAATATATGATAAATCTTAAACGAAATGCTAACTCACAGCTCATTGATACATCTATTTCTGTCTTCTGGAAGAGAACTCTCTAGGTCAGATTGAAGGGTCATCAAATCTGAATGAAGACTAGATATCTGCTGAACAATGCCTGGAGCTGATACATACGTTGAGAAGCCAGCCTGAGCATCTAAGAAAATGGTAAAAGCAATAATACAATTAATATTATTACTGAAACGCTAAAAATCACAGTCATCACTTGAATGGATAATTTAGTTATTGAAAACAGAACATTGCTACCCCTATTTCTTGAATGGATACTTAAAAGATCTCTAACACCATGCAGAAAATTATCCTTATCATCCACTGCTCCTTGTTCTTGTACATTGGATGCAGCTTGAATCAGAGCCAGGCATGAACAATATGTATATTTCAGTCATTTCATCTTCCTTAGCATTCTATCCATCTCTATAACAGTCCAAAATCGCTATTGACTTCAACACATCAAGTGACATTAGTTTATAATTGTTTGTACTAGCAGTGCTTCTCAAAGGTTCAAGAGAATTGAACCTTAGATCATCATTAAAAAAACATTGATTCCTGACCTATTCATGCAAAAAACTAAGAAAAAGAAGTTGCTTTGAATGCCAAGCTCTGTAAATGCATCCCAATCAAATTCTCATCATCTTTACAACAGAGAATATTATTCATTGTAGTTTATATTTCTAGAAGACAATATATAATGTAACTACAGCAGCACCTCAATAGAACCAACCTTCATTCCAATCAACGAGTGTTTAAAATCAGCATATTAGTGCCCAAGTATTCAAATAACTCACCTGCCATTCTTCTAAACTGCTCCTATTGCCACCCATAGACTTCCTCATGTGGAGCATAGTATCTGCAGAAGAAGAACATATAAGGTGGTTATAGTGTAGCTAGAGGGATACATTATATTCTAATTAAACACCTGCAAAAGCATTTAACAAAATAGAGAAAATATAAATATAGGAGGAATCAATTGAAAACATAACTTCTTTAGAACCTTCATCTCTTTCATTGACAATAATCCTAAACTAAAATGTCTTGATTTTGTGCTGCCATTCTTCTAAGCCCGCGTAGTTGTCATGTCCTTGCCCAACACCCTCTAGATAATTGGAACAACTCATCAGGATATACCCAAACTTCCACACAAAACAAGAGCCCAAAAATTCCCTCAGCTGTCCAATGACTCCCACGATGCAAAAGTAGACAACCTTCCTCTACACTAGGCTTGGATATATATATAATATATATAGTGAATATATATATGTTTATATATATATTTTTGGCCACCCACCATCTCCCACCACCAAAAAGTGCCCAAAATACACAAAAAAGCCCTTCCCATGATTATGTATGGTAGTTCACTGAGTCTCTCCACGAGACTGGAGAGACTCAGTGTAAGACGGCATATGTTGGAAGAATTCTCTCAACATCTTATCATATTCATTTTGCCGCTCACGAAGTACGCGCAATTCATTATTCATTGCATCAAGCTGCGTCTTGTAGCTGTCGGCATCTTTCCTGTATTGTTCGGCATCTTCCTTGTACTGTTCGGCATCTTTTTTATACTGGTCGACATCTTTCTTCTGTTTTTCAATTAAGGCAAGGTACTCTTTTTCTCGTTCACGGTCCCGTTGTCTTGTCGACTCTGGGATTACCATCTCCCCTAGCCCCCGCGCATATCCGGGTCTATGCCCAAGTACCTCCCTAAACACACTTGCAGCTGCCTCATCGGTGCGCCGTTCAGGCTCTAGATCATCCAGTTTGCCAACCATCTCCTTCTGCACGTGGAAGATTTACACAAATTATGTTAAGTCTTGTAATGCCTCATGAATTTATCACTAAGTAATATAAAGTAATTAAACCATCATTTCATGCAGCAAATAGCTAACATAAAGATCATACTCAGATAGGTGTCTTCAGTTGTTGCGGTGACAAATTTACCGTTCTTCTTCGACCAGTGAGTTTCCTTATAAAACTCCACCAAAGTTGCATTCGTCGCCCGCTACAAGTGAGTGGAATTTGTATAGTTAGCTATGATCAATCAGACACATGAATCTACTTAGTTACGTATAAATTAGTTGAATGACTAATTACCTTCTCCTCCAATACCCTAACAAAGGATTTGCGGCCTGTTGTGTGGTAAGATAGAAGCTTCTTTCTATTCTCCTTATTTTGTCTTGAAATTTTCTGCCATTAAAACCTAATGTTAACTACCACAAACTGCATGACATAATAGGAAAATCCTGACTTATTAAATTCCACCTCGCCCTTTTTTATTTTGAATAACCAATATATATACCTTGAAGTCTTCGCTTCCCCACCTTGCACACAGCTTATCCCAGACGATGGGGTCGACTATGCTATTCCCAGCAGCCAATGCTTCTGCGTGATTTGGATATGATAAATATTTTTTGTGTAACTCGTGATGGATTGCATTGAACCGCTTACGCAGTTGCTTTAAGACTGTCAGTCTATGATTTGCCAAATCCCAATCCAACACGAAATCACCCTACAGGAATGAAAAGCACGTTAAAATCACAATGATTATTCTACGCCCACTTACTTACCCTTAAAGCAGAAAAAACAGCTATCTTACCAAAACACGTTCAATCAACTCGTCCTTTTGAGCCTGCGGCACATCAGTCCATCTCGCATAACTCATGTCACAGTGTTGTTTAACTATTTGCGTTACTCGTGCCGTGAACATGGATGCATTCTGACAACAAGGTGCCGTCTCTCCGTCATTAATCTTCAGAAGCACTTTTCCGTGCTTTCTCAACTTCTTGAACTCGGTGCACTTATCAGGCCCACGCCTACGTTTGGGTTGTTCCTGGGTAGCTGTAGGCACCGTGGGGGCGGCTACATCTGTATTTCAAGATGGGGAAGCCATGATTATTATCGCAGGTTATATTTCATCTTTGGTGTTTAAACATATATGGTTCAACCATTAATAATTACATAAAAAACTAGCAAATGATGACCGTACCGATACATTCTCCGTTTGGTCCCGATTCTCTTACGGGTGAGGATTCTCTATTGGTCTCGGGTGGGGGCTGAGGAATGGGACATGGAGGCTCCCATGGTTGACTAGGAGGCTGGGTTGAGTCATCCGAGCCTGATTGATCCGCGTCCGATGGGCTATGGTATGAACTGATACGAACTCCTCGTGGTCGACGGGCTCTACATGAGTATGGGACAAATCTCCTGGCACGAATACCTCGTCCAGCACCTTTTCCTCGAGAACTTTCTCCATTTACATCACCTGCATTTTTACGACATTCTATTTTTTATTAAATGTATTTCCAATGTCCATTACATAAATCATATGATCGCTATTAAGGCAAACGTGACTCTAATACCCATTTCTTATACGACTAATATCTACAAACCCTATAATGCTGGATAATTTATTTTGTTTGATACACGTATATAGCAATCTCTTCAATGTTCACTATACGATTGAGAGATTATATATAATTGGTAGAGTCTTCGTCTATTGCCACAGAGGATGCAATGAACTATCATGCAACAAAAAGTGCAAGAACATACTATTGCAGATAGCACGTTGAGTCAAGTGGAGTACCTTGAACATTGATGCTCCTCATTTCTTGCAAACTGAAGATGGGAATGGTCAAACTTTGCTACCTCACTTAATTTTCCCCCAACGTCCTTTTTACCCCCAGTACCTGAGATGCAATAAATATCAATTTATCAGTTACAGTTAACTTAGACATAACAAATAAAGTATGATGTTATAAGATAAACTATGAAACACACAATATTGGCATAATTGTTAGATACGAACCTAATGTCATCGAGATCGTACACTTCATGGTTACTAATAAATAAATTAATGCCGGTATTGCATATGTATATTAATTAATTGATTTACACTTTGCCAAGTATAGATAATATCCAAACAACGTTGAAGTATTTGCAGCACATACTTATTAGTGATTGCATAATGGTAACTTAGACTTTATTCAATCTAAGTTAGACTAACTTTTAACAAAACATTACATGGTTAATTGGCATATGTTTCCAGCCACTACTTGAGTCTTATACTTATAAATACATTGACCAATGTCGGACTCGAAGTAGCTATCATTACATCTAGAAAACAAGAATTATTAAGACAAGTGATATATAACTTGGCCTGAATGTACATTAATAACATGTTGTGATTACTTAGTTGAAAAGAACATAGATATAATTCTTTGTACTTTATATTGGCCACATACCCATTACAAAAAGGTAAACTAAGTGTCTTCAGTGCATATACTACTCGTCTGGTAGTACTATTCTGACACAGACTCGTCGTCTATGTCTAAGTCCTCCTCATCTGAATATTCCCCATCAGCATAAACATCTCCTGAACCAGAAGCAACCATGCCATCATCAATGAAGTTGGATGAATTTATGTTTCCACTAGCCGCACCAGTGACTTCTTGTGCATCAATTTGGATAGGTTCTATATCATTCCTATCCAGTGGAGTTGACACTGGACATGCATCACAAAAAATTGGTGTGTAGTCATATGATGACTCATCTTCCTGATAGGCATCATCATCAGATATTGATTTGCCATCAATATCTTCTAACACGCTCGGGACCGGTGGAATGTTGTATACATTCCTATTCGTGTACTTCTGCACCACATACCATCTCCCTTTCACCCTTATATCTCTGATGTAAAAACACTGGGAAGCTTGGCAAGCCAACACAAATGGTTCATCCTTATACCAAGTCCTGTCCATATTGATACTGATCATATGGTTATCAACTCGTACCCCTCGTCTTGGATCCCCCACGTCAAACCAATCACACATGAATAAGTACACCCGACGTCTCCCCATGTAGTGTAACTCCACGATATCATTAATAATACCGTAGAAGTCAATATTATTAGTACTTTCATCACCAGTCACCAACACCCCTGAATTTTGTGTACGCCGCTGAAGTTCACGTTGTTTCGTATGGAACCTTTTGCCATTTATAATGCAAGCAGCATAGGATGCAACTCACCGTTCCGAACCGCAAGCTAACGCATATAGATCAGCACTCACATCAAGTGGGTTGGTGATACGCTGCTCTTGAACCTACAACAATATTAAGAGAAGGGCATCACTTATAGTTTCTTCGACGTAATTGAAAAGGTGCAAGTTCATCTAACTAGGGAGGGAGCAAGCTAACTTATACGTTTCTTGAACCAAGTAGGAAACTCAGTCTGATGTGTTCGATCGATAGAATTTGGACTATGCATATTACATTTCTCATAGTGCTCCCTGCATTCGGAGAGTATGCAATAAACAATTTACGTTGATTACGTGTTGGGCATACTACATAAATGGGTTGTCCCAAAAAATACTACATTAATAAGTTTGAACTTTAGAGATAATGAATGCTTACCTTAAATAGGGTCCAATCTCATCGCAATTGTTGAGGACATACCAGGTGGCTTCTATTAGGAGTTTATTTGATAATTGCAAGTTCGAAGCCATGCCCATGGGCCGAACTTTCTAGTTGAAAATCTTAAATCCATCTATATTCTCCGCTTCTCCACCATCAATGTTGCGGTCCATTCGAGTATGCTTTGTCTCAATATCTTGAAGATACATTGAGCAAAAAGTTAAGCATTCGATGTGAATATAGGCTTCGGCTATTGAGCCTTCTGGACGGGCTTTATTCTTAACATATGGCTTGAAATTGCCAAGATACCTCTCAAATGGATACATCCACCTGTATTGTACTGGACCCCCAAGTATGGCCTCACGGGGTAAGTGGATCGCTAGGTGGACCATGACATCGAAAAAAGGAGGAAATATCATCTCCAATTTGCATAGAATTGCGACTATCTCAGTTTGGAGCTGAGATAGGTGGTTAACATCCAGGGTTCGAGCACACAACTCCTTGAAGAAAGTGCTCAATTCAGTCAAGGCTAAAGCAATATCAGTTCGTAAGTACCCTCCAACCGCAACAGGAAGTAGTCTTTGCAGGAAAACATGACAGTCATGGCTTTTCAATCCTGAGATTTTACATTCACGTGTAGAAACACAATGCTTGATATTGGAAGCGAATCCATCTGGAAATTTCACATCAGCCAACCATTCACAAAATTTATTCTTTTCATCGCCGTGTAATGTGTACGATGCATGTGGCATTGTAAGACGTTCACCTTCATTCTTCAAGTGTAATTCTTTTCTGAAGCCCAAAATCTCTAAATCACGTCGAGAATTGATATTATCCTTAGTTTTACCAAGAATGTTCATTAAAGTGCCCAAAATGTTATCAGAAATATTCTTCTCAATATGCATAACATCTAAATTATGTCGAATACGCAAAGTGACCCAATATGGTAACTTAAAGAAAATGCTATACTTTGTCCAATTCAACTCTTCAGCAGTGCGTTTTCTCTTTCTACGAGATTTACCAAATTGTACATCCCCAAGCATCTGTAATTGAGCTAAAATATCAACTCCTTCTAAAACCCTTGGTGGTATGCGATGATCCTCTTTACCATTGAACAAATGTTTTCTTGTTCTCCACATGTGATCTGGCAGCAAGAAACGACGATGTCCCATGTAACAATTTTTTCAACCATACTTCAACCAAGTGGAGTCTGTGCCCTCATTACAAGATGGACATGCCAATTTTCCTTTTGTTGACCAGCCAGAAAGATTCCCATAGGCAGGGAAGTCACTGATTGTCCACATTAAAGCAGCATGCAACATGAAGGTTTCCTTTGTGAATGCATCATACGTAGGTACCCCATGTTCCCAAACTTCAAGCAATTCATCGACTAACGGTTGCAAGTAAATATCGATATCATTACCGGCAGACTTTGGCCCAGGAATAATAAGGGATGTCATAAAGAACTGATCTTTCATGCACAACCACGGCGGCAAGTTATACGGGACTAGGATTACTGGCCAAATGCTATACGGTTTAGCCATATTGTTGAAGGGATTGAAACCGTCACTTGACATCCCAAGCCTTACATTGCGAGCATCCTGAGCGAACCAACTATGTTCTTCATCAAATTTCTTCCAAGATTCTGAGTCTGCAGGATGTCTCATACTAGCCTCATCGGTCGGCCGTTGTTCTTTATGCCATCTCATATCACCTGCTATCTTTGCAGACATAAAGAGACGTTGCAATCTTGGTTTCAAAGGAAAATGTCGCAACACTTTTTGAGGGATAAGACGTGCGTTGTGACTATTAGGCACCCACCTTGAAGCCTTACAGATAGGACATTCATTAAGATCAGCATTTTCCTTCCAGAACAAGATGCAATCATTGGGACATGCATGAATTTTGTGGTAGTTGAAACCCAAACTCCGCTCCAATGTCCTTGACTCCTCATATGACCGTGGCAATTCAGCATCAGGGAAGGCAGACCTCAACAAGCTAAGTAGCATATCAAACGACTTTATTGACCACCCACCGAGTGTCTTAATGTGTAACAACTTCACAATGAATGACAATTTTGAGAATTTTGTACAACCAGCAAAAAGTGGGCGTCGAGCATCCTCTAGTAGCTGGTTGAAAGATGAACTTGGAGAGGAATCTGGTATTGAGGAACCAGTTGGCAATGTATTGCCATGATCTTGGGGAGCATCAATGAATGTGCCTGACCGGATGTCATCTAACATATGGTCTATGTCATCAATATACTCGCCGGCATAATCATGAACACTATCATCGCAATCTTCATTAACACTCTGTGTTTCCTCCTCCCCATGAAATATCCAACGGGTATAATTTGGATTGATCCCTTTAATGAACAAGTGACTCTCCACTTCAAATATAGGCAAGAAGAGCATGTTACGGCATTCACGGCATGGACACTGAATGCGATCAATTCCTCTGGAATGGTTTCGTGCCAGGGTGAGGAAAGTGTTAACCCCCTCGGTGTATGCAGGTGAACGAAGTCTATCGGTCAAGTTCATCCAGCTTTTTTCCAACTAAAAAGGTTGAAAACAAGCATATTAGCTAAAAGAATAACTTTAATTTAGCTATATGGAGGAAGGGACAAGGAATTTGAGAAAGTGCATTGGTGAGCAAAAGTGTACAGCCGAGTGGAAGTTACTTGCATGTGGAGAACAAGAGAAGATGGAGAAAGCAACTACTAACCGGAGTTGTCATGAAGATCGTTGTGGAGTGATGAAGGTTGAGGTGAATAGTTGATTGTGTTTATGGCAGGAGTAGTAAAGTGCTGTAGAAAATTATATGTCATAATGTGAAACATAGTCATATATGTGAACATTGTTAGGATAGGACAGAAAGAAGGTGCATATCAAGCCTTCACACAAGATGGTCCACCAACAGCATGAGTTGGAACTATTTGGAGGTGATGAAAGCGTGTAGATAGTATGCTTGAATATTATAGTTACTAACTTTGTTCATAATTACAGCATTTATGAATTACATGAATGCTTATATGAACTGCACTTGTGAACACAGTACTTGAGCGAAATTAGGGAGGTTGTGGAAAGGAATTTCAAAGATCTCGACCTAAATGCTTTATCAATGACAGGTTGTTTAATGACTATTGTACAAGTTAATTTTTAAAAGAATCTGTTTTCATGCACGCCTTGGGAGATGGATAATTGACCACTACTTGAGTCGACCATGATATCTATTTGGTTAGGAAGCCTTAATACACCTCTTTTGTTACTCATTATCCACTACTAAACTTCTAAAAACAGAAATATGTCCATAATACTTGCAATTTTCAGGAAATTGCAATTGGAAACTGAATATGTTTGTGAAGCTTAATTTTGACTTTTGAAAATATTACCTGGACTCACAAAGTTACATGTAATTATACTCTAAATAGTATTGCACTTTGTGATATGAGCATCACAAAACCAACATATGAAAACCCAAAATGCATTTGATATTTCTAAGTGTCATATTTCACTATACGAGAATTATGCCTAAACCCATGCTTGAAAACATCCTAAACCGAAACTGAACTTAATGATGCAACATCTGAAACATATCGCCATGAACAGATCTACACACCATAAACTCCACCAAAATGTAATAACTTGAATCAAACCAAGTATTAACAAAAACGCTATCAATATTCGATAAAAATTATAAGTCATCGTTAACAATATGTGTTCCCCTTGTGTATTACAAATTAGCAATAACATGCAAGACCAAATTAATACTTGGTATGATTCTTTTCCAAAAATTAAGAAAACTAAGTTTTAAAACTAAGTCTTTACATAAAAGTAACGTATACATGTAAAAGAAGCCATATGATACAACAGCTAGGCTTGGCGGAGATTAGCATATCATATGATTGAGTGAAACAAATGCTAGAAAGATTCCTCGGATATAAACTGTTTTTGTAGGCAATGTAAACTGACTTAACTTTATGTCCACAGTAATTACCTCAAAAGCGCTCCCTGCCTCTTTAATAAGATCTTCTAGAAGACAATTGCATGGAAAGCTCCAACTATATATGGCACCTCGTCCTTTAAATTTTCCTATTTAGACACACATTAGCATTTGTTTAGAAACAACTTTTTTGTTAGAAATTAAAAAAGAAAAAAAAAAGAACTGTGTTCAAAAAAACTGCCATGATCTATTTCCCAGAATAGAGAATTAATGCCAGAAACATATATACAGAGAGCAATATTAATTCTAGGAAAGAGAACAATAATCAGTTCAGATATGATTGATCCAACCAGCATATTGGTTATAAGATTGTAAATTCCAGTTCTCATAGTTTAATCATTATTTGCTAATTTGTATGAATTAGGAAGTAGGAACTAGTCATCAAACTTAGATTCTACAATATGACTTTTTATATGCTTTAACATGTGATACTATCAACTAACTCAATGTAGTCTATAACCGAAAGGGGCACATATTGATATGTATATATATGGGTATGTACATATATTGTAGAAGCAAGCCAAAAAAATTAGAGAATTACTAAACCATGCAGTTCGTAAAAATAAAAGTATAAACCTTAAAACAAAACAACAACTAGGCAAAAAGAAAAAAGAAAGAAAAAGTACAAATTAAAGGTCCTGAATTTTCCAACTTATAGAGTAGAATAGCTGAAATGATTTATGATCAAGACATCTACCATATGTTCATGTACCAGGGGAGGTTTTAATGAGCCTAGCTTGCCAAGCCATAGTAGGTAGTTCGATTCAATTAAGTTGCAATTAATGAACCCACCTCAAATTATCACAAAAATTCCTATTCATTTAATCTGTTATGCAGATCGATAGAAAATTCTATATGCATTTGGGTTATTAGCTAGCTAGTTCTTTCTTTATTCAATTGAAACATTTAGCACATTTTTTCCTAAAACACACCAAAACCATGAAGGACCAGGAGAGGGATGCATGCATTGGATCGACCTGCAGGGTCATCATCAAGTCATGTGTAGTACTTGACTAGCATACAGATCTGATGTATATATGTATGTTATCTTGACAATGTATATATATTGCATATATATATATATATATATATGGCCATGTAAGCATTGTATTAGCTAGCTAGCTAGGTAAGTAACTTGGAAAAATAGAAAGCCAGGTGCATCTAATTTAATTCTATAGTTACAGTAAATTGAAGCATGGTAGGTACACACATAGCTAGCTGGTGAGTCATTATCAACAATGTTAGCACGATTATAAGCAGCTGGGACATGCAAGAATTACAAAAACTCCCAGCAAAGCACAATAAAACGGATGGACATGCATATTATCATCTCATCAAATATTAGAACAAGTTTTATTGGCAAAAACAGTGCAAACATTGCCCCAAAATCAGCTATTGCTTCAGAACGAAACACATTGAGAGTTGTTTTCATGGGCTGATCTTCTTCCCCTTTAGTCATTGATAATCTATGTTAAATGTAGCATGATTATTTCATTTTCTATGAGCAACCTAAACATGAAAACTAAATTCAGCAGGCTAGTAATATTAATTAGCCTAGTTAGCAATAACTATAGATCAGAAAGTTTAACATTTCAGTGACAGTACTCTTTTGCACGTGAAATTGTTGCACAATGAAGTTGGCTAGTTGGAGATCAGCTTATATAGTCTTCCTTTTGTCTGATATTGAATTTCAACCCTGCATTTATCCTGCATTAAGTCAAAGTTATCATACTAATATCCCCTGATAATGCATATATATATATATATATATATATTCCCTTTGGCAGCACATCTTTTAAGAACCCCCCAAAATAAATAAAAGAATAAAATTATAAGAAAAATAACAAGCAAAGCTAGTAAATTAGAAGACTATGCAAGTGGTGGTAATGCCCTAGATGACCAAGAGGCCGCTGAGCCCTTTTTTTTAAAATGGGAAGAAAGAACAAAATCAGAGTAATAATAATAGCTAGTTATTAAAGGCAACTTTTGATTTCATTATATTTTGCCATAATTATTTGCTTCTTGTCATGTCATATATGTTGATGATCATTGCTTATGATCATGTATGTACCAGCTAGCTCCCTAGCTAATTAAATCTAACCCATACATCACTGCTAAATCACACAATGCATGGCAGATGCGGTTAGTTTTCAGAGGAGTACTAAACGATGGATGGATACATCGTTTTTTGTTTTGTTTCTGGTGAGGAGGATTAATTCATGTAAAGATACGTCCAAACATTTTCCGCAAGTCATGAGTTTCCATATATATTATTTTCGTTAGTGAGATTCATCATATATACATAACTCAAGATAATCGAGTAAAAGTATAAAGTAATAATTAAGCATGCAACATTAGATTACAATAAAACTTCAATAATTTCAGACTTAATTATATATGAAGCCAGACCAAAAGATCAAGAAGAATAATATACAAGTACTTAAGATCCATATAAATATTCACATAATCATGCATGCTCATCTGATCAAACTACACATCATTTCATTAATTAATATAGAATGAAGATTAAACTTGTTGGTCCCCAGGCACATTTTTATTCTGTAAACTTATTTTTTTCTTTTTTCTTTTGTGCATAAAGTATTTCTCTTAAACTAAAACTAAGACTCTAAGCTTTTGAATTACTTATATATATATATATACACACACTACTTATCAAAAAATATATATATATATCGAAACACACACTCCAAATATCCCGACGAGGGAAAAATTAATGCCAACAATTCTGTTGGGCCAAACCAGCCCTCAGAAAAGACTCGAGAAAATTTGTATGACCTAAAAGCAAGAGACGTAAGAATATTATTACATGAAAGAGTTGATGGCATTATATACCTTAAAGGAGACAACAACTTAAGGAAAATGAATTGGCAGGTAACCGACAATTAGTATCAATGCGCGCAAGACTAGTACTCTTAAAACAGAGATTTATGTATCAGATGATATATACAGTAGCATCTACGGCCAGGATTACTACTGCATATCAACTAAAACTTTGACCTTTGTATATATAACATGACAGCAAAGTCAAAGCATGTATCCAATCATCGTTGTTAATTTCTACCCTAATTAACACCAAATGATGAAAAAAGGAAAGAGGAAGACGCCTCTTAATCGTTATAATGCCGGCATCAAGGTTAAGAAGTATCTTCCCAACTACAAGAAAGATGGGGTTTACAAAAAAAAATAAGGTTATATATCCTTTTTCTTTGTACTTATTTCAGTGGCAGTTTTTATGGTTTTAGTTGAGAAAATACATAAAGCAAGTGTTTGGAAATTACTAAAGGACTTCAAAATTTAATTAAAGTCGAATTAGTAACTTAATTGTATAAATTATTTTTCCTTTAATAAATTTCAACTTTAAACAAGAGATTTATGTGTCTGTAATAAACAAATAGCCTAGTACAACTTTATTTTTAAAAGTATATGTTTACAGATCATATACAAAGATAAATGTTTGGTTGATCACAAACAGAAATTACAAACAGTTGTCATACAAACTAAAATACATACCTACTTATATATATAGTTTGGTGTGATCAATACAATTAATTGTAACGCTTTTTATATTTTAAGATAAATTAATCTTGAGCATGCAGATAATCAATTAGTGGCCTGAAAATCATAATCGTGTTTTGCCGCCCACAATTTCTTTTGCAACGTAAATTACATCGCCGGAAGATCATAAAACCTTTTCTAGCGAATAAAGTCGCTGCTAATACAGAATAAATCGCTTCAAAAAAGAATCATAAACCAAATTCGACATGTGGCATTAAAATTTTATATGCGGCGATGCCTAAATCGCTGCAAGCAAATAAATACCATTTGCAGCGATTTTAAAATCGCCGGGAAAAAAGGTTTTTCTTGTAGTGGGAGTTTTTTGTATAGCAATATCATTTGATTCATTAACATAAGTTAATATCCATGTATAGAAACTAACAGTACTAGAATTGATTGCTAAATATGATGGAATAGACGTAGTGTCATTGTCATCTTCATTACTAAATATGATGGACTCCAATCTAAACATGCCTCCTAGATGCTGCATCTTCTTAACCCCAAAAATACTCAGAAGGCATAACGAAAAGAAGAAAGAGGTCCAGAAGAAAGAGGAAATGACCAAAAGAAGGGAAAGAATCCAAATTTAGATGCAAAACTCAAAAGAACAAACCAAAATCATTAATCCTTTAAGAGAGTTCAAACACATGCAGAGCTCCTAGGCTAGAATGAAGACAAGAGTGAGATATCAATGGTACTTCTACTCATGAGGGGTTAATTCAGACGTACTTAAAAGCAACTTTTTAATTTTTATCCCCCTTTTTTTTTATTGTAATTTATGAGTCCTAAAATATCTATGTAGTGTTCTGTGGAATGACCCGAGGAAATTGCCAAAGAAGAACATGATGATGTATATGAATTAAGCTAGCTAGGTGGGGAAAGCATGCACCAGGGAAAACAGACCAAGTTTTGCCTTGTTATACACTGAAAGGAATCTTGCATGTGATTTTTTTCTGGACATTGGCCTGACAATATTCAAAACTTTGAATCTGTTGTCTCAGTACACTATATATGCGCACCAGCTTTATCCTTTTGATTAATGAGAAAGAGAATGGAATTTCTTGAATACCAACTTCAGGTTTACTAAGATATTGGATGTGACTTGTGAGGCTGCATAAAAACAACGGAGAACATGGCATACTCTCTCTATTTTTATTTGTTTTTTATTTGGAAAAAAAAAAACAACCCATATTCTTTACTGTTTGTCCTTCCCAAGCTTCAACCTCCTCCCATTGGTTGGTGTAAAGTAAGCTTTCCATCGGTACCATCTGTTCTCTAGGATTTACCATCTCCCTAAAACTTAACATTAAAATGAATGAAAAATTGAATACGCTTAACAGTCAAATTTGAACAGACGGCAAAGGTACTGAAAATAGACAAAGTGGATGAAGACTACTCAAGCCAATGCCATGAAGCAGCAAAACACGTACAATCTCGTGTGGTCTTCTGGCAGCTTGTAGAAGAAGAGGGAAAAACCATGTGAACAAAAAAAGAAAAGAAAAGGTTCAAATATTTCCCTTCATCCTACCATTAATTAAAAAAGATGGTGCAGAGAAAATACAAATCCCTTCTCCATCCAGAACCTACTTCCATTGACACTATGAAAGCATATTCTCAAACAAGAAGTTTTCATCAGGCACACAGACCAGATAACACAAACTACGTACAAGACTTGACAGTTATCAGAGTATAACAAATTAAACTCTTGATAAATTACATATAAAAAGATCTGATGGCTCATGGCATTATAGTTGAGCACTAAATTTAGAAAATATCAAGGAACAGTCTAATGAACATATCAAATATATGTTGCTCATCGCTAACAAGCAGATATATACTCGGGTGTGGTCAAATCCAGCTCTATTGTGCTCTTTTATCGAAGAAAGTGTAATGCAGTTGATTATATTACATATATGGTACAAAATATAGAACTCAACACAGATGTAGAAATAAAGACCTCAAAGATTTGAGCTTCGCATAGGCTAATTAATCAGATGCAACAAAAGAGAAAAATTCTGGCACGAGAACATTCAGATCATGCCCATACAAAATAATGTTGAATTTTTCAATAAATGAAAATAAATATATGTGTGTATATATATATATATATATATATATATATATATATATATTTATATATGTCGACTGTCCTTGAGTTGTGTGGCTTAGGGCAGAATGCTTCACTGAGTTGGTGAAGACGTGCAAGAGGAAATAAGGTTTTGTAACATTGGGGTTAGGTGCGGTAGCTCTTACTGGCTGAGGTTAAGGAGAACAACTTGAAGAGCACAATGAAGTAAATAGATCAGAATTCAAAGAGTAGTTCAGTAGAAGCAGATATGCTGGAGCAGATGTCAAAAGCTACTGAACTAAAGGAAGTAATAATGATTCAAAAATAATCTCAAATTAAACTTTGGCAAGAGAAAAATGCAGCAACATGGTGGCAATATCCCCATGTCTCCCCTTAAACACTTTGGCAAGAGAAACAATTTCTCCCCTATGGTTAGCTTTTCCGGGAAATTTCCAAAGCAACAGTTTCAACAAAATCTTTCAATTCATTCTTCTACCGTGTTCAACTTTATGTAATCCTCTATCGGTACAGTACATTGAATGTAGAGAAATGGTTATAATAGAGTTTCTGTTATTCATATTAGCAGCTACTCTAGGAGGAATGTTGTTATGCGGTGCAAACTATTTAATTACTATCCATGGGGTAGCTCCAGAATGTTTCAGTTCCCAGCCTACCTATTATTTGGATATACCAAGAAACATGGAGGCCAACATCTCCATTTACATGCCTTCTGTATTACTCACCATCTATTGTCCTATAATACCTCTCTCTCTCCAAATAAATCATATCGCCCACACACACACGCAGCAGAGTAAAGTCAGATTAATGCACAATGAAGAAATTGCCCTAAACGGTTTCATCAAGAACCATAAGGAGATAGAACAGAGTAATTTACCTTGGGAAATCGAATCCAACCGAGTGGATCAGGAGACGAAGGGCTGGAAAATCGACTCTGACCCACTAAAATCGACTCTGACCCACTTCTCCAGGAAACGGGCCGAAGATGATGAAGAACAAAGCCTTCGGGTGTCGAAAAATCGCAACTTTTTTCACATTTTATGGCCAAGCCAAAAACGATTGAAGACGCCGATTAGTGGGTTTTCGGTGGGGTGAAGCAGAGTAACTCGCTACTCGTACGCGAGAACCACTGGGCTGGAGCAGCTGGAGGTGATTTTAGTGGTTTCAATCGGTGGAAGGGAAATCCCGAAAATTTCTGTGCTTCGGTTTTGGTTAATGTGCAGGTAGAGAGAAATGAAGAAGAAGAAGTTGGGGACGAAGGGGTTTTCGGGATTTGGGGGGAAATTTGCTTTTTCTCATGTGATTTTGGCGCCGTGCATTAAAAATACCAGTTGCAGCGAATGTTTCCATCGGCATAAGATTTTTATTTTTTGCAACGATTTGTTTCGCCGCTATTATAACAAAAATCGCTGCAAATGAATTAATTTCATTTGCACAATTAACTTTATAATCGCCGCAAAAGCTAAAACAAAAAGCCCGCGCGTTTGGAGCTGCGTCGACCAAGAAATCGCTGCAAATAATAACTTCTTGCGGCGATTTTATTACCGGCAGACCAAAACTCGCCGCAATAAGGCCATTTTCTTGTAGTGAGAATTTTAAACTAATTTCTCTTTGTATATAATTAAGTTTATAGTAAAATCCAATTAAACATGTCTAGGCAAACAAATGGTTGGATTAAAATTTAGGAAACTATTCAACTTGTGCCATTAGCAATTTGGCATTTAGGAAATTATAGAATGTATTTGAAGTGGAGAAAAACAGTTTAGTTTTATAAAATTGGATTAAATTTTAGGAAAGTATTTAACTTGAAATACATTGGCAATTTGGCATTTAGGAAGTTTTAGGATGCATTTCAAATGGAGAAAAATAGTTTAATTTATTAAAGCATGAATCATAGAATTGAATTGGTTTGGATCTCTGGAATTGAATTGGTTTGGGTATTTGGAACTGAATTTTTATCAACTCCACCTTTGGCAGAATTGAGAGGTTCAAGACACGTTAACTTGGTTACTCTTGTTTGCTAAGCAATTATTGGTAATCTTGTTTGCTAATATGTGTTCGTTGATTTTGCAGGCTTGGCATTCTTGTGGGTTTTTTTGTTAGTATGATCCAAAAATACTACCATATGGTGAAAAGAGAATCAATAAACTAAAAACCGAATTTCAAAAGATACAATTAGCAATGGATATTGAAACAACTTGACATCGACTAGAAATAGAGATTGAGAGGCGCAAGAGAAAACTTGAGAGTGTTAGTTTAGTTATAGTAATTTCAATGTTGTGGGTACTTTGTTTACGATTTTATTTTGAGAAATTTTGTAAAAGCAATGTGACCAAGATGTAATTTGTTTATGATTTTGTATGAAGTGTTTTTTTTTTGGCTTAATTTTCAGCCTTTTAATGCAGATCAGACCTTTCCTATAGTTGTTTGATGAATTCTTTTTTTCTTGGTTGTGAAACACTTTGTCAATGCATTGATTATAAGGTTCAAGTAAGACAAGCATAAGCATGTTTTCTTCCTCCCAAAGATATACATATCAGACGAGTGCAGCTGCTAACCATTATGACATTAATAATTAATTAATAAAGATAAGAGTACTACTACCACTACCGAATAAGGTTGGCAAAGCAACTCGGAGAGCAACTTTAAGTGGTGCATCAAATATATATATCCTGTAATTTACAATAGTCACATGTAATCTCCACCAAAAAATGTATCATCTAATAAATATGTATTACAGAAAAAGCCATGGCAATAATGTCTGGAATTTACAATAGCCATATGTCATCTCCACCAAAAAATATGCCATCTCCACCAAAAATGTATTATAGAAAAAGTCATGGCAATAATGTCTGGAATTTACAATAGCCACATGTCATCTCCACCAAAAAATATGTCATCTCTACCAATAATGTATTACAAAAAAAGTTATGGCCACAATGTCTGGAATTTACAATAGCCACATGTCATCTCCACCAAAAAATATATCATCTCCACAAATAAGAATTCATTGAAGGAGCAGTTGGTCTAATATGAAGAGCCTCCATTGTATATACTTGATCAGGTGTCTACTGTGAGTGACATAAAAAAAATATGTTAAAAGAGCCAACACACTAAAAATATGCCCCTAAACCATAATGTTGTTTAAAATACCTATGAGGAAGGAGCAGCTCGTTCAATACCAAAATTAAAAGAACCAACACACTAAAAATATGTTATACCATAATGTAGTTTAAAATACCTGTGAGGATGGAGCAGTCGGTCCAATACCATAATAATTTGTAGTATATACTTGATCATGTGTGTATTGTGAGTGGCATAAAAAAATATGTTAAAAGAACCAACACACTAAAATATGTTATACCATAATGTAGTTTAAAATACCTGTGAGGATGGAGCAATTGGTCCAATACCATAATAATTTGTAGTATATACTTGATCAGGTGTGTACTGTGAGTGACATAAAAAAAATATGTTAAAAGAACCAACACGCTAAAAATATGTTATACCATAATGTAGTTTAAAATACCTGTGAGGATGGAGCAGTCGGTCCAATACCATAATAATTTGTAGTATATACTTGATCAGGTGTGTACTGTGAGTGGCATAAAAAAAGATGTTAAAAGAACCAACACGCTATGTTAAACTAATAATGTAGTTTGAAGTACCTGTAAGAAAGGAGCAGTCCGTCTATCACTAAAATAATCCGTAGTAGTTGAAGGAGTTGCAAAAAAAGCTGACCCATGTGTCCAAACTTGACTTTGTTGATTCTATAGCCATTTAACTTGAACATTGATCAATACAAAATGTAATAACCATAAATAACAAAAAGAGTACCTGAGTTTGAGGAGTCTCATACTGTGTGTCGCTCACATTGCATTCATTTGGTAAAGGACTACTTTGCTGTGCATTGGAAGAAATATAATAATTTATATTTATAAAAATTATAAGAATTTGTTAAATATTTGTTGTATACAACATTAATAAAAAGAAACCTCAACTTCGCCATGGTGCAATCTCCTTCTCATGCTTGGTTTCTTAAGACTTTTCTCAATGGGGTGCACTTTTCTCCTAGAGGGCGGTCTTCCTTTACTTCGAACTACCAACGGACTCAAAACTCTACCTGTCGTGCCCTCCATGGAAGCCACTGGATCAACTGTGTTGCTAGTATCATGATCGACGATCCCAAGGTACTCTAACTTCAACTGTTCTAGCTGGCTAATCAATTTCACAAAGCTACTCTTGGCCTTTGAAACATTGGAACACAGTTCATAGAAGCAATTTTGGATCCTATCGTACCTTCGAGCATCATGGTTGCTACTTGTGTCATAATTACTTTTGATGAAAGTGTATTTTCTCTTTACATCCTTCCTCCACCGATCTAAGATGTATTTTGATGATACTGTATGCTTGCCTAGCTGAGTCAAGATACGAAGAGCATGTCTGTATAATATACCCCTAAACTCAAACAAATTACAACTGCATTTAACATCAAGGGGATCTTCATCAACTTTGACAATGTAGTTTGCACGTTTTAATAAGTTATCATACACTTGAACTTCATCGGCAACTACGAACTCATATCTACTGCCCTCACATCCCAATAACGAGGCAGTCAAATATAGAAACCCCCGCAATTCCTCTTGTACTTCTTTGAATTTTGCAATTGTGTATGCTTTTAGAAACTGCTTCTCTAGAGGATAGCGACTGATGCAAGGAATCTCAGTGTTAAATGAATTAAAGTCAGCAATTGCTTCGTTCTCTACCTTCCTCCTAAGGGCTGAATCGTACTGATCAACAAATTGTTTGAGAGTTGTCCTAGAATTAACATAGTCATTGAAAAAGACATTCATGCTTTCACTTCGCTGTATAGTTGACATTCCTGTCCAAAATGTATCTCTAACATAGGCTGGCACCCAAAAACACCGGTCACTATATAATGATTCTAACCATGCATTCTCATGCAGATCATAGGTATCGAGCAAATCGTGCCAACGTTCTTCAAATTCTTTTTGACTTAAAAAGTCATACACGCACTTTTGTAGAGTACTCTTGATCTCCTGATATCGAGAATGTGATCTAAATTTCTCAGGAAGCTTTTTCATTATATGCCACAAGTAGAAGAGATGCCTAGACGTTGGAAACACCCTTGAAATTGCAATTTTCATTGTCCTGTCTTGGTCTGTGATGATTGCCTTTGGCGGTTGGTTATTCATACACTTTAACCATGACTCAAACAATCACTCAAAAGTATGTGCATCCTCATTAGATATCAATCCGCACCCGAATAAAATTGACTGACCATGGTGGTTCACACCCACAAATGGTGCAAAATGCATTTTATATGCATTAGTCAAATATGTTGTGTCAAATGTAATCACATCCCCGAATGATTCATATGCAGCTCTACTTCGGACATCTGCCCAAAATAGATTTTTTAACCGCATCTCATGGTCCATGTTTATTTGATAGTAGAAATCCGGATTTCTTTTTTGCATATCTTGAAAATACTTATATAGAGCTTCAACACCTCCAACTCCAAGGCGAAGTTGTCTTGTTTTGTCAATGTAATTTCGACACTCTTTCACCCCGAATGGCATATTCTCGTAACCCACTGCCTCAACAACCACAGCCTTGAAATTTTTGGACATTCGTATTCCTGCCTCATCATTTATTTCGAGCCTCTTAGCCACACGAGCATCAAGCTTCTTAAAGCATCTCATATGTCTTGCCTTTATAGGACTACAAATGTGTGTGTGCTCCAACTTTACTTTAGATAGGGTATATCCACATTCGCCATTCATTGTAGCATTAATCCTAGCCATACATCCTATCTTCTCTGTTTGTCTTGGCTTGAGAATATTGGCAGCCTTACTCTTTGAAGTGCCTTGTCGCGCACATACGAATGTAAGCTATATGAGATTCCCATCATCATCTTGTTTAGAATTCCTTTTACACACTCCAAACCCCTTCTTTTTACCATATTTCATATAGTAAGATCAAACTTCTTCTGCCGAAGAAAATTTCATTCCAACCTTTGGCTCTTCAATGGTTTCATCACACTCATTATCTACATGTACCACCTCATCATACTCATCATCTGCACGTCCTACCTCATCACCCTCATAATTTTCATGTCCTACCTCATCACCCTCATTTTATGCATGTCCCGTGTCAGAATCCATTGCAAATCTAACCTTTAACTTATCTAAGAAGATGCAACCAGAATCAAATAAAGATTTAGAAAAAATTATGGGCTTGATATTGCAACCAGAATCAATTAAAGATTAAAAAAAATTCTGAATTTGAAATTGCAAATTTAGCTGTATTGAACCATCTTTTTCAAGGCCTAACAATAGTATGCATAGATAAAACCAAGCAATCATTACAACTCATTTAAATTTTTACATGGAAGAACTTTCGGTAATGTTAAATAAAAATCCATTGCGAAGAATGCACTATATATTTGCTATGATTAAGATGATTAAGACCACTAGCAGCATTTAATCAATAAATGATCAAATGGATGATCGACGCAAGTGTGATGCTACCTTATTAAATGCTCATATTCTCGTACATGCAGTTTCAAAGATTTCATATCAAATGCTTATGAACTTTCATGATTGTAAATGAGGTTGTATTGGCAATAAAGATCAGAAAAATTAATGAACATCCCAACTTAGATGGATGCAAAGTTCCACCAAATGATTTTATTACACCACATGCGTTGAACCATGAGGAGCTTAAATCTCTCCTAGAGTTACCTTTATAGTTACCTGAGATATATCAAATAAATATATTTATCAAAGAGTACTTTTAACAACAATTTCCAAAGAAAGAAATCCATGTTTTTTTATGTAGTTAATAAATACGGGGGGAGATGACATGTGGCTATTGTAAAGAGTGTAAAATGCAATAATATTTTTATAATTTTTACTCTTCAAGAATGACAATTTCTGTATCTCAAAAAAAAATTGAAATTAATTGTTGAAAATACAAAAAGCACAAATTAAAAGAGTTGACAGATGAAGAAATTCTATTTCAAAAAAATGCAATATTAGATGGGGTAAATTCCAGATGCAATATTAGATGGGGGCAATATTTATCAAAGAAGACTTCTAACAACAATTTCCAAAGAAAGAAATCTATGTTTTTTTATGTATTTAATAAATATAGAGGAGATGACATGTAGCTATTGTAAAGAGTGTAAAATGCAATAATATTTTTATAATTTTTACTCTTCAAGAATGTCAATTTCTCTATCTAAAAAAAAACATCAAAATTAATTGTTGAACATACAAAGAGCTCAAATTAAAAGAGTTGAGAGATGAAGAAATTCTATCTAAAAAAATGCAATATTAGATGGGGGTAAATTCTAGATGCGATATTAGATGGGGGCAGTATTTATCAAAGAGTACTTCTAACAATAATTTTCAAAAAAAGAAATCCATGCTTTTTTATGTAGTTAATAAATATGGGGGATCCCTCTAGCGATAGAACCCAGAATAAGCTTACTAAAAGAACTAGTTTAGATAAGATACAGACAGCAAAAAGCAACATCTTCAAAAGTTCATTTGAAAAGAGAAGTTCTTAGCCGCACTACGTGGTCTGGTACCGTAACTTCTTAGAAAAGTTCTTATATTTAATATTCTACCCAATATATTTGGTAATAACTTCTTAGAGCGACTATAAGAAAGAAGGAATGTTTTTTACTGTTCGGTTTCCTAGAAAAGTGAGGCTGGATGGAGGGGAGCTGCAAGATGACGCCGACAATTGAGGGCTGCTACCACGTGGAGTGAAGGTTGGTGCCAAAAGGAGGGAGAGGGATTCCGTGGGTTTGGGTTTGGGGTCATCTGCAATATGGGTTTCGGGGTCATCTGATTTCAAATCACGTTTGTTTGTTTGTTTTTTTTAAATAAATACTTTTTAATATTAAATAAATTAAGTGGCATGCCACGTGACATGACACGTCAGTCGGAAGAAGTCTTCGGGACAATTCTTCGGTAACTGTAGAAGAACTCAAGTTTTAATTTTGAATTTTTGGTGTCGGACTATTAATCGGTTCAGTTTATTTATTTATTTATTATTATTTGTTTAATAACAATTAAACTTTATTCAAACTAAAACCACCAAATAGGGATAACCGGTTTGATTTTGGACATATTTTTGAATCAAATCGATATATACCGATTTTGATATTTTGAATAATTGATAACGCATTGGTTATACCCCTAAATTGATACTTTTGATTTTATTGGTTTCAATTTGGTTTGGTCTGATTTTTTTAATTTTAGATCTCGTTTGAATACAGAAACACTCTCAACCTATCTAATCTCATCTCATCTCATCATTATAATTTTTTCAAATTTTCATATAAAATATAATAAACAATTCAACTTTTTCAAATCTCAAAATAATAATATTAAAAAAATAATATTCTAACAATATTTTATTCAACTCATCTAAAATCATCTCATCTTATCTCATTATCCAAACAAGCTGTATAATTTTAGTGGATTATATAGTTAGTATAATTATATTAGTGATATATAGGGGATTATATAGTGATATAGTATTAGTAGTTATACTAATACTATAGTGATTTATATAGTTATTTATATATAGTAGATTACTAATAGTATTAATATTAGTATATATATATAATAGTATCATATAGTGATATAGTATTTGATTATGTATGTTAGTGATAATATGTTAGTGTTTAATTTATTTATATATTTGATTATATATGTTAGGGATAATATGCTTGGTTACATATATGTTAGTGATAATATGATGGTTAAATACATTTTTTATATGAGTGTATATGATCAAATGTATAGAAATGTATTTATCCTTAATATATATTTATAATTTATATTATTAACATATGATCAAATATACATGTTTAATATTAAAATTTTATGTTATAAAATTAAAATTTTTAATGACAATGTTATATCAAATGTTATACTAAGATTTATAAGATTAATTAAATGGTATATAAAATGTTATATTAATTTTATGTTATTAGATTATTATTGTATATGAATAATATGATTTTAAAATTTCAAGTTATATTAATTAAAAATTAGCATATAATATTATATTATTTTATATATAGTTATATATATTATAGATATAAATTATATATAATATAAAAAATCATATAAAAAATATTTTATATTATATATAAAATTAAAATATATATATGAATCGGTTAGGTCCAGTATCGACTGGTTTTGAGAAAAATAAAACCGGTACTGGACCGAGCCGGTTTTGAACTCCCACTTGATGGGAACCAAGGTGGGCCTAGTCTTAAAGATCATTTGCAAGTTTCAGATGGGCTAATGATGGGAACCAAGGTGGGCCTAGTTTTCTAGATCATTTGCAAGTTCTAGATGGACCAATTACAAGATCAAGAGCCAAGAAGATTAAGGAAGCAATGCAAGGATTGGTCCAATCCACTTGGAACGAAGCTAGCAAGAGCCCAACATTCAATATGGGCTTGAAAGAAGGAGAACCAGTTATGATCCATTTGATTCAAGCAGTGGAAGACAAGACATAGAGATAGGCCCTATTGTTATTAGAAGCTTTTAATTTAGTTAAAAGATTTATTTCATTTAGAATAAGTGGGCTAGATGATACTTGGCCCACATATGTCTTATTTATTATGAATTAGGGTTTTTGGGAAGGCCTTGTACTTTGGCCAAGGGCTTATTTGGAAAAGTTACATTTTAGAAACTAGGGTTTCAAGAGTTACTGTAGCTCGGCACTGTAGCGCCGTACAGTAGCCGCCGGTACTGTTCATCCGAGGGTAGTTTTGGAAGTAGGGTTTATTTTGGGTTAGGGTTTCAATAGGGTTTTGGTTAAAACACTCATTGTAGCCTCATTTGAGAGATTAGACAATTTTGAATGTTATTTGTGAGTGAGTTTGCTCCTCTTGTTCTTCATTGAACTTTTGAACTTATCAAAGGCAAATCACAACCTTTGTGGCGTTCCTCCTTGTAATCTGGGTTCTTGAGACGGGTTATTCATCGGGTCTAGATTTTAATATAATCTAGGTTCTTGAAACGAGTTCTCATCGGGTCTAGATTCTCCATCCATTGACTTGATTTTGGCTTTCTTGGGTGCGTTTTCAAATTGATTGTGGGTTCAAGGGATTCCCTTCCTACGGGTTCATATCACCACTGGTTCAGTCCAGTTCATCAGCGAACCATTTCTTTTTTACCCATACCACCGAATACAAAATATAATGAAAGTCATCTATCAAACCACTGATGTGCAAGCCAATACAACTTAATTAAGGTGCAACATCTAATAAAACCTAAAAATAACATATGGACAAGTATTCCACCATTGAATGGTATCAATGATGTTACGAGCATATCGCGCTAACATATGCTGCTTCATTATCTTGTCATCCGACGTGTAAAATTTCAAAATCTTGAAATAGATGGAAAATGCACTATATTTCTACAATTAAAGGCACATGTGGTGAGAAAGATATATTCCCAGATTTAATAGTTTCAACAATATTCCATGAGTCACCTTCCTTGATTAAGCTGCAAAAACCCATGCCCAACACCATTCACAAACCTCTCAATACTACCAAAGATTCAATCTCATCCACCTCATAGACACCCACTTCCTTCCTATTTAGAGCAAACAACACTCTTCCAGCATCATTTCTAAGAATAATACCAACCCCAGCACTAGCTTCATCCTTAAACAAAACTCCATCAGAATTCAGTTTAACCTTATCATAAGTAAAGGGATTGCTTTAGCACTTTCTAATCTGCTCAGCCACAAAAGATGTAAAAATATTTCTAATCAAATCTTCATTCCACGTTCTAGAAAGAAAGTTAACAATGGCATTCAAGGGTAATAATTGAGAAGGCTGAGAACTAAAAGGATCCAAACTTGCTGAAACTCAACGATCTATTCATACATTAATGTTTTCCCTAGTCCTAACTCGCCATTTACAGCTTTTGAATAAGAATATAATGTTGCGAAAATGCTTCTCCAAACATAAGAAGGGTGATATCCAAGTTGTGACTATAAAAAAATTATTTTGGAAAAATACTTGATTTAAAAACTCTGAACAATAAAGAATCAGAATTACATAATAATCTCCAGCCTTATTTAGTAAGCAAGGACAAATAAAAATTTCCAAGTTACGAAAACCCATACCACCGACCAACTTGGAGTCACACATTTGTTTTCAACTAACACAATAAACTTTAAGCTCAGACCCATGTTGTTCCCACCAAAATCTAGCAAACATATTTTTCAATTCTCTGCAAAAAGACTTTGGTAGTTAAAAACAACTCATGGTGTAGGTAGGTAATGCTTGCGCCATTGCCTTAACACTACAACAGAAACGGGTTTTTCCCGCGATCATATTTGTCCAAATTACCTGTATGGAATGCCACAAATATCTTTTTCTGGCATTTTCTACTCGTGGCAGTTTCATCAGAAAAAACTGGCCGAACATAGTGGTATTTCCTGCGATGTCATTTTCTATCCCAAAAAATATTATTTCCGGCATTACCATTTCCTCACATAAAACATACTTGTCGCTGCAAATATGTGGTTCATCAATTCGGAACTTCGTTAGAAAAAATTTCTTGTGGTGACATCGAACTGCCGGAATTAAGTATTTCAAGCCATCGTGTAATGTCGGTAAAAATTATTCCCAACGACACCTGTTCATTGCATATAGATATTTCTGGCGACTTAGAGCTGCAGGAAATATATTTTTCCTGTTAAGGTTTCTGTCCGTATATCTATGCCAGATTTAATGTTTTACTTTTTGCCATAAAATTGTATCCTCAGAAATGGTTTTTTCCAGCCGTTTGTATTGGCAACATATATGGTTTTGTGGCACATGCATTTCCTTCAGAGTCATAAAACACCGATAAAGAGGCATTACCAGAAATAATTATTTTGGACAGGAACATTTTTGGCCAGAAATGTTCCAGATCAGATTTTGGACATGTTGATCATACCGGAAATGGCCTACGTTTTTTTTCTTCCCAATTAATATCACGGCTAAACAGATAAGTGTTGTTTTCTTTTATTTATATGCAGATTTTATACTGCATTGACCATAAAATCTGTCTTGAAAGTATACCTCGTTCAGGCCTAAACACAAATCATAAATGTATTTTTCTGATTTACATGACCACCATAAATCCAATATTAACAATATAAACATAACAATCAAAGTGAGTCCGGGAGCTGTACGTGTTTCAACATACTGGAAAATATATATATAATTGGGGGAGCACATCGTTTCAATGCATGTCACCAACATGCACATCATTACATAATACATCCATTCGTACAGTCTATTACAATATAACTACCATGTTTTGTGTAGTTCATTCTACTTCCTTACATGAATAACTTCCTAAACTGCATGCTGCATAGAGGCTTGGATTCAACTTGATTCTGAGTTCATCTGCTCTTCCTTATAATGGGATCTATAGTCCCATAACTGATGGCTGCAATGGAAGCAAAAAGATTGCCAAATATCAGTATTGTTTGAACGCAAGGTCCCCAATTATTAGGAAGAACCAGACCATATAAGCTACACTTGACCAAGCATTAATATTACCCACAGATAAACCAACAAGGGCGAAATAGACAAGATGTCAAAACTAAACTTCAAAACAGAGGTATTGCGTGTAAAATCACCAACTTTGTAGAGCATAGTAGTGTTTGCTTATGAAAAATTCTGCATAAATGATTGATAGTAAAATATAATTAAAAATTTCAGTATTAATAGTCTCCAGCCTATTCCACTAACCTAGAGGCAATTTAAAAGATTAACATCTAATGCAAATCATTCACAATATTCACCCACCTAGACCAAAATCTCTTCAATATTAGATCCTAGTTCTCACACTGTTCCTAGAGTTTATGAGAAGTCTATATATTGGCTTGAACACATATCTTTAACACTCTAATACTAGTTATCACTTTAGCATTTCAGTAGAGGGACCTCATTTAATGATGGGCACTGCCAAGGATATAATTTCCAGTCACAATTTATTCACTTTATTTATGAACTACAATTCATAAATCTATCAAAATCAGCATGTTCTCATCTAACATGATGACTTCTAGAAAACCAAATCTCCAAAATGGCAGTTCAGGAAATTACTATAACAAAAAAATCAAAAAAGAAATAAGCATTTCTGGTGATTCTCATACCTGTACCATGATGCTAACCCATCGATCCGTGCCTTTGTATATCCTATCTTTCAATGAGCCTACTATCAAAATCTTACATGCCCTTTCTTTGTCCTGGCCAGAGTTCACCCATTCCAAAAGAAGTCCCCACAAAACAGCCCAAAATACATGCTAAAAAAAAAGGATGCACCCAGTTTTTTCTTTCTTTTTAACTCCAACATCTTCAAAAAATTCAAACAAAATCAAAAAGCATCCCACATGAGTCATGCTTAAAAAAGGCTATGCATCTCCCGGAGTCTCTCGTTGAGACTCCCTTTGTGACTCCAGTTCAGTAACACGACTATTTAGCCTATCGAATTCATCAAAACAAGACTGCATTTTAGTCACATCAACCATAAACGACTCAAGTTTCCTCTTGAAGCACTCTGCCTCAGCCTTATTCTTCTCATTCTCCTCCCTAAGTCGAATAAACTCCCTATTGGACAGCAAGGATTCAGAGGGTTCAGGTATAACTAGGTGGCCTAACCCTCTAACATACCCTGATCGAGATCCCAATACCTCCTTGAACGCAGCATTAGCATTTGCATTATCATCCCTCGCATCTTCTGGTGGCATCTCATTCAACAGCTCCACCATCATATTCTAATTTAGAATTAGAATCATATCAGTTTAACACTTTAACCATGTGAAGTATCTATATATATGTCCAGCAAAAAGTAAACTAACAAACTGATTTAACTCACATAATTCCGCTCAGCCTCTTCAGTGACAAATCTCCCCTTCTTATTAGACCAATGCACCTCTTTGTAAAAGGCAACGTAATTCGGAGCTTGTTCCCGCTTCAATGAATTAACAAACCTTGTTAGTGCATGATCCTATATGAGTGTTGATGACATGAAAAAACAAACTTTTAGCTAATGTTTATGCTTTTACCTTTTCCTCCATTAGCCTAACAAAAGACTTCCTCCCACCCGTGTGATTTATCCTTTGATTGGACCTATTCTGTTTGTTCCGCCTTGATAGGTTCTTACATTTAAACAGCCACCTATATTATTATTGTATAAAATGACAATAATGGTAATAACTAATTCAAACCAGCCATGGAACTTTGAAGGAAACC
The DNA here is from genome assembly GCA_029856935.1 of Cyclocarya paliurus. Taxonomy (NCBI): domain Eukaryota; kingdom Viridiplantae; phylum Streptophyta; class Magnoliopsida; order Fagales; family Juglandaceae; genus Cyclocarya; species Cyclocarya paliurus. The sequence goes on from JARVXP010000463.1 coordinate 2,221,628, forward strand.
AGCTTAAGAAAACAAATGGTACCTTAAATTCTTCACTCCCCCATCGCTCACACAAACACTGCCAAACGGCCTTGTCCACCAACTTAGGGCCTCCAGAAATTGCAGCTTCATGCGTATCATACGCCAGGTACTTGCAGTGTAGTAGGTAGTGATAATCATTATATTTCTGAGCAAGTGCCGTCGCCACTGTTTCTCGATGGTTGCTCTTGGTCCAATCCAAGACAAAATCAGCCTATTAAAAACATTTACAGATTATAACTTTTCAGTTATGTACAGTTATAAAGCTTTAATAAATTCATAACTTTATTTGACACAATTCTTACTCGGACACGATCCGTTAACTCATCCTTGTTCTGTTTATCAACATGACTCCAACTTGCTGGTCGCATGTCTGCATACGACTTCACAATCCAGGTCACACGTGTTGAAAACATCGTTGCATTTTCACATGAGACTCCTCTTTGGCCATCCTTAATTTCCACTGCTATTTTGCCAAACTTTCTTATGCGATCAAAGTCTGTGCTTCTAGCTGGTCCTCGTCCACGTTTTTTCTCGGGCGGAGCTAGATAAGAACGAGCACACAATTATATTTAAGGAAATTTAAAAACATGGATAGTAACTGCTGATTTAGATTAATATAACTAGCAACAAACAAAAGGAGTATGTCAAGCTGATGACACCAATTTACCTGCAGGGACATCAATGTTAGGAGCCTCATTAGTTGGAATTATCACCTCCTCAGGGATCTCACTCGGTCCTTCAGTTTCTGCATCTGAAAATGAAGGGATCTCATCTCTTAGAATGTTTGCTCGCGTCTGTGTTTCTGCTCCTCTACCACGAGCTGCTCCTCGATTGCCAGCACGCCCACCCCGTAGATTCTTGGTTCCTCTCATAGGCTGCACCATTATATAACCAACCACACCCCAAGTTTGTAGTTATAGACAGGTAATGGAAAAATTAGTCAAGATGCTCAACTATAGGTGTTACCAACCACAAATCTATATGCATAGAGCTAGAGTGATAAACCAAGTGATAACAGCGTCCACTTTACAAGTATATATTAAATATATACTTATATCTGTTTAAGTATTAACAGATTTCAAAGTGCCTAATAATGTCTGAAAAATATGCCAACACATCCCAGCTTTTACCCAACAAATTGATACCTACTTGAAATACCACTGCATAAATAGTGGCTCACATGTAACTGAGAAATAATAAAAAAACAAAAGCAGTACTTTTGGTGGCCATGTTCCTGGCAGTTACTGCTCATAAGAGTGTGTATAATGGTCCATAGTCATTAGCATGATGGTGACAAGTATATCTAAGATAATCCTTGAGAGAGCCCAGCTATTAAATGGAAGAAAATAAAACAGATTTCACATGCACATGAACCTACCATCGACACTTTAAGAGTGCTTAATAAAGTCATGACAAATTTTTTCCACTTTCCCGTAATTTTTTCCACTTAGATATCAAGTACATGATCGTGTGTAATACTAGTTGTATCCATAATAGAAAGAACAAAACTATACTAAAATCTTTACCAAGATTTTACCAAAATTTACCAAAATATTGCTACGTACAAATTTACCAAAATCTGTAGTTGTGCCAGAGTATTAAACCCTTTTTTTTTAAACATATGCAAGTGATCTTGTGTGTAATAATCACTTACTGTAAGACTGATTATATTCATAAAGAAAGTCAAAACACCAATATTTTTTTTATATAGGTTCATCATGTGAAAATTTTCTACATTAGCAGTACTATGTTGCATTTCGAACCCAACCATTTGAGCCATGAGAGTTTTACTCATGTCAGTCCTTAATATTTGCTTAACCCATTGTTGAGAAGAAAGATTAAAGGTAATGGAGGACTTACCTGGGATTCTTGGTGTTCAGAAAATATCCTCGGAGTGAAATTCTGGAATATGTCTCAGCTTGTGCTATTGTAGCTCTATTCAGCCCAAGATGTTCTCTTCTTAATCCTCAGTTTTCTGAATTGCAGAGTGAAGCTGAGTTCTCGAGAGTGAAGACTTGTGGTGGAACTAACCCCTGTCTGTAACCATCTATTCACTCTGACCCTTTCAGCAACTGTACAGCAGCAGGTACGTACCCATACCTCATACAGCTGTTTGAAGAGACTGCTCTTTGACAGTGGAGCCAAAATTTACAAATTTCCCACGTTCTTGAATCTATCTTACCGCGTGCACAGTCATGTGGATTCTTCTTTCACAGACACGGATGGGTGGTTTTAAAGTACTTGGCAACATAATACTCGGGTCATGTTTCATGAATATACTTGATCAATATTCAATACTACTTGGGCAACTTATTTTGGGCCATTACTCATTAGTTTGGCCTTATTACAACTTTATGCAATGGCCTCATTTTATTAGTGCAGCTGGGCCATTAATATAGCAACTTATTTTGGGCCATTACTCATTACTTTGGCCTTATTACAACTTTATGCAATGGCCTCATTTTATTAGTGCAGCTGGGCCATTAATATACTTCATATTTGTATTAATACTACTTGGACATTTTTCATTTTGGCCCATTGCTAATGTGTCGCATGTCTGCATATGTCCTTTAGAAACATACCACAGCTGTTTAATGATATTATTGCTTTGCGATTAAGTAAATGCTCCACCCAGTAACATTAACACCAGGTTCCTTTTAGAAGCATTAACATTATTTCATGTTATTAAGCTCCAATTTCATACATGTATTTCTAAATTTAATTTGTTGGTTTTATATTATATACAGGAAGCTCTTAATGAGCTATCCACATATAACTTACACCCACATCAATTACCCAATGAACCTTTGCCTTATTAGTGCGTATTAATGCTCTAGTTAAATGTAATAAGAGAAGCAACTTTTCATTTCAAGGAAATCTTACAACTGCTGCTACTAGAAACTGTTAAAACAATGCACTTAACTCAGTTTTTGGTTTCTCTTTAAAAAAAATGACTTTTAAAGGCTCCATAAACCAGCCATAAAAATTGGGTTCTACATTCTTGTTCTGAATCACTTTTGACATTAGTACTGTTGGTTAATAGCACTGCACACATTTAAAAAAATTCATTAGAGGATGACTCCATTTTGGTGATTTGCACCTGCATTGGGGCAACCCAATTAAGTGTGATGACATGTAAATGAAAATTGAAGGAAATGATGTTCTTCAAGTTAATATCATTTATTGACTTTTTCCTGAATTGTTCCAGCGAGTGGAGCAATTATTGCACTTTTCATGCAATAATTTCTAACCCATTTCTGATCTATATTGTATAGTCCAGAAACTTGATTTTTATGTTTTTGCCATATTGACATTGAATATCACAGTGGATGACTACTGTTTGGTGATGGGCACTTGCATTGAGACAGCTCAACTAAGTGTTGATAACATGTAATTGTTAACGAAACCCATCATCATGTTCTTCAAGGTCATTATGCATAAATTGATGGTTTCCTGAATATTTCCAGCAACTGGAGCAATTATTGCACTTTCCACTAGTTCCCAGTTTTGGTTTTTTTTTTGGTAGCATATATAAGTTATTAGGTCCTAGTTTCATCTATTCCCCTAATTTTCCTACTTCAATTCACATATTAGAAATACACAGCTGTCGCCACTTTCTATAATATTTCACACACATCATATCTTTTTTTTTCACCATTTGACAAGGACTATCTAGTTTTTCCTTTCACAGCTGGGCCATAAAAAGTTTAGAGTTTTTAAGTGCCATCACCTGTTCAGGTCCACAACAAATGTATTTCTAATAACCATGTGAACCTAATGTATTCAAACATTTGATATCATCCCATTTTCACACATTTTCTGGTACATACCTAACAAGCAAACCATCATTCAGCAAAACTTGTTCTATAATAAAAGTATAGCAATTACAAACTCATTATATATTTCCACATCAACTATGATATTTGAACAAAGTTTCTGTCTTTAGTCAAACTCTGTTTCTGAACTCGAATCAAAATCTTCCTCATCACTATCGTTATGGTCAGAAGTGGGATCATCCTCAGAAGTCTCAACGTCCACCTCATCGTCAATAAAAGTATGGTCGATATCAGTCCCAACATCACCGTGTACCGCAGTTAAGTCATTAACTGGAACTGGTTCCTCATCCTCTCGATGCAATTGGTTGACCAAACCACTATCACTATGATTGACTGCACCATAATCATTGGTAGCATCTTCCTCTTGATATGCCTCACCATCAGAGGAGTTCTCACCATCGTCTAGGGCCGTTGGTAAGGATGGAATGTCGTACACATTCCTGTTGGTTATCTTTTGTACCACTTTCCAATTTCCAACTATACTTGGGTCTTTTAAGTAAAAAACTTGTGCGCACTGACAAGCAAGGGCGAAAGGCTCATCCTGATACCATTTTCTAGATGTATTCACACTTGTAACATGCTCACCCACACGTATGCCTCGCCTAGGATCACCAACGTCCCACCAATCACATTTAAACAAGTATACAAGATGCCAACCCATGTACCGTAATTCCAATATATCTGTTAACACACCATAGAAATCAACTGAATTCGACTGATGTACTCCTGAAACAACGACTCCACTATTTTGTGTGCGTCGGTGTTGCTCACGGTCCTTTGTGTGAAACCGTATTCCATTCATTATACATCCACTGTATGACCCAACCCAAGGATCTGGTCCACATGCCAGAGCATAAACTTCATCTGTAACTTCACTCGAGTTTGAGTTGCGCAATTCTCGAATCTGTAACTTTCATTGAACACCAATCGTAAGAGTCTAACGTGAAGGAATGAATATTTACTATGTCGAAAGTAAAGTGTGACCACATAGATCATATAAACCATGACTTACATGGTTCTTGAACCATTTGGGAAATTCTGTTTGGTGCCTAAAGTCAACGTTGTTAGTGTCCTCCTCTTTAATCTTGTTATAATGCTGGCTACAAATAGAGACAAGTCAAATAGTAGACTTCATGGTTCAAACAAATATCCAAGATGAAGGTTGAGTATGAAGAGATAGTTTAAAGTACTATAGAACTTACTCTATGTACTGTTCGATCTCAGGACAGTTGTTGAGCACGTACCACTCGGCTTTTGTTAAAAGTGGGCCATCCAACCTTTTAGCGGAGGACGAACCCATCGGCCGAACCTTTTGGGAGAAAACCATCATACTTCCTTCTTGATGGGCTTGACCGACATCCATATTTCGTTCCTCTCTATTAAAAGCTGTCTCAATGTCATGGAGATAAGTTGAACAAAATGTAAGGCACTCCACATGAACATAGGCCTCGGCAATTGAGCCTTCTGGATGGGCCTTATTTTTGACATAGCGCTTGAACTTTCCTAAATACCTTTCAAAAGGATACATCCACCTATATTGCACAGGTCCCGCAAGCAAGACTTCATGTGGCAAATGGATGGCGAGATGCACCATTATATCAAAAAATGTGGGTGGAAATATCATTTCCAGTTTACAAAGAAGAATAGAGATGTCACTTTGTAGCCTCTGTATGACATCAATGCATAGTGCCCGTCCACACAATTTTTTGAAGAAGGTACTTAACTCAATCAACGCTTCGCGAACATCACTGGTAAAGTATCCACCAATCACAACTGGAAGCAATGTTTGCATGAAAACATGACAATCATGACTCTTCATGCCTAGAATCTTTGATTCACTAACATTAACACATCGGGCAATGTTTGAGGCAAAACCATCAGGGAACTTTACATTTGCCAACCACTCGCAGAAAGATCTCTTCTCCAGTTTATTTAACTGGTAACATGCCAACCTCATGGCATAACGATCACCATTCTGCTGTAAGTGTAATTCTTTCCGTATGCCAAGGTTGGCTAAATCCCTTCGTGCATTGGCGGAGTCTTTGCTTTTTCCATCAATATTCATCAAAGTGCCTAATATGCTATCGCATATGTTCTTCTCAATATGCATGACGTCGAGGTTATGCCTCAAACTCAATGAAGACCAATAAGGTAGCTCAAAAAATATACTTCTTTTCGTCCAATTCAACTCAGTGGCTGTGCGTTTCCTCTTCTTTGTAGTTTTTCCAAACTGTACACCTGTCACTTCATTCAACTGTTCGAGGATAACGTCTCCAGACAAATGTGTAGGTTGAGGCCGATGATCTGTATTACCATTAAAATCAGCCTTTTTAGATCTCCACCTGTGCCCTGCCGACAACCACCGACGATGCCCCATGTAACAATGCTTTCGCCCATGGACCAACCACAATGAATCTGTCTCACCATTGCATGTTGGACATGCCAACTTCCCCTTTGTGCTCCACCCAGAAAGATTAGCATATGCTGGAAAGTCATTAATGGTCCATAGTAATGTGGCATGTAAGCGAAACCTAGATGAGGTAGAGGCATCGTATGTACTAATTCCATCTTCCCACAAATATTTCAATTCGTCAATTAAAGGGCGTAGATAGATGTCAATATCATTACCAGGAGCTTTTGGGCCAGGGATTAGCAAAGATAACATGAGGTATGGATCTTTCATGCATAGCCAAGGGGGCAAGTTATAAGGTACGAGTATCACTGGCCATATACTATATGGTTTAGCTATATTGTTAAATGGGTTAAAACCATCACTAGCTAAACCAAGTCTCACATTACGAGAATCTGCGGCAAATGTAGGAAACTGTAGATCAAAATCTTGCCAGACCTTCGAATCTGCAGGATGCCTCATGACATTAGCATCGTTGACCCGTTCACACGCATGCCACCTCATAGCCACGGCAGTCTTACTTGATACAAATAGTCTTTGCAACCTTGGGATCAAAGGAAAATACCTCAGGACTTTGTGTGGAATTTTCTTTGCCTTATTAGTGCTTAACACCCACCTCGGAGTGTTGCATTTAGGGCACTTCTCCTTATCGGAATGTTCCTTCCAAAAAAGAACACAATCATTCAAGCAAGCATCTATCTTGGTGTAATTAAAGCCGAGGCCACGTTCCAAGCGGCATGCCTCATTATATGAGTCAGGGAGAAGAGCATTAGGAAATGCATCTTTCAACAACTTTATAACCATGTTAAAGGATTTAACACTCCAACCGCCAACTGTCTTGATATGAAGCAACTTCACGATAAATGATAGCTTTGAAAACTTTAGGCACGATGGATAGAGTGGACGACGTGCATCTTCTAACAACTCAGCAAAGTTGGCACCAGGACCCCCTTCTGTTACACCATGATCAAAGCTTTGAGAGCCGTATGAGTGGTCCATAGAGGCTCCAACCTGAATGTCGTCCAGCATCTCATCCATATCATCAATGTAGCCATCATTCAAGCTTGCCTCATCACCGGAATCTGACGAACTAACATCCAATACTTCTTCCTCACCGTGGAATGTCCAGGCCTTATAAGAAGGATCAATCCCTATGATAAATAAATGATCCTCGACCACATTTATAGGCTGGAAGAACATATTATGGCACCTACGACACGGACACCTAATGTCAACCCTTCCGGGTGCATGTTCCCGAGCCATAGCAATGAAATTGTTAACCCCCGATGCATATTCGTTAGACACAAATCTATCTTCAATATCCATCCACGTCTTGTCCATCTATATATGATGCCACCAAATGAAATTCATCAACAATATATTATTATTGACGAATATACTAAGTTCCCAAGAATTAGCAAAAAAACAAAAGGCAAATGAAAAAATATATATATATATATAAAGTTGTTTTTCCTAGTTGCTTAGGTCTATATCTATTTAATGAAAACAAACCATCATGGATAACTCAGAAATATCATTGTAACAATGTTTGTTTCATGAACATAGTGTACAGTATATTATTGTATGATACTACATGGCAATGGCCTAGCCATAGCCAAGGATAAAGTTAGGATAGAATATTAGCTAATGACTATACCATCAACTCATAGCATGGTGAGTCCACATTGGACTAGCCATCTTAAAGATCCCTATAAAATATGGCATATTATATAGTATAATAATAGTTAAATTAGATATGCTTAGAATATCACTTTCTCTTTTAGACAAGATGGCTGTTCGGTATTAAATCTACATACTATTATAGCATGGGCATTGTTTTGTCAGTGAAATCTGATACTTTTTGCTTAGAGGGATTCTGATATAAGCAAAAGAGTTGTTTACTCCATGTATACACATGAGTTTAAAAACATAGCCATGTTCAAGCTGAAATTAATAAGATATGAAAAATATATCCTTATTCCTCAAGATGAGAAAATGAAACAGGTTCATCATTGGTGGTGCAGTATCTTATGGAATATGATATGGTACTAGCTGATAGCAGTCAAAGTGAGAGTGTTTACAGCTGGTAGATATCATAAAAGGGGTTGATAAGCAAACCAGCTATTTTGTTTGCAATATTCTAATTTAAGAATAGACAGCTAATAAACCGGGTAGTCTTTGGTACATTATATAATAAGTGTAGTCGATTAAGCTAGACAAATAAGCACATTATTCCCCGCAGTTATATTATATGTTCTAAAAGAGTTTATTTATTTTATGAACGAGATAGAACTTGTTCACGAGCTACTTGATTTTTAAAAATAAAATCATTATTGTATCTTACAGCTTTAATAAAATCTTAATGTGAATTCATTTGTGAATTTCTGTAAATATCTTTATACATAGTCACAATTTCTGTAAATGTGAAGTCACCTAAAATGGCATGTGATTCGGAATGTTATAGGTATTATTCACAGTTATAAAGCAGTGAAAGTAAAGAATCAGGTGTAGCTTCGAGCTCATTTTGGTTGAAAACCACTCCCAGAGACAAGTCTGAAGCTTAATACTGATGGAGCAATGTTCATGGATCTTCTATAAAATGGAATTGGAGTTATTTTGAAAGATGAATATGGAAATGTATGAATGCCAACTTGTAAAGTTGAATCTGAGGTTGAACATCCAAAAGTGATAGAGCTCCTGGTAGTATTTCGGGGCCTTCAACTGTGTTACACAATGGGTATTCTAATATTGGAGTATGAAAGTGATTGTTTGCTATTGATACAATGTCTTCGACAAAATAATATGGTGGACTCCATTTTAGGTGGTTTTGTATGATGAAGTTTATAAGCTTAAGAGTTGTTTTAACTTGTGTATTTTTAATCATGTGTATAGGGAGGGGAATATGGTAGGTCATCAGTTTGCCCGTTATGTTTGGAGTGTTGAGAGTATTTAAATGTGGTGAGATTATATTCCATGCAAATCTTTCTCAAGCCATTTAGTTTGATAAATGTGAAGTAATTGTTATCTCTAATGAAGTTCATTAATTTCTTATAAAAAAAAAAGGTATTATATAGATCATATTATGTAATAATCCATCATAATTATGTATTCGTGAACCGCTCATTTGATAAGTGAATTTAGCCAAATTCTAGTTTTGTTGATCCCGAGCCAATCTTGAGTGGCTTGTTGAGTAGTCTATTAATCTAACAATCCGAGTCGATAAGTTTAAAAAAATTGTATAATTTATATTATAATTACTAGGCATATATATGACCATGCTATTAGTCAATTATGGGCATGCATGTCATGCAATAGGGACTTGTACTAATATTCCTTTAATTTCCCTCTCAAAGCATTGAATTATCAATGATCCTTAAGTTACGCCAGGCCACCATATACTGGCTGGGCGAGACCTGCCCCAGGGCTGGCCGGCAAGCTCGATCTACGCCCCAAGACCCAAATGGCATGAACCCAGTACAAGTTGATGCCATTTGAGTATTGTACAATTTTTTTTTTCTGAAACTGTGCTAATTATGGGTCTTGTATTAAGCATTTATACAAGAGATTTAAATTGTGTAGAAGGAACTAGCATGGATTAAGAGGTAGGAAGCGCTTGCACAGGACCCGGAAAGGAGAAGTGTTCCTAGAGTAATGTCAAACGAGGCTAAACAGGCTCTGTGCCTTAGCTGTTGGTATAAGAGAGAGAGAGCTTTCACCATGACCAACTTATTCTTAAGTTGACAGCCCAAATACCATGCACCCACGGTAAATAACTAATAATTAAGGCAATGCAACATCTAGCTCCTATATATAAGACCATGCTCAAGCATTTATAAAAATAATAGTCTCTGACTAATGAATGCGACCCATTTCGGAAGCATGCAATCTATATAATTTGTAGTTTCCTAGGCAGTTACGGAAGCTCCATTTAAATAGAAAATTGTCAAGAAGTTAGGTTTCCCCTGCCTGTAAAAATTCCAGCAAACAGCAATTTGGCTAGCTAGCTTCTTGTCCTGAAATTCTACAACACAAAACTGACCAAGTCCATTTGAATTTTCGTACCATTGACTTTGATCCCTTTTTGTTAATTCTCACCATAGGATACATGGCTGAGGAATCTTTGTGATTGACTGTAATATTACATATATAAGATCATCTATAATTTTTTTTTGATAAGTAAATATATAAGATCATCTATAATTTAGTGACTTTAGAAGTTTTCTGGCGTCAAGTAAAGCAGTAGATTGAAATATTATGCATGCATTGACTAATTATCTCGATGCATGCATAATATTTTTCAGAATCTGAATATCGATCAAATAATATTTTTCAGAGTTTTCAAAGTCGATGTTTAACCTAAGGTCCTAATTAATTAATGAAAATAAAAATAAGGACGTTGAAGACGTATCATGTAAGAATGTATATACATGTAGCACAGGTGCTTAATATGAAGGAAGAATCTCTCTCCCAATCCTTTTTTTTCTCTCATTAATTATCACCCTTTTTTAAAATTATAATACTTGATCACCAAACTAGTACTATATATAGCTCTCGATTTGCACCAAACATGGCAACATGATCCTCCGTTTTACTCTTGTATATATAGACGTTAATGACGGAGGCCTAGGCTTTTCAAATGAATTAACTACCTAAAGTACCTAATAAATTACTCAAAAGGTTAAAAGTATGTAACCAATACAAATAGTAAAAACATGTAATTATGATTAATAACTAACCAAATAATAATTATAATAAATAGAAAATGATATGACAAAACCAGATTTGACATTGTCCTTATTAATTAGGATTGGGGTAGTATGAAATATAATTCTGAAAGAATAGTATTAATTTGAGAATTCAAAGTGAAATTCATAACCTTGATACCGACTTTCAATTATTCCTAATTTCATAAACATGGAAGTGATTGAGATCAATATTTGAACTAATCAACATGCCCAAAAGAGAAGCAACAAATAACATCAATCACTATTTTTAGAAAGTAAACCTTATATATGGAAATATTACTTGCGAATCTTATGGAAATATACACGAACAAGGAAAAAACAGTCTTGAAAATGGGCTTCCAACCACCCCCAAATATGTCCAAACCGCATGCATATACCGCGGCCGAATACTATTATTATCTTGAAAATAGGTGCCCCAAATAATTAAAAAAGACAACTACAAACTGCTTGAAGTCACAGCATTTTAACCTAATTTTATTGAGTATTTAGTATTGTCCATGAAATTCACTTGGGCAACTATAAATGATGTGAGAGTCACTTTATTTGTCTGTTTCTCTCACTCTAGATCCTAGAGTTCATATAAGAATTCTAGTGGATTCAAATTCAAGATGTAGTATGAAACTTCATTATAACTTGTAGTCAAGAAAAACCCATTCTAACATATCAGATATACACTCATAGACTTGATCATAAATTTGTTCCATCCTATACAACCTTTCAAATGGACATAAACTGCCAAGAAAAAAATGCACCTCTGTTCCTCTGACTTGGTAATTTTCCCCAAGTACAGAAATGTCTCATACATGCAGTTAAATTGAAAATACAAACAACTCACAAAAATGGTTTAATTATTTGAAATAAGCACATTCAAATGAAGTTGAGACTCAACCATGTCGCCCCACTAAATTTCAGTTAACCAACATCAAATTATAAAACATATTAGAGTCGTTCATCACTAATAACAGATTGAATGAACTATCTACTAAGGAAGTAAACTGGGAAAAAAAAAAAAAACTTTAAGCATAAATGATTGGACTTACCTTGCTGGATTCGGCCTAGATCCGTACGGTGTTCAATATTCCCAATCGATATCAAGCACCAGTTATGGCCGAGAATCGCAACTCGCAAGCTCCAAAATGGATAAATTCGTCATCAACCACGGATCTAATGTGTGTGGATGGCCGGAGTTGTGGAAATTACTGTCAATTTCAAAAAAGAAACAGAGTGCTAAATAGTTAGAGTTTGGGACCTGGATTTCGGCGCAGATGGTGTCTCCAAAATGGGTGAGAGGAATTAATCGGTCTAGAATTTTGAACATACCGGAAATCTTGCGACGTCGTGGTGGCTATTGCGAGAAGGTGGTGGTCAACAGAGGTCCTCGACTGGTTAGGGCATGGGTTTTCGAGTTCATCGCGGGAGCTATTTTGTTCGCGGGAAGGGGAACGAGATAGAGGGAGGGGAAAGGGAAATACATCACGTGGGAGACTTTTAAGGGTTAAGGTTTATTGCAGCGACAATAGTCGCCCCAATAAACCTGATGAAATGTAATTTTTGTTGCGTCTAACCATTATCGCCGCAATAGACTAAAAATCGCCTTAATAGATTATCTGCTTCGACAGCTTTTGCGGCCACACTATAACTCGCCGGAAATAGGGATTATTTTTGCCAAACTACTGAGATGTCGCAAACTACTTGTCTCAAATGAACAAAATGGTTTTTTGCCGCCAAATTGGTGTCCCCGGAAATAAAAGTGGCCGCAAAAACCACTTTTTGTTGTAGTGTAATGAGAATTTCACGACTAGCTTGTGATAGAAGTTTCTCCTTCTACTTTTATAATTTGTTCCAAACTCTTGATTTTAAATCCTAGGAAGTAGCTCAATGAGAATGCCGACAAAGGATGGTAACCCCAAATACCGAGTATGGTGTTTGATGGACTGTACATTCCAAAGTGCCTTAATAGTAGTCATCTCTTCCTCACCAACATTTGTACTAAGTAATAACTATATTTTTTACCTGTCAGTTGCATAACTATTGATTAATTTTCTTTTAGTGCAGAATTTTCAGCCATATTATCTCTACAAAACAATAAACTGTCATTAGCAAAAAATAAGTGAGTAAGCATTACAGCACCATTCCATACTCGTACACCCCTTATCAACCTTCGGTTCTCAACTTTTTGAATAAGAGAGAATAGCTTTTCAACACATAAAACAAACAAATATGGAGATAATGTATCACCTTGTTAGATACCTCGACCTTGATTCAAAGAAGACAACATTGTTTTCACCAATCGGCTCAATTTAATTAGATATTCTGTTTTGTATCAAATTTCGATTATTCCAAAATGTTTTGGTTCATTCAACTGAATTATCGGAATATGAGTCTTGATCCAAAATTAACATGAATAACAATTGGAAGCTTTTTTGAAATGGTAGGACAACTTGTAATTTTGGATTTCCTTTTCTCTTACCTTGAGCTTGCGATGGAGGCAAAACCACAAAACATTTCTCCCAATTTTCCAATTCCTATTTTCTCTCCTACCCAACGCTAGATGCCTTCCAGCCTCCAGCCTTCAGTCACAACTAGCAGCTCGTTAGCTTGGTCCAATCCATCGCGGCTCCTTTTTCTCTAGCGTAGGTCATCGTCGATTGTCCATTCCATCGGTTATTCTCTCTCTCTCTCTCTCTCTCCCTCCCTCCCTCCTGTGATAGCTTCATAAATCATTGGTTCATAACTTCATACTTTATTTATTTTGGATTTGTACAACTGTATGAGGCAAACTGCTGTATTGAAGTCTTAGTTACAAATTTACAATGCTTCCTGAAATAATATTTCATACAAAACTATTGCTGAGTCACCTACTTATTATTGAAGAAAAAACACTATCACGTAATATATATGGAGCCAATAGTAAGGAAAATCTCACACACAGATTATCATCATCCAAAACATAAAAAAAGAAAAAAAGAAAAAAAGAAAAAAAGAAAAAAAGAAAAAAAGAAGAAGATAAATTGAAATATACAGACAAGAGGAGGAAAAAAGTAATTCAAACATTAGAAACCTGAAATTTTTAAAAAATTACTCTCAATAACAACTCCCAATTAAAAATAATCAGTTGAACAAGACTTGAATTTATATTACTTTTATGATAAAATTAGCTGTAACATGACCACTAGTCGAATTAGTCATCAAAACCATCCTATTCTTATTATCAATTTAGTCTAAAGAGGGATTTTCCTTTTTGGTTTAATAGCTAACATGGCCATCAAGCTAATCATCTTAATGAACAATTTTTTTCTATATATAATTATTTATATAGTTTTCTTCTAATTTTATAACAATTTTTCTATATAGAATTGCTTATATATAAAACTTATGTATATAACGACTATCTCGAAACAGTACATCGAAATGTACTGGTATTGAAAAATTTCATTCCAGTAACTCAATCGGAACGGTCATTAGAACGAAATTCAAAACTTTTCTTATGAGGTCATTTTTTTCTCAACTAATAAAACCTTGAATTTATACCTGAAGTTATATATATATATTTGCATATGAAACGAGATAGACAGATTTTTATTTAAGAGAGATTTTTGTATAGCGTATGGAAGATATACTCTCCTTGAAAGAAGAAAGGCAAAAACCTCCAAAACCTAGACTTTGGAGAGTAAGAATGAGAATTTTGTCAGTCTCCCCTCTAGCCAACCTTGAGCCTTCCATATTAAAAATTTTACATTAATTTTATTCAAAATGACTCCATAATAATATTACACTTGTCTAACATTAACCCCACTATATAAACATGCAAGAAAATGACTAAAATAGACATAACAATGCTATTAATTTATTTTAACACTCTCTCGTAATACCTTGTGTGATACCCAACATTTCTCTCAATTAATGAAATTGATCTTTTGGAAGAGTTTTAGTGAAAATATCTACAACTGGGTCTTTGGTTTGTCAATAATTGAGTTAAATCTCTTCATCTTCCATGAACTCTCTAATAAAGTGATGCTTAATTGCAATATGTTTTGTTCAGTTATGGTAGACGAGATTCTTTGTCATAGCAATAGCGAATTTGTTATCACACAAAAGTGAAGTAGTTTCTCCTTACTTCTCACCAACATCTTCTAAGATTCTCCTTAGCTATATTGCTTGTGAAGTCATCAATGATGCCAAAATATACTCAGTATCGGCGAAATATTGTGCCACACTTTGTTGCTTCTTGGTTTGCTACGACTTTAATAATGCTCCCGAGTATAGGATTGTTGCGTAGTAATAACTCGGTGAGTCTGAAATCGAATCCACAGGAAATGGTGTAGAATTGCAATCCAAAGCAAGAAAATCAAATAGAACAAGAAAACTTAATAGAAAAGATTATCAATGGTTAATTGAGTTGCTTAAAAAAAAAAAAACCAAAACTATGAAGACAAATATCAATATCTTAAAACACTAAGGCTTTGAGATTTGCACACAATGCATCTAATGATAGTTTCAACAATTTATTTTATAACTCAACTAAAATTTATATGAAGGATGATCTTAGTCGGATGATTCAGCCATTAAATCAGACATTACTTTTTAAAGATAGTTTTATGAATTAGATTGATTTTAGGCAAAAAAGATCTAGATAATTTATGCATAAGAAATTCTAAGCATTCAATGTGCCTGTAGTCTACGATAAATAAAAGAATTATACAGAATTAAATCTCTTTTCTAGAATGGTAAATCAACCAGAAAATATCAAAAATTAAATATAAAAATCATAAACATATTGTTAAGAACATATCAAAAGATGGTTAAGTTATACCCTACACCTTAGCAAGGTGTTTAGGAATCCATTAGTAAAAGAAAATAAAACCATAAACTAAAATTGTTCCTAGCCTCTCCCACTCAATTCTCCCATAATGATATGCTTCTCTCGGGTATAAAAGAAACCCTAACATTTTCTTGATTCTTGCATAAAAAACTGCCTAACTTTTAAGACTCAGATTGGCAACCACGTACATGCTTCAGGAGTAAGAATTTAGCCATTCTTATCAGATATAAATTTGTAACCCTTTAAGTTAGCTTTCCAACACATCAAGAATCATATAAATCGGATGTGAGTGGAGAGTTATGATCAAAACACTAAGGTATGTTAGGTTGTTTCCTAGTGCGTTTCAGACTTGGACTTCTTGTGATTTTTTTTTATTGATCCGAATTACTCTCAAACCCTACAAAAGAATATATTTTTACATTAAGACTCATTTTAAGCACAAACTTTTAAAAAATATATTATTCTAAAACAACCTATAATATGCATAAATTAACCTAAACTAAATATAATAAAGTTATTTACTAATGAGATAAATGTGCAAAACTAAGTTATTATCATGGACGTTACCACTTGAAGTGTCAGGGATTCCAAAATGTCAGTAATATTGAAAACCTTTGTTATTGTCTGGATGTTTCCACTTGAAGTTGATCATGTAGTGCATAAATTTTTGGCAATTATTTCTTTTAGTAGAGCATCATATATTGCTTCATTTAGTATATGATAATAAATGAAGCAATATATAATTCATATTCTATAGAAATTGTAAATGTAAGAAATTGTTTAAAAGAAATTACTTATTATGTGTGTAATGAAACCGCAACAGGAAGAAGATGATTGATGATAAACACACTTGTCGGTCTTGATGATAGAGAAAGACCTACATTATAAATATTTATGAGTAAATATATAAATATATGATATGTAATTAATAAGAATATTATTGTTAATGAGAAATGTCATTATAAGAACCAACTCTTAACCTAGTTCTAATAATTATTGGTTTGGCTCAAATAATGTTTGAAATTTGTTCACATTCGTCGTGAACAAAGCGACCCCACATTGTTAAATACAAAAGCTTCAAGCTATAAAAATTGAAAATAAAATCAAATTTTTAATAGTAAGATTATCATAAGACATTATGTAAAAAAAAAAAAATTAAAAAACTTATAAATAGGTGTGTAAGAAAAAAATGAAAAATTGGTTGAACTGGACCGGACCGAACCGGTGGGTTGGGTCCAGTTTGTAATTGGTCTAGTGCTGTAATGATTCTTAAAAAAGAAAATCGATCCTAAACTGGTGCGATACTGGTTTTCATATTTTGAAAACCGATTTAAACCAAACCGGACCGGTACATATATATTTTTAATTTTTTATATTATATATAATTTTTATATTATTATTACTATATATATTCTATGCTATGTTTCTAATTAATATAACATGAAATTCTAATCTTATTATTCAAGTCTATTAATCTTATAACATAAAATTAATATACTAGTATAATTATACACTAATTATAATATTTTAATCTTTTTATTCAAGTTTATTAATCTCACTAATAAGTTAGACACTACTTATATTATACTACTATAATTGAGCATTAAATAATTAGTAATTGTTAATATAAATATTAATTCTCACATTTAATATTAAAAAAATTATAATATTAAATATATATAGTGTCACACGTGTAAATGGTAAGCCGGAAAAACGGACTGAATTGCACTGAAACTTGAAAGACCGAAAGTTTCAGTTTTGGTGATAAATCGGTTCGTATCAGTTCTTAAATTTTTAAAATCGGTATATACTAGTTTGGTTCCAAAACTTCTCACCGGATTAAACCAAACTAGTTACTCACCTACTTATAAATGTAATTGGAGATGTGTTCAAACTTCTCATCAACAACATATATATTTTGAATTGTTGTTTTCCAATACATGTTGCGAACTTCCTTTGGTGGTTTTATTTCAATTGCAACAACTAAAATATCTAATTGATCAAGTTATTTTTTGTTGGTTCATAAGAAACTAAAAGGATATAAAAAATAGCAAATAGTCATATAATGCTTACTTATATCAGAATTATTATCCTTATAAATATCAAGGTTGTTGTAAGAGTTGATATTATATTTGGAGATTTTAGTGTTGCTTCATCATTTTTGATGTCTTCAATAATTGTTCTGAATTTAAGTATCTACTGATATTAATGTGCTTTGATTTTATGTCTTGGATCTATTGGTCATATGTATGCATTGCTTATGTAATAAGATCGTTACGCATGCAATATATAATCACATAGATCAAGATCTCTGTCAAAAATTGTTGCCTACAGTCAACTTTCTTGCAAAAATATGAAGATAAAAAATATTG
Source organism: Cyclocarya paliurus (assembly GCA_029856935.1). Classification (NCBI taxonomy): domain Eukaryota; kingdom Viridiplantae; phylum Streptophyta; class Magnoliopsida; order Fagales; family Juglandaceae; genus Cyclocarya; species Cyclocarya paliurus. The sequence goes on from JARVXP010000463.1 coordinate 2,239,834, forward strand.
ATCTAATTTAAATAAATAAGTAATAAAATTTGAATAATAAATATTTCTATAGCATTTGTTTACAATAAAATAAGTTTATTTGTTACATTTGTTTGTGAGTAAAACTTTTCAATAGAATGTAATTTATACAAAACAATAAATATAATATGTGTAATACCTTAAGTTATTAACATCAAATTTTGATATCTCGTTAGGAAATTTTGTGATGTTCATTTTAGTGATTTATCTGCAACCACCATCTTCATTTTCCAATTCTTTGTAGCCAGAATAATGTCTTTGATGGATGTGTAAATGATCCGTATGTTTAGTTTCTTCACATATGAGAATCGAAAAAATGTTAGTACATGTATGTTAACCTTTATGCTACAATTATAAGAAACAATACAATAAACACATAATAGCAACATCAAAAGGAAATTAATTGTTTACAACAAAAAAACTATTGAATTCAATTACTTACATAAAGATTATAGTGAATTTGTTAATATCAACAAATGTGGAATTACACAGTTTTCATTGTGTAATTTTCTCCTAATCACCAGTTGTTGTCAACTTTACAAGAACTTTCACTGAAGCATCAATTTTGGTTCTTGATAATGTGACATATAATTGTCTATGAGAAAATACTAGTTGAGGCAAATATATTTCAATAGAATCTAATATTTGCCCTTGTGATTTATTTATTATCATTGCAAAGCTTAATCTAATAGAAAATTGTGTGTTTTTTTTTTTAAATGAAAACCCATTACTTTCATTTGTATATGGCAAGAATGAAGTTCTAGGTATAAAAATCATTTTCTCATTCTGATAACCAACATAAATTTTTAAATCAATGACATTACGACTAAAGTTGTAACAAATCAACCATGTATCATTGCATAAACCTTCTGAAGGATTTATATTTTTAAGTAGCGTGATAAGACAATTTTTCTTAAACAATAATTCGTGTGGTGGAAGTTCGATTGGTGTTGAAATATTTAAAAAATCTTTCATAACACTTTGTTCATATGCATCAACTGTTACATCAAAATTGTAATATCATCATTTTACTGGAAAATATTTGAATGATTATGTCAGTTATTTCATCAACTAATTGATTCTTTGGTGTTAATACAACTCGATTTGTCATTTAGGCTTGGTTTGGATGCCTATATGAGATACTTTTTCATCTGGGCTGTACGACTTATTTAATGTTGCTATCCAAACGGCAACAAGCGGCATTTTATTTCATCTGTACTTTTTCAACAACTATTGACAATTTTCAACAACCACTACCTTTTTCAGTATTCCTGCAATCCTTTTTATTTTTCCTTCCCATTTCGTCTAGTCTTTCAATTTGTCTTCTAGTGTATGGTATGTTTCTAGATTTTTTAATAATAAATAATTATTACTTTTCAAAGCTAAATGTACTATCTTCTAGTGTATGGTTTTGTTTATAGATTTTTTAATTAATAATAAATATTATTTTCTATTAATATATTTATAATTATTATTCAATAATTATAAAATAATTTTTAATTATTAGTGAGACCCACCCCTTTATTAAATTCTAAAAAATAAAAACTATCTCATCTCATCTCACTATCCAAACACACACTTTTTTACAAACCATCTCATCTTAACTCAAAAATCTTACTACTATTTAAAACATCTTATCTAAATTGTGTAACCAAATGAGACCTTAGATAAAGTTCTCTGAGTAATTACAAATATCTTCAATAACAACATCCAATAAAGAATTTAAAGAATCAATATTGCTGTCGTAAGGAATAAACATCTTTTTGAGAATTTTGAAAGATTTAATCAACAATAATTGGTGTTGTACCATTTTTAACTTGAATTAAATAATGTGAGAAATAAGAATCTAATCTCGCTCTCTTATTTTCTGTTAATTTGATTTTCTTCAAAATATGCCATAAATAAGAAGAAGCTAAATTTGCATTAATTTTTTTTCTCTTCTAACGCCTTATAACACCCCACTCGACAATAAAGTCATTTTTAAAATTTTTGTGGAATTGGTGTGTTTCTAAACTTGAGCTTAAAAAAAATAACTTTTCTTCTAACAAGATGCGTACATGAACAATACTTTTATAAAATATATGTCATTTACTGTACATACGTGTAAGGGTGTGATCATGCTATTTTCCTTGCAGTGTTAATATAATATTTTTGGCATGAAATCGATCATGTGAACTAGAAGTACAGAGAAAACGCTAGGGATGATGGTGGACTAAAGGTGCTCTACGTGATTTTGGGTAAGCAGAAACTACACTGGGGCTTGAAGAGGAATGAGATGCACATCAAGTACATAGGGCTGAGCATATATATAAGGAGTCGGTTTAAGAGTTTTAATATGAAGATGATTTGTAGAATTGTAACAGAATTTTATTGAGGCATGAATCCTAGTGGAAGGAGGAGACGTACATGACTTAGAGTTTGAGAAGACAGTCAGTTAAAGAGTTTTAACATGAAAATGACTTGTAGAGTTGTATCTTTATTAGAATAGCGACGAGTTCGAGTTCGAGTTAAACTCAGTCACGATCATTCAAGAAGATAGCTTGAATTTAAAAAGATGATATAGTAATTCATATCTATGAATGTGAAAGAAATAGCTTTCGTTAAATCAACGGTTTTTGTAAGTGTAGAAACTTTTATTAATTTGTTCTTAACAATCTTAAGAGACAACAGTCAGAAATAGTTTTATTCATATTGTGTTAATAAATATTTATGCCAAATATGCAAATATGTCTTTTATATTTTGTTTAATTCATTACTATCATGCATTATAATTATTGTATAAAATTTGATCAAAACATTAATTACAATTAAATTGCATATACGTCAATAATAACATTTAAGTTATTGCTAAGAAAAGTTATTATTGTATGGCTAACCACAAAGAAAAAGAATTTAAATAAACAATTTTTTTTTAAATATTACTATTTTCTTCAAAAAACAGGATATTATAAAGTTACAATGATGACAATGACAACATATAATAACGTTATTAACAAACAAATAGAATAAATCGTTTTAACATGAGAATGAAGAAAACATACCAAAGTAGAAGAAAAATAAAAAAACGGTGGAAGTGAAGGAAGCTAACAACAAGCGCAATAAGAAAGGGTGAATCACCAATAGAAGCAACGGATCTAATCATAAGAACACATTAAAAAAAGGCCACATAATATTTTTATATTTACATTTATTAAATATCACTATATTAAAAACAATAAGAGATTTAATAGATATGCATATTTAAATTATTAAAGAACTATAATTTTTTACTGGATCAAAATTTATAACTATAGTAATAAAATTATTATTGTTAATTTTAATAGTTATAATTCGATGCATATGTTGTATATTTGTTACTTACAAAATAAATATATAATGTGATAATTTTAAACTTACAAACTACAGGACTAAGTTTCAAATAATTTAATCATATAATTATAATATAGACTTTCATCATTTACAATTAAGAAAATAATTTAAACAAACTATACTACATTACAGATTTTAAATGTACCTAAAATAGTGTTATTAATTTCATATTACCTATTAAACTAAAAATTAAAGGAAATAAAATGCTCCTCAAAATTCGAATTAATTTTTTTAAGATTTACTTTTGTTATTAGAATTTTATGAACAGTTGGTATTAATTTAGAAGGAAAAAAGAACAAACTATAAGCAGATTATTAAGTCCAAAGTTTTTGTTTCTAACATGATCTACCTGTGACATTCAAAGCCCAAAAAATTAAAACCAAAGCCCAACCCTCCCTCTCCCCAGTTTTACACGACAAGCCTAACCCATCTATACATTTCTTAAATAACACTATATTAAGAACAATAAGAGATTTAATAAATATGCAGACATATTTAACTTATTAAGAAATTATAATTTCTTACGTCATGAAAATTTAACATTATGCTAACAAAACTATTATTATTAATTTTAATAGTTATAGTTGAATGCGTATGTTGTATGTTTGTTATTTCTAGAATAAATATATAATGTTTTAATTTTAAAATTAGAAACTACAGTAATAAGTGTTAAGTAATTTCATGATATAATATAATATAAACTTTCATCCTTTACATTTAAAGAAAAATTTAAACAAATTATACTACATTAAAAATTATAAATCTACCACAAATGGTGTTATTAATTTCAGGTTAGTTATTAAACTATTAAAGTTATCTGGAAATAAAAACAAAAACTTACTTTTCGAAATTATATATCTTAATAAATCATTAAACAAAAGTCATTATTAAAAGAAAAAAATAATATATATAACTAACTACATATTTTTACTAAATTATAAAAATTCAGTTCAATATTTACAGAACTCAAAATAAAACGAAATAAATTGCGGCACAACATTAAAATTTAACTTTTAAGAATTTTTTTATTAGAATTTTATGAACGGTTGATATTAATTTGAAAGAAAAAAAGAAAAGACTATAACTTAATTGTTAAGCCCAAACTCATTTCTAACATTATCTATTTCTCACATCTAAAACCCAAAAAATTAAAAGTAAAGCCAACCCTCCCTCCCCAATTTTACACGAAAAGCCCAGCCTATACCCCCTCACCCCAATTTCCACACGACACAGTTAACCGCCAAACCCTAAAAACTCTCTCTCTCTCTCTCTCTCTCTCCTTCTTCTTCTACTTCCGCGTCGACACTCACCATTTTCACTCAGTCCCAATCTCTCCTCCCAAGCTTCCAGAAATCACACAAAACAGCGTGTGATTTCAACAGAGACGACGAAAACGGCAGCCATTGGGTTTGGGTGTAAGGATCTTTGAGATCTCCCGACTCTCTCATTCTGTAATCATGTGAGGAATTTCTTATTTTCTTGTTTAGATTTAAACATATTACCGATGATTTTTGAATTTGGTTTGCTTTCGTGTACATCGGTATGATTTTTTTACTCAACTTGTAGAAATTCCAACATCGGTATGATTGTGTTTAGCTTTCGTTTTGGACAAATCCGAGTGTTCATTTCTGTAATGGTCTAAGGAATTTTTTTTTTCTTTTCTTTAGATCTACACGTGTTAGATTTTGTTTTTGGATTTGGTTTCCTTTCGTGTATATGAGTATGATTTATGTAGTGAATTTGTAGAAATTTCAAGGGATTGTGTTTGGATGTACCTTGCTTTCGTCTATATGGGTATCATTTTTTTTGCTTAGCTTGCACAAATTCAAACAGAATCTGTTTACCCTGGATTCGCACTTATTTAATAGAGGTAGATGTTCTGAAGCTCAACTCCTAGAAATGTTTTGGTCACGTGTAGTTTGAAACTGTTGTGTGTGTATAGTGAAAGGTCATGTGCATGCAATGCTTTACAGATTTTATAGCACGGGTAGTTTTACCTGCAAGTAATAAAATTCATTTTCATTTCTTGCGTATAGTAAGGCATGGGAAACAAGAAGAAGACTGCTTCAATTTTCATACGACTTGTATCGACTGCCGGGACTGGGTTCTTCTATGTGAAGAGGAAACCTACTAAGATCACCGAGAAGCTGGAATTCAGGAAATATGATCCTCGGGTTAATCGTCATGTTTTGTTCAAGGAAGCAAAAATGAAGTGAGAAATACATCTCTGTTTTTCTCATATACTCTTTCTTCTTGGTCAAACTTCCGTTTCTTTTTTCTGCAGACAGTTATGATTTAACTTGCGATAAATTAAGTATAATTTGTTGTTTGATGAATGATGATGCTTTTATTGCATTAAGATTCTCTCCATTTCACTTAGGATCCATTTCATACTCCAGATTAGATTTCACAGATCCAACAAGTATAGGTTGTTGTTACCTCTCTCTCTCTCTCTCCCAATGTTACTAATATAGCATTTGATGAACACTTCGAAGACATGGCCCTCTGACGAATTTGCAATGATCATCATGGCTTAAGTGCTATGTAACTACATACACCATGGTATATGTAGGTGATGATATTCACATGGGCGAAACTATGTTACTTTTATGTATTGGGATTATTTTGGGATTTGGATTGTGAGATGAGATGAGATAGTTTTAGATGAAAGTTAAAAGTTGAATAAAATAGTATTAGATTTTTTTAAAAATATTAATTGTTTTGAGATTTGAAAAAGTTGAATTGTTTATTGTATTTTATATGAAAATTTGTAAAAATTGTAATAATGAGACGAGATGAGTTGAGATGGTTTTGGTATCCAAATTGAGCTGCGTGTTACGTATAGATAAATGAATGAGGGATTTAGTGTTACAAGTCTAATCTTTTAATAGAGTTTGTGTTGGGTATACGACCAAAGTCCCACATTGGCTAAAAGTTGGGAGGATCATGGGTATAAAAGGAGGGACAAATATCTCTATTGGTATGAGGCCTTTTGGGAGTAAAGCCCAAGAACAAATCCATGAGGACTTGGGCATAAAGTGGACAATATCATACCAATGTGGAGATAGGTGGTGTCCATAGTCCTAACAAGTGGTATCAGAGTCATGCCCCAGAGTTAGCCATAATGGATGAATCCTTGGAATGCCGAACGAAGGTGGTGGGCCCCAGTTTGCTTACGATGGGATCCATGGATGAGTTCTATTGGACAGATGGTGTGCTCCGGATTCTTCATGACAATGAAGAGGAGTTGATCTGGGATAGAGCAGGCTCTCAAGACAGGTGGTACTCCATGTAAAGCGTGTGCTTCCAACGCAGTGAAGTGGAGAATCCTAGTTGGTAGAGAGTGGACGGATGAATGATCGTTTGAGGGGTGGCTCGGTGGTCCTTTGTTCGATGGGAGGATTGTTGGGTATACGACCAAAGTCCCACATTGGCTAGAAGTGGGGAGGATCATGGGTATAAAAAGAGGGACAAATATCTCCATTGGTATGAGGCCTTTTGGGGTAAATCCCAATAACAAATCCATGAGGGCTTGGGTCAAAGTGGACAATATCATACCAATGTGGAGATAGGTGGTGTCCATAGTCCTAACAGTTTGTATTTGTATTGTTTTTGAATTTTATGATTGCAATCCAGATTCCAGCCTGGCGTTCATTCGAGGTGTTTCTAGGTTTTACTCGAGGATGACCCTGAGAAAAGAGATTTTCTTTGGTATATAACTATATAATGCATGTTTTATAATTGGAAAAGGAAAAATGCTAGCATAGGAAACAAAATCATTGACACTTGTATGCATATTTGGAGTGCACACCCAACATTATCCTTATTTTTAATATCAAACCATTAAATCAATCAATAAAAACTAATTTGAGATATCGAATATTAATTTTCTCATGACGACTTGATAGATCACTTGCTAGGTTACTAGACATTGAACCTGACCTCACCGCAAATTTAAGAACAAAAATGGTTTGTTTCATTTTAGTCAGATACCACACTTATTTATTTTTTTCCTCTGAATTTTACCCTTTAAAGTTTAAACCTATGAATGAGTTATTGGTCTTAAAATTGTTGAATTTATTTTTAGTGCAAAAAATAATCAATAAATGTGATTAATATTGTCCTTTCCAATCTTGTAAAAAAAAAATAGAAATGATAATTGCAATCATAAAGTGCGTTGTTGTACTTTTTTTTTCAAATAAATAAATAAATATAAAATTTACATTAAAAAAAAATTAAAATTTTAATAATTGATCCCACTTGTTTTAAAAAGAAATGTGCCACACATAACTATGTTTATCATACTCTGGTTGTTTATTTTGCATTGGAACTTGAAAATCACGTTTAATGCCGCCTGCCAACCACTACCTTCCATGCTCCCCACATCAATTGATTTCCTATCTGCTGATAACTTGTGTACCATAAGGCTCTAATTCAACAAGCTGCCTGCATGAGTCTCACGTGTTTGCCTCATAATCAACTCATTTATTTTCTTTGAAAACCAGATCACACCCTTGGTCATGAGGAATTTGTTTAGGCGGCCTATCCTTTTATATGTACATTTCTGACCATGATTACAACAAATAAATAAATAATTTCGTATGCAGCACAAAATGAATGTAGGATTCATTCATAAGTCGATCGTCCCTACCCCTTTTAGAACCTTAGCAGTTTGACTTTAATTTCTAAAATGGCATCCTAGACCCAACTATAACCATCCTCTTTCACCACTAAACAATTGAAGATTCATCATTTGTCAAAAACTCAAGACATTTCTTTTCATCATTCCCTACATTTTAAAATGAAAACACCATCCTGTTATAGTACAAAAGCTACTAAGAGCACTTCCAATGGCTTCTTCATACTATACTTTAAAATATATCATCAAAATTTACTTTTTCTATTTTACATACTGACTTTTATAATATATCATATATTAATTTTTCTATTTTTTCTTCATATAATTTAAATATTATATTTTTTATTCATTTTAAATATTTTCTCTAACTATCAATAATATCCTCAAATGATATTTGCAGTATTTCTCCATATACAATGTCATATAATTATGTTCGATTTTAAATTAATCCAAATTTATAAACTAAACCAAATATAAATTAATTCAAAAAAATAAATAAATAACATGAGAGAGAAACTAATTTATGAATTTTGAAGAAATGAAGAAAATCAAATAGTATGAGAGAGAAACTAATTTAAAATGTTTAAAGGATGAATAGTTTTTTCTACATTTAACATGCTACTGTAACAAAATGTAAAATAAAAAATAAAATATAAAATCTATTGAAAGATATTTTTAAGAATTTTTTTTTTATATTTTAAAACAAAATATATTATAAAACTCCATTAGGGGTGACTTAAGCCACGAACCCACGCTCTATGGTCACCTTCCAGGCTAGCCCACCTAAAAGAAAAACATCATTTCATCTCTTTCCAACGTGATTTATTATTATTATTATTTTATTTAAATACATATATTTATATATTCTATTTAAACACGTATTGATATATAAATATGTGTTTAAATAAAAGTTAAAAAATAAAGATATCTCCGTTGTCAGAATTCCACCATTGTTTGCGTGCCCACCCAATCAAATAACGAAAGGTGTATTTTCTTTTTTGGCCCAACACTATTGTGTATTAGAACTTTGACAACCTCACCTCCTCTCTCTCCTTTCCTGTCCTCCGAGTTAACGCATTCATATCAATTAACAGATATGCCATATCCATCTATCTATTCTATCCGTTTGTGATTTCTGATGACGTGGTCCAATGCGAATTGGCCCTCCCATACTTTGTCCCAAAACGCTGATGCTTGCTGGTAAGAGTCTATAAATATGAAGTCTGGGACTTTATAGGTCAGTTTGGTCTTGGTACAGCACCTTTAGTTCCACTCTCTCTCTCTCTCTCTCTCAATGTGTCTCTTGTTTATTTGACTCCACCAACGCCAGTTACGCCACCACCACAGCCAGCACTTCTTAGTGGGGAAACACTAGCACAGACCAGTCCACGCACTCTTCTTTGTGTGAGAAAGTGAATTGTACCTTGTTTGCTTTTCTGGGTTCCTGATCATGTTTTGACCTCTACGAAGAGTCTTGAACTTCTTGGGGTCCTTTCTGTGTTCTTGCTCTTCATCTAGTTGCAATGGCTCTCTGTGCATTCTCATTTCCTGCCCATATGAGCCAGGCAACATCTCCTGACGCTCAAAGATCACCTTCGTTCTCATCTCACTTTACTCGGGGAACAAATCTGCTATGCCCATCTCAGGAAAAGCTCCATCATGTATGAATTATGTTTATATGTTGTTTGTCATTGCAAAGCACACTCATTACGTATATGAAAGAATACCCATGTTGCTGAACTAAGTTGGGAAAAATGGGTGGTGTTTATTTTGTCGAGTATTTTTCTTTTTGTTATTCTATACTTCGGTCGAACTTTAGTTATGTTCTGTTGGTTAGGAAAGCTCCCCGGGATGATATCTCTCTTTTGTTTGATTTGAATTATGTTGTTTTCAAGTTTTAAAAATATAAACTTGCTCAATGATTAGAGATGGTTCTTTATATTCTCCCTGACTAGGTACAGGTCAGGAAAAGGCCAGGAGGAGTTTTTGCATCACTATCAGAGAGGGGGCCGGAGTATCATTCACAGAGACCACCGACTCCACTCTTGGACACCATAAACTATCCGATTCACATGAAAAATCTATCAACTAAGGTATATCTTAAACGTATGTCTACGTCAATTTCATTTCAAGAGGAGCTTCCCATGTCTGTATACGGTTTTTATCCAAAATTTTCATACGAAGCCTCGATGCAGGAGTTGAAACAACTTGCTGATGAACTGCGGTCAGATGTCATCTTTAATGTTTCCAGAACTGGAGGTCACCTAGGCTCGAGCCTGGGTGTTGTCGAGCTCACTGCGGCTCTCCATTACGTCTTTAATGCTCCTCAAGATAAGATATTATGGGATGTTGGTCATCAGGTTCTAATCTTACCTCCTTGGGTTCTCCTTTGTTGTAGCTTTTGTTGCTGGCGACACCTGTCCAAACTGGCAAAAACATAAGAATATAATAGGATACTTTTTTTGTGTAAACGTAACATTAAGCTACATCAATTTCTAAATTTATTTTGATTAAACTTTGTGCTAAAGTATTTTTCTAATTTTTTTTTTCTGATTGTTCCGTCTATGGATTTTCAGTCTTACCCACACAAGATCCTGACTGGGAGAAGAGATAAGATGCACACTATAAGGCAGACAAATGGCTTATCAGGATTCACAAAGCGCTCGGAGAGTGAATTCGATTGCTTTGGTACCGGCCACAGTTCTACCACCATTTCAGCAGGACTGGGTAATTCGCTGCTCTGCTCCTTCTAAGTTTAAGAAAACTTAGATAGGTTTGGGGGTGAGATAAGAATTTTGTGTTTTGTTTTAAAATTTAAAATATTATTTTTTAGTTTTGAGATTTGAAAAAGTTAAATTGGATTTGAAAAAGTTGTATTAGAATTTGAAAAAGTTGAATTGTTTATTATATTTTATATGGAGATTTGAAAAAGTTGTAATGATGAGATAAGATGATATGAGAATTTTGTATGAAATTTGTTTTCCAAACCTATCCTAAATTGAATACGAAGAATACCAAAATCAGAATATCAACTGAGCTTAGTAGGTTCCAACTTATGGCTCTGTTTATCATATTTTTAGACTGTGGTGCGATGTGGGGAAGTTCCGGAAAACTCTTTAATCGTGAGATATTGATTAATTTAGATACCTTCGAATGAGCGGATTTATATCATGCAGATTCTTCACAGAAGATGCTAACGTCAGTCATAATATCACTCTTAACCGTTTCTTGAAAATACAATCTAATTAATTGTCAATGGCTTGCTAGTCTCCCAATCTTAGTTGAAATTCATCGAGCATAAAGTGCAGATTCTCTTCGTGGTTTTAACCTTCAGATGTCATTACGGTTACAGGAATGGCTGTAGGGAGGGATCTAAAGGGAAGGAATAATAATGTAGTTGCTGTTATTGGTGATGGTGCCATGACAGCGGGGCAAGCTTATGAAGCCATGAACAATGCCGGTTACCTTGATTCTGACATGATTGTTATTCTCAACGACAATAAACAGGTTTCTTTACCTACTGCTAGTCTAGATGGGCCCATACCACCTGTGGGAGCTTTGAGCAGTGCTCTCAGTAGGTTGCAATCTAACAGGCCTCTTAGAGAATTAAGAGAGGTTGCCAAGGTACGTAACAATAAACAAGAGCAATATAGGAACTTCAATTCAAAGATCAGATTCAAATTGAGATTCCTTCTTTCTGACTGAGGTTGTTGTAGGGAGTTACAAAACAAATTGGTGGTCCAATGCATGAACTGGCTGCTAAAGTTGATGAATATGCTCGCGGAATGATCAGTGGCTCTGGATCAACTCTGTTCGAAGAGCTTGGACTCTATTATATAGGTCCTGTTGATGGTCACAACATCGATGATCTAGTTGCTATTCTCAAAGAGGTCAAAAGTACTAAAACAACAGGTCCGGTTCTGATCCACGTTGTCACTGAGAAAGGCCGAGGATACCCGTATGCAGAAAAAGCAGCAGACAAGTATCATGGTAAATACAGAACACCAATTCAAGTTTATGGTTTTTTTTTATTTTTTTTATAGAAAACTATTAAAAGGGGGGTTGGGTGAGAATCTTGTTATGGTAATTATGGATCTTGATTTTACCCTACGCATTTTCTTTTCACTGGGGGTTTTCTTAGCATTTGAGTGCACAAATTGGTGCTTTTAGTTCTTACTTGATATAAACAGTCTTTGAACCTAACGAGATATAAAGAGACTGTTAAAACAATTTTATTATTCCAAATGCTATGAAGAGCAAAATTATCATCCTTTAAAAGATGTTTAAAAGCTTTGTCATGAACATAGTGTGACAAAAGTTAGTTCTACTTGATTTATCTTGCTTGTTAATGAATATAATTATTTTCTCTTTTACAGGAGTGGCCAAATTTGATCCGGCAACTGGAAAGCAATTCAAGTCCAAGGCTCCTACACAGTCATACACAACATACTTTGCAGAAGCTTTGATTGCAGAAGCAGAAGTGGACAAAGATATTGTTGCAATCCATGCTGCAATGGGAGGTGGAACAGGCTTGAATCTCTTCCTTCGCCGTTTCCCAACAAGATGCTTTGATGTTGGGATAGCAGAACAGCATGCTGTTACTTTTGCCGCAGGTCTGGCCTGTGAGGGCATCAAACCATTCTGTACAATCTACTCATCTTTCATGCAGAGGGCTTATGACCAGGCAAGCCTGAAAACTTTAACTTTCTCCCCATCACTGTTCAGTTGAGAACTTGATGTGATAACATTCTATGATTCCAAACTTCATATCATATATGTATATAGGATATTGCGGAAAGCTGTATTCGATGAAAGTCGTACTGGTACATACGGCTTAGAGGGAGATCTTACATATTTTTTGAGATCCCTCCTTTTAACAAAAAAGCCAACAACTCGGTTTGTCATGTCAAAACTGATTAGATTTCTTAGAATTTATGCTGCGGGGTCATACACAGGTAGTACATGATGTGGATCTGCAAAAGTTGCCAGTGAGATTTGCAATGGACAGAGCTGGACTGGTTGGAGCAGATGGTCCCACACATTGCGGGGCTTTTGACGTCACCTTTATGGCCTGCCTTCCCAATATGGTGGTCATGGCTCCCTCTGATGAGGCAGAGCTGTTTCACATGGTTGCCACTGCTGCTGCAATAGATGACCGGCCCAGTTGTTTCCGCTACCCAAGAGGGAATGGGATTGGTGTTCAGCTACCGACGGGGAATAAGGGCATTCCTATTGAGGTAAATTTCAACCAAGTCTTTGCTGTATCAACAGTGAATAAATATTTCAATGAACATCTAAACAAATTGGAAATGTTGGCACTTTTCTAACAGGTTGGAAAAGGCAGGATACTGCTAGAAGGGGAAAGAGTGGCACTCTTGGGCTATGGAACAGCAGTTCAAAGCTGTTTGGGTGCGGCATCTTTACTGGAATCCCATGGCTTAAGTCTAACAGTTGCAGATGCACGCTTTTGCAAGCCATTGGATCGTGCCCTTATTCGCAGCCTAGCAAAATCACATGAGGTCTTGATTACGGTTGAAGAAGGATCAGTTGGGGGATTTGGGTCTCATGTTGCTCAGTTCATGGCCCTTGATGGCCTTCTTGATGGCAAAACAAAGGTATGAATTTAAATATTGTGTCATGATCAACATTATATATAGGATTGGAACACCAAGGTTATGAAATTTATATGAACTCACTAGTGGTGAACTCAACTTCTGGTAACTAACTGACTTTGTGCCCTTAATAATACCTTTGTAGTGGAGACCTCTGGTCCTGCCTGATCGGTACATTGACCACGGATCGCCTGCTGACCAACTGGCTGAAGCTGGTCTTACACCATCTCATATCGCAGCAACAGTGTTCAACATACTTGGGCAAACAAGAGAGGCACTGGAGATCATGTCATAAGAAATTTACAAAGAGGTCCAGTTTCACTCCCAACAATGTACAAATTTATAAAGCTGCATTAGTTCATCATTTTCGTAAAATAGTAGTCATGTCCCCGTACAAATTTAAGCTAGCCAAGCCTGTACAATAAATAACAGCACGACCTATTTAAAAAGAAACGAGGATTTTCAGTTATACTCTAATTGCAGAAGTATCGATGATCGACGTGTAAAAAGAAAAGAAGAAAGCTATTGAAGCCTCTAGCAGCTTGGTCAATTGATTTAGTGATCAGGTTTGGACCGTTTGGCAATCCAGTTCTTAGCATTCAAGGTATAAATCAGGCCTATATTTCATTTATAGTCACAAAATAAAGGATTCTCACCTGGTAACCTACAACTTGCGTCCAAATTTTTGAAGTGTGTCAAATAGGCACTGCATGCATATCTAACAAGCTCATGTTGGCCGCCACTGCGCCACCTTCAAATTAACTGCAAGCAAGCACCCTGATGATCAAATGATCATATCAGCCAGCCCATCTAAGAAAAGAGCATTGTGAATATATAGGAAAAGAAAGTACCATATATATACATGTATTTATATATAGCTTCTATGTGACCTTCAGTTCAAGAGGTTTATGAATTTGCTATACTACTAATAACTGTGAAATCATGACCACTTCTTCTAAAAGTTTAAGCCGATGGAAATAGGTAGATTTTATTATTTATTTTATATCTTAACATTTTTCTTTATGTGTAGACCAGACTCTCTCTCAATGGGTGGTCCAATACGTGAAATATTTAATTAAATTGAATAGAGTGTAGATCAGTCAGAATTCGAATTCAGCGTCTCTACTCTAATACCAATAACATCATTTTTGAGGTTTACAAACTTGCATGTGGTAACAGTTTGTTTAAAAATTTGATCATTGCTTGTTTCGAATATCATCATGAGGTGGTTAACGTTTGTTTTTAGAGATGAGATGAATTAAGATTAAAGTTAAAAAGTTGAATAAAATATTGTAAGTATATATTTTTTAATATTATATTTGTTTTAAAATTTGAAAAAGTTGAATTATTTATTTTATTTTGTATGAAAATTTAAAAAAATTATAATGATATGATGAAAGATTTTCAAAATTTTAAATTTTAAACTTGAAAACAAACAAGCTTAAATTAAAGAGGCAGGTAGAATGATCAGATTGGCAATTAATTGTTCCATCTGTTTCGCCTTTTTTGTGTGTCATCATGTCTTCGCGGTAGTGCATTGTCACCCCCGTCCAAGTGTACGAGACTGTCAACAATAAGTGGAAGGTTGACATTTCCATGGCTTTGCAATACATGATCAAGTGGCATGCATGTCCACACCAAATTTAAATCATAGAAAAAGAAAGAAATCCTACTATAGTTGACAGCATTAATATACATGATATGGAGTCCCCACACACCTAATAATTTGTCTCGTCGAGTGGATAATGAACACGAGTAGATGTGCATTAGTATTGAAGAATAATGCAGTTTGTTGCCGACACGGAATCCGCAAAAAATATATGTTATACGTTCGTAATAATATTTCGTTTGTTCTTGGTGGTAGCTGATGGCGGCTTACACAGAAAATTAAGGGTCATTTCAGATTTGGCCAAAGGCATGATCATGATCCCCAACTTCGTCACAAATTTTCCAGTGTCGGTTCAAATGTAGTGTACGCATCCAAACTGTTCCAAAGTCCAAAGTGGCCAACAAATTAAGAAAAAGACGTCATGATCTCTAGAAAAAACCAAACATTTAAAGTCTAGACCTGCAATTCCAACGAGAACCGGTACCAATACAACGAACCAATCGTTGCGCTCTTTTTTTTAATGGCTAAAAATACGTTACTAGGCACGTACGTAGTAGTTGTGCAGTAGTAGTAGTAGTAATTGTATATTAATTGCATGATGTGTATTAAATACCCCTGCCATTTTTTAGAAATTAAGCGCACAAATAACAATGCAATCTTGATCTCCAAGTCAGAAGTTACTCGGAGCAGTACTCCTCGATCGATCCGGCCGGCCACCCCCACGGCATTGCCTTTTTGTCACTCGATCGCCGCCGTCTTGTTTAAAGAAACCCTTCCGGTCCAAATTAATACATGCATGCAGGCGGACAATAACAAAGTCGTCCAAAATCATGCATTAATTTATTTGTTGAAATTAGCCCAACTTTATAGACCAACACAGTTCAAATGATCGTGTCCACTCAATCAATCGCTGGACCATGCATTAAACGATAAGAACCACGCACATTCATTCGCTGTCTCATTTACAATGGCATTCTGATAGTGACTAATCAAAACACTCTCCATTTCAAGTATTTCTTGCATGTGGCGGTGCCTACATATCTTTAATTTCTATCGGTACGTACGTACATGATCTCTTGGAGGATAATGGTGTTTCGAAGAAATAATTAGTATTTCGGGAAAAAAAATTTGAAAACAAAAAAGGGTCAAATCAAACCAACCACTAGCTAGGGCTCCAATAATATTTCATGTTATTCTTGATTAGTAAATGAATGAAATCATGTACATCCGAAATACGTACGTACTGGTTCATAAATAAACACGTACCCGACGTCTGCCCGCATGCATGCATGCAGTTTCAATCTCTGTGAAACTCGATCGAACTCTACATAATGGAACATGCATTGGGGTTCTCATCGCTAAACATCATTAGCAGTTCGTTCTCTTTGCAATAATCAAACGTTATTAATGGTACTGGATCATCCGGAGCAACCTTTGGTTGTACGGATAATAGTTCTGATCCGTTTGATTCAGTAGTACTGCTTGCATGAGGTGCCTTTTCCTTGTTAACTACGATCTCTGCTCTCTTCCCTGTCTTCTTTTTTAGTTTCTTCAACACTTTTTGAGGATCAAACTTACCCGTTGCCACAACCTTGTGGTTTTTCATGTTTGTCGTAAACTTCTCCACCCCTTCAAAACAAAATATTAATTAAACAAAACAGTAATTAATTCGCTAAAAGAAAGAGATCGATGCAGATCAGAAGAAAGAGAACCTTTACACTTGGAGATGGCTTTGGCAACGGTTCTTTCACATGCATTGCAGTGCATTGAAACTTTAAATTCCGCAACAACTTCCTAATATTTGAGAACATAAAAAGAGAAGGACGACGAAATTATGTACGTACGTGACTCTTTGCCTCTAATATCTCAAAGAAAAGGAAAACGAAAAGGAAAAAGAAAATATCTTAATTAATTAATGGTGTTAAAAATAATATTTTAGAGAAATAATTACTTTGGTTGCTTCGACGTCCTTTTTCTTCTTCTTTGCCATCGAAAGTACTGTTGATCAAGAGAATAAGCAAATATTGATCAATGCAAGAGATGTTGAAAATTAATTAGCCTTTTAAGTTACACGATAAGGGTAATTTAGTAACTGATCAGCCATTGGTTGGGGGGCAGTTAAAACTTAAAAGAGAGCAATTTACGAAACAAGTCGACTATAATGCTGGGTCGGAAAATAATTTTGCCATCACGTATCAACTGCCGAATCAGAGAAAATTAGACAAGCATCAAATACAAATTACAGCCTAGCTATATTTTAGGAGTCAAACTCGGTCCTTAAGTATTATTTTTTTGAGTATTAATTTACAGTCATGGGTTAGTGACGCTTACTTTTAAAAAAAAAAGAGTGGTGTATTATTAAAAAATTAAATTTTTTATTTAGATCTTATATTTACCATTTTTTTAAAAATGAGTATATGACATTTGCTCACTCTGTGATTGTAATTATTATTTCTTTATTTTTTCTTCTTTTAAAGACGTTGCTTAAATGCTTGGCAAAAGGTCACATTCATAAATGTTATTTAATAAGTGACGAGTTATATACCTTGGTTTTGCATTTTAGGGTGTGATCACCAAATCTGATTTGGCAAACAATTGATCATCACAAAGAACAAAGAAATTAAGATTCATGGTTGCACCTTTATGTCAATACTACATATTTGTCCATTTCCCATAAGATTGCTTTGCTATCGAACTTTATTTTTTATTTCAATAATTTTCGCAAAAAAATTTAGACATATTATGAGAATAAATCCTACTACTTCTGGTCTTGGGGTTTCTGCACTTGAAAAAAAAAACCTGGGACGTATAGCTCAAATTATTGGTCCGGTACTGGATGTATCTTTTCCCCCCGGCAAAATGCCTAATATTTTTTTTTCAAGATCTACTATAGTGGCAAATACTTAGCTAATGTCATAAAAATTGCCTGTGGAAAAAAAACAAGCCTTTTTGTAGCGAGATCACGTCCGACGAGCAAAATTTGTCATTAGAAATGACTTTTTCTCGCCACAAATAATTCCTCTAGCTAAGGTACTAAAATCACAAACTTAGAGTACTTGCGGCGATGATGAACCGCCTCAAATAGTTTGAAGATAAAAAGTGCTTTTTCTCCATTTATTTCTTTCTTCCACACACACACACACACACTCTCTCTCTCTCTCTCTATTTTGCCCTAATTCTCTCTCTTAGTTTCATTGTTGTATCATGTGGAGGATCTCTGCCTGAGTGTGACAGAGGGCTAGCTCCTTGATTAGGGTTCATCGAGTGAATTGTTAAATCCTGTATGGATTTGGATGAGAACCAGCAACTGATCAAACAAGTAAGTATTAGGTCTTCTTGATTGAGATCTTGTTTGCTTTTTCCTGAATATTTTAGAATTTTAGGGTTAAACTAATGGTCTTTTGATTTTGTGTTATGATTTTGAAGTGTTTGTTGGACTAGCTTTTAGTGCAGTAACTAAATATATAGACCCCAACCACTTTTAATTAAAAAAATAAAATGAAGACAGATTTTTAAGGGCTGGAGCTTCCATCTTTAGAATTAACTCTTGCTCTCCCATTCCTTATTTTTTGGATGTTGTTAGATAAAAGAAGGCGTGTCATCTACAATAGAATACTTTTGTATGTAGCATGTATACCTTATTTCAACCTGTATACCTTATTTCTGATTATTCAATAAGATTATACTTACTTTTTATTAAGAAGTAAAATAAATTGCTGGTTCTATTGATGTCTACAAGAAAACAGGCCTTTTGCTGCGTTACAAATTCGCTGCTAAAAGCTAAAAAAGTGCTGCAAAAAGTTATTTGTAACGAATTAAGAATCGTTGCCCGTTGGACGCCAAAAAATGGTTGCTACATCTTTTTTTCCAGCGATTAACAATAATTGCTACAAATAAGACATATTTTTGGCGAAATAAAATTGCTACAAATAGTCAATACAAACGCCACAAAAAGCACCTATAGTCGCTGATTACATCGTTGGAAAACATTATTTTTCGGCAAAAAATACTCGTCGCAAAAGAGTTATAATTCGCCGCAAATCACTGTTAAACCCGGCTGGAAATAAGTATTTGCGAAATATTTCGCCGCAAATAGTGTTTTTGTTTAAAAAAGTATTACCGGCGATGTTTAATCGTCGGAAATAGCCCTTAACAAAAAAAAAAAAAAAGTATTAAACAGGATACATGATAGCCTTCATATTGTAGCCTTCAAATCTGCCTCCAAAAGCAAGCCACCTAGGTGGTCATATGTATGCATTTACACTACAAGATATACTCTTCTACAAAATTAAAAAAAAAAACTTTGTACTTGAACAAAATAAATGCTATAAAATGGTGTGGGTAAAGTGTAAAATGTATAACCCATTCATGTAAAATAGCCTTCAAACATATGGTTCATCTCCTCTAATTTGCATTCTGGTGATCTATTTCCTATCAATCTTCTTGCACTAAAACCTAAACTATACAGATGATTGTTTCATAATTTCAGTTTTTTTATGCTCATTTCTTGACTATTTTATTCAGTTATTTACATGTATGCAATGGTTAAGAAATAAAAAATTTACATCACTATTTGGATTTAAAAAACTAAATTTACTTCAAAAAAGAGGATTGAATCTCCATTTCTTTTTGCTCTCTTTACGTTCCATTCTCTGTTAATGTATACAGTATCTGGAAAAAAAAAATACAAGTAAGAAATAAAATGAGGGAAAGAAATAAAATTATAAACTTCAAAACATGTACTACATCTGTACATCTACAAATATTCATTAAACTCAAAGTAAAACTACTACTAAGAAAAAAAAATACTAGTATAGGTCAGGAAAGAAAAATCTCAACAAATATCAATTTAGTATAATTATGCTAAAAGAACACAAAAGCATATATAAAAAAAATAACTCAGAAGATGATAAACACAGAGGTAAAGATTTACTAGCATTAAAAAAAAAACCTTCAACCAAATATTCATCACAACAGCCCAACACATTAAATAAAATGAAGCATATCTACTAGAACACTCTACTCACCATAAATACTAGTGAAAGTGTATGGCTTTCATAGCCTAATTGAACACAAAAATTTGTTACAATACATTATAAATACACTAAGCAGAAAAGATTAAAAAGAGAATATCTTCTCAATATTAAAAAGAGTAGAAATAAGTATTAATATTCAATAAGCCTAGCCATGGAAGAAAATAGAGTACCCAGAACCAAAAGAATGAAGCCAATTCAAATGCATTCTGCAAAGAGTTAAAACAAAGAACATGCAAATCAGTTTTGCTTTTCTAATTGAAAGTCAGTCCATAGAAATTTAAGAAAGAACAAGAAAATATATTTGCAACTATCTGCAAATGTGTCATGCTTTTTCCAACCTGGAACAGAATAAAATGGATCAATAATGAGCTAAACACATGTAGTTTTTCCTCTAGATACATATATAACTAGCATATGTAATACGAAGTGGCACCAACTACATATTTGTCCTAGTAATAGGAAAAATACTTACATTAAAATGTTCTACAAGCTCACGAAGGTCATCTCTCTGACTAGCAACCTTCCTTCCTGTCAAATTCCTCAAATGAAGAACAAGATCAAGTGAATAACACAACCTCATCTACTTTTTTTTTTTGATTGGTAAAGAAGAAAAGGGCAACAACAAAAAATAAAAGAGATTATTAGAAATATTATTTACATAAACATGTCATCAAGGAGAAGCAAATGATTTAAACCTTGGTGATCGTTTAAAATAGTGGAGTTGGTAGAATTAGAAAAAGTTCTTCTAAAATTATGAATTGAAGCCACAGTGAGCTTCGAAGTTTGCAAAACAAAGTATTCAACAACTTTAGAAGGTGATATTAAAAGCAGCAGCACATTCACCATTAATAAAAGCAGGGAGTGCGATACATCCATAAAATACATGTCATCTCATTTCTTGCCAAGTGAATAGTCATTGTTGCAGAGGAGATAATTTGAGAACCAAATTAAACATGAAATATTTGCATAAATAAACTAATATTTAGTTCCTGTGATTATCAGCTTACAACCTTTGTATTCACACTTCAATAATGAGAGATAAATTGAAGTGATTATATAATTGCAATAATATTGGCCTGCAATAAAATCTTTTTATTCACACTCCTACACAATCTTAGTAAGTGTAGAGGCAGAGCCATTTTATTCAAAATTTTGAGCATGAAACTTTATGAAGCTATATGGCTTCTAACCAAAAGAGGCAGAGAGAAGGAAAAAAAGAAGTTAGAGCAGTGTATTATGTGATTAAAACACATTTGCCACTAAAAATTGCAGATTACCTAAATCTCCATCCCCATAAAGCTAAAAAGTTCACTAATTTGCCACTGGGCCTTTCAAAACAGCAAAAGGAACTATAAACCTATCAACTAAAAGAGAAAAGAAGAATGAGAACTAGGAATTTCATGTTTTACCTTTGATCAATGGGGTATTTAAAATAAACATATGGTTTTCAATCAGTTTAATTCGCGCAAACGAAGCTAGCTAGCTAGCCACGTTTAAAAATGGATTTGTCTCAAAAAAGCATGTTGTTATAATTAAGTAGACCATCAACTTGATTAACGTTCAATTCAGAAGGAAAAAAAAGATGGTAATACAGAAGCAACATCAGATGGTAATACAGAAGCAACCTAACTTTTGTTTCAGACCCAGATTTGATGAATTTATATATATGTATGATCGAATGAAAGATTCAATTTGATGGTATTACAGGAAATTAACATCCTATATATGGATCAAAGAATAGTAAACAAGATCAAAAGAAGTTCATTTATAGTGATTCAAATGAATTAATTATTAACAGTTATAATGACCTTAAAGTAGTACATTTCAATTGTAATGAAAGCTACCACTTATTGAGGTAGAACTTTAGATGTGACCTATACTTGTATTGTTACCTAATACATGTTAATTGTCTCACATATATTGAGAAATCTGTTTATAGACAAGGAGCACCCAAGCATATTGATATTGGATATTCCATGGGCAATCAATGATGCACAACCGTAATACTTGGAAAGTCTATTTTATTAACATTATACTTTACATTTTTTGGACCACTAGGTTTCATATAATACTCTATGAGACCAGCCATTTTGTGTTCATATTCCTTGAAAACCAGTGATCTAAATTTCCTAGCACTACGAGATTTTAAATTTATTCACATATGCCCAAACATTCTGTTCACAGCCCCAAGTAAGACTTAACTTCTAGTATCAAACTATATTTGTTTTCTCTCCATTATAAATCACAAGATCTTGCTCATTAATCAGGAAAACTCAAACTCACAAAATATCGAGCACCTGCCTACAATTATAAGTTCTAACAATTTCCACATATTTACTCTAACACCCATTAGAGTCTTTTTCCACATGTCATGAAACTCAATCAAAGTTAAAGAAATAAAACCCCATAAAAATTACGGACCATATTCTTACCTAATCAAGTACAAGAATTTCACAAGGTGATCGATGGATGCTGATAGAAGTAGACCAGCTGGCAACCATTTTGGTATACCAATAATTCGAAATTAGGGAAGAACAAAAAATATATAAATAGGAAAATGAATCTAACAGTGAGTATAACATCCGAGAAACCAAAAAAACTGCTAGATTTATGAGTTATATTCACAACTATCTACCAAACCCACCATCAAGGCGCTAAGAATTTTGGTTAATTGGAGATAAAAGCTACTTTCCTATATGTTGGTGAACAAAAGCAGAGGGTTACTCTGTTTTGGGTTGGCTTACGGCGTTGAAGGGGAGGCGGTGGAGCATGGGGGTGGCGTTGCGACGGTGTGGAGGGCTGACTTGCGGTGGTGCTGTGTAGTGGAGGAAGGCGGCACAAGGCTTGTACGAGGCGCTTGAGTGAGATCCTTGCGGGGGAGAGCAGATCGACGGTGAGAGAGAGGGAGAGCTTCGGTGGAGGGGCTGGTGACCGTTAGGGGGTAGCTACGACGATAGCTGGAGGTGGTGCGGCTGCAGAGGACGCTGCGAGATTGGGAACCCGAGGGAGAAAGAACTTCGAGGGTGAAGAGAGAGGGAGATCTGCGGGAGAGAGAGAAGCCACGAGGGAGGGGCTTGGCTGGGTTGGCCGGCGACGGTGGAGGTGGACGGTGACGGTGGGTCGATGGCGGCGTGCAGTGGCAGCTGCGTGGAGGCTTGAAGACTAGAGATCGGGGGAGAGAAGGAGAACGACACTGGGGGGAAGAGAGAGAGGGGAGGGAAAAAAGTGAGGGAAATGCTTCTTGGCGCTGAGGCGAGTGATTAAAATTGAGTTTTTTTTTTTACTAAATTTACATCGCTAGAAAAGGTATGTTGTTGTTTTGATTATTTGCGGCAATCAACAAATCGCTGCAAATAGTCTTCTTTCGGCGATTTTTGAAGTTCAAAATCGCTGCAAAAGACCACTTTTACAATTGCAGCGATTAACGAACGGTCGGAACAATTTTTTTAATATTTCGACGACTTTTTTCGTTGCAAAAAGTAAAAAATACTGTAAAAGACCAATTTATCAGTTGCGACGAATATGTCCGTCACAAAAAGTAAAAAAATCTCTGCAAAAAACTAATTTCAAAATTTTATGTAAAAAGATTGTGACGATGTAAAAATCGCCACAATTAACTGCTTTTTGCGGCGATTTTATTTTCAACAGACATAAAATCGCCGCAAAAGGCCTGTTTTCTTATAGTGTCATCTTCATCCTGCTGCATAACCTATAAAGTATTTCAAGACCTGGGCCTAGTAATAGTAGTAGTCATGTTTAACTCTTGATTGTGAGCAAGTCATACTTGTGTGGGTATTTATAAGTTGTTTTAAGACATGCTTGGCCTGTGCCTTTTTGAGAAACACTCCTTATTTGTTTGTAAGTATAGACAGAAACCATAGACTTATATTATCATTCTCTAAATTCTAACAAATATGCACTAAAATATCATGATATTCTAGCCTTTTACAATTAGTCTTTAGATTTTTTTTTTAAATGAATGAGATGCACATGAGATGCACTTGAATACGAGTTAGATAAAATATACTTTGCGTTCATATTATTTGCTAACAATTAATGGTTCCATTGAAGAAAAGGGGGACACACATATATAATAATCAGTCTAGCATATGATGAGAGGATGGTTAAACAAACAAGAAGAGGGTTACTTAGACCAGCTATCAATTAAACATAGTTGGCTTTTGGCCCAAAAAAATTTCTTGCACTCCATTTTTTAGTTTTTAAAAATTTCTCCACTCCTTCATGCACTCCATCTTTTGTTCGCATTTTCACCTTCACGACCTCCATCTCAAGTACTTGTGTCTTTTTTTAAGAAAAAAATTAGTTATACAAAAGAAAAGAAAGCAATACTACCAGAGAAAGTCATGGCTAAACAAAAGATATTTGAAACTAATCGACAATTGCATAAAACTCAGCTTCTTGTTTAAGTAATAAGTCAATATCTAACTAGATATATGCATATCAAAGGTCAACGGTAATTGTTAAACTTTTGTATATTTGGCTTCATTTACAATCGATTGGACAACACCAAGAGATTTTTACCCATCTTTCATGTTGGTTTCTACACAGTTTGTAGTAGTTTACATTTTCCAGAACTTAATATGCTTGCACACTACTTAGGTTTGTTGAGTTACATCTTGTGCTTTTCATAAATAAGCATATTTTCTTCACATGGTTGCTCTATTTTTACTGAATCTATTTGTAATAACAGTTTTTCTTATACGTCTATGCATTGCACATCCAATAAATGATAGGACAATGGTGAAATTTTGTGATGAATATTGATTTCTAATCAAACAACCAATAATCATATATTGTTGGTAGGCAAAAACTTAGTTGAGGTTTGTACCCATTACCCACTTCGAAAGATACTTCCTCCTGTTTTCTTGGCCATTTATTTTCCCAACCCAATCGCTCTCTCTCTCTCTCTCCATTTTCTTAAGTTTTCTATTGTACCTTTTCAAGCTTCCCACCGCTGCCATGCTGTCGCCACTGAGGGAAGCCGGTGAGTTTTTTGTTACTCTCCAGCTTTTAAATTTCTCCTTGAAACAATCCTTCAATTTAATGACTATTTTATCATATTATTTCATGGATGGCACGTGATAGCCCTGCCGTAATTTCTTTCACAAATGTAATGAGTAGACATTATATTATATAGTTCTGAGTAGGTGGGGAAGTGAGGGAAGTTAGAGTTGCATTAATTAAGGGAAACTCATTTGCTAGTGGAAAGGTGATGCTCTGCTTTTGGAGACTAGCTTTTGCTTGTGCAATCAATCATGCTCTGCTCCACATATATAGGTGATGTGTGGGCATTGGTGATGATGACTGATGAGGATATAATAATGTATAATTAAGCATGTTAATTAAGCAAATAAATAAATAGAATCCTGGTACATGCTATTTATAAGGCTACTGAAATAGTAGAAATTGGAGTTGTCCTTTATTTTAAGTAAATGGAAGTGTCACAACTTGTAAACCCGTGTGATAGAATTAGAACCCTAGATGATTCTATTCTAAGTCTAACCAATTTCCTCTCTTCTACCGCATACCCCTATATCATCACAGATGACAGTGGAGTGAAGAAGCAGCAAACAATAGCTGCAAGGGAAGGAATGGAATATTTGCTGGTCCAGGCAGTGGGGTTGGTTTACACACACAGCAAAGGATGTGAGGAACAAGGATAAAAGGAGGAGAGGAGAGGAAGAAAGGGGGCAGATAATTTTTGGGCCAGAAACTAGAGAATAAGGAGATTTTCAATGTTCATCTATTTTGTTTCAGTTTCTACGTTTCAATAGTAAATGCTTTTTCACTCCATTATACTCGAGTAATCTTTCATACCTAAGCTCAACAATACTTTGATTGGGCTGAGTGGCGTTCAATTTCTGTTTCATTCGAATTGTTGTATCTATGGATTTGCAAACAATCTTTACATGAGTCTAAATTAGGTTTTTCGAGTTGATCTCTGATTCATTGTTGACACAAAGGCACAATGAATGCTTAGATTGTACAGAAAGCCTACTTCGATAAAGTCCATTTCAATTAGATTGTTTATTGATTCAAAAGCATCATTTGGGGATTGCATGATATTTGCAAATCATCCAAGCATTTGTTTCTAGACTGAAACTGTGTTTGAAGTAATTGGGAGAATCATAGCCTATTTCAAAACCAACCCAAGAAAAAGGGATCCGTTGCTTAGGTGTTTGATTAATTGTTTCTTAGATATAAGACTTTGCATATAGATTGATTTACATACATAGTTGCTGATTTGAAGCTTACATATTCTTAGAAATTTGAGCGAGCAGCTCGAAATTGGAAAAATAATTTTCTATTGAGATAAACCACCTCCTTGCATACATATACATCTTGTAGTTCCATAGTTGATTCTTACTTCTTCTTCTTTTTTTGAAAAGAAGCATCCTCACCTTGTTTGTGTTGGAATCATTTTCTTTGATCGTCGTAGTCCCTGTGAAATCGACCATGGGACTCTCCCTTGAAAACAACTAGACACCTCCTACACTTGGGAGGTAGATTAAACATGCTCTGCTCCACATATATAGGTGATGTGTGGCATTGGTGATGATGCCCCTACTTTGCATGAGGCTTGAAAAGATATGTGATGCTTTGATTGTGTACACTTATGTTTTGGTTTGCTGTTGACATGCTGATATGAACCAGTGGGAATGGAATCCCTTAAACCCACAATCAATTTGAAAACTCATCCAAAAAAGTCAAAATCAAGTCAATGGAAAATTTAGATCCATTGAGAAACTCGTTTCAATAACCTAGATTTTATGAAAATCTAGACCCGTTGAAAAACCTGTCTCAAGAACCTAAATTATAAGGAAAAACGCCACAAAGATTGTGATTTGATTTTGATAAGTTTAAAAGTTCATTTAAGAACAAGAGGAGATAAACTCAATTCACAATGAATAAATTCATCAAATTTCATAAATTAATTAAAATGAGACTACAAAGAGTATTTAAACCAAAACCTAATTAAAACCCTAACCAAAATAAAGCCATTTCTTTCAAAAATACTCCTGAATGAATAGTGCCGCGGCTACAGTAATTTCTTGAAACCCTAGTTTAACAAAATAAAACATATGTGGACCAAAAATCTTCAAGCCCAATTATTCTAGACTAATTCCTATAACTAATAAAATAAGCCCTTTAATGAAATAAACAAGTCCAAGGCCTTCAATCACATAAACATAATAATAGGCCCTAATTTATGTTACATTCTTCCATAGCTTGTATCACGTGGATGATCACTGGATCTCCTTCTCTCAAGCCCATATTGAATATTTGGCTATTGCTAGACTCGTCCCAAGTGGATTGCACCAATCCTTACATTATTTCCTTGCACTTCTTAGCTCTCGATCTTGTGATTGCCCCATCTGAAACTTACAAAGGATCATTAAGGCTTGGTCCACCTTGGTGTCCATCATTCCCCCTCTCCTCAAAATGATTCGACCTTGAATCTCCACCTGCATCAAAGGGAAAAAGATTAGAAACATTGAAAATAGCAGAAATATGATAATTACCTAGAAGATCCACTTGATATGAATTTTCATTAATTTTTTCAAGAACTTGGAAAAGTCCATCCAAGTTACTCTTATCATCAACAAGCAAAAGCATCAAAGCTAAATGAATAAGTGGATTAAAATCATAAAAAACTTCAAAAGAAGAATAAGAAATAATAGTATGCATGGTCTTATTATATGTAAACTCTAATAAGGGCATATGATACTCTCACAAACATTCATGAAACACATTTAAAGTCTTCTTTGCACCAAAATGACCACTCCAATTATATGCAAACTCAATGAATGGCAAGCAATACTCCTACCCATGGTCATGCAACACGTTTAAAATCTTTTTTACTCCATAATGACCCAACAAACCACATCCATGCACTAGCATCTTATGCATAAGACTAATAGGCTCACAATATTTATTCTCTCTAAACAAATACCAATCTAGTCTATATCACTTACCAAATAATGCCTTCTCACACGCTCCATACGCACTAGCAAAGTCATCATCATTAGCATGCAATTCTTTATTATATTCAAATCTCAATAACTTTGCATCTAAAATGAAGACAAAGACATACCTTCTTACTAAAACATTAACCATAAAATTTTCCTTACCTTGTATGTATTTGATTACAGGAGGAAAGGTATCAATGAATTCCTCCCACTTGGCATGCATTCTATTCAACTTACCTTGTCCTTTCAAGTACTTCAAGGGCTCATGTTCATCAAAGAAAGGTCGGGTAGCAATTCTCGCACCCGGCACAAAATCAATGTAATGCTTTATCTCTCTAATAGGTGGCAATTCACTAAACACGCCACTAGGAATTATTACCTTATATCCCTATAGCAAAGAGACAACAACATTAGGTAATGGTTTGTCAAGTTCAAAATTTGCCTTAGCATAATAACTCACTTTTCTCCTCTTTTTTTTCCTCTCATTTTCTTCATTCTTTATTTTATTTTCACCCTCTTTTTTTCTTTCACTCTCTTTTTTATTTTCACTCTCTTTTTTTTCTTTCACTCTCTTTTTCATTTTCTTTTTCTGAACTCTCGGCCTCACAAGTGTTTTTCAACTCATTCACTCTTTTCAATTTCACTTGATTTTCATACACTTGTCTTCGAGTCAATGGTACAAGAGTAATGGTCTTATTCTCTTTTACCAAAGTATACCTATTCTTGAACCTGTCATGAATCACTTTCCTATCATACTCCATGGCCTTCCCAACAAAATATGGCCAGCATACATAGACACTACATCACAAAGAACTTCATCCATGTATTTTCCAATTAAAAAAGAAACTAACACTTGCCTATTTACCCTAACCTCTCCACAATTATTCAACCATTGTAACTTGTATGGTCTAGAGTATTTTAAGGTTGGTAAATTCAATTTCTCAATTAAAATAGTGCTAGAAACATTAGTGCAACTCCCCCATCAATGATCATACTACATACCTTGTTGTTGATGTAGCATCTAGTATGAAAAATGTTCTCTCTCTATTGCTCCGTATCATCCACCTTGATTTGTGTATTGAGAGCATGTTTAGCAACAAGAGATTCACCTGTCATAGGTTACTCCACTCTATCATCATCACTAGTATTGATCAACCTGGGTATCTCTTCACTATCACCCTTACTCTCAGTCATCACCTCTTCATTGTCATGCATAATTTTCACCCGCATATTTTGGACATTGAGATGCGATGTGCCCTGAACTCAAACACTTAAAACATTTATTATCTCTATTTCATGAAGGTTGGGATTTTACCTTGGGTTTGTTGCTAGTTCCCTCATCTTTCCCCTTAGGTGGTTCGGTCTTTTCCTTTATTACAACTTGATCATTTTTGTCCCACTTTAGTTTCCAAGGAGTGCTAGAAACTGAAATATACATTACTGTACCATTTTTCTTTAACTGCCTATCTACCTTCATAGCCATGTGCACCATGTCTTCTACCTCCACATAATGTTGCAACTCAACTACATTGGCTATCTCCCTATTCAACCCACTTAAAAATCTAGCCATAGTGACCTCCCTATACTCCACTACATTAGTCTGAATCATAGCCACCTCCATCTCCTTATGGTAATCCTCTACACTCCTAGACCTCTGTGTAAGATTTTGTAATGAGGTCTCTGTAGTAGTGGCTAGGTACAAATCTCCATCTCATGATAGTTTTCAACTCTCTCTATGTTTCTACAGGCCTCTCAAGATTCCTCTTCCTATTGGCCACTAATTGATCCCACCAAATAATCGCATAATTAGTGAACTCAATTACCGCCAACTTCACATTCTTCTCCTCAGAGTGATTATGACAATCAAACACCAATTCTATTATTTTTCTCCCACTCTAAATAAGCTTCAGGGCCAGTTCTACCTTGGAAAGATGGTATTTTCATTTTGATGCTCCCAAGGTTCCTATCTACTCCATCCCAACCCCCTGGATTTCTCCTAAGTCCTCTTTCACACCTAAGTCCTCTATGTCTACCCAATCCAACTTCATATATTAGGTCATCCTCATCCTCACCATATTCTTCATTCTCATACCCATTTTCAACACTAGACTCACATTGTCTCCAATCTCTCCTGCCCTATAGATTTCTAATTACCACTTCTTGATGATCCATCCTATCTCTCAATTCACCCAACACCCAATTCAACTACTCAATCTGTTGTTGCATGGCTTGCAACACAAAGGATGAGTTATCTGCTATCCCATTTGGTGATGAGTCACTTCTACGAGATATCATAATATGCTGCACAGAAAGAATGTTAGTGAAAAACCTCACACACTTCCTTACGTGTTTACACTCGAATAATGACACTCCACTTGTGTTTCACTCTTAATTGACTTTTTTCCGATAATAGTCTCATACTCTCATACCTTTTACCTTCATAGTTTTCCCGCTCAAGTTCTTTAAGAACTAGTTGAGCTAAATCAAGACAATACAACCTTGTATTATTCCAACCAACAATAGGTTCAAGAAACAAGAACAAGAAACAAGGATGAAATAAAATAACACGAGACTTAAGGAATTTATATGAGGGAAAGAGTAATTATAAAACAAG
Source organism: Cyclocarya paliurus (assembly GCA_029856935.1). Classification (NCBI taxonomy): domain Eukaryota; kingdom Viridiplantae; phylum Streptophyta; class Magnoliopsida; order Fagales; family Juglandaceae; genus Cyclocarya; species Cyclocarya paliurus. Next base: position 2,270,722 of record JARVXP010000463.1, read on the forward strand.
ATACCAACTAGAAAGATGTATTCAACCCATTTGATGATAAAATTCAATCAACAAATGTCTTTCTTTTTCTTTGTTGTAACTATGTAGGCAACCTTTGAATATGCTACCTTTTCTGTTATTTTTCCTTTTTTTATTTTTATTTTGAGTTTTCTTTTCATTTCTTTTCATTTCTTTTCTCTAATTCAATCACAAACAGCAATATTCAATTGTAAAAATCAAGCAATTGAATTCAAACACACAAGAATTAACAATGAAGTAGAAGAGAATCAGAGGAACGACACTCCAAGCAATCGACAAACTTAGAGATGCAAGAAATCCTAGAATTTTGAAACCCTAGGTGATGCCAATTTCAGCCAAACCAAAAATCCTAAGAATTTCGACAACCTACTTTTTGTTTTTGTTTTTTTTGCAATCCTAGAACAATGAAGCTCTAGAATTAAATTTAAAGATGCAAGAATTAAAAAATAGAATCAGACCTGATTGGAAATCTTGCTCTAAATATCAAATGATATGAACCCATGGGAATGGAATCCCTTGAGCCCACAATCAATTTGAAAACTCACCCAAGAAAGCCAAAATCAAGCTAATGGAAAATTTAGACCTGTTGAGGAACTCGTTTAAAAAACCTAGATTATATAAAAATCTAGACCCGTTGAAAAACCTGTCTCAAGAACCTAAATTATAAGGAAGAACGCCACAAATGTTGTGATTGGCCTTTGATAAGTTCAAAAGTTCATTCAAGAACAATAGGAGATAAACTCAACTTACAATGAATAAATTCATCAAATTTCATAAACTAATTAAAATGAGTCTACAAAGAGTATTTAAACCAAAACCTAATTAAAATCCTAACCAAAATAAAGCCATTTCTTCCAAAAATACCCCTGAATGGAATAGTATCGTGGCTATAGTAACTCGGCTACAATAACTTCTTGAAACCCTCCAGTTGAGATGTGAATATATGTGGTATCGGGGGATTATGGGGCAAAAAATAAATCTAGCAATATGGGCCAAGCATCCTCAAGCCCAATTATTTTAGACTAATTCTTATAACTAATAAAATAAGTCTCTTTAATGAAATAAACAAGCCCAAGGCCTTCAATTACATAAACATAATCATAGGCCTTAATTTATGGTGCATTCTTCCATAACTTGTATCACGTGGATGATCACTAGATCTTATTCTCTCAAGCCCATCTTGATATTCAGCTCTTGCTAGACTCGTCCCAGGTGGATTGCACCAATCATTATATTGCTTCCTTGCATTTCTTAGATCTCAATCTTGTGATTGCCCTATCTAAAACTTGCAAAGGATCATTAAGACTTGGTCCACCTTGGTGTCCATCACATGCTATACCCTTTTACTCTACCTGTTCATAGTAGAATTGGTCATTGTTTTACCTACAACTCGCATAAGTAATCTTTTGGTTGTGCATTTATGCCTCTAACATATATATATATATATACATATATAAAGGAATTGGATTCAATTTCCTAATGCCCAATCTAATATATATATGTATGTTGTGTGCAGCCTTATTATTGGGTAATGTATGAGCATTCTATGAACCAAAAGAAGGCTAAAGCAGGAGCAATTGACAGGGGAATACTATAAGATTTCATGTAGATGTAGACTTTTTTGAGAACATTCTCCTATCAATTTCTTTGATCCATGTAATTAATATGTTATCTTAGTTTCTTATTTGCTACTTTTTGATGATCTTAAGTTGGTGAATTTGTTTGCCCAGTTGATATGTTGTAACGACCAAATTCTTTGTTTAGATCATATTTGTTCTATAAAGATGTAATTTGTTTCAAATTTTTGCTTGTGTAATTATGTTTTTTGGTTGAAATATAATGAGTAATTGTGTGTTTTTTTTAATGTATTCTGCTCTAGTATTATTACTTTTATTTTGTAAAAGACTATTTTCTGTGATATTTTATCACCGATGTAAGGGGTTATTCCCCTATCAGCCCGTATAGCAAGCCCACGAGGGAGGTAAGTCAGAGAGCCCAATCAAGTCCAACGACCCTCCATTAAAAGGAGTCAATGGGCCTCTGTAGAGTACTCGGTCTACGGGCAAAATCTACCCACGAAGCAATCCACGTATGGAGAAAGTGGGCGGTAGGGGTATATTGGACTCAGCGCTCTGACACTTCCCCAATCACACCCTACCCTCGACAATCTGTGCAAGTAGGTGTGCGAAAAATATAGAGAACCCTTGATCTCCTAATAGCAAACATGGAGGGGATTAACAGAGAGTATCTGCAGGGTAAAGTGAGTCAAGGAGCCAAGCCGCATTAATGAGGCCGCCTCAGAAGCTATGTCGCTCAGACTCTACATCGCATTAGTGATGCTGCCCTAGAAGCCACGCCACATTAAAGGACTTTGACTAAGCAAAGAGTTGAAGTGACATGGACTCCTCGAAGACAGGTGTGAGTTGTCCCCACCCAGAAATCTAGTATAAAAGCTGACTCTTAGGTACAAAGAACGTTCTTGGATTCCTCTAAGCTCACACACGAACTACTAAGGACATATACTAACTTTAGTATCTAAGTTGCTGGAATCCGGCCCAAAGGTGTACAAAATACAACATTAACAGTGGCACCGTCTGTGGGATCTTTATAGACTTCACGTGTCCTTCATATGCCCGCGATAACCCATTTTCTAGAAAACTTGAGGGCAAGAAGAAGTGACATCAATAAACATGGAAGCGAGACTCGCCGTGACGGAACAACTGGTTGGAAAGCTAACTATTGAGGTGGAGACCCTTCGAAAAGAAAAGGAGATGTAGGAGGGGGTGATGTGGAAGAAGAAAGAAAACACATGCACGACGAGTTGCGTAACCTTAAAGGGAAATACGAAGAATTGGCAAGAAAGATGAGCACATGGTCATCAATAAACATGTTGCTCACCAGTACAGACCTACCCTACAACAAGGAGGTGATGGTTGTGCCCCTACCCTAAAAGTTCCGGGTTCCCCTCATGGACATGTATGATGGGGTTAAAGACCCCCTTGAACACTTGGAAGCTTTCAGGGCCCACATGACCCTGCATGGTTTCTCAGGAGAAGTGGCCAGCAGAGCTTTCCCGTTGACTTTGAGGGGGTCGACGAGAGTATGGTTTGGGTCTTTGACACTTGGGTCCATAGACAGCTTTGGGGAAATGGACAACCTGTTCTTTAAGCAATTTACGGCTAGCCGGAGAAGAAGATGCCCTGCGACATTCCTCCTTACCATCAAGCAAGGAAAACAAGAAAGTTTGAAGACATACCTATCCAGGTTCAACAAAGAAAAAATGACTATAGACGACCATGATGAGAAGATAACTTTGGCAGTGCTTTTAGGAGGAGTGTGGCCCCGATCCCAGTTCATGACAGAGTTGGCAAGGAGAACTCCCGCCATGCTGCGAGAATTCATGGATCAAGCCAACAACTTTATTAACGCCGAGGACACACTTCGGGCCTTGACCGAACTGAGGGGTAAAGAATTGGAACAAGTAGAAAAGAAAAGGAAAAGCACCAACCAAAGGTAAGGCTCGCGAGAAGCCGAAGAAAGGGACATGCGACAATAGGAGAGAAGAAGCCCTTATGAAGGACCTAGGGTTTCGGTTTGACCGGCTGGCGCTCACCATCCAGAAAGATTACCGCCAACCCACCTAAGAAGATGACTACAAGAGCACTAGCCACCATTATTGCACCTACTATCAGTCCAACACTCATAACACTAAAGATTGCCTTTCCTTAAAAGAGGAAAGAGAGCAGGTTGGGCGGTCGAGGTTGCAATATCCTCCCACTTGGAGGCCAGAGTAGGAGTGGAGGAAGAGATCGCAAGAAAGAAGTGCGAAGAGAGTCAGAAGGCCAAGAAGGGAAGGGAGCTCGAGGCAAAAGGTAGCTGCGTAGGGACCCCAGCATGATCACCCTAGCGCACCACATCGAAAAGGGCCGCCATTGGGGAAATCAGAACCAACATGAGAAGATTCGTTGGCAGAGGTGCAATCTCATCCAATTGGAAGGTGCACGCCAGGCGAGCGAGATACAGAAAAGTGTATTCGGCAGAGTGTCGCCCCAACAAGTACAAGAGAAACGAACTGGCCCCCATAATTTCCTTTGGTTAGGACGATGAGGAGGGGGTCTTCTATCTGCACAATGACGCCCTAGTAGTGACTATGATGGTGGCCAACTTCACCACTAGGAATATCCTTATTGACAATGGTAGCTCTGCAGATGTCCTACTCTGGGAAGCCTTTACCCGAATGGGGATATATGCTACTCGTGCCACTGAAGGGTTTCTCCGGGGACACGGTCTAGCTGGTCAGAACCATCACACTGTCCGTCTTGGCCGGCAGCACGCCCTCGATGGCCTCTATCATGGTTGACTTCCTAGTGGTAAAGGCTCCTTCATCATACAACACCATAATCTGTAAACCCACCCTCAACAGTCTAAGGGCGGTAACATCGACCTATCACTTTAAGATGAAGTTTCCAACCTCTCAGAGGGTGAGAGAAATTCGAGGAGAACAGGCCCTAGTGCGGGAGTATTACGTGCAAGAGTTGAAGCCAAGCAATGGCGGGGTGCACATGGTCCACGCCCATAGGACGCCGAGCATCTGCGAAAGTTTTATTGCGAAAGCAGCTTATGACTTGTAATTTATATTTCCATGTTGATAGTGTAAATTCTATTAATGAAAGTGTGGCCTTTCACGGGTAAAATATGTCTTGCCTATCTCAAAGCCTTACTCCAATAATGTAATCTTCATCAACATAATCACCATCAACATAATCTCCATCAACGTATCTCTACTGACGAAATTTCTGTCGATGATTACTTACCTTCTCGCAAGGCACTGAAGGGATGAGTTACACCTAAGAGTGCTTTATCCCTTTCACGGTGGAGAGTGAGCCAGCCCTCAGTTGCTAGGCACTTACCTTCCTCGTGACTGTCAACAGGCGGGAGCTGATCTAGTCCCAAATTGCTCAGTAACTTACCTTCCTGCAGAAGGTAAAGAGTGAGATGCACCACTAGGCCATCTCGTCCCTCCCACGACGGAGAGCGAGTCTAGCCCCTCGGTTGCCCGACAACTTACCCCAACCTCTGCCATGACGAAGAGTGGGATCAGTACTAGCTTGACCCAACACTTACCTTCCTTGTGATGTCAACTAGTGGGAGCGGGTTCAATCCCAAACTGCCCGGCAACTTACTTCCCCGTGAGGATTAATAGGTGGGCAGATGGTCCAACCTCCCTCATGTGGGAGAGCAGGTCCAGCCTTTTTGTTGCTTGAAAACTTACCTCACCCCCATCACGGTGAAGAGCGGTTTGGCTACTCAGCTGTCTGACACTTACCTTCTCTCAAGATACCAAAGGGATGAGTTATGCCTGAAGGCTGCTTTATCCCTCTCGCGGTATAAAGCAGACCAGCCCTTGACTGCCCTACACTTACCTTCTTAGTGAGCGTCAATAGTGGGGAGCGGGTCCAATCCCAAACTACCTGGTAACTTACCTTCCCCCTGGAGGTAAAGAGTGAGATGCGCCTTAAGGCCATCTCATCCCTCCCATGATGGAGAACGGGTCTAGCCCCTCAGCTTCCAGGCAACTCACCTTGACCTCCGCCATGACGTAGAGTGTGATCAGTGCCGGCTTAACCCAACACTTATCTTTCCTGTGATGTCAACCGGTGGGAGGGGGTCCAGTCCCAAACTGCTCGACAACTTACCTCCCCATGAAGATCAATAGGTGGGCAGGCGGCCTAACCTTCCTCACGTGGGAGAGTAGGTCCAGCTTCTTTGATACCTGAAAAGTTACCTCACCCTATCATGGTGAAGAGCGGACTGGCTACTCAACTATCCAACACTTACCTCCTTGCGAGGTACCAAAGGGATGAGTTACGCTTGAATGCTGCTTTATTCCTCTCATGGTATAGAGCGGACTAGCCCTCGACTGCCTTATACTTACCTTCCTCATGAGTGTCAACAGTGGGGAGCGAGTCCAATCCCAAACTACTTGGTAACTTACCTCATCGCGGGAGGTAAAAAGCGAGATGCGCCTTAAGGCCATCTCATCCCTCCCCTGACGGAGAGCGGGTCTAGCCCCTCAGCTACCCGGCAACTTACCTCAACCTCTATCACGACAAACAGTGGGATTAGCATGGCCTGACCCAACACTTACCTTTCCAGTGATGTCAAAGGTTGGGAGCGGGTCCAGTTCCAAACTGCTCAGCAACTTACCTCCTCATGAGGATCAATAGATGGGCAGGAGGCTCAACCTCCCTCACGTGGGAGAGCGAGTATAGCCTCTTGGCTGCCCAACAACTTATCCCACCCCTATCATGACGAAGAGTGAACCGGCCCCTCAACCGTTAGGCAGATTACCTTATCGGGGGGACCAAAGGGGTAGACTTAGCCTAAGGCATCCCGACCCCTCCCTCGATGGAGAGCGGTTTTAGTCATTTGATTGCCAGACATTACGCCAACTGCAACAATGGAAAGACAAATGAGTAACGCCTCAAACTCCTCGTGCTCTTTCTCCACCAAACATAACTCCAAGCGACTAACGCCTTACATCTCTAGCAAAATAGCCTAGGTTTATAAATTTTACACTCGTAGATTGAGGATGAGTTATATTAGCTTATTTAGTTTTTCCAGTGGTACATTAGACACCTCCTACTTGCCTCATGGTGAAGTGAAAATTGGGCTTAGCCTAAGGCATCCTAACCCTTCCCCGGGTGGAGAACAGGTTTAGTCATTCGACTGCCAGACATTACGCCATCTCCAATGACGGAAGGCCAACGCAATTAAACATCTTAACTACGCGGCGACTCATGCCCACCAGGGAGGCCAAATAGGAGGGCTTAGCCTAAGACATCCTAGCCTCACTCCCCATGGAATATGTACCTGTTCTCTCCACTACACAATGTAAGATCCAGAGGGGTAGGTAGTCAGTCGGCGGGGTTGACAATAGCAAGGTTGTGTGAGAATGTGCTCTGGATTAGCTCATTCCCTATCAAGGCCCCATGCTTCAACATCGTCGGGTCCCAAGGGAGTCCTTGCACTTTCAATGCCCTCAAATGTCCTTAGGGACTCAAGAGCATGTGATCTCCCATTCTCTCCAAACCCTCCAGATAGCCGTGTCTTCATTGACTTGCCTTAACTCTTGCCTCAGTCTATGAGGCCAACGAGAAGATCAGGGGAGCCAAGTGCCATGTCTCCATGGGTTTGCCTTAACCATTACCTCAGTCTACAAGGCTGACAAGAAGGTCAGGGGAGCCAAGTGTCGTGTCTCCATGGACTTAACTTATCCCTCGCATCAGGTTCACTAGGTCGACAGAAGAAAAAGTAGAGAAAAAGGACATTAAGGGAGAAAAAAACATCCAAGGCCAAGCAACAAAGGGAAAAGACAACTGTATCAATAGTTAAACGTATAAAAAGTGTGAGTAAATGACCACAAGGTTGTCTCAAAATACTTGGTCAGAGGTCTTTACAAGGAAAGGAAATAATGTATATAACTTTACAAATAGAGAAAGATGAACAAAAACTAAGGCGCAGGAGCGTCAAGATCTAGCTCAGGAGCATTGGGGTTTGGCTCAAGCGCATTAGGATTTGAATTGGAAGCATCAAAATTAGGAGGGAGGGCTTCAGGAATCATGTCTCTGCCCAGGGTGCAGTGATGCTCGAGCGTGTCAAGGTCTGGAGGGTGGTCATGGGGATCAAGAGCTCTTAAGTGTGCCTCGAGGGCTCCTGAGTCTGCCTGAGGGTTCTCTAGAATGTCCCTTTTTATTGAATAGGAGTCTATTTTCAAGTTCAAATGAGCTCACTAGTAAAACTCGCAGGTAAGTATCTATGACCATACTTCTTACACCATGCTCTATTTATGAAAGAATATCTCTCTCATTACAAATGTTTCTCTAAGTAAATGAATATATTATGTACAACCCTTTCTTGATAGCCCTCGTTAAGTACCCTATCGATTATAATTGGGTGTACATGTATAAAGTAATGCATGCATGTAGATTCTAAGTCATGAGATTTTTATGCATGCTCTCTCAAGAAATTTATGATTATTCCTATATGTAGTATACCATGAAAATGTATCTTGTTCATGAAAATGTATATGCATTGAACTAAGAAAGATGATGAAAAGGTTTAAATGCAAAGGAAAGGAACGTCTCATGTTTTATGCTTCAAGTGATGCTTTAAAGGAGTTTTTAAATGTCCCTATGAATTGATGCTTTAATGTCCCTGAGAACTAACATTTTAAAATGTCCCTGAGAACTGACGCTTTAAAGGATGTCTTGAAAGATGATGTTTAAGCTCTTTTTTTTAAATGATGCTTATGCTCGTGCATCTTAAACGATGTTAAGCTTATACTTTTAAGTGATGTTTAAGCCTATACTTTTAAGTGATGTTTAAGCCTATGCTTTTAAGTGATGTTTAAGCCTACGCTTTTAAATGATGTTTAAGCCATGTTTTTAATGGTATTTAAGCTCATGCCTTTAAATGATGTTTAAGCTCATGCCTTAAGATGATGTGAAAGTTTTAAATGATGTTTAAACTCATGCTTATAGAAAATGTTTAAGCTCATGCTTTTAAATAATGTTAAACTCATGTTTTTAAATGACGTTCCTTTCCTATGAATGAACTGTTAAATGAAAAGGATTGGAATGAATGAAAATACGTAACGGCCACATGAAAGGAAAGGGGTACCCAATGAATGAATGGGCAGATTGCAATGCCGGGTAGTAGTATCTGGTAGTGCACCCAGTGCTGCACCCTGACGGAATGAGATTCCAACCTGTGGCCATAGGCGAATCTATTGGTCATAGGGCCGCTAATCCTAGCACGCGGGACGTAACAGTGTGCAATGGCTTATGAAAGTGAAAAGATGTAATGCATGAAAAGATGTAAAGCATGAGAAGCATGAAAAGAATGTTTATGCATGAAAGATGAAAAGCATGAAAGAATGTTTATGCATGAAAGCCTAATTATTTCTAAGAATGTTTATGCATGGAATGAAATGCAAATGTTTATGTATGCATGTTTTCAAAAGGAAAAGAATAGATGCCTAGTATGTTCACTGCATGGTGTACTACTTACTGAGTATTAGACTCACTTTGTTTTAAATGTTTTAAACGTCCAGGACATGACGAAAGGGCTGAGGAGCAAGGCATTACTGCAGAGAGAGAGGCATACACTTAGTGTCTTCCCTGCCAGTAAGGAAAAAGAAGGGAAGGAAAATGAAAAGAAAAATATGCTAAGAATATGTATGTACGTGGCGGTCTCACCCCTCGCAAGGCGGGGTCGTTACAAGTTGCAAGGGTGAATGCTAACTTAAGGGGCCATTGAGATTCTGAGTAGTTGGGCAAAGATTGTCATTCCCTTTCTAAAGCCTTGAAAGGGCGAGAATATTCTTTGGTGGTTGCCTAGGCTGCTATCGACCAAGAGAATGGGAGGGTCGACCAAATATCTAAAGAATTGAAAAGAGCTGAGAAAAGGTTAGCCACCTAGAGGGTGGTCATTGAAGATCTGCGGAGTGGCCTGTCTCAGATTCAGGAGGTTGTTCTCCTCTTAGAGGGCAGCTGAGGTCAGTTGTGTTCGTCCGTGACTAGGCTTGGTCATACTAATACATTTAAGGCCTCAAGAGGAATTCTAAATTGGAATTAAACGTTTCCTTAACCCGTTCGTCTACCCACCAAGCATGACACTAAGCCAAAACATTAAAATCTTCATTCCAAACATTTTAAAGGAACTCATGGAAGTAAATAACATGCTTGCCATTTCTCTAAAATTAAATATAGCATAAAATATAACAAGGTTACCCGTTTAATAGACTTTAAAACTTTTAAACACTTAAGCTTATGCTTTACTTACTTAATACCATTTAAAGCAAGATATAAATTACAAGACCCAAGCAAGGCCTCTTAAACCAAAACTCTAGTATCTTAAAAATAGATTATCAACCAAATCTCAACACAAGGCACATAGTACCAATATATATAACTTAAAATCACTTTAATAATCACCTATGATTAAACCAATTTTAATATCAACATAGCATTTTCTAATATAGGAAAATTCATAGCAAAACAACTATAATAACATTCGGTTTGGGCCAAAAACAGGACATACATATTTATTTGCAATATAGGAAATTACACACATCAAAACAGAGCATGACACATGGCTGGAACCAAGAAAAACATACACTCGGCTAGGACCAACAGACAATGCATACGGCTGGAATCAATAGAAAGCAAAGCATAATTTTCCTCCATTTGGTTTCTACGTAACTAGAACATGAATTAGAAAAACCAAAAGAGGAAATCAACCTAAAATTGCTACACAGAATTCGGTTTACACAGAGAAATATGAACCCCCAAATACAAAGCATAAACTCACTTAGCATGGTTCCAAATTCACAAGAAGATGAGAAGAATAGAATATTTACCCAATTCAACAAACTATGAACGGAAGGAGGAGAAGGAAATCTGAAGATTCACAGTTGCAAAGTCGTTCACCTAGAAGAAGAATTTGGTTGGATCATAAGCTTAGGAAAATAAGGAATTGCTTTAGAGAAGGAAGAAGAAAACATTTGGTACTAGAGAAACCGATAGGGTCATTTTCTTGTGCATGAGAGGGGCTGCTCTTAAGGCTTGAAGGAAAATCTTCTTTGGCTTGCCTTGGAAGCTTGAATTGGCTTGAAGAGAGGAGGAGTCGTCATTTGGGTTGGAGGAAACCGAGAGGGTCACCTTTGTGTGGATGGAAAGGCTTACACTTAAGGCTTGAAGGAGAATCTTCTTTGGCTTGTCTTGAAAGCTTGCATCGGCTTGAAAGAAGAAGAGAAGGGAAAAGTCTTGAGGAAGCCGATAGATTCAATGGGGGAAAAGTAAGTTGATAAGTTAAAAGACTTATCTTATAAAGGAAAATGGAAATTTATTTCTTTCTTGGGTATTGACCAACGAGTAGGAGATGCTTTAGGATTAGTTTTGTCTTTTTTCTTTTCTCCTTTGTTGACTTAACCGATTGGTGTAAGTAAAAGAAGGAAGTGGAATTAATTGTTTCCCATGGAGCTTTCGGTCAAGAGATAAAGAATGGGTCAAATGGGTCAAAACTTATCACATAAGCTTGGAAAATGGATGGTGGAGATCTATCCACCTCAAGAATGCTTTTCACCTACCAATCCAATGGTAGAGATTAATTGGGCTATTCCATAAATAAATAAAATTAAAGGTCTTAAGAAAAAATATTTCAAAGTCCTAAAAAAATAATATTTTGATTTATTCTAATAAACCACATTTTAAAATAAACATACTCATCTTAAAATAGAATAATTGAGAGTAATAATACAAATAATCTTTATCTCAAAATATTTGACTTAAGAATTAATAAAATGACGTAAGGACCTATGTAGTAGGATTCGGGTATTACACAACTGGCTCAGTGACTCCTCAAGAGCCGTCACCTTTGTATTTAGTTTATCAACTCACCCCTTGATCGAGATCCTCGCTGTTGACTTAGTTAAGACATCATTTTCCAACTTAGCCTACTCCTAGCTCTTTTCATGAGCAAGCTGGGCTTTCATTAGCTCCACCTTCAGACACTCCTTCTCCTCTCCCCCCTCCAGACACACTGCAGGGTTTTTTTGTGCCAACGAGCATAGTGCCTTGTTCTCTCCTTCAACTACTTCCTGGCCATCCACAATGAAAGTAAACAACCAAAATGCGCCCTGTCGCCAACAAAAACAAACATGGGAATATTCAGTATAGGATTCCTAATCGATAAGATGGCAGAAAAGACTAAACCAGTGTGAGAGAAGAAGTCCATCAAAGACTTGGTCACCCGTTCGAGGAACTCTGCTCGAGCTCCTTCCGCCTCTGATCGAGTAATGGCCTCCACTAGGTTCTCTTCAAGGGTGGTCGGGTAGCCACCTCTACATCTTCAACTATGCCTGCAACCCTCTCTACAAGACTAATGGAGGGTTGGGAGAGAAGGTGGCCTTAGGTGGTGGAAGAAAGTTCCTTGCCAGGACTTTGAGGCTCCCCTCTATCACTATGGCTCCGTGGATTCTCTCCCTCAATCCTTGCCTCCACGACCATCTCAATTTCAGTAGTAGACGACTTTAAGACAAGCATGGGAGAGAGAGCAACAATCATCTTCTCAGCAGTGAGGTCAGGAACCCCGACCAACTTTGGCTCCATTCCTTCCCCTCTAGAAGCTCTCCTGACAGGTTCCTCAGCCAGGGCCACTGTGAGCTCGATGGAGGCAGTGGCAGAAGCAGGGCCCCCTTGTGATGGCTGGGCACAATGGGACTTTGGGGAAGACATCCTCTCCACGCCTAGGTTGGAGCCTCCTATGCAATCCTCAGCAACACCCTCGAAGACTTGACCTTCGATGGCAGATTGTGTTATGGATGGAGAGGAGGGGATCATTTCCACGTTGAACTCAGGGGGAGGTTCTACTAGGGTTGATCAATGAGGAGGTGGTTCCAAGAGGGCCCCATAGTGTGTTGAGAGCATGTTGGCCCCCCGGGACAACCTATGCGGGCACATCGGCGTAGCGGGAACCACAGGGACCGTGATCGTAACGGGCTCTGAAATCGAAATGGTTGCGGAAGGAGGAAAAATCAATGCCTCTGGGATGGCAAGACTCTCCCCCCTTGCCTCCTTGGTGGATTTGAGGAATGGATAGATGGGGCTAGCTGTGGGGTAGGAAAAAATGGAGGGGGTGTCATACCTCAATCAGCACCGATGACTGCCCTAAAGGAAATCCTGGAGGGGACACTAGGCTGTTGTTGGCCTTGGCAACTTTCGTGAGGAGTTTCTTCCCCTTGTCTGCAAGAGGAGGACTCGGGGAACACTTCCATGCCAAGGTGGCTTTGGGCTGCATGAGAATTGTGCGGTCGTGAAAAACAGTGTGACCTATGAGAGGTAAAAAGGCCCTTATATTTTCCTCCCCTATGAGAGCCTCTGAGAGGACATTGAATGAGTGATTCTGTACCTAGTCTTTGACCAAAGGAATACAACGTATCTCCTTAGGAGAGGCCTTCAACCGTATCACTTTCTCATCAAGAGCCACCCCCCATATGGCCCGAATGGGGAACTCACGGTGATTCACCTGTCTGACCAGAAATTCCCACCCTTAGTCGGATATGAAGAAAAATTTCGAGGCCCAATCTTTGACCTTGTGATAACGCAGTTCCAAAGAAATAAGGGTGTGTATCACCCTGAAACTGAAAAGGTTGGCATGCTCCGAGTATGATTGCAACAAAGCTCGCCGCCAAAGTACACAACAACACATTAAGATTATGTTTGGGGGCAAGATGAAAAATCTCATCTTAATTCTATCTCATCTAATCATTACATCTTTTTCAAATCCCTATACAAAATATAATAAACAATTCAACATTTTCAAATTCCAATTTAACTTTTTCAAATCCCAAAACAATAATAATATTAAAAAATAATATTTTAAACTTTCATCTTAACACTATTTATAAAATTTTTAAAAATTCTCATCTTATCTCATCTACCAAGCATAACCTAAGATCCTCAAAGCATTTGGGTGGAGTTGAGAAGGGACCAATCTGAGATGATCTAGTAGGTCACAGACAGGGTAAAGGAAGGATAACCTCAGCCCGCAAGAGAACATGTTAAAGAAAAGGGCAAGGTTCGAGGCATAACCCTCATCATCGACAGCCCCTTCCTGTGGTCCAAGAACCTCAAAAACCACCTTCTCCAGGACATGAAAGGTGGAAGCCAATGGCAACAAGAACTCAGAGGTGATGTTCGAACTCCAGTTGTGACCAATATAGAATTTTTCTGCGGTGTGAACCTTAGGTTGGATCAGTTCCCAAGAAATCTTGGGTTGAATGGTTTTCTTGGGAGCCATTAAGATTGAAGTTGAGAAAAGCGACGGAGAGGAAAAGGAGTCGAGCAAGGAGAATGAGAAGGTTAGAGCATAAAGAGACAAGGACGTGGTAAAAGGGGAAAAAAAGGAGGGCAGAATCATGTTTATATATAGGGGAAGTGACGTTTGGCCTTTCATACCAATGTGTCATACCAGGGGGTTTAAATAGACCTTATTGACGATTAGCATCCCAAAGTCGTGGGAACGCATGCGCCCCACGAAATTGGCAAGATATGCACGAAGCTCACAACATGTACTGTACGATGCGACGTGGAGAGAAGGAGCAACCTAACACCATTAATACTAAGGGAACTGGAAAGACGCAATCAAGTACAAAATCCAACTTTCAGAAAACATGCCAATAAAGTCTGGAGGGGAACTGTCACTTGACATCGTTAAAATAACAAAAAAGCCATATGTGCATAATCTAGAGCTCGGAACTTAACACGTAGAAGAGCCTGAAAAGTAATAACTGCCCATTTCTAGGGAAGAAGACCTCAACGACAGCGACTGTGAGAAAATATATAGCATAAAGATGAAGGCAAGAAGAAATTTACATCGGACTAGTTCGCTAAGAATTGGAAGGGTAATTGTAAGGGGGTTTTTCCCCCTATCGGCTATATAGCAAGCCCATGAGGGACCACGGGGAAGTAAGCCAGAGAGCCTGGCTAAACCCAACCAAGCCCAATGACCCTCCACTAAAATGAGTCAGTGGGCCTTTACAAAGTACCCGACCCACGAAGCAATCCACGCATGGGGAAAGCGGACGGTAGGGACAGATGAAACTCACTGCCCTAACACCTCCCCAATGACACCCTATCCTCGACAACTTGCGAAGGCAGGTGGGCAGGAAATATGGAGAACTCTTAATCTCCTAACAACAGGCATGAAGGAGCTTAACAGGGAGCGAACGCACGGTAAAGTGAGTCAGGGAGCCACGCCACATTAATGGTGCACCTCCCGAACTCTACGCTGCATTAATGACGCTGCTCCAGAAGCCATGCCGCATTAAAAGACTCTGGCTAAGCAAAATGTTGAAGTGACATTGACTCCCCAAAGCTAGGTGTGAGTTGTCCCCACCCAGAAACCTAGTATAAAAATCGACCCCTAGGTGCGAAGAACCTTCTTGGATTCCTCTAAGCTCACACACGAACTATTAAGGAGATATACTAACTTTAGCATCAGAGACACCCCTGCTCCACTAAGGCCCCCCACTTTCCGTATTTTCTTAAGTGTGCAAGTAAAAGACTCAAGACCCAAGTTGCTGGAACTCGGTCCAAAGGCGTATGAAACACGACATTAATAGCCAAAAATAGTTTTTCCATAAACTTACTTATTTGCCACTCATTTTTCTTGCCACAATTATTTTTCTTTTGCCGTAAAATAGACCTATTTTGCAATGAAATGTTGTCGGAAATGGTATTTGCTACAAAACTATTTTGTGAGAAATAATTTTTTCCCATGATTCACAACCAATTGATATTATATTTTCCACCATGAAATTATTTTTTTCCGCGACTTGTCTCATAAGAAAAAGTTATTAATTCCAATGAAACGTAGTTGTCATGGATAATGATATTTTTTTTTTTTTGCGAATTATTTCCCACAAGCTGTTTTGGTGAGAAATAACTTTTCCCACAAATAATGGGAGTTTTTCCACGAGATACCTCCGCGGCAAATTGGCATATCTGTTGTAGTGTTTATTTCAGTTAGGCTACAAAGATTATAAGCAAGTGACGTAATAATGTTATGCCACGTAAGCAGTGTACGATATAGAAATGTTAGAATAACAATACTTGTAAGAGAATATATAGCAAGGGAATTAGAGTAAATCTTACAAACTTTGTTCGAATAAAAAGATCAGTGACTTACAAGCTCTTTATTATACAATGTTCCAACGTAATGCTTATTAATTCTTTAACGTATTCTAAAATTCAGTAATTGTTACGAATCCATTGGTTACTAAAGTAATATAAGTGCATGAGTTGAAAGAATCAAAAAGACGTGTTGAGAATTAACCTAAAACATTACTAACTTTAAATGAAAATTACTAACTTAATGAAATATATAATTACCTTTTAATAAGTTTAACTCATTGGTATATAATATTATTTAATTTTAAAGATTAAGCTGTCTTTTACCCCCAACAAAAATAAATGGATCTAGTCAAATGAGTCAAATGGTTGTTTTAGTGTGAAAAGTGCATGCAAGATGAGACTAGAGAAGATATTAACCATGCCTCTTTTTTTTTGTCCTCAGATTCAAGTAGTTTGGCAGAGGTTTGCTCCAATGGTGTTGCTTTTTAAACTTGATAAGTATGAAAAATATGAGATATGTTTTGACTAGAGGAAATTTATGCAGATTTTACTCTTCTTTTTGTGCTCTGTTAGGGTGTTTGGTATAAGAGGAATTAGATGAAAATGGAGAAAGAACTTATTACTCCTTTTGCAACAGCTAACTTGGCAATGTCTCTGTGTAAGTCTTATTCAGATTTAAGCTTATCAATTACTGCTAAGGTGAGGAAGAATTGTAAATGGCAGCCTCATTAAGGGGTTAATTGGGTTGATTTTAAGAGACAACTATGGAAATGTGGTAACGGTAGCAACTATTTCAGAAACTGAAGTGAATGAACCAACAGTCGAGTTACTTGTAGTGCTAAGAGGGTTGCAGCTTAGCATTCCTTTTGGTATTACTAAATTGATCATTGAGTCTGATTGTTTGCTTATTGTGACACACCCAAATTTCACTTGAAATTGGATGGACATCTGAAGCGTCGAGATATGCAACACAAGGTTACCTGCCCCCGTTCATGACAGATAAAGATACAATGTTCCTAACATGCATCTAACAATATGTAATATTCGTAATGGATATTTTTTTTTTCTTTAAGAAACATTATGCACCAAACTAATAACATTCTAATTACTAATCCATGCATACTTGACAAAATAAACATCCATGGTTACAGTACAGGTCTTAGAAGACTGTAATCTCAAAACATGGGAAACTAGGCTCCATAATTACATTACCAAAATATACTATTGGGCTAGTTTGTTGATTAACTTGCGTAACTCGACTAACAATGCCAAAATACTATCCAAAAACCTAATTATGGAGGCCATAAGCTTTGAGTCTCACCCCCTACGTCTAGTCAACTTCCTCTAGTCTACCATTGTCTGCTCCCTACTCTGATCCTGACCCATCATCTACCATTTAGAGAGAAATGATAGTTGGGACTATCACGGTGAGATTTGATTACAAACCTTAGCAAGTTAACAAGAAACTTCCATATAAGTTAATAATGCATGCATGGCAGTAAAGGCATAAATGCATAATCAAAGTCAATAATCATCATAACATAGCTTGACATAACATGATATGAGCTAATATAACTTGAACTGAAACATGAACTGAACTTGAAACTTGACAAGACAAGAACTTGAAATAGAGACTTGACTTGACATGACATGAACTTGAAACATAGCAAGAATGTGAACTTGAAACTTAACATGAACATGAACTTGAACATAACATGACTTGAAACATAACATGAACGTGAAATACATGAACTTGAAATCTTATTCAATAAGCCTAATTAATAAAGTGATCATGTGGGTGCTACATGGGTCTCCTAGAGCCATGTGTCTCTGCCGATTACGGCATCACAACGCATGGTATATGGACCAGCTGTGAGTGCGTTAATACATGTTTCACATTTGTTGTGGTCCACGTATTCTATGTGTCATAATTACTATGTCTAACATAATGTATGCACCATAATTATTGTGGCCCCATACGTCATGCGTCACAATTGCTATGACCCCACGAACTATTTGTGCTGCAATTGCTGTGGATATACGTGAAATAAAATATGGCTCCATCGACATTTGTGCTTGGTGCGCTTCAGTGACCAGCTAGTTAGGCCTCATTCGCAACCTGTTAACTGTATTTTGTCAACTCAGGACATTTCACACCTATTTAGACATTCCAGCGTAAACAAAGGAGTTTCACTAGGATATTATCTCATCCTAGCACTTAAGGCCGTGATAGACATGAACTGACTTGATATGACTATTTTCGAGATACACAAATTGTACCCGAGATGAAACGTGACATGAATACAAAAGGACAGAAGTCCTGACATAGCATAAAATGACATAAACGTAATTTGACAGACATGACGTACTTGATAGAAAATATTTTGTAGCATGGCATAACATGAAACATGAAATTTCCAAAGTACCCTTATACGCAGCGGAAATATCTGCCAATTCACTCAACAAATTTATTAGTCGTCAATTATGCAACAATTTGATAAACAATCAAATACATAAAATAAACGAAGTGCGTAACACTAATTTTGGTTACGAAGGGAAACTTTTTGAAGAACTCTTTAAAGGTAGAATCCTATGGGGTAGCCAAATTCAGGAAAGTCAATCTTATTATTTGAAAATCAATTACAAGTTAATCACAATTACAAAACTTTTGTAACTTGACTCTCTTACTAGACCAGACAAACGAACTATTTTTCTTTTACCGCAATAGCATCCAGAACCTATGGCGATCTTCAAACTATTGACTTTTCTCCTGAAACTCCAGTGGCTGAACTCGATCACTTCCAAGCTCTCTCAAAATTAACTGATCCAAAGATCCAATCCTTAGCCAAAATCATCAATTAAATAAACACCCCAGTTTTGATTTGTAGTAGAACTCTGCTGACGAACTGAGTTTGTTAAAAATTTCAAGTTCAGTAGAAATCTACTTACGGGAGGACTCTACTGGGATACGAGTCTGCTGACATGTCTGTTGACACTTGGCACCGAGTCTTCTCATCAGATATAGTTTCCCTTCAATTGGATAATTCCAGATTCCTTGATCTTCGGATACACTCTCATAACTTATCTAAGATATTATCTAATAACCGCTTAATTCAAATTAAATGTTCTTAGATAAAGATAAAATATTTACATTCATCCAATCTCAACAATCTCCCAACTTAAATAAATCTCTATCGTCTTAGTCATTTAATTATAGCCAACCACTTTTACATTTACAATCTCTCCCTTTGACAGATTGGTGACAAAATACTCAGTTGATGAATGTAGTGCGTACCTGAAACAAAAACAATCAGCAGACCAAGATCTCGTGAAGCATCATTAACTAATATTGAAAGTTTAGTTCAAAACATCCACTTGGAACATTCACTTGTCTTTGAATTAAACCAAATTTAATAAAATATGAAAATTAAACACTAGCCACCAAAATAAATTTTTAGCTGCAATGCAGTATTGGTGCTTCTCCCCCTCAGTCTTATATTGCTGCTACTCTCCCTCACTTTTTACTCACCCTTCACAAAGTCTTTTTAACCCCTCCTCAACAACACACTTAAATCTCCTAACTCTCCCTCAACAACACACTCTCCCCCTTTTTGTCACAAGTCTGTCAAGGCTTAAAACTCCTCCTCATCAGAATCAAAAGGATACATATCGAGCATATGTGTGTGAGATGAGAACACTAAGAGCGATCTTGATTTGACACTGCTAAAACTCTTTTTGATCTTAAATCAACCATGCATTTTGATAAACCTAATATATGAGTATGAATGCTTGTCAAATAGTGAGCAAATAATGCAGGTAACCTGGTTAAGACATAAAACCAAACACTTGGTGGGCACACTTGAAAATCAGGATGACAATGTCATAACCCACACAAAATCCTTCCTCAAAACAAATAAAACACAATCCCAACTCAGATAAACCAGTGATTCATATCCCATTTTTTATAAAATCAATGTCACAAACACCTGGCAAACCAATTCATGAAGTACATTCCCAATCAAGAATCTCGTGCCCTAAAACTGGAAAAACAGTGGATAGTCGTATGGGACACATATCTCGAATAGGAGTAGTGTAGATTAAGAGTCCTCTTTGATTTCGTACTCACTCGGTGGATAAATGTACACTCAGAATGGGATATGGCACGAAAGAAACTAAGAGAGGCATGGAGGGTGGATATTGGGAATGAATAACTTTGGGCTTATCAGTTTGGGTGAGTGACTTAAGTCACTTAAGACACGGAACGTGCTACTCACGAGACCCTCCTTTTTAGAGCAAAGTCCCTACTGGGACTTAAGCCATTAAAACAGAGACTCACTTCCAAATAAACAACCATTAGTTCAAGACTTATGCATAGACACTAAGCTACTCAAAACTGAGTAAGACCTAAAAAATAAAACCATAAAAAGGCTATACAATATATTTTATATTTTCCCCTTTTTTTAAATTTTTTTTCTTTTTTTTTTTAAAAATTAGGCAATGAACATACTTAAATGCATCTCAGTTCAAGCATAGTGCCACTCACACAGAAAAATAAAATACACTCTCCTATTTGTAATAATCACTATGGATGTTCACACCTCATAAGATCATCAATGTAAAAGTTCATGTGAGTGTGTGAGTGAGCAAACTTATTTTGAAAAGGAACTCTTTATTATTTTTTTTCTCTTCAATATATTTTTATAATATTATTCGTGAGTATTTTCTTCTTATAGATGCTCCCAAGAGATTGTCACTCATCACAAAAGTCAAACTTTATACTAGGGCCTAGATACATAAGTATCTCCTCCAAATACTAGTTTGTACAACCACTTTATTTTATTTTATGTCCATTTTTGTTGCTCATCTTTTTTCACAATGATTTGAGTAATGATTCTTTCTATAAGGACTTAAGGTACAGATCCGTGTAGGGTGTTTGTTTTTTTCCGTAATGATTCAACACCGACTTTTTCTATATGGATCAACTATTTGTGTTTGGCAAGGGGAGATCCCTTTATTGTTGTATTAGGTTCAACTAATATTAGTAAATTCAAGGCATGAACTCCATTTATGGTGAGCATCTCAATAATAGATATGGAATTTAATTATAATGAATATACATATAAGTTCATCACAGTGCTTGTAAATGAACTTTGTTAAGATGACCCATAGGGTTAGTATACACAAAGTGAACTGCACAAAATAGAGAGATACATAAGTTCTAGAGTTTACTATGTGAGAACACAAGTGCTCAAACATTGACATATCAAGCATGCACTTTCCTTTAAAAATTAGAAAAAACCAGAAAATAATGTATTTTAAACTGGAAAACATAATCATAAAATAAAACAAAACAAAAATTTATGTCCTAGACTAATGCGATAATATAGGGTGCCTCTCACTTGATATTATACACACCAATGACTTTCTTTCTTGGCAAGGTCCATTCCCTATCTTCTTTGACCACCCATTTTGCTTTAAGTTTTGACTTATCCATATCACTTTGTACACTTTTTCCTTTGTTGAGAAGGCAAAATTCTGCTAGTTCACCAAGTTTAAAGCTTATAGAGGTTATTTGATTACTCAACTCTTCCACCTTATTTTCTAAAATATTTTCCTTATTTGTATTTTTTCTTTCTCTTTCTTTTTTATGCACTTTACTCAAGTTAAAGCAAAGTGGCCTTATATGGCCAAAAATACCACAATGATGACAAGTAGGAATAAACTTACCTTTGGACTTACCTTGGTCGTGCTTCTTAGTTGTTGATCTATCATGTGAGACTCTTGGAACATGAGTTTTAGACACGGCTTTCTTTGGAGCCTCCTTATCTTGACTTCCTTTAACAAAAATGACACCTTTTGATGTAGTGGCAGTGGATGATGAGACCTTAAGTTCCATACCTTGGGAAGTCATGTACCCTAAGCCCGTGCGATCACAACTAGACTTTTGAAAACTCAACATCTCTTCAAGTTTCTGAGTTGCATTTTTTTCTTTGCGTTCTTGAATCTTTTTCAACTCCTTCTCAAGTACACCTCATTGAGCATGTAACCTTGATACTTCAATTTCAGATATCTTCAATGCCTCGGACAGATTACTCTTCTCATTTTATACAGCTTCTTATTTAATTTCTTCAGCTTCACCATCTCTTCACATAGATCATTGTAAACTTCTTGTAAACTTAGCTCATGATCATCCACAACAAGAGCAACCTCCGAATCACTATCATCATTGTCACTTTCAGATTTGGTTAGATCAACATTAGCAAATTCATTAACAACAACAGAAAAAGCTATAAATGATGTTTCATCCTCAGATGATGAATTGGAATTTTTAGATTCAGATCCGTCACTAAGAGTGACGTTAAGAGCTTTTCCTTTGTTTCTTTTAAAGTTTGGACACTCAATTCTCATGTGACCATAACCTAAGCATTCATAGCACTTAATTTTATCTTTTTGCTCAAATTTATCTTTGTTCCATTGTCAGAATGACTCTTTTTAGCAAGAAATTCCTTACCTCTGTTTGCTTTCCATTTGCTTTTTTGTTAAACAAGAATTTTCTTACCATAAGATCTAAATCCTCATCATTCAGATTTTCTTTATTAGAAAAATCATCTCGATCTTCTTCCATAGTATAGAGAGTGATGGATTTACCCTTTCTTGTTTGAGGAAGAGAGGACTCATAGGTTTGTAGAGAACCTACTAGTTCTTCAATCTTGATTCCATCCAAGTCCTTACTTTCCTCTATAGCAGTCACATTTGGGCGAAATCTTTCAGATAGAGATCTTAGGATCTTCCTTACAACTTTTGAATCTTCGACCTTCTCACCTAGATTGAACCTGAAATTCACAATATCGTTAAGTTTTGCATAAAAATCATTAAAATTTTCATCTTCCAACATTCTAATTTCCTTAAACTTTGAGGTTAGTAATTGCAATTTAGAATTTTTTATGATTTTGGTTCCCTCATGTGTGACTTCCAAGATATCCCAAGCTTCTTTGGCCACCTCACACATGGAAATTCTCTTAAATTCTTCAAGTGAAACTACCATAAAGATAGCATTAAGTCCCTTGCTATTCCAATTAGAGTTGGAGATCTCATCTCTTGTCCAAGCATCAATAACAGTCTCGAGCTTACTCCATCCTTCCTCTACAGCATACCAAACTCACTCATCCAATGATTTAAGGAAAGCCCTCATCCGAACCTTCCAATATGCATAGTTTTTTCCATCAAAGTGTGGTGGGACATATAGCGACATGGTCAATAGGGGAACGTATCGCACTCGAATGAGTAAACCACGCTCTGATTCCAATTAAAATTACCCAAGTACCCCTGTAACGCAACATAAATATCTACCAATTCACTCAACAAATCGGTTAGTCATCAATTATGCAACAATGTGATAAACAATCAAATACATAAAATAAACAAAGTGCGTAACACCAATTTTGGTTATGAAGGGAAACCATTTGAATAACTTTTCAAAAGTAAAACCCTACGGGGCAACCAAGTCCAGAAAAGTCAATTTTATTATTTAAAAATCAATTACAAGTAAATTAAAACACAATTACAGAACTTTTGTAACTTGACTCTCTTACTAGACCAGACAAATGACCTGTTTGTCTTCTATTGCAATAGCAGCCAGAACCTCAAGCGATTTTCAAACTAATGACTTCCCTCCTAGAACTCCAATGGTTGAACTTGATCACTTCCACTTTGACACGGAGTAAGCACACACTCAAAGAGAGAAAGAGAAAAATACTAGAAAATTCTTCACAAGAATTTTCTCACACTCAAGCTCTTGGATCTCTCTTAGATCTCCAAGCTCTCTCAAAATTACCTGATCCAAAGATCCAATCCTCAGCCAAAATTATCAATTAAATAAACAGCCCAATATTTGATCTGTAGTAGAACTCTACTGACAAACTAAGCCTGTTTGGAATTTCAGGTGCCGTAGAAATCTGCTGACGAGAGGACTCTACTAGGATACGAGTCTGCTGATGCATCTGTTGACACTTGGCACTGAGTCTTCTCATCAGATATAGTTTCCACTCAACTGGATAATTCCAGACTCCTTAATCTTCGGATACACACTCTCATGGGTTATCTAAAATATTATCTAATAACTGCTTAATTCAAATTAAATGTTTTTAGATAAAGATAAAATATTTATATTCATCCAATCTCAACAATCTTTCAACTTAAATAAATCTCTATCGTTCTAGTTATCTAATCCTAACCAACCACTTATATTTACAAAACAGACAATATTTTGTAACATGGTATAACATATAATTGACAATATTTTGTAACATGGCATAACATGTAACAATGAGCATTACATGAAATGACATGTATGTAACAGATGGCATATGTAACATGACATACTTCAAATAGAGGACAATACATGATATAATATATTGTGTAACAGATAAGTATTTCGTGACACTATACATCATGTGTAATAGATAAACACGCAATAACGTGACATGACATGAAATATATGATAACATACAAACACAACCGTAGTTCCCTTACCCATCACACATACAAGTAAATTGATAGTAACTTAAGAGCTAACTTACAGCAATCATGGCGTTACAAGAATAAAGCATGAAACACGAGAAACTGTAAGTAGAGATTCTAAAAGTTAGAAATTTAATCACTTATAATTAGAAACAAGGAAAAAAAACTAACTTAGAGTAAAATTACCATTATACCTTCTCTATGTGGAAAATGACTATTTTACCCAAACTTAAGGATTTTGTATCCTAATTCTAAAAATACTAAAATTTACATTCCCCATATAAATTTTGTCCTAAACTCAAATATTAATTTAGAAAAAAATTTAAAACAAAACACAATTATGGAAAACTCTCTATGGCCAAAACATCTATAGGCCATTTCTCTTGATTTTTGTTGCAATTCTTCCAACTTTCGATTAACCAAAATTTCTTTTAAAATACTCATAACATTATCCTAAAACCAAACATGCTTTTAAAACATCAAACAAAAGTCACAAAAAAAAAAAAAATACAAAACACCACTTGGAGTACTTGGCTCCACACTTAGTCCAAAAATAGAAACTTTTTCTGAATTCGATTTGATCAACCACTTGATCCATGACTTAAAAAGATTAGATCTTAAAATAAAAACATCTCATGGTTTAAAATGGTGTCCTTAAATAGGTCAAAACTTTAAACTCAAAATCACATGGCTGAAAATCAATCAAAACCTGGATCTAACCAAAAACATCGAGCCTTTGGCCTAACCAAGAATCCTCTTGCATACAAATTCATATCTATGAAAATAATATAAAAAATCTTCAAACTAACATCCTAACATGCATATAAGAGGCTTAGGATCATTGAATAAAAATATCAAAGCCATTGAAGTAAGATTAAACCATGAAATATTAAAATTTTCTCAAAATAGAAATTGTGTTTCCTCTTCCAGTTTCTAAGTTTCTAGATCTAAGAAAATATTTCATCAAAAACTTTAGTCATGCAACAAATCCTCAATGAAAATTTATATACACATGTTAAAAATACTCCATAAACATTTCAGACCAAGATCTGTTTATTAGCTTGGTCAAAAACTCAAAAATATAGCACACTCTCCAATTTAACGCCCAAAATGACCTTTCTATGGTTACAATAACTTTTGACCAATAAAATGACCACGAAATCAAACAAATAAGATGCCCACATAAACTAAACTCAAATACAAACAACTTTTTTGAGGATTCATCACAATAAAAAGACTTAAAAGGGGTCTAAAATTACCATGCAAAATGATTCAAGAATCCACCTGAGAGAACTATTAAGGGTTTCTTTCTAAGAACGGGGTAGAAAAGTAATGAGATGAAGTGAAGTGTGTCTTGCAAGACTCTAGAATTCTGGAGGGGGGAGGTATGGGCTTGAATGACATTAGAGGTACCTATGTGACAAAAAGTGAAAAATAGTGAGGGAGAAGGACTATTGCTACTGTAGTGAGGTATGAAGGGTGGTGAGGTGGACTTTTCTCTCCCATCAAGGAACTATTTGGAGGCTTCTAAGGGCAAAGGTTGGTCTTCCATGCAGGGGAGGAAACTTCCTCAATATGCTTTGCCAAGGTGGCCAAATTTGTGAGATTTAATAGGCCTTAACCAAGTGGGCTTCAAATTGGGGTTTAGAGAGGCTTTGGTTAGGGTTTGGAATGCTATCAAGCCCAAATCTAATTTTTTCTTGGCCCAATCAAGTTTCCAAGGTTTAAAAGGTTGGATAATGATATTATAATATGAATTTGAGGAATTAATAGTATGTGAAAGTGATTTAATCAAGGGATTAAAGATAATGCTGGAAATCATATCAAAAGTTGGAAGCCAACTTCAGGGTTTGGGGAAACCGTTTAGGGTTTCAGTTTCAACCAAGTTTTTAAGATTTCAATTGGATTCCAATCATTTATGGTTTCACAAGGGTTGAAACCCTCTTTGGTTCGGCACAATTTGGTGGATTAGATGGAAAACAGAGTTTGTCTTAGGTGGCATTATCTCATACCTTGATTCCTTCACAATCATCTCATGGTTCCTTATTGTGCCAAGTGTCCAATACTATTCACCAAGTGTGGCTCAATTCTTGCCAAGTGTCCAAATAAAATTTCTATAACCAAATTTGGACATTCCACATTGTGATTTTGAAAATAATGCACTAGATGCTACTATTGAAATTACTATTCACTCTAGGAAAGTGAAAAATAAATTTTGTACTGTAAAATCCTAAATATTCATACAAACCTAATTGTGTAATTTTTTTTTATTGAATTTCAATCCCAAAGTGCCTCAAAATAAGCAAGAATGCGTTTTCGAACAAGCGTATCGTTCGAAAACTAAAAATGAGATTATTGTACTATAAAATCTTAAATAATCAACTGAGTCTAATGGTACGGACCATTTCTTAAACTAACACTTCTAACTACCTCAAATAAACAAAATTTCGCTTTTGGCACTATAGTGAGTGATAGTTTTGACTATACTGATAGACTAAAATCTACGCGATTAGTCGAATCGTGAAAACTTATGGTGTTTTCACGAAGTTCTTAAAACCTATAAAAATTCCAACATTGAATTTCTAGTGGGCTGTTATACTTATGGTACAGGAATTACAAGCTGCCATGATACTTTCTCAGCTAATGGGAACTTAGTTATGGTGGCAAAGAACTTAATGAATTATTTCCAGGAAGTTAACATGGAGCATGTTAACCAAATGGGTAATGGAGTTGCACACAGTACATTATAAGCTAGATATGCATGGAATGTTTTTTCTGTTCAAATGTGGTGGGGAAATGTCCCTGCTGATTTTGTTGATCACGCTCTTTGGTTTGATCAAGTTACTATGTAATTTGCTTTGGGTTTAAATGAAATTCTGTTTATCAAAAAAAAAAAAAAAACTCAATAATATAATAGGAGAGTGGATGCAGGTATGATTTCATAAGAGCAAATTGGCTTCATAAGAGCAAGTTCTACCTCAAGCGCGTATTTGATACATGGAGCACGTAATTAAGGTTGATTGAAATTTCCATATAAAAGTAAGAAGCTTTGGTGCATACAAAATATTACCAAAGGTGGATGAGACAATTCATATATAACGAAGAAACACTGCAAATTTCCCTGTTTTCTTTGGGAGTTAAAAGCTTATCCAAATCTAGACAAAAAAAAAAAAATAGATAGATACCACTGATCATGATCAGATTATGTACTGTAAAAAACTCATCTCAACGTACAAACTTCACTCGAGATCTTGGGATTAGAGTCTGCAACAACTTAGATTTTTTGTTGTTTTTGCTTTTTTTCTTTCCACAGAAAAAAGATCATGCATGATAGGTGTCCTTAATTACATGTGCTTGAAAAGAAATTAAAAAGAAAATAAAGAAACTTATATACGGTGGTGATCATCAATGGCAGGGTACTAGCTAGCTGCTAGCTGGAGGAGGAGGAGGAGGATGATCATGGGTATCCCTCTGCCATGCAAGTCTCCCAGAAGAGCCTATCCTCCATTTCATCCATGTTTTTAAATTCACCAATCTTTTCTTCCTCCTCTTTTGAGATATTACATTCTAATGCTACATCCGACGTCGACGTGATCTCGCAGCAGCTATCCGCACTCTTCTCGCGGTGATCATACCCATCATTTCCAAAATTGGAACAGCCATCAGAATCTTGATCATCACTATGAACAACTTTAGAAAAACCAAGTTTATTATTATCACTTGCACTGTCAGAGCTGCCCGACTCAGCGTCCTGCAGATCATCATCAACATGATCATAATCACCAGCAATGGCAACCTCTGCTGCATGTGTTTTAAGATCAGGAACAGCTTCGGTCTCATGAGAATCTGCAGTATCCTCGAGCAAAAGAGAGTTAAAAGACACGTCCACACCTTTTTTCCAGTCCATTTTCTCAGATCCCCTGGTGCAGGAAAGAGAAATTAAAGCGTTGCCCAATATTTTATTGATATTTAGGTGAAGACGTTCGATCTTTGGTTGGTGTTTAAATATATGGCTGTAAACTTAAATATTGTTGCTGTTTATGAATGTGACAGTGACTATTCCCCCCCATTCATCTCACCTTAATTTCTAGTCAAAAGAGGTGGTAGGTTCTTGCTTGACATCCCAATTTGATGATAGTGGGTTTCATGTCATCTGTCCACTTCCTTTTAAACTTGTCAATTTATCTTCTAAATTGTCATTTTTCTCCTCCTTTATGATCAAACTATCATGAAGATCGTGCCATGCACTTCTTTTTTTCACTTACGGTCATATATATGTATATATATATATATATATATTAATAAACACATGTGGAAATAGAAATATATATAGAAGCTAAATAACACATTAATGGATGAAGAGGCCGTAATTAAGCTTCTCCCAGCTTGACCGAGATCAGGCAAACGAAGTAAGAGCATCCACATTAAATTTCCTATATATTTTTTTAAATTTTAGTTAAAAAAGACACTCCTTATAATTTTATCTTAAATTTTACTCATCTTCAAAAAACCTTCTACATCTCATTCTCTATTATTTTTCTATTCTATTAAAATAATATTATTCTATTCTTTCTTTATTACAGCTTTTTTCTCTCACTTCCATTTACAAATTTAACTAAATATTTTTTCTTTTGTTTTGAACTATTACACTAGTGAATATTTTAAACAAAAAATTAAATTTTTTTTATGGGTATGATAATATTTTTATTTTTATTTTATATTTTAGTAATTATTTAAATTATTTTTAAAATTATTATTTAAAACTATAATAAATATGAATATAAGAAAAAATATAAATGATTGGAAGAAGAATTTATTTTATTTATTAGAATAAAATATTAATAAAATATGATTTAGGGAATGAATAGTGACTCCATATATATGGAGTCACTTTTTATCCTCTAAAATAAAATCCTAAAATAGGAAATGGGATGGAAGGAAATTTTTAAATTTTTTTCTAAATTTGTTTCTATAATTTAGAGATAATAATAATATTAGGAATGGAATGCGGATGCTCTAAAGTGCTATTTCAAATCTTCACTATTTCTCGAGCACTTAGTACTAGCTGGGGTTTGCCGACGTATCGTACACATCGCATCAAAAGTATAATTAACTACCATATATGCGTTGCTTTTCTATTTTTAATTAAGAAAAGATCATCATCTCTAGTACCAATCCTCTCGATCTGATCTAGCTAGATCTCTATCTCTCTTATCTCTCTCTCTCTCTCTCTCTAATAAGAAAATCTCTACCTGTTGCCTCTTAATTTACGTAGTACGCGCGTACTCTCTTAAGTATGAACCTCAGATGGATCGATGTTGGAAATGTCCCTCATGACACAAAAGGTTGAAGAGTAGTACTAGATATCCTATATTATTTGCCAGTCGAGAAGACCACAAATTAAAGATTACCAGCTTTTAGTACCCAATTAAAACCAGTTTTTTAGGTGATCATTTTGTTCTATTCCAAACGAAATTATAATTCTATATATGAAAAATAGGTGACGAAGATCAAAATCTCAAACCTGCAGGTGACTATCAGACTAAGACGATCGAATATCGATACTCGTTTCATCCTGATCTGTGGCATTCAGTATGCTAATTAAATTTACACTCAGTCTCAGACCAATTATTTCGACGGATTTCCAGTATTACATGGATCGGTTTTATACTTATATATATAATTAGATTCCCAGAATTTAAACATCATTTTTCTTTTCAAGAAACCAATTAGGTCTATCAAGCTCAAAGCTTAATTACCAGTGAAATAGCTTAATTAATTCCAAGGCACTCGTGCAAAAGATTCTACTATGAGATGAATATATATATATATATATATATATATATATATATATATTTAAATGATTAAGCATTCTAAGATGATCATTCTTGACCTTATACTTTCCCCAAAAACCACGGCAGAAAGGTTCAAAAACCAGTACAAGGAAGGATTATTACTTTTTATATAAACTGCATTATTTGTATATATATGCGATGATATATCGATCTTCACTACATGAGACGTTCCTCATCTCGATCCCTAGAAAAAAGCATTCTATCTCAAGCCTCTGGGGCAGGGATGATCAGTAGCCGTTGGTTTATTTCTTTCAAGTTTCAATATTCATTTTTGAAGGAAAAAGTAATTAATGTGGATAATTGTGGCGATGGGTTTTGGATGTAAAGAGGATTGCTGCTAGTGCTAGCAAGCTAGGGCCAAAAGGGTTATTTCTCTACCTTTCAGAAGCTTCAAGGGATGCCCCTTCCAGGTGTATATTTTGATCATATATTTCCACCCAAAAACAAGCGGGTAATTACAATGGGTTCTAGACTTCCAGCTAGCTAGGAATCATGACTGACTTCATGGAAGGGCATATATAAATATAATATATTTATATATATATATATAAATTCTATGTGAAATCACTTTTTATACTTCTTACACACTTCACTAATGTGATTAGCTGCATCACTTTTTTTAATATAAAATAACTACTTTGGTAAATTACATTAGTTAAATGCTCATATCAGTTAAATGTGCAGGAAGTACACAAAAGTGATTGTATGTTTTGCGCAACTGTATGTAGCAGAATTGATTGGCAGAAAGCTCACTTGACTCGCTAGACTGTCACACATTGTAATATGTTTTGATCCCAAATCATGATCAAAATTTACATATATATCATGCATTGCTCTCTAAAACAGCAAATGCATATAATATTGCTCTCCGAAAGAACTATTAAAGAGATAAACCAAATGGAAAAGCAAACTGCAACAACATGTAATCATCACTTCTCGAATGATTGAATTATTAAAGCTTCTCTGATTGCCTCAGCTTGGGGAAAACTCTCTCAAGGCCTATTCTCTGACTCCAGAACGTACACGGTCACGTTGTAATCTGCATATATATATATATATATATATATATATATATATATATATATATATCAATGAAAAAAACAACAGGAAGAAATCATAGCAATCAATTCATGACTGAACGTGACATATGCTCTTTACAGAAGGCGTAATGGAAGGATGAATTAGATGACATCCAACGTTAACATATATATATTATGATAACAGCATTAATGTTATCACTAAATGCAGCTAACTTATATATATATATATATATATACACACATATATATATTTATATAACAAGCTGGCAGCTGAACATTGCGGAAAATCCTAATCATTTGGCAGAGACAAACCTTTTAAAAAAGTTTGAACAGGTGCGATGTGTTAACCAGTTTCTTTTACTACACCCAACGAGGGCATGATCTAGCTTAAGTTCCAAATTAACCTAGTTCCAGCCTGCTATACACGTACGTGAGCCAACTTCAAGTTCGACCAAGCTGGCCGGTTTTGTGGAAATGCATGCCACTTGTTTTCAGTACTAGTACTTCATAATACATGGTAATGCAACAATCTCTCCCAATCATTCGAATCTTTAAGATTTGATATTTCTCAACCAAAATCTAATCTGCACTTGGTATATATCCATATTCAAAGTCTAATCCTACAAAATAAAAAATCACTTATTAGTAAAACGGACGATCTGCATGCAATATTGGTGCCAACATGGTGTTGCGCAATAAGTATGCATGGTTCATCGATCAATGATAACTCATACAACTGTTATTGCAAATTATAAGTCATCATTATCTTCTGGATATTCTATATATATATATATTGTGTAACCATTTTAATATTCCCGGGCCATCCCAGTCCGAAGTGGCAAATTATACCCAGAAAATCTTTCATAATTACTACTGATCGCCTCCAAACTAGAAGTCTAGAATTGATCTGATTAACAGCATTATCAATGCTTATGCATTATACAAGAAATGTAAATTATTTGAAGAATTGCTTAAAACAGAGTTCCATCCCATTATGTAAAAGGAATCTAAAATACAATTTGCTATAGTAACCTATTACAGGTAGTGAATACTGTTTATCCTGTAAATGTTATTTATTTATTTATATTTCATTTACTCTCTCATTTTCTTTTACTTTGATTTTTACCATGTAAGCAAATCCTTTTTATTGTTTATCATTTAAAACACCTCTTTTTCGTTTTCTACTAAAAAATATCTTGGAAATATTTTTTATCCAATTTTCTCATATTTTGATTTTATTTTTTATTTGGCTTCTTATATTTTGTGTGTATAGGACTTATTACATTGTATATAAAAATATATTGCAAATATAAAAAATATATGGATTTTGCAAATTCATTGCTAGAAAGGAAATATTTAAAAAGAATAAAAAAAAGATTATTTAAATGATATGAAAAAAATAGATAAATTGATGTATGATATATTGTAAAAGTCAGTATGTAAAATAGAAAAAGTAAGATTTGGTAATATATTTTAAAGGTTAAGATGAAGGAACCATTGTGAATGCTCTGAGATTGGATATAAGAAAGTAAGATTTGGTAATATATTTTAAAGGTTAAGATGAAGGAACCATTGTGAATGCTCTGAGATTGGATATAAGAATTTGTTTGGATGTAAACCTATGCATACGTAATTGGAATATAAAGCAAATTTGCTTTATCTAGCAGAGAGTGTGTAAAATTGTATAAAATATATAGGTCATTATACAGATCCCACTCGCAGATCCTGCTTGACGTGGTATGTCACATGTTTATTTTAATTATATAAAAAAAAAATCAAAACAACAAAATCCCCAAACCCCCAACCCCGACAAGCCTGCCCCTCATTTCCTTTAGCTCCTCCGTTAGACCTTCGTCCAGCACCGGCATCCAATCCGCGTAGCAAAGGAGATCCATTTCCAACGTCGTCTTCTGGCTCTCCTCCATCTAACCTCCAATCTGAGCGGTAGATTTCTTTTCCTCTTCCTCGAATCGAATAGGGTTTTGGTCGTAGCTTTAGCTTTGTAAATTTAGGCAATAAAAAACTAGCACCTTGCAATATTGTATGAACTGTGTTCCAAAATCATGATCAGATGCGTTTTTTTAGACTAATTTTTAAAAAATGGGGGGTTTATTTATTTATCTATTTATTATGTTTTTTAGTTTTTCTTGGTGCTTAGCTGGTTTGAAGGGTAAGATGAGGGAGAAGATGATGTTCCTACCAAATTGTGTGCGTGCACAATGGAATGGAATTTTGTTTCTTTTCTGGCATCACATTGGGTTTTTTTTTTCATTTGTTTTGTTGTTCAGATGGTGTAAGTTGTCAATCCTGGTGGCCTAGGGGATCATATTTCAAAGTTGCTTTGCATATAATTTATGGGTTGCCTTCTAAAATAGTTTGTAAAAAATTATTTGTGCAATTTTAAGGTACTTAAGTTTCGTGCAAACCTTTTGAAAAAAAATGAGATTCAATTATTTTTATATCTAGCATTTCTCGTTAAATAGTGGAAGAATTAACTGATTATAACTCAAGATGTTCTTTTTTTGCTTGTTCTTTCATATATAATGCATCTCCCTTGTTTTCAAACTTGTGTATCTCCGTAGACAATTCGATTGTTTGATGGACAATGGATGCAAACATAGAACATTCAGATAATGAGTGTGATGAGGTAGAAATTGATAAGGAGATTGAATGTGATGAAACTATTGAAAAACTACGGTTGGAATGAAATTTTTATCTGTAGAAGAAGTTCAGTCTTACTATTTGAAGTATGGTAAGCAAAAAGGGTTTGGGGTGTGTAAAAAGAATTCTAGACAGGATGACAAGAGGAATTGCGAGAATTTCTATATTTGACTACCTTGTTATTGGGATATGAGGGTGGTAGATATACGTTTGTAGTTGCCGATAAGGTTCAAGTTGGTGATGATTTGTTAAAACGTGCAACATTCCCTATCAAAGTTGATCAAGATTCCATTGATGTTAAATATAGTTGTAAGTTGTTTGAGTTTATAGGCATATTATACAAGCATACTCTTCGTATCTTGACTCAGCTAGGCAAGCATACAATATCATCAAAATACATCTTAGATCAGGGGAGGAAGGATGTAAAGCGAAAATACACCTTTGTGAAAAATAGTTATGACACTAGTAGCATCGACTATTACAAAAATAAAATCTGATCAGGTTTTGCAGGTAGCATCGGCTCCAACAAATTTACACATCCTTTACTTTTTACTATGACAAAAAGTAACCAACCAACCAACCAACCAAGTAAAGTCATATATTACATCTACCAAACAACCAACCTACCAAGCAGTATCCTTTACTTCATATATTACATCTTCTTTTCTCAGAATTTTTCAAAAAGCATGCCTAAACAAAGTACTCATGACATTAAAATTACTAAAACTACACTGACCCTCTCAAACTTTCTCTTGCGCCTTTCAGTCTCTATTTTTAGTCAATGTCGAGTTGTTTGGATACCCATTGCTAGTTTTATCTTTTGAATTTCGATTTTTAAACAATTACTTCTCTTCTCGCCATATGGTGATATTTTTGGATCATACTAACAAAAAAACTTGCAAGAATGCCCAGCCTGCAAAATCAACCAACACATATTAGCAAATAAAGATTACCCATATGGCATCCCGATTCACCTCCAACTTTGTTCGACATGGAATGCAAGTAAAGGATCTCATGTCACAACACCAATTTTTGGTTACCTAACTTGATGAGTTGGATCATTTTTATAACTATTTAAGAAAAGTTCAAGTCGCATTTGTATTTGCATAATAAAAGAATTAGTCATAGTTTGAAATCATCTATATTTAATTTGGAGTATTACAGCTCACCACTAAAAGAAATGAAGTATTCCTAAATTGATTTAGAATATGATTTTCCAAACACAAACCATATTTCTTATTTTAAAATCCCGATAAAGGTATAAATAAGTATCATATTGCTTTTGAAAAAAGATGCAAGTAAAAGAGAAAATATATAACCTTCTTTCTTCTGTAAGATTATAGTATTAGGCAAAAGTTAGGAAAAGTTAAGATGGGGAAATACAAGTGGGAGAAGAAAATAAAGAAGTGCTAATGTTGGTTTGTTGTAGGACTTGCCAAAGCTTGAGTTGATTGAACAAAAGAGTTATGCATATTGAGCAAAAAGGGCAGGAAAGTTAAACCAATGGATGTCACATGGTAGGACTTGATTTCATAAAGTAAAATAGACAAAGACATATTAGCAAACAAAGATTACCAATCACTTCTTAGCAAACAAGAGTTAAATAACATACCTCAAAGTTTTGGAAACTAAAAAATCGATGCCCCTCATTATCCTCCGTATGCGTGATTCGTCGACATGCTTTAATATCACAAAAGTATATTGGGTATTCATTTTGACAAGAGTTTCTTGAACTTGAGCTATTGCTAGTGCTATTACATGCTTCAGACATTGTGTCAATATTAACACCTTCTATTTCTAGACTATCAAATGATTGATTAGTGGCCTCATATATATATATATATAGGAACAACAGCTAAATTTAAGAACCGACCAAGTATTAAACATTATTGTATTGAATTCATACATGATAATATTTAAGAGGAGTCATGAGTGAAGTTTGTTTGAGATAGACTATGGTTGTTGTTGAGGATGAGGTTTTTCTTTGGGAGAACTTTAGTTGATGAGCTGCTTATCTTTATCTAAGAATATGAGATTCAAACTGAAAGTTTCTGAATGCGTGTCTCAATACTCTCCATGGACACAAATAGAACAACATGATTTTGTGTCCGGTTGAGTCTAATCTCTACCCCTAAGTTTCTTAATTGGCTCTAATGAAAATCTCTACCCCCAAGTTTCTTCAACTACTAGTTCTAAGATTGTATCTATTGATTTAACAGTGGCTTTCAAACTCAAGATTAGTTCACTAAGAACATCAATCCATCCTATAGAAGGAGAAAAGTCTCCTACACAGAATGCTAACATTAGCACCATTAGCCCTCTTGTTAGCTTTCCAAACTTGCTCTTACCATCCCTTCCTTCCAACACAAAGTGCTGAAAACCCAATCGACAAAATAAAAAATAAAACAGCCAATTAACCAAATTATGTAGCTCAGCCAAGTGCTTCATGTTGATATGGAGATCAATTTATGGCAATAAAGAAGTCTTGATTGCTAACAAAGACGAGCCATAGCTTGAGTATTTAAAACTCTTTCTAGTTAAGAGCAACTAAAAGCTAAATTTACAACCAATATTACAAAGCATTTTCAAATATTAGAAGAGAAATACCAAAAGCTTTGTTTTAGAGGGACCATTAGAAGAGAAATATCAAAAGACTTTTTAATTTTTTTTCTCTTCATTTTTCACGGAATTCAGAGCCCTCTAGTCCAACTGCGAAAACTCTTGAGTCTGAGAAACTAAGAAAGGGGAGAGATAAAATCATAAAAGAAAGGGAAGAGAGAGAAAATAGAATGTCTTTACCTCTGTTGGCATGAAAACGGTGAGTCGACGAAAGGGGCTTCAATGATCTTAGGGTTTGGCCTTGAGATGGAGGCGACTGAATGGTTTGGCATTAGGCTTGAAGGTTGAGGCGATGAAAGGGTAAGTGTAGAGGACAACAGAGTTTGGGTCGTTCTTGTAGAAGACAAAATTTTTTAATCTATTGAGACGAAATCTTTTAATTTATTAAGGCATTCCATGTGGCATGCCACGTCAAGCGGAATGGGTAAGAGGGACGAAACAACGATGGACGTAGCTTTTTCCTTAAGGCCTTTTCTGGTGAGCAAAATCGTTAGGAGAAATCACAAAATTAACTGCAAATAAGTTTTTCCAAATCTTTGTAAATCCCGCAAAGTGATCCCAATAATCTGGTCATAAATGCTATTTTTTACAAAAATAAATAAAAATGATCACAAATAAGAGATGAAAATTTTAATTATTTTCATCGTAAATAATTATATTTTAACCGAAATTAATGATGCATTTGCATGAGGCGAAAGTCACTGCATGCAGATCAATGGTTATGCATAAATTAATATGCAGAAACACCCGACAACAAGAAGCTGCTTAGGTTTTGTTTGGTCGACGACACTCAGAAAAGAAATTAACTGCATGCTTCTCAATTTTTTTTTATCACGAGTTGGATAAAATTCACCTTAATTTGATTCCGTCACACTCAATTAATAGTCGGTTTTGTTCGCAAGATAACTAACTTGATTAATACAACTGGGAAATAAGAGACTATGTTATGGGTTGAAG
The DNA here is from genome assembly GCA_029856935.1 of Cyclocarya paliurus. Lineage (NCBI taxonomy): Eukaryota > Viridiplantae > Streptophyta > Magnoliopsida > Fagales > Juglandaceae > Cyclocarya > Cyclocarya paliurus. The sequence goes on from JARVXP010000463.1 coordinate 2,308,090, forward strand.
AAGTGCTGGAGTGGAAGGATTATCATTTGGTATGGTGCGTTGGAACTGGGCAGTGGGCAAGGTGCGATGACTCAGAGCTTCTCTGTGGTGTTCTTGGCTCAGAAGCAGTAGGTAGTTGATGGCAGTTAGTTGCAAAGGATAGTTGGAAACGGTGTCGTGTTATGCAGAATTAGTTCTTCCCTTTAATTGAACGATGTCGTTTGATGCACTTTTCTTCTTCTTAATTGTAAACACAGTCGTTTTACTTGTTGAAATTGTAATAAGTGTTGCCAAAACACTGCCGTTTTGTTTAGATGATTTCTATAAATAGACGGCTTGGAGGGAAAAGAAAGCCTTCAACGGATAATTGAATCAATTCTCAGATTCTCCTCTTCTTTCTCAACTTCATTCTTCTTCTTAACCTAATTCTAGAGAGTGATTTCTCGAACAAGTCGATTGGGTCCATTACAGACTAAAACTAAGTTCGATGGTAACTCAAAACAAACCTAATTATAATTAGCGAGAGCTATTGTGAGAAATTTGACAAGATCAAATCAATGATTCGTTTGCTGGTTGGGTCCTGTCGCTGAGTGAATCCCATAATATACAGCACATGATATCCATGTGCATGCGAAGGACTTCAACCAGAATTAGAGAGATTTTTTCCCCTATTAATATAAATTCGTAGGCCAATAAATGAAACAAGCTGACTTTTGTCTTCTTGGAAGAGGGGTTGTAATTAAGGGCATATATATATATATATATAAAATGACATATATGAGATCAGCTTGTAAAATGGTCATGGAGGGCCTATATTCCTCTTTAACCAAGCACCGTTTTGGATTCAAGTCGCTTTCTAATTAATGAATAGTCCTTATATATACCTTGTTTTGCTTAATAAAATGATAAAACCATATTTTGAAGATTCGTACATATATATTTGTTTTGCTTAATGAATTACTAATTACTAGCTAGTTTTAATTTCTCTTTTATATTGAGAATTACTCATGATTGGATTCATGCATGCATGTAACCTCCGGCCTATATATCCAAGGATACGCGCGATCCAGAGCCATGCTATTTTTACTACACGCAACGTAAGTACTACAGGTGATCTAGTTGTTTCAACAATATTTATCAACCTTCTAATTCGGCCTTATTACCAAAAGACCGCTCGTTTTTACCAATTTCGTCTATACGTGGCTTGCCACCTGTTTAAAGAGGAAAAAAAATCAGAAATCTGCTCTCCCGCCCAACATCTCTCTCCCCCCCCCATCCCATCCCCTGCTTCTCGTTTCTACCGAAATCCCCAACTGCTCCTCATTTCTTCCGGAAATCCCCAACCCCCGACGGAAGCTTGCATTCATTACTCCGACTCCTCCATCAGACATTGACCGACACCAGTCCGCGCGGCAAGAGATACACTTCCGGCGTCGCCTTCCGGCTATCCTCCGTCTGACCTTCCGGTAGGTTCGATTCCCTAATTTTTACCCTTTTTTCCTAATCTGTGATTGACTAAGCTGGGCATTTCCGCATCCTTTAGTACTCTTAGCTAATTAGTGTTAGGTGTTATGTGATATTGGGACAAACTCTGATTTTGTTTGAATGAAAAATACCGAGCACGGTGGAGTTTGTTTAGAAGTAATCAATTGTTGTTTTAACATGTAAGAATACACTATAGCCAACATCTAATGCATTTGAACCAAGTGATGAAGTTGCTCTACACTCCTCAGTGGACTGGCTATAGAGCTTGCGGACTAGAGCTTGCAGCTGCTCTATCTTTTTATTGTTTTATTTTTTAAATCAAAGTTTTCCATTAATGTGGGTACACAACAGCTACCCAAACGTCAAACATCTAAAAAGAATCCTGGAGGGGGACCACTATCATTTTTTATTTTCAACATGCATCTCACCATATAAAAGATTAACACTGTTATGGTTTGAGAAAATTCAGAACACAATTGTATTGATGTACATAGCAAGTTTTTATACAAGTCATTCGACTAATCTAACTATGGAAAGTAGTAACGTAAATCTATAGTGTTTAAACTATTACAGAAAACTATGGACATTACAACCAAATCAGAAACTGATCCTAGAATTATGCTTGCACAAATCTTTGCTGATTTTACTGTGTCTGTTGATTGTGGGCTGGCATTGAGTTGGCTATAGGATCTTCCTTGATACACCATTTGGCAACTTCAGTTTTATAGCTATAGAGCATATCTTTAGCATTAAGTTTAATTATCCTCATTCATTGTCATTTTCATTATAATGAATATTGTAATTTTTCCAAAATCATACTTGGAGCAAATATCAAGAAAACATATCAGAAATATTGTCATTTTCATCTTTGTGTATGGCTTCTAGTAGGGATATTATTTGATGGTCATTCTCATTGCAATAATTAATGCATTATTGTCAAGCTAGCTGCTACTGCATGCATGCTTCAAGTCGATCTACAGTCTCTTTTTGTCCCCCCCCCCTTTTTTTTTGTTCTTTCCAAAATGTAACTCTTACTACTACACAAAAAAGAAAGTTCATAGTTGCCAAAGTGTATAGTTTTCAATTTTTTGTGCTGTCCAAAATGTAACTCTTACTACTTCCATATTCATTCATTGTCATTTTCATTATAATGAATATTGTAACTTTTCCAAATTCATACTTGGAGCAAATAATCTACCCTTTTGCATCAAGAAAACATATCAGAAATTTTGGTATTTTCATCTTTGTGTATGGCTTCCAGTAGGGATATTCCCGGATTGTCATTCTCATTGCAATAATTAATGCATTATTGTCAAGCTAGCTGCTACTGCATGCATGCTTCAAGTCGATCTACAGTCTCTTTTTCTCCCCCCCTTTTTCTTTGTTCTTTCGAAAATGTAACTCTTACTACTACACAAAAAAGAAAGTTCATAGTTGCCAAAGTGTATAGTTTTCAATTTTTTGTTCTTTCCAAAATGTAACTCTTACTACTTCCATATCCTATCTAAATTTTCATTATAATGAATATTGTAACTTTTTGAAATTCATACTTGGAGCAAATAATTTACCCTTTTGCATCAAGAAAACATATCAGAAATTTTGGTCTTCATGGCAATGTTGCTCAACTGTGTGTTTGTTTTAGAGGTGTGCAGAGTCCAATTTATGGTAATATGGTTTTCCTTTGATCTCTTCCACTGGTGTTAACTTGAAACAAAGCTACTCATTTACTAATTTACTCATCAAATATGTACAGTAGAAAACCAACCAAAATTAAATCCCTCAACAAATCGATAGCCCACATGAATAATGATGTTAAAAACGAAAAATATAATAAGATGAAGATTGAAGGGAGACTCAACATTACAATAACAATCCTCCTCCTAAAGAAATTTTCTCTTTGTTTTTTTTTTTTTTTTGAGAAGTGGGGTTAAGTTTGAAACATCTGCTAGAGATCTTTCGAACCAACCAACCATTCCTCACGGCATATATTTGAAGATAGTAAAATGATCTTAGCAATCGTGTTTTTACTATCTCATTATTTTATATTATCTTGAATTTTAAAAATGATGAGTGATTTAAGTATGATATTAATGAAGTTAATGTGTATAAGAAGTAGATTTTATGATATACAAAGTACTAAAAGAGACATACCTTATTGGAAATAAATTGAGGAAGGAAATCCATCACAGCTCATTATAACAAAGACATCATCGACAAGGTTCATTAACTATGAGAAGTTTTCAATTTCAAATGGAACTACTTAAGGGCCCTGCCTCTAGATATACTTGCTGATAAATCGTGCTCTCTTCCTGCTAAATTTGTAACTCCTATATCTTTTTGTATCATTGTAGGTAATTCGAACGGATGTACAATGGATGCTGATATAGAACATCTCGATCATGAGTGGGATGAGGAAGGAACTGATACAGACATTGAATGTGATGAAACTATTGAACAGCCTACAGTTGGAATGAACTTTTCATCAGTAAAAGAAATTTTGTCTTATTATATGAAGTATGGTAAGCAGAAGGGCTTTGGAGTGTGTAAAAGGAATTCTAGACAAGATGACGATGGGTTTGCTTGGCATGTGTGCGAGGAGGCACATCAAAGAGTAAGGCTACCAATGTACTGAAACCAAGACAGACAGAGAAGATAGGGTGTATGGCTAGGATTAATGCGAAACTGAATAATGAAGGTGGATATACCCTATCTAAAGTGATCTTGGATCACACACACGTTTGTAGGCAAGGCATTTCAGATGTTTTAAGAAGGTCGATCCTCGTGTGACTAAGAGGTTTGAGATAAATGACGAGGCATGAATTAAGTTATCCAAAAATTTCAACCCTGTGGTTGTTGAGGTGGGGGGTATGAGAATGTGCCATTCGGAGAAAAGGAGTGTCGAAACTACATTGACAAAGCTAGACAACTTCGCCTCAGGGTTGGAGTTTCTACAACTCTATGTAACTATTTCTAAGACATGCAAAAAAGAGACCCAGATTTTTATTATAAAATAGATGTTGACAATGATATGCGATTAATTAATGTGTTTTGGGCAGATGCCAGAAGTAGGACTGCTTATGAATCATTCGGGATGTAATTACATTTGACACAACATATTTAACTAATGTGTATAAGATGCCTTTTGTACCCTTTGTGGGTGTTAACCACCATGGGCAGTCAATCCTATTTGGATGCGGATTAATATCCAATGAGGATGCAAATATATTCGAGTGGTTGTTTGAGTCGTGGTTGAAGTGTATGAATGACCAACCACCAAATGCAATCATCACAAACCAAGATAAGGCCATGAAAATTACAATTTCAATGGTGTTTCCAACGTCTAGACATCGTTTCTGTTTGTAGCATATAATGAAAAAGCTACCTGAAAATTTTGGATCACATTCTCGATATGAGGAAATTAAGAGTACTCTACATAGGTGTGTTTATGACTCTTTCAGTGAGCCTGAATTCGAATCACATTGGCGCGATATGCTCGATACCTATGATTTGCATGAGAATGCATGGTTGTTATCACTATATAGTGATCGTCATTTTTGGATGCTGACGTACGTTAGAGACACATTTTGGGCAGGTATGTCAACGACACAGCGTAGTGAAAGCATGAATGCATTTTTTGACGACTACGTTAACTCTAAAACAACTTTGAAACAATTTGTTGACCAGTACGATTCAGCCCTTAGGAGGAAGGTAGAGAATGAAGCAAGGGCTAATTTTAATTCATTTAATACTGAGATTCCTTACATAAGTCGCTATCCTCTTGAGAAGCAATTTCAACAAGCATATACAATTGCTAAATTCAAAGAAATACAAGACGAATTGCGAGAATTTTTATATTTGACTACTTTATTATTGGGATGTGAGGGTGGTAGAAATACGTACGTAGTGGCTAATGAGATTCAAGTTGGTGATGACTTGTTAAAACGTGCGACCTTCACTGTCAAAGTTGATGAAGACCCCCTAGATGTTAAATGCAGTTGTAAGTTGTTTGAGTTTAGGGACATATTATGTAGGCACGCTCTTCGTATCTTGACTCAACTAGGCAAGCACACAATACCATCAAAGTACATCTTAGATCGGTGGAGGAAAGATGTAAAGCGAAAATATGCCTTCGTGAAAAGCAGTTATGATACTAGTAGCATCGATGACTACCGAAGATACGATAGGATCCAGAATTCCTTCTATGAATTGTGTTCCAATGCTTCCAAGGTCGAGAGCAGTACTTTGAAATTGATTAGCTAGATAGAACATTTGAAGGTACAGTATCCTGGTACTCCTGATCTAGCTACTTCCATTGGAGGCGCAACAATTCATCCAGCTACTTCCATGGCAGGCACAACAATTGATCCAGCTACTTCCATTGGAGGCGTCACAAGTAGAGTGCTTAGTCCATTGGTAGTTCGGAGTAAGGGAAGACCACCATCTAAAAGAAAAGAACATCCCATTGAGAAGAGTCTTAGAAAATCTCGCACAAGAAGACGATTAAATCATGACAAACCTGAGATTCTTTTTTAGTAATGTTGTATATTAGAAATATTATATTTCTTATACGAGATTAATTATTATCTTCATTCTAATGAACAGTGGAGTAGTCACGCTCTAGATGAATGCATTATCAGCAACACACATCATGAAGCTCCTCAAAGCCAAGTACTTTTTTTGCTGGTTAAAATTCTATGATTTGTAATTAATAGAAATACGTTGAAAATAATATACTTTTGCCATAGGATATACAAAGTCAAGTCTGGACACATAGGCTAGATTTTTTTGCTACTCCTTCGACAGGTGTGGATTATTCTGGCATTGGAAGGACTGTTATTCCCTCACAGGTAATTCAAACTACATAATAATGCAAAAATTGTTAACACAATTCATTTAACAATTTTATGCCACTCACAGTACACACCTCATCAAGTATATACTACGAATGTTTTTGGTATTGGACAGACTGCTCCTCCCCTACAGGTAATTTAAACTACATTACAAAAACTACACACATTTTTAACACAGCTCATTTAACAATTTTATGCTCTTCAACCAGTATACACCTCATTAAGTATACCCGAATTTCTTTGATATTAGACAGACTGCTCCTCCTTCCTAGGTAATTCACACTACAAATTCTATATTTTTGTATTATTTTATAAAAAGTGTGTTGCCACTTTAACTATTTTTTATGCCCCCCTTAGGACACAATTGATGAAGTTTACACTTGTTTTTTTTTTTTTTTTTTGTGACTTTAGATGCAATGGAGAGATGTCTCAGACAAGGATAATGATCCGAGAAATTAATGGAAGATGGTTGTTTTTATTTATTTTGTAATGAAACTACAATGAGTGGTTTCTCTATATTTTGTATATTTTGAGAGGAACCAATGGTATATTTTGTATATTTTGGGTGGGATCAATAGTATATTTTGTATATTTTGGAAGGGTCCAATAGTATATTTGCTCATATTTTGTAATAAAACTATAGTATTTTGGGAGGGACCAATGTTATCTTTGTTACATCTTTTTTGGTTCCTCCATATTTTGTAATGGAACACCATTTTTTGGTTGATTAATGAAAGGAGGGACAGCATTTTCTAATTCTCGTTGATATGTGAACTATATCTCTTTTTTCCTTTTTATTAATTTTGAAATGTTATACCATTTTCTCGAGGAATGTTTAGTAGCGGCACACAAAATTTGTGCAATAACACAAAGTCTATTCCCATTTGACTTTCATTAGTTCTGGTTAAGTTGAGCCAACGAAATTTAAACATCCTTTAATCATCCAAAATTTAAATAACATCTGCTCCAACAAATTTATACATCATTCAATTCATTACAAAAAGTAACCAACCAACCAAGCATAGTCATATATTACATCTACCAAGCAACCAACATCTTCTTCTTTTTTTCAGCATTTCCCAAAATACATGCCTAAACAAAGTACCCACGACATTGAAATTACTAAAACTACACTAAACCTCTCAAACTTTCTCTTGCGCCTCTCAGTCTCTATTTCTAGTTGATGTCGACTTGTTTGGATATCCATTGCAAGTTATATCTTTTGAATTTCGATTTTTAAACGGTTGATTCTCTTCTCGCCATATGGTGTAATTTCTGAATCATACCAACAAAAAAATCCACAAGAATGCCCAGCCTGCAAAATCAACCAAGACATATTAGCAAACAAAGATTACCCATATGATTTTCCAAAAAGAAACTCTATTTCAATATGAATAAGCATCATATTGCTTTTGAAAAAGATGCAAGTAAAACATACTTGCTTTCAAGAAGATTTAAAAATAAAAACAACTTCTTAACAAACAGTTAAATAACATACCTCAAAATTATGGCAACTGAAAAATCGGCGACCCTCATTATCCTCTGTATGCGCGGTTCATTGACATACTTTAATACCACAAAAGCATATTGGGTATTCATTTTGACAAGAGTTTCTTGAGCGTGAGATATTGCTAGTGTTACTACGTGCTTTGGACATTGTGTCAATATTACAGCCTCTATTTCTAGACTACCAAATTTAAAAACCAACCAAGTATTAAACAAAGCTCATGTTCAAGTCCATTGTACATGCAGCAATGAAACTAGTGATCGACATTAAAAATTAGTCAATGATCCGTGGCAATCAAAAAATAACATTCTGAGTGCATTAGCTAAACTTCAATCCAAAAACTCAATATCAGCATTCAAATTCCACTTCTCCCTTCTCTTTCATGCTAAATGGACACTTATGGAGGAAACAATTTGAAAAAAAATACCCATAATAAAACAAACTCCCTATAGTGATAAGAATGCCATAATCAACTACAACGATAAATTTGGAAAACTGAATGGAATGCCAAAATTTGATCCAAGTAGGGAATGCAAAGCAAAAAACAGAGCTACAAAATTGTTAAACAAGCATATAGGCGGGTATAAAATGCCGCATCAGAACATTATACTGGTTAATGCATTCCATTATGGTACCCTACTTTCATATTTTAACACAAACCCAAACAGACAACTTGCTCTTCAACCTCCAACTTGCTCTTCATTACTCTTCAACCTCCAACAAACTAAAAATATATTTACAAGAAAAAAGAAAAATGAATGGAAAAGCTGATTAGCATCATCTCCCAAAGCGATCAATAGGGAGATAACCTTCCCTAGTCATTTGCTTTGAATCATCAATCCCTAACAAGCATTTGCCATATGTCTATTAATGGCATAGGAAGAAATCTCACCATTTTTATTTTGCCAAAAACCATAGCTGAGAATTTCAGGCAGCATAAAAAAAAATCATTATTTAAAATTTAAAATTTACAAAATAAAGCATATACTGATTGGACATTAGCATGCCTACAGAACTCGTTGATTCAAAAGACCTAGAACTCCAATCCAAGTCCATGTTCAGACTCAATTCCTAGAAATTAGGCATCTTTCCCTTGTGGATTGAATGCAACTTCCCAGAGTTAATATCAAGAGAAAGCTATGCATTCCATTATATGACATATATTTTCAACTTCCCATGTTCAGACTCATGATTCTTTCACCGCAAAATATGCTTCGTGTTATATTGAAATTTCCAATTGTATGACATATATTTTCAATTTCTAACTATTGACCAATTTATGCAGAGCTAACAGGATTATAACCAGATTTTGGAATTTTGAAAGAGCAACCGCTTCAAATAATTAATTACAACCAATATTACAAAGATTTAAAACCAAATGTTAGCTAGAATGTCTTTACCCCTTTCGGCATGACAATGGTAAGCCAACGGAAGCTTTTCGAACTTCGACAGAGGCTCTAAGGGGACTCGATGGAATGGGTCTAGAGGGGTGGCAACCGAAGGGGGAGTCGATCGACGGAAGCGTGGGTTTCTTGAACTGGGATGGGTTCTGAAACTGGAGGCTTGAAGACAAAACCGGAGGCTTGGCTTGAAGATTAAAATTGAAATGGGAGCCTCTGGTTTGAAGACGAAGTTGACGAAGAAATGGGTTTTGGTTGGCTTGAAGACGAAATTTGGACTGGGTTCCGGTTGGCTTGAGATGGGTTCCTCTGGCGGCTTGAAGTTGAAGACGATGAAGATATGGGTTTCGATTTGTTGCTTGAAGCGGTGCTTGAAGACGAAGGTGACGAAGAGCTGCTTTTCGGTTCGTGGATTGAAGCGGTGCTTGAAGCCTACGAAGATATGGGTTTCGGTTCGTGGCTTGAAGCGGTGCTTAAAGAGATGGGTTTCGGTTTGTGGCTTGAAGAGCAAGCTTGAAGACGAAACGAGGTTTGAAGCTGTTATTTTTTAATTTTAAAGAGCCACAACGTGGCATTCCATGTATAGCAATAAGAGCGAGCGGGACGTTATAAGCAGTGGGAATAGCATTTCTGTTACCAAAAACCCACCAGATCTTATCAATTTGTTCCTTCCACGTACACCGCTCGTGGATGCATGTTGTGTATTTGGCTTTACTAGTAATTATATACATATATTGCTTAAGAAAACAGTTTCGTCCTTCATACCATTTGGCTTTTCACCTAATTAACTTTTAAAACCCGGCCCTTAAAAGTTTAAAACCTTTCGATTTGGATTCATTCAACCATCTTATATTATTATCCGTTCGGCAAACAACTCAATACTAAATAACTTCATACTTCACCTAATGTTACATGAAATATTAAATTAGGATTTTCGATATCTTACCATATATAATATAATAACATGACAAGTTAAAAATATAACTCTTTTTGTTGCAGTTTGATAAAAATCTTATCTGACTATAAGATAATAATTATCCAAACTTTTTTTTGAGTATCTTCCGAATGTTAATTGTAGGAATCAACTCTTAACTTTCTCATTGTTTAAATAAACTTTTGACTATTATACAATTTAAAAATATTTATGCCCATCATTTATTAAATTATATACTTTGAATTAATATAAATCCAAGTAATACCGGTCAATAAAACTCTTGCAACGAAGATTTTTACGCATCACTATTATTTATTATTTTATTTTTATTTATTATTATTTTTTATAAAATATCTAAAACCATTTCACTATTTAAAAGAAATTTCTTAAACATTAAAGAAAAAAAGAAAAAGGTTGACACGTTGCAGCTACATTGAGCGAGTATCAAACTGACAGAAAGACTGGGAGTGTGAAAGGAATGAGCAGTGACGACTACAATTGGGCACAATGCGGCACAGAGACGATAACTTGATGATGTGTTGACCTTAGACAAAAGCTTCTCGTCATCTTCCACGCGACCCGACCGGACCATTGTTCTTATTCCCAGTCTCATGTTAGCTTCTCGTCATCTTCCGCGCGACCCGACCTGACCCCCCTCTTCCCCTTTCGAGTCTTATGTTTCTTACCCCTGAACAATAGTAACTGAAAATAAAAGTCTTTCCCTATTACTCCTGTGACTTTGTAATCTTCTAAGTTGCCGAGGTGTTTTGAGAAAGAAGAAAGAAAGGAAGAGGGCTATTGGCCAAGCCACCGTTTCAAGTTGTCGGGAGAATTTAAACAATAATGCAAGCAGCTGCTCAAGCAACGTCTACTGCAGTTGCAGAAACTTCTCCTCAGGTTGGCTCTTATAGGCCCTCCTTCCTTGTCTCTATTTTTGCTCTGTCCTTCAGATTTTGCCCTTTTCAGTTTCCGCTATGTTCATGTATTGTAGATTCTTGGGTGTTTCTTTAATTAAATAATCAGTTAATTGATGCTGAATTTTGCAGTTATAACACTCTTTTGCTAGCGGTCGATCTTCATTTGCCGGTGGTTTGATTTTAGGAGCATCACTAGGGGACGTGGAGTTTCTAGGAGCTCATGGGGGTGACTTATTTTTACCATTAATTTATTTTAAGGAACTGTGGATCCATATGTAGTTCATCCTAGAAAAGAATCTGCTATCCTAGATTCATCCAAATTTTTGTAGTTCATCCTGAAAAAGAATCTGTGATCCTAGAAATAAATGAAAAGCCGTTTAAGGCCATGTTCCTATATGTGGAAACGGTAATCCTGGAACTGGTTTCGAAAACCCCACACGTTATTCTTAAACGGCCACGTTCCTGTATGTGGGAAAGTAGTCCCTGGAACTGGTTTCGAACAACCCCCACCAACCCCCCCCCCCCCCCCCCCCACCACGACGTTATTCCAGCTGCTGCACTTGAAAGTAGTTTATAAATGCATTCACTTCATCTGTGGATCTTTGCAAATTTTGGAAAGTAATTTTAAACGTTGGCCCTTTATCTCCAGCGAGTGGGGGTATAGCAGCACTGTAATTTAAAATTTGAATTTGCCTAATTTTTTATTACCACAGCAAGAAAAGTTCAAACCGTTTTCAGAGGAACCCAGAGACCCTTAGGGCAGCGAATCATCAATTTTTCCAAATAACCAATGACCATGGACCCTTACACGAAATAATTGTATTTAGTTTGGTGGGATTTGCAATCAGAATGCTCTTTCCAAACATGAATTGATATGATCTATATATGCGTGAGATTACCTTTACACACACAAACGTGTCAAAGCTTTTTGGGATGTTTATAGAGAATATGTCAAAAATGACATGAAGTGTTGTAATTCATATCTGTTGCATGCAGACCAGTGTTCAAATAAACGAAGGAGTTTCAGATCCAGGACCAAGTGGGAGACGTCCAGATATTTCACTTCAAATACCCCCTAAACCCCTAGGTTTTAGCTATAGCCAAAGTGGAAAGGGCGTACTTCAGTCTCAAGGTTCCTTTAAAGGTGGTTCATCATCAAGAGGCTTCTTGCGGGGCTTAAGCTTCAAAAAGAAGGGAACTGGACCTGATGGTGAGAGAAGCTTCCTCCTCAATTCAGACCCAAAGTCAACTCCTGAAAGTCCTATTATGGCCAACCTCAAGTCTGCATTTTCATGGAAAAGATGTACCTCTCTCCCTGTTACACCTGCCTCACACATCTCTCCTTCTGTTTCCGCACCTGCTTCAGCAAGGATATTTAATCAACGGAAAAACCCACATGTGAGTTGCAATTCTTTCTGATTGATGAGCTCTCAAGATCAAGATAAAATGGCTTGGCCACAGAATGGTTGATGATTTAACGAAATAGTCATATGATGCTATTAAAAATGTTTTTTTGAGAATTTTCTTTCTATGCACACCTCGATCATCTCATTTTGGGCATATATGTATATTTACCAAAACAATTGGAGCTTCTTTTGCAACCAGTTGAACCCTACTTTTTTACCCCTACATTTTTAAGCAAGGGCAGCTGCTCCTAATTTTAAGCTCAATATTGCTGTTTGATGAGACCATGTAATTATAAAATTGTTAATTTCAAGGTGGTTATTGTCAATTTTGTGCAGAAAGAGGCTCTTCGAGCTGCAGTTTCAAGGTCCTTGTCCATGCCAGGGAAAAACGTTGTCATTGTTAGATCTGTATCATTCGCTATATATAGCGAGCGTACCCCAACAGTTCCTTGTGATGGTATGTTGTAAGATATACTTTATTTTCCAGTTACTTATGCTCTGAACTCAGATTCATCAACAGTATGAATTCAACCGTCATTAAGTGTTTAAGTCAACCCATCCCTTTGATTGCAGTTTTCTAATGTTTGTTGGGGGGGTTTTTTGGATGAGTATTGTGGTTGCATGTTGTATGTTATGAAAAAGTGTGCATTCCCTAAAGCTTTATGTATGCTTGTGCATGAGCTTAACATTTAGCCCTTAAATATGCATCAACTTATACCTATTGTACGTCACTACTTCAGTTATATTCAAACAACGTAGGATGATCAAAAGATTTCTAGTTGCCTGGCTGTTTCTCGTTTATATTATTGAACCCTTCTAAATTCATTTCTACTTATCAAAAAAAAAAAAATCATTTCTTTGCACATACAGATCAAATAACTACTCTTTCGGTGGAAGACAATGATGAAGAGATTCCTGAAGAGGAAGCAGTGTGCAGAATTTGTCTTGATGTATGTGAAGAAGGAAATACACTTAAAATGGAATGCAGTTGCAAAGGTGCCCTCAGACTTGTACATGAAGAATGTGCAGTGAAATGGTTTAGTACTAAAGGAAACAAGATTTGTGAAGTATGTGGGCAAGAGGTTCAGAATTTACCAGTAACTTTGCTTCGTGTGTCTACATCCATTCAAAGGAATGCCACACAGGAGCATAGTCAACAAAATTTACGTTCACAATCAATAAGGTGATATATTATGATTGTCAAGGCCATGTTAATGCTAAAAAATTCAGCTTGTACACTTTTGTGCCTAATTTAGTTGACTTTACTATTCTTTTTTAACATAAGTTTTATTATGTGGAGAGAGAGAGAGAGAGAGAGAGATCGTGGTCCCTAGCATGTTAACACACTTTCTTTCCTCTTTATCTATATATATAAAAAATAAAAATAAAAAACAAAAAACACCCTCTCTTTTCTTTTCTGCTAATTTCATGTCTAATTTATTTCTCAATTTTGGCAGTGCCTGGCAGGACTTCGTGGTGCTTGTGTTGATTGGCACAATATGCTATTTCTTCTTTCTTGAGCAGCTACTGGTAGGTCATTTTGTTACGAGATTAAACTTAGACACAAAACGTTGTTGACTCCTGCATCATTTGGGTGAGGTGATGTTATCCAATCTAATTTAGGTCAACTTAGTGCCTAAACACACTTGGCTTGTCATAAAATTCTATAAGGCAGAGTGCATGTTCTTTCCTAAGACCTATCACGTGTAGCTTGTTATCTATATCGTAACATACCCATTTACTTGATCAAGAGGCCATTTTAACATGATTAGCTCCAAAATTTGTTGCAGTCCTTTTTTTTGTGGGGGGTGGGGGGAGGGGGGAGCAGATAAAGTTAGCATTTATGAGGAAGTGTGAAGATTGAAAGAAGGAATGCGAATGGTTCCAGTCACTATTATCATTATTTTTTATTTCCTTTTTCCATGATATGCACTGTGATAACGGGCATAGCAATTTTAATCCTGTGCCTTATTATCTTGTAGATTCAGGACTTGAAGAATCAAGCTATCGTGATTGCGGCACCATTTGCTTTTACTCTTGGCCTTTTAACATCTATTTTTGCCGTCATCCTTGGTATGGCTGACCTCAGAAGCCAGACATTACAAATTTACACGTTTCTGTTTGAGTTATGGTTTTCTTAGTATTCTTGTATATTGACTTGCAGCAATCAAGGAGTACATATGGACTTATGCAGCTCTTGAGTTTGCACTTGTGGCGATCATTGTTCACCTTTTCTACACTTTTGTGAGCAATGCTTTATAATTTAGATTTCATGCATAATGTGTTTTAATTTACTACCTTTTTCACTATGCTCCATGGTATTTCTCTTATTATTTTCCAATTTTCTTTTACCAATAAAAAAATTATTTCCTCTTCTTGAAAACTACCATACTCATTTGGATTCTTGCATTAAGAGCACAAGATGTGTTACCCCAGTAGGTTACACTATGAAATTGGTGGCATGTGCATTGATCTACAACTTAGATGATGGTAGCCGCACCAAACTCTTAACAAGATATCAAGTTCTCAATAGAATTCTGCTTTAAAAGTTTAATCTGACGAACTTTTACCCCAAAAAACAGTAGGAAAGGCTGGTGATATTTTGTTCCTTCCCACTGCTAATTTCCATTAAAATGTACTAGTAGACTAAAACTTGCCATCAGTGGGGCCATATTAAACATATAGTTGTCGCTGCCACTCCAATCTTGCCACCACCACCACTTCTAAAATAAAGGAAGGTAAAGTGCATTGTTTGGTGTTTCAGAAAGTATCTCTAAGATGTAGATGAGCTGCATAGGAAGGATCAAAAGCATGTTTATATAATTGCAACATAGAAAATGGGTTAACTCTGATATGAAATCCTTTTTCAGCATGTATTCATTTTACTGTTATGCTTACAACACTTTATTATTTGTGTCATTGCATCTTTAAATGAATCCATATTAATATTATTTAGAAAGAGATTAAGAAAGAGTAAACCTTTTTTACTATGACAGTTTAGTTTTATTTCATTTTTACTTTCCTTGTAATGTGGCTTTCTGAAATATATCTAAATTTGCATTTTATAAAATGCAGTTGTTTCTACGTCTTTGATTTATTTGTCTTGTTTTCTTATTGACTAAACCTCTTAATTTTGTTGCAGCTCCATTTGAAGGCCATTCATGCGATATTAGTTGCTTCGATTTTAGGTTTTGGCATGGCCATGACTCTCAACTCCTTGTATATTAAATGCTTTTCTTGGCGAGTTCAGGTTGCTCAGAACTCCCCGGTATGATCGAACTCCTTCGGGTTGCAAGACCTCAGCATTTTTCTGCCAGTTGTTTGGTTGGTCGGTTGCTTGCTTGCTTGCTTATAGAAAACCATCGCCATCAGTGTATAAATTCATTTCTCGATGAACCCTTAAATAAAATGAAATCCAAGTAATACCCCAAAACATGCATATTTTGTTATTCGAGGTCCCTCCCACTTTATGTTAGAGAATCCTTTTCTATGGGTCAACTGTTGTTGGGAACTTCTTGTTCTCTTTATTGTGCAGTCTCATGACATCGTTTAATGTTTTCATACTGTTGAGGCTTTTCCTTGAGAAAAACAGAATGCACTTTGTTCAAGGTATTGAGTTCATAAAGATCATTATGTATTAAGAATCCATATCAGTATAGAAATAGTGTATAAGACTTCCCTTGTGTGTTTTCTTTTTTCTTTTTCAATCAAGGTCATGATGTATTAGGAATCATCATCTTATTTTATTCTTTATCAATGAAAGATTAAAATAATTAGAGGCAATATACGTCGTTGTTTGTGTTCAACATTTTGCCTCACTTCCTCTTCGTCTGTGTTGAAGCGAGACATTCCAAATTTCCAATACCAGAAGTCGCTACTGAAAAAATTAAAACTAAAGAGGTAGAGGAGGGGGCATTCCGAGAATCGAACTCGGGACCTCTCGCACCCAAAGCGAGAATCAAACCACTAGACCAAATGCCCTCGCACAAACTGTGACACATTTCTAATATATGATGTGTTCAGTTTTTAATTTACTTTTCTGACAGAATAAGACGAAACAAATCTAATTTCGGCAGAGAATACACTTTGTTTTTTTTTTTTTTTAATTTTCCGATTATTATTCTTTTCGAACCAATCCCTTTTCGAAGGTGAAAATCATTCAAATTACCCAACACAGCAACTAAATACACTACATAAAAGAGGCCATTTCTTTGAGTAGGGTTCTTGCAGTGGCATTTGCTCAATTGGAATCATTGTTGTAATGTCAATTTTTATTAGAATGCTTCAACATGTTATCATTAAACCCAAACTCTCCTTCAAGGGCAAACCCTGGATTTACATTTTTACTCATACTATGGAACTTTTCGATGTTGGACTTGGTGCACGTTTCTGGAAATTCATTCCTGTCGTTGGAGTGCAACGCGTCCGCCATAGTTGCATCATTCCATGGCTTAATTCAGAATGCACTTCCAAGGATGTATTACACTGAAACAAACCTGAGATTGGCAGGCATTCATGATCTTCATGCACAGCTGATTTAATAAAAGAGTTACTTGCAGAGAGAGAGAGAGAGAACAAAGGACCCCATTTTGGATCATCCCAAATTGAACAAGTCTAAAAACGTCCGATACACTATACCTACTTGATGTAAAAGCACAAAGCAAGCCGAGTGGATTCACTGTATCTACGACGAGGTGTCACAGGAAAATCCAGACAAAACCATAGTCACTTTGCTGTGAATAATTTCACAATTTTCAAGTTTGGCACACATTCCAGCCCGATTTGAAATCTATGCATAATTAGCCAAGTTACGTCGCATCATTCAGATGACTATAAACTGAAAGAATGAATGCACGGAACCAACATGACAACCTTTATCTCTCTCCAATGCAGCGGGACTGAGACAAAAAAAAATCATTGCATGCCAAAGACTTGCATCATATGCACTTGATTGCAGCACCAATGCAGAGTAACGATAAAAACAAAACTGATGGATTAACTCAAAACTTAATAGACTCTGCATCCAATTGTTCTGGAATAGTCGAGCATCTTCTCCCATATCAATCATTCTATTTACCACACCAGTATTCAGTGAATAAGACTGGCTGGAGAGGCAGTGCTTGCATGGATTAAGATCATGAAAGGTTTGTGATCCTGCCACTCTAATTTAAAGAAAAGTACTTAACTGGCAATGCTGCAGGATCGAGTTCCCAGAAGCCTCTGAGGCTGCTATCTCTCTCTTGTGTCAGCTTGAAAGCAGGTGTTTGATGGGAGAACCGGAGAAGCTCAACACGAGGAATCCCAATAGTTAACTCTGACCCCTCTTTTATACGAGCCTTGAAAACTGAGTTGAAACCATCTACACGCTCCAAAATCAACACTCGTATCTGCAAATCATCTTCCTCAATGACTTCTACCATGTCATATTCACAATTCTCCAAGTCAGAACATTTTATTTCAGCAGTCCAGTTCCTATATAATGCCCAAACCTCACCTTTCCTGGGAAAGATGGCATACTCATTCCTCCTACCAACAGGATCAGCTCTCATCAGATGTGAAAAGGAATCAGTGGAAGTATAGGCCTGTGTTTCACCCTTTCTAATATTGAAGTGGCCGCAACAAATGGGCATGTCTTTGTCATGCCATTGGATAGTGTCATTTGGCAGCGAGTAGGAGGCCAGCCATGTAAGATGCAATTTGAAAGACCGTGAAGAATCAATTTTCCTAATATGACCATAGTACTTTGGCAAGCCATCCTCATCACTGTATAGAGCCCAAATCTGACCAATCTGAAACTTTCCCTCGGATTTCTGAGCATCAAAGTTGTAAAATTCAGGTTCTGGAATTTCAATAGCTTCTGGGGCGGAAGCAGGAGAACTGCTACGATCATCTACAACATTACCAAAACTGCTGTCCCCAGGCCCCTTGACATCCGCCTGGCACATGGATGCATTTCCATCAGACTTCACCACGGGTCTCATTTCCTCTGAAGGCCTCAAACACGGACCATTGCGATGCACATTTCCAGCTTCCACTTCCAGATCTTTCGGCATAGCAATCTCTTCAACATTAAGGGGTAAAGATGCAGGATCAAGTTCAAAAGATCCTGCTGGAACACCTCGTCCTTCTGCACCAGTCATTTTATAAGATGGAATTCGGTGGGCAAACCTAAACAGTTCTGTCGGTGGAACTTGAAATGCACTTGTTTCTTCCTTAACCATTCGACAAAAAAGACTTGCAAAACCTTTCACCTTAACCAAGTATGCAACAGATATACCCACACCCTCTTCATAGTCTGACAAGATTTCAACAAATTCGTATTCATACTTACTGTGTTGATCAGGTTCAGAGTACCATTTGATATCCCAGTTCTTGAAGAGGGCCCAAGTTTCTCCCTCCCTTGGAAAAATTCTGTACGTATCTCTCCGGCTGCCCTTCGCCCAAGAAATCAAGTGAGAGAACATAAGATGGTCTTTAGTGTCTTCTGAGTGACCATTTCTGAACTTACCACAAGAAGTAGGCAAGTCCTCATTGACCCATTCAATTTCATTCTCGTCATCTGGGTCTGGCTCTAGCCAGGTTATCCTCAGCTTAAACTCAGGAGAGAGGACTTTCCTGATCCGTGCATAGAATCTAGGCATTCCATCCAAGTTATCATAAACAGCCCAGATCTGCCCTACAGCAAAGCATTCCTGTTTCCTGTCATTGTCAAAATCATTGAAATCTGGATCAGGATATTGATGAAACTCAGGATCTGGTGTCAATTTGGAGCCTGAATTGGATGCAAAGTTGACATGAGCTTCAGGACGTTGCTTAAGTTCATCAATGTCGGCAGTTTCTTTCTTGCTCACCTTCTTGGTTTCCATGTTTCCATTTGGCAAACTCTCCTCAGAACAAGCGCTCCCATTCTGTTTGACCTCTTTCAGATCTTCTTTTACATTAGCAGCTAAATCAGATGGATTAACTTTGAATGCCTCTGTAGATGCATCTCTACTCTCCTCCTTAGGGGCACGGGATGATTCACTTCCCTTGGCTCTTTTTCGACTGCCGAGGATTGCATCATCATCACTCAAGTTATCCTGGTAAGTAACCTGCTGCTTGTTCCTTGTAGATCTACGGGGGTTTTGGTCTCCATTGCAAACATTCTGAAGATTATCATCATTGCCAACCCTCACATCTTCAGAGTCAGTACTACTATCGGAGTCACAACTCTCACTGGATTCCACAACCTGCTTCCTTCCTCTCTTACCACTCACCTTTTCTGAGCCAAACTTAGAAGTGGGACCTTTCTTCTGGAAAGGTTCTGGTTTAGAATTCTGAGTTCTAAGATTCCCTTTGCATCCCACCTCCACTTTGGAAGCACCATATTTCTCCTGTGCAACTGCCGGCTGACTCATGTTTGTAGTTGGTGGTGCATGACTTGTGTTGATAGTTGGCGAAGCAACATGCACATTCACATCATATGCAATGAAGGGCTTATTACAAGTGTGACAACGAAGAGATCTATTGACGACTTCTCTGTAATACTGGTACCTTACCGAACAAAATGGGCAGGCAGTCCAGAAAGTTGGCCGGACATCAGAGTGCCCCGCTTGAGCTGGCTGTGGCTGCCGCTGCTGCTGCTGCTGCTGAGGATTCAAGGCTGTAAATTTGCCCCTGAAGTCATTCTGAACCCTGACATTCGAGTTCCAGCTTGCCTTTTGAGGGGGCCGATGTGGTGCAGCCGGTTTACTCCCAGAAGCTCTGCGTCTCATGTCATACAAGGAACGTTTGTCACGGTCGAGAAGCACTCTTTGAGCTTCCCCAATCAGCTTAAAAGCAGCTTCTGCACCGGAAAATTTGTTTTTATCAGGATGAAGTTGGAGAGCAAACTTCCTGTACTGCTTCTTAATCATTGCATCATTTGCTGTCTGCTCAATCTGAAGGATGGCATACCAGTCTGTCTCATTCCCAAACAATTTCTTGTCAGCAGCACAATGCACATCACAAACAGTAATCATCTGAGAAATATTCTCCAGATCAGAATATAGTTGTTGGCCCTTGAGAGCAACCCTACGAGCCCCTTCAAAATCCTTGCTTTCCATTTTCTTCTCAGCAATCCCCTTGGCCCTGATGGCCTCTTCTTTATTACAATCCATCACCAATCCAAATCCAGAACCTGACTCAACTTGCTTCAGAGGAATTTAAAAAACAAAACAGCTACATCAACAACCTATGCTTGCTTCAACATATATTAAGAGAGCAAATTTAAAATGTCGAGACTTTATTAGCCCTCCATAAACCCCGTCCCATTGCCCAAGATATTCTACTCTCACATTCAGATTGGCTCTGCAGATTTTGTAAAAATCAAAAAAAGTAAAAGCCAAGTATTTACTAAGAAAAAGAAAAAACAAGCCTAAGGGAAAACTGATATGAATGCATCAGTGGTTGGAAGCTTGTTTATTAATTGAATCGGAATATCTAAAGAATAAGAAATTAACTCAACAGTGAGATATGTTGTATATGTAAATCCTAGATGTGAAAATATGTCGCGTTCATCCATGAAAAACATGAAAATTAAGTTTATAGCTATAAAAAATAAAATAAAAAATTAGGTATAGATCACTTGATAGGCTGAAGTATGAGATAAGAAATAAAGGCTAAATAAGATAGAAAAAATAAATCGTAAATAGAGTTCCGGCTCAAATTCAATAGATAATATGGATGGTATTTGTCTATAATTATACTCAAATGAAAGACTTTCTCAAGACATTTATTCATCCACTTGAGATTTTGAAAATGAGTTGATTGAACTTTAAAACTCACTAATTTAAATTGATTAAGAAAATAATTGAATTGTATTTGATTGGACAGTATAACGAAATCAATCCAAGATACATGTAGTGTTCTTTTTTTATTCACTTCTTTTTAAAATATTCACTGTCTTGTCAGCTTGAAATTCAACTTGTAACAGGAAGTAAGGGAAAAACAACAATTATTTTGAAAATTACTGACCATCAGAAAAACAAGCCTTTCTAATGAAACGGCAAGACCTTATATATCACAAACACCGGATTATGGGTCAATTAGTTCAGCAGTCCACAAACCCATGAATGATTTTACTAAGAAAATAAAACTAAAAAAATATATAAAACAAAAGAAAGCAAAATAAAGAAAAACATAAAACTAAAACATACCAATAAACATGCTTTAACTTGGACAAAACAATAATCGACCAACGTTAAGAAAATTGTTAAGAAAACGCTGTGCATTGGACAATCTTCCAAAACTGTAAAATGGGCCATTAAACGACTCGGTGCGCACCTCATTGACATAGTGTGAATCAAGTCCCAATGACTAGGGCCCTGGACATTAATATTGCTTTAACTACTGAACAAGACCCACATCAAACTAGCTGAGAGCAAGACAGTAAAAGCAATTAAAAACTCTACAAACCGAACAAAACCATAATTACAAACGGAAAACCAGAAGAGAGGCCCAGAAACCCTAATTTCACTCAAATGTTACGCAAGACCAAACTAACAAATTTGACGCACCGAACAAACTAAGAACAATACTGCGCATGTCATGAGATGGTTCTCTCCGCATTTAAGTCGAAAAACAAGGGAACGAGAAATTTGGGACAAAATAAGTAAAAAAAGTTCTCGAGGCATTTACAATTTGGGTTGAAAAGAAACAAAACAAAAACCCTAAAACTCGAGAATTGGTTCAGCCCAAAACGGGTTAAAAAACCACCAAAAAAAAAAAAAAAAGCACGGGAGAGGGGAGGCAGGGAGGGAGCGCTTACTTGTTTTGGTTCAGGTGAGAAGGCACAGGCCAGGAGGAGAGTGAGAGGGAGGGAGAGACATGTAAAAACCAGCGGGCTGTTTGAAGAGAAATGAGGCACGAACGAATAATCTGGATTTGACTTTAAATTCCCTACTGTCACACCCATTTTTTATTCAATATGGCAAACCTTGTAAATATAATGAACTTTAAGGGCTATTTTGAATAAAATATTTTGTCAATATGCCCCTGTAATCTTCAAATTTGTAGGATAAGGTCATCTGTCATTAGTACTATAAAATGAACAGGCTACTCAACAAATAGTTCGAATTCGACTTGATTAAATTTGAAATCGACTCGAATCGAATATTAAATAGGTAGTTCGTAAACATAAATTAAGCTCAATTATTAAACAATACAATTTAGTATAAAGCTCGACCGGCTCAATTAATGTTTGTGAACAAACTCATATGAAGTTCGGCTAGATTCGTGAGCTCGATTCGTATATATTTATACATATATAATACAATATATATATAATACCCAAAATTTAGATATATATAATTTATAATATTCATAATTAAGTATATAGACTTAGTCTTATAGACTTATAGTCCACTACATATACTATATATAAATTTATAATATTAACTTATAGTCTTATAGAACTAGAAGTTATGATGAATACATGAGTCCAATAAATATATAACATTATAAATTTACAAATTACACCATATGGTCTATATTATATATATATATATATATATATATATATATATTCACATTAGTATGTGTATGTTAGAAAGATGGTATTTTTTTTTTTATGGAAACAGACTCATTTCATTAGTGAACTGAAGTTACAATTGTGACTTATCAATACATGTATGTATGTTAATATATTAGTGGTGTTAGAAAGATGGTGGACCGGTGGTGTTAGAAAGATAATACATTCATATACTATTACTAATGTATGGTGGTGTATGATATACTAATATTAATATGAAAGAAAGATGGTGGTGTATTAGTATAAGATATTAACAGATGTAACTATGTATGATGACGGATGATATTAACATATCATATTAGTATTAGTATATACATATGGCGGTGTATCAGTATTAGTGGTGTATTAATAAATATATAGTATTATTAATTTATTAGTAGTATAGTCTTACATAATATATAACATTATAAATTTACAAATTATACCATCTCCTGATCATATTAGTCTAATAGTATTATACTATTAGTATGTAATAGAACTATAATATTATATTATAAGTAATAAATTATAATGTTTGATAAAATATAAAGTTAGACAATGTTATATACTTATATATGTATACTATATAAATATATAGCTTTATAGTATATAATAATAAATATATAGTTTTATAGTATATAATACATATAATTTTATAGTATATAACATATGTTACAACTTACATATTAATATAGTTTATAGGATATAAGTTATAACATGTTTAATGCGTTACATATAATGTGTGTTAGAGAGCCTGCCCGTGTGACATTTGGAGTTATTCAAGCCCTTGGATCTTTATATCCAAATTTGAGCTGTTGATTCATAATGAAACCCTAGCCGCCCCCGCCCACTTGCATCTCATTTATCCTTAAGTGGTTTCACAATTTCCTCACTTATTCTCTCAAAACCCTCGTGAAACCCTAGCCTCCTATGCTTCAACGGCTTTGTCACTTATCTCGCAATTGCCATAGAATGAAGTCTTGAATTGATTCTTGATTCTTGAAGACTTGCAACCATCAAGATTCAAGAACCTGAAGGGCTTCTGTTGTGAATCTTGTGATACCGACTACGACTGCGAGAAACCCTAGCAGATGCAGCCGACGGCTATATTTTCGAGGAGCCGTGGCTGTAATCTCAGCCTCTGAGATCACAACTAGTCCTCGACACATGGGTCATTAAATGCATGCATTTATGATCCCAACCAACTGAATCCCTGATTCTAAGGTTCGTGGTTCTCTGGTTCATCGATTCGTTCGTCTATGAACTGATTACCCTTGTTATTTTCTTATTTCTAAGCATTTGGTTGGGATTTAGGAACTTGGCAGATTTAATTGATCTTATTTAGTAATAGTTTTATCTGAGCATTCTCAAGAATTCATTCTGGTTCTATCCTAACTCTATAAATTGTAGTATTATTAGTTGTTACATTGTAGATCTAGGTCTAATCATCTAAGTACACTATACGCCAAACATGTTGTGTGGTTAGTGGTGTGACATTGTTCTGCCATACATCACCAGTCGTATATGCATGCTTTTGTAGCTTTGTGATTGTCCAATGTCCATCACTTTGATTGATAAGTTTATGCTTTTTTATTTTTTATTATGTAATGGCAGAATATGCCCTGTTAGGGCTTTAGGTTATTTTGCTATTGTTTACAATTACAAATATATGTTTTGAGTTTTATATTTCATATATGAGAATTGAGGAAAAAAAGCATTCTGAAGAGCTTGCCTACAAATCTATACTTGAAGCAAAATTTACAGTCCACAGTGAGTTTAACTTATTCCCCCTCCTACCTAGTGCTATGTTATATTTATTTACTATAGCTTTTCAATTTTTCATTTGCTTCTCTAAGTTGTCTTAGGTTATTTGTATATATTGTTGATTGGAGTGTGGAGATTTGGTTATGCCTGTATGTTCTTGCTCCTAATATTTAAATATGCTTTCTTTTAAATATTTTGGTTGATTAATCTTTATGTTCTTGCTTGAAGGATTTAATGATGTTTTATTGTTCATGTTTGGTTATTGTCTTAAGTATTGAAAGATGCTTTATTTAACATGTCTTGGTTGATAAATCTTATCCAATCTATTCTATATTTATGTTCTTACTTCAAGTCTTTAAATATGCTTTCTTGAACCTGTTTTGGTTGATTATGGATTATCATATCTGGTTCTTGCTTCAATTATCTAAAGCTGCTCTATTTAACATGTGTTGGTTGATTATAAATTATCATTTCTTTTAAATCTTTATGTTCTTTTTGAAAGTATGAAATAGTGCTTTCTTTAACATGCTTTGGTTGATAAATATGGTGCTTTCTTAAACTTGTTTTGGTTGATTATAAATTACCATATATGGTTCTTCTTTCAACTATTTAATTATGTCATTTTTAACATGTCTGGGTTGATTAATCTTTTACAATCTGTTTTGTGTTTATGTTCTTACTTCAAGTTTTTAAATATGCTTTCTTGAACATGTTTGGTTGATTATAAAGTATCATATATAGTTCTTGCTTCAACTATTTAATTATGTCATTTTTAACATGTCCTGGTTGATTAATCTTTTACAATCTATTTTGTGTTTATGTTCTTACTTCAAGTCTTTAAATATGTTTTATTGAACCTGTTTTGGTTGATTATAAATTATCATATATGGTTCTTGCTTCAACTATTTAATTATGTCATCTTTAACATGTCTTGGTTGATTAATCTGTTACAATCTATTTTGTATTTATATTCTTACTCAAGTCTTTAAATATGCTTTCTTGAACGTGTTTTGATTAATTAATCTTATCCAATCTGGTTCTTGATTCAACTATTTAATTATGTCATCTTTAACATGTCTTGTTTGATTAATTTTTTACAATTTGTTATGTGTTTATATTCTTGAGGTATCTTGCTTTTGGAGGCACATCGAGCCACCAAGGCAAGAGTCTACTGAAATTGTTCAAGTCAAAATTGTTTATAATCAACATTTTTTAGTTGATTATATCAATTGTATCAGTCTTTCTTTTTGGAGGCACATTGAAACATCAAGGCAAGGCTACCAATGTAAAACTGTTGGAATTAAATGTTTTTTACTTTAACATATTTTAGTGTCCTTACTTTTGGAGGCGCCTTAAGCTATCAAGACAAGGTTGTTTTTATTTAAGTTGATTAATATAACTTGTATGGTCAATGTTTATGTACTTATTTTATGTTTCTGGTTTTGTGTTTAAAAAATTTTAGGCCCTAGCAAATGAATGAAAGAAAAAAGAGAAAGAGAACTTCCGTTGTATGAAATGATTTTGTCGAATTTGAATGAGATGGGACTAAACAGCCTCAATGTAAGTGGTGTAAAACTTTGTTTAAAGCATCTCAATCAAGTTCTACGACTACACTACGTAGGCACTTGCTAACTTGTTTGCCATATATGGGGTCTAAGAAAAAATAGAAAGTCTTAACAGTTGAGTTTAAGGAGAAAAATGGTGGCTTCACTGTCTCAAACTTTACCTGTGATCGTAATAAGGTCTGAGAGCTTGCCTCTCATATGATACTTTACTATGAATATCTATTTTCTTTAATGGAGCATGTGGTATTTAATAAGTTCATGAGTGCAAACACTCCATATTGGGAAAAAATGTCTCGGACTTCTGCAAAGAATGAATGCATGATAACTTATGAGACTGAAAAGATAAAATTAAAGGTTTTCCTTAAACCTGTTAGCAAAGTTCATATCACAACTGACATGTAGACTTCTTGTCAAAAACTTTCATATATGATTGTAACATGTCATTTTATAGATACTGATTGGCATCTTCAAATGCGTGTTTTGAATTTTTGTAATGTTTCACCTCCACATACTGGCCTTCTTATTGTTGATACTTTAGAAAAGTGTTTCCAAAGTTGAGGAATTGAGAATAAAATTAGTTCAATTACTATTGACAATACAAGTTCTAATGACATTGCCATTAAGATCTTGAAAGATGATTTTAGATTGAAAAAACATTGTCTATATAAGAAAAATTATTTCATGTACGTTGTTGTGCGCATATAACTAATTTACTTGTGCAGTATGGACTTGGGGAGATTAGGGGGATTTGATTGTATGAGAGATGGTATAAAATATCTGGTAGCATCATAGAGTAGACAAAAACAGTTTAGTGAAATTGCAAAACAGCTACAATTGCCCTCAAAGAAACTAATTTTAGATGTGCCTACAATATGGAACAGCACATTTAATATTGGATGCTGCAATTCAGTTCAAAGAATTTTTTCCTAGATATGGTGATAGAGATAGCAGTTTTGAATGGGTTCCAACTGTTGAAGAGTGAGGGCAAGTTGAAAATGTTTGTCTACTATTTGCTATTTTCAATGAAGTAACCAATATTGTATCCAGAAGTGATTACCCAACAACTTCTTATTTCTTTCTAAAGTATGGAGAATGAAAGACATCTTAAATAAAAAGAGTAGAGATGAGAATGAATACATAAAATCAATAGTAAGGAAAATGAGTGCTAAGTTTGAAAAATATTGGGGGGAGTGTAATCTATTGATGGCAATCGCTGTGGTCTTAGACCCTAGATTCAAAATGGTCCTGATCCAATTTTGTTTTCCTTTAATTTATCAAGAGTCGAATGCTTCTAAGAATATTGATCACGTCTCTCAAGTGTTGCATGAGTTATATGATGAGTATATTCATGAATACAATTCCACTCTTGAGGCACAAAAAGAGCATAAAAATGCTCGAATAAACGTATCCAGTTGTTCCTCAAGTGCTGGGAGAAGCATGCAGAGTGACCAGTCATTATTTAAATCTTTTGTTAGAAGTGTTAATACCGTGCAACCTAGTAAATCAAAACTAGACAATTATTTAGAACTGAGTATATTTA
Organism: Cyclocarya paliurus; assembly: GCA_029856935.1. Taxonomy (NCBI): domain Eukaryota; kingdom Viridiplantae; phylum Streptophyta; class Magnoliopsida; order Fagales; family Juglandaceae; genus Cyclocarya; species Cyclocarya paliurus. The sequence continues at coordinate 2,335,965 of JARVXP010000463.1, forward strand.
TCTGTGAAGAGAGTTCAGATGCAAGTTTTGATGCCTTGGAATGGTGGAAAACAAATAGTTTTAAGTTTCAAACTTTGTCCAAATTGGCCCGAAATATATTGGCTACACCAATTACCACAGTTAGCTCAGAACCAACATTCAACGCAGGAGGCGAAGTCATTGATCCTCATCGAATTTCATTGTCACTGAAAACTATCCAGATGTTGTTATGTGGGTCTAATTAGGTTAGAGCATTATATGGGCTTAAAAGATCATCAATAAATTTTGTAAGTGTAATCTATTTATTTTAGCTGCTTATTGCTATTTTACTATTTTATACTTACTATTATTAATTTATTTACAAAAATTAGGAATATAAGTTTAAATCGAAAAATCAGACCGGACCGGTTGGTCTGGTTTTGAATCGATCCAGTTCGGGACCGGTTCCTATATTATGAAAACCGGCCAGACCCAGTTCGGTCTTGGTTCCATAGTTTTCAGAACCGGACCGAACCGAACCGGTTGGAAAAATATATATATAAATTAATTTTATATATTACACAAAAAATTATTATATATATATAAGTTTTATATATAATATATAATTATATATTATATATGAAATAATTTCATATTATAATTTATAAAATAAAAATTTAATCTTAAAGATGAAAATTTAATTGATCATATGCTTTAAACATAAACTATATATTAAATTATTAATAACATTTTATCATAAGAAGTAACATTTTATTATATATTTTTACATTTTAAAAAAATCAAAAAATCGGATCGGACCGGATTGGAAACCGGTAAAATCGAAAGTACCGGTTTAGGAGGGTAACTGGGGCGTAATCGGCTTTAGAAAATACAAAACCAGTACATACATGTTCGGTCCTAAATTTTGTCTAAAACCGGACCCGTTACACCCCTAACAAAAATACTAACTACTATTTTTTTCTTGTCAATAGAAGGATGTTCAATCATAAACTCAGATTCTCTTGCCATAGCCATAGGCCCATACGGACTCAGATTCTTTTTTTTATCATGTTTAATCTATGGAGCATTTGGGTAGTTTTCTAATTTTATCTAGTCTGTATTGTTTTATCTATATGATTTGTTATCTGATATTTGGACAGTTTACTCTGTAATATTTGGGTAGTTTGGTTGTTCTATCTGATTTTGCTTGGGATGATATGAGTCATGACAATTCAGGTAATTTCTAAGTTCTAACTCCTCACCATCCAGATTTCCTAAATTTCTTTAAATGGCATATTAAATTTTACATTGCAAACATCCATTGACAACATTACTAAGTTAAAAGTACTTGAGTAATTTTGCAAGGGAATAAAAATGATATTAATGTTTTTTACTGTATCAGTGTGTGCAGGTTGTCATGGTAGTTTTGTTCAACTTTAGGAACTTGCTAACTTCTGTCATGGTGAACTCAAATTTTGTATAAGTTTGGTAACTTTTTGTCATTGTGATTTTACTAAAATTTGGTAATTGGAGTCTGCAGTTGTCTAGCTAATTTTGTTGAACTTTAATAACTTGTTTTGGTAACTGCAGTTGTCTGGCTGATTTTGTTGAATTTTGATAACTTGTTGTGAACTTATTACTGAACTTGTAACTTCTTTAGTAACTTATTTGGTAAGTGTATGTGGTATGAGAGTATGCCTATTGAGTATTGCATATTGATGCATGCTGGTTGGCAGAATCAATTGTTCTTGTGGGCCTGTGGCTAGTAACTACTAACTGCCTTTTGTATTAGTCTATGCCTATTGAAGTTGTCAACTTGTCTACCTCACTGCTTGTTGTCTAGTTGATATGAGTCATGCCTATTGCCTATTGCTGAGTCATTGTTTTGGATCTGTTATGTTGTAATTGCATTTGGTAACTTGGTTGAATCCCTGATGCACATCTTTCTATCTGATTTTGGGAACTTGCTGATTTCTGTGACTCTGTCATGGTGATTTCAAATTTCAAAACTTGTCTAAATCCCTAATGCACATATTTATTAAGGATACTACTTGTATAATTGTATTGTGTAACTTGTTAGAGACATGGCATTGATTTTTTAGGCAAATTAAGTTTTACATTTTATGTCAAACATCCCTTGACAGTATTACTAAATTAACAGTACTTGCGCAAGGGATTAAAAATAAACTTAAATTTTTTAGTATATTAGAGTATGCAGGGCACAATGTCAAGATTTCTGACTCCATTCATGAAAATTGAGGACTTCAGTCATTTTACAGCCCATTTTTTATTTTGAAATTTAATGTATCTTATTTCATAATTTATTGTTGTAATTAATTTTTTGATTCACTTGTTCCATTAGGATTTAAAATGACATTTAATGTACCATAGGTCCATAGCCATAATACTCTTGAAGGCTTCATGATGTAAACTTGTATTTAATTTGTTATTTTACTAATGCATTTATTTTAATTTTATATTTTTAATTTTAGTTAATAAAATTTTGCTATAAGCGAGCCAAGCTCGACTCGTTAACAGAACCGAGCTCGAGCTGAGCTCGATCTCATTACCCTTCTACACGAGCTGAGCTCGAACGTCCTCATAGGCCCGGCTGACAAACGAGCCGGGCCCAAGCTTGACTCGAGTAGCGAACGGGCCAACTCACGTACCCTATGCTCACTCGAGCTCGGCTCGTTTGCAGCCCTATCTGTCATTAGGACGCCGCCCATCTGTCCAAAGGAAAATAACAAACATACAATTATTTTTATGATCATTTATATAATTATGTTTTAAATAATGAATATTTTTATAAAATAACTTACAAAAGTAACATCAGTTTAAATAATTATCTCCATTTTAAAATTTGATTATAAAAAATATTGTAAAAAAGATTGTACATATATCATAACTCATCTCTTATTCTATTTTCCCTTTCATTTTCTTGGATTCCTAGTTCAAATCTAATGCGAAGAGATGTCTTTTGTACCAAGAAACACACTAGTCTCTAGTTTGACCAAAGGATCTTATGCACAGAGACATTGTGTGTCTCTAGTTCACATTTGAAGCTTAGGGCTCATTTGGACACTAGAAATATGTCAGAATATATGTAAATAGTAATGAAATAATAGTGAATAATTTGTTAATAATATTAAAGTAGTTTGAGAATATATGAGAACACTTGTATTCCCAAACATGCCCTTAAATTCACAATAATTGTGTGCCATGAGTATCTAAGGCTCAAATTTACAAGTTTCATTCCATCTTTGATATTGGTTATTTGTTGTGTTTTTAAAATTTTGGTTTGGTTGAACAAGTTTTCAAACGATGGGTTGAGATGGATTGGGCGACTTGTCCTATTGTCCAGGAGGAGGGGAGTGGTGGCAAGGTCTGGAGTGGGTTATGAAATTGTGACCTCGCCTAGGTGGGACAGGGGCAGGGACAAAGAAGATTGCTACCCGCTTGTTTAAGGCGAGTAGCCACTCTAGTTGAAATTGATCGTATGATTGTAATTTTTTTTATAAGTAATAAGTATATTTTATTCATACAAATGCAATAGGCATAGTCCGTGTACACAGGAAGTATACATAAGAACACATAAATACATTCTAGGTTAATGCAAGAAAGGCATAGACATTGTTTCCATCAAGTACAATGGTTGAAAACCAAAGCATTAAAGTATGCATAAGAAAATTTTAAAGCTCTGCTATTGTGCACTCCCATCTTCAAAGCATCTCTCATTCCTCTCTGACCATGTGCACCACATGATACACAACAGAATTATCTTCCACACTGCTGCCACTTGAGGACAGCCTTGAATCACCTTCCAAAAAACCAATAAATCTACCACCCTTGAGGGCATTACCCAAGCAATATCCATTTTTCTAAAGATCTCATTCCATAGCCCCCTTGTGACCCCACAATGCAACAGTAAGTGATCTACAGATTCTCCATTTTTTTGCACAAATAGCACCAAACCATCACAATAATTCTCCTATTTCTCAAATTTTCCATAGTCAAAATCTTCCCAAGCGCGGCAGTCCAGACAAACAAAGCTACTTTAGTAGGCACCCAGGTCCTCCTTATCTTCTTCCATGGGAATGAAACATGGCCTTGAGCTAACAAAATCCAGTAATATGTCCTAGTTGTACATTTCTTACTGTCATTGGCCCTCCACTGCAGCTTATCCTCCTGAGCCATAGGATTTCTCATAGAATAAAGCAACCTAAAAAAATTAGCCACAACATGCAGTTCCCAATCATGAATATCCCTAATAAAAAGAACATTCAACTGATAAGAACCATGGGAGGATATCCACATATTTGCCACAAATGCCTCTCTGTTAGCTGCAATAAGATAGAGTGCTGGGTATGTCCTATATAAAACGCACTCACCACACCAGACATCATGTCAAAACCTAATTCTGCAACCATCTCCCACCACAAACCGTAAGTGACTTTCGAGACCCTGCCAACCCTTATAATAAATTTCCATAAGCCCACTCTGTGCCCCCCTCACTACATTGGAACACCAACCTCCCCACGCACTCCCATGTTTGGAATTAATAATCTCCTTCTATAGCGTGTCTCCCTCTAAGCGATACCTCCATAACCATTTTCCCAACAACGTTTTATTGAAAGTCCTCAAATTGCATACTCTCAAGCCGCCATTCGGAATTAGATAACAAACTTTGTTCTAATTAACAAGATGGAATTTTGTTTCCTCCCCTACTCTCCCCCATAGAAAAGCCTGGAATAATCTCTCAATTCTAGTTGCCACCCTTGCAGGCAAATGAAAGATGGAAAGGAAATATGTGGGGAGATTAGTTAAAGAACTCTTAATAAGACCGAGTCGCCCCTTTTTCGATAAATACATTTGTTTCCACCCAGTAATCTTTCTCTCAACTTTCTCCACCACACCATCCCATATGGCTCGAGCCTTAAAGGTTGCCCCCAAAGGAAGTCCAAAATATTTCATAGGCAAGGAAGACACCTTGCAATCCAACAACCACACCAAGCTGGTAATATTGGGCACCGCACCCACCGCAACCATCTCAGATTTAACAAGATTAACCTTAAGTTTGACACTGCTTCAAAGCATAACAAAAGAGCTTGCAGAGATTGAATCTGATCAGGATCCCAGCACAAAATACAAGAGTGTCATCTGCAAATAAGAAATGTGAGAGTAAATTAGGGCCATTCGTGCCATTTCCCACCGAAAAAACAAAGAGAAAACCTCCTCCAACAGCAACTATCACTATCCGACCTAAAGCCTCCATCACAATGATGAACAAGAGAGGAGACAAATAATCCCCTTGCCTCAGACCACATGAGCTATTAAAGAACCCAGCTGGAGTGCCATTGACTAACACCAAAAAACAAGCAGTAGATACACAATAACGAATCCAAGAAATCCACCTATCACCGAAGCCATACCTTCCGAGCAAATAAAAGAGGAAATCCCAGTTCACATGGTCATAGGCTTTTTCCATGTCAATCTTACAAAGAATATGTGGAACGCCTTCCCTCATTCTATGATTCAAGCACTCATTGGCAATAAGCACTGAATCCAGAATCTGTCTCCCTCGAATGTAAGCATTTTGAGGCTTAGAGATAATATGTTCCAACATCGGGCTAAACCGATTAGCCAGAACCTTTGATATAATTTTGTAAACTCCGCTCACAAGGCTTATGGGGTGGAAATCTTCAACTGCCTTAGCCCTATGTTTCTTTGGTATAAAGGCAATGAACGTCGCATTGAGGCTTTTCTCAAATTTTTGGAAAGAGTGAAATTCTGTGAAAATGTGCATAATATCACATTTCAAGACATCCCAACAAGCCTGGAAGAAACGCATCAAGAATTCATCAAAAGGCCTTTCCAACCCGCCTGTACTTTGTGTATCAATAGACTTGAACAACAAGCCATCAAGCTTTGGCCTCAAGCATACCGGTTCCGGTAGGAGGTTCTCATAATACTACACGATATGATTTTCTAAATCATCGTTGGAAGAAAGCACTTGAGTACCTGAATGGAGTGACTCAATAGTGTTGTTGCGTCTATGTGAACTCGCCGCTTTATGGAAGAATTTCGTATATTTATTGTCTTCTTTTAACCAAAGGGCCCTAGATTTTTGTCGCCATGAAATCTCTTCTATCCATTACACTCAACTATCACTCATTTTAGGAAAGGTCTTGTTTCAAGCGATTTAGTGCACCCATGCACACCGAAGATGACATGGAATTGGGTTAATGAAATGGTGCGCATGGGTGAGGCAGGAGATGAAAGTTGTTGCTCTGAAAAGTCCAAAAGTACACATCTAAGCCCTTTTTGATTCCTTGTTTATCACCACTGGTAAAAAAAAGAAGCAAGAAACTTTGTGATCTGCAGCCGAACTTCTCGATCTGGGTCCACTTCTCAACCGTTTTGGTGTTCTTGTTGGAACAAGATCATGGAATGTAGCGTTCTTTAGGATTTGAGGTAAGACTTTGTTTTCTCATTTTGTTTTGTCTCCAGGGGTATCATTAGTTTGCGCGATCAAATTAATCTATGGAAGAAAAGCACAAAAACAAGTTTTGCAACAAGAGATACCCATGTGGGAAGGCCTTGGGCGGTCACATCAGAACCCATTTGAATCAAAATTTAGCTGAGAAACAAGTAGTCGAAGCTCATGGCATCATGTTGATTTAGTGAAGTCTCCATCTCTAGATGGTGGAAAGAATAGTAAGAAAGATTCTAGGCCTGAAACTGCTGGTTGGAATTCCAATTACGGTCTTAGGGAGAACACCAAGAGAACATGGAGGTTTGTGGATTCAAGAACTGGTTCACTTCAGGAAAGGGTTTGCAGAGAATGTGACAAATGCTTTCAATCATTGATAGCTCTATGTGGTCACATGGCTTGCCACTCAGAGAAAGAGAAGCTAATTAGCAAATTTGAGGACCACTCTGGGCCTAATGAGAACCAAAAACCAGAAATGGACACTCTATCAGTTACCAATACATCAGCTCCGATGAAGATAATGCAGAGTTGGGGGACCAAGAACAGCTACTTATGACGTGCACACCTTGTTAAAAATCCATCAGTTTCTAAGCTTTTATAGTCCTTAGCAGTTTTCATTTCCGTCGAGGGCAGAAAATGGGAGAGATTTAGGAGTAGTTGTCTTTGGACGGCAACTTTAATCGTGGGTGAGATGGGTTTCCTTGTATGGGTGAGATGGGTTTCCATTTTTTTTCTTTAGGCTGCATTTGAATGTTAAGTTGAGTTGAGTTTTTTATGAATAGTAGTAAGTTAAGATGGTTAAGTGAATTTTGTGTGGTCCACTTGAAATAAGTTTAAGTGTGCTTGAATGTTAAGATGAATTTAGATATATTTATATATATAAAGTTGTAAAATTAATAAATTTCATCATTAAAATCTACTGTTCGCCTAGCATTCCTTTTACTGCCAGCGCAAAAAGATAAAAAAAAAAAAATTGTACAAACCCACCTACAGCCATGGCGCCAATATGCAAAAGCAATAAAGTACAACATAAAGCAATAGAAAGTATGCAGGTGGTTTGCCAGTATGTGCCAGCCATGTGGGTCCCAGGAGAGAGAAGTAAAATCGAGGGAGAGAGAGCCATTAAAGTTTGTCAATTATGGCCCCACGATGAATTCAATTTGAACTGAACTCAAAATGGTATAAATTGTGTGTTTGGACATTGAAGGCAATTTAAATATAAACAGCTCTGAGTGCAGTTAAGCTTCCAAACAAAGCCTAGTCTTCTTCTGCCTTTTTTTTTTTTTTAAATGTAAAGACTGCTATGCCAGCATTTGGTATGCGTAAACCGCCTGTACCTACCAAAATTGCTCATTTTATACTATGAGTATTAAGAGTTGTTCTATATACAGTCGTTAGATACAGTCGGCGTGCAGTCGTCCAAACCACATCAAATCTAGAATAAATTGTCTACACACTCCGCACATTACGGGATTGGATTGTCAATTTTACCCCTGTTTAAAACTCCACATTTCTTTTTCTAGAATCTCGAAAAACTTTTGAACTTTTTGACGACATTATTCTCTTCTCCGACAGGCAAATCGTGTACCAAGGACCTCGTGAACACGTTCTTGAATTTTTTGAATACATGGGCTTTAAGTGTCTCGAAAATAAATAAGTGGCTGACTTCCTTCAAGAAGTAAGAGTAGGCATTTTTTTGTGTTCTCCATATGTGACCTTTTTCTTACCATCTAAGGTTGATCATGTTTTAATATGGAGTCTCATGTCTATTATTTGTTCCTAACGTATTGGATACAGGTGACCTCAAGGAAAGATCAAGAGCAGAACTGGGCAAGTAGAGATGAACCTTACAGGTTTTTAACGATCAGAGAATTTGCAGAGGCATTCTAATCATTCCATGTGGGAAGGAGACTAGGAGATGAACTTGCAACAGATAAACTGTACGAAAGGTTGGAAAATGTCATCTAGTAAATGGGTGGATAACAGAAAAGAGTCTAGAGAGAGTGAGGTCATAGAAACAAGCCCTTGCTCGTTAAGTTTTGTAGAGCTGTGTTGGTTGCTTCGTGGAAGGGCTTCGAAACATAGATAGAAGGAGGGAGAGCTGGGGAAATGGGGCAAACGAAGGAGGGAGAGTTTGGGAGTTGAGCTGAGACTCACCGTCGAGGAAGGGAGGCACTTCGTGGAAGGATCGAGAGAGGAAACGAGTGGAGAGAGGGAGTTCTTGAGGAGGGAAACTAAGGAAAGAAACACAGAGAAGAAAGAATTGAGGAAATTTTTTTTAAGAAAAAGCCATATAATCAAAACGATTCGTTTAGATTTTTTTTTTCCACGTAAGCAGCCGTTTACACGGCGCTTGTACCCAGCGACTGAAATTATCGTTTTTCGAGTATTAAACTATGGAAAACTGGTGATTATTAAATGAGTGCACCTAGGAGCTGGACTCAGTGAGTATAGTGAGTTTACACCATCCACTGAATGTTTGACACGTATGAGTTCTAGCAAATGAAAAATAGATTTGTTTGTAGGAACGAAATGTTGTAAATGCAATCTCTCTCGCCCCCAATCTCTATTTCTCCCCCCTCTCCTCCCCCGTCAACCTCTCTTTATCCCCTCTTTCTCCTCCGAATTCGAATGTCTAGTTCTCCCCTCTCTCTCTCTCCCTCGCCTTCCTCAAGCTAAAGCCAAAGTGTATTTATTGCTCTATAAGTGTATTTTGTTGTTTTTCTTTTTGTTTTGTATGGTGTAGTTTGTCTCTTTATCATGATACTAATTTGGCTATTGGTGAACCCATTCTCTTCGAGAAAATGAAGCACTGAATCTGGTTTCTTTTGCGTTTGAAATTGTAACCTTTGCAATGCTAAAATAGCGGATTTTGTGGACAACCCACAAGAGTTTATGTGGTAAGACCCAACAAAAGAGTGCTTCCTTCTTCTGGTTCTTCGTTAAAATGAGATATACTGATTGAAGTAAATGATTTAACAATAAAGAAACCAATTCACTAAAGAAAACCCAATTGGGTCATCCTACATTTGAGGAGTAGCAGCTGCCTTGAACAGTAAAAACCAAACATAGTAGACTTACCAAGTTTCACTTGAGTTAGCTTGAACTGGGTTGCCCTGATTGTTTGATTAATCCTTCGAGTTCGAGAGTAATAAGGAAAATACATATTCTCCCTCAGACCTGCCACCGTGATGCAAGCACCTGCTCTCCATGTTGTCTTCTTTCCATACATAGCTAGCTTAGTCTTCTTACCTTGTATAATGTAATCTGTTGACGATTCTTTCCTTTTACATGTAATGTCAATATATATACAATGTACACTAACACTCTGCTCTGCTGAGGTGAGTTTACAATAATCTGCTATTACACGTTTTCTCTTTATGGTAGCATAGAGCCAGACAAAGACAAACGTCTAGGTCCTTTCTTTTCTTTTCTTTTTCCTACCCTCATGGCCTCCACTACACCTGTTGTTTCCTCTAATTCCACTTCTGCCTCTGCTACGCCTCCTATCTCTCTATCCGCTCCTCTTAGTCTCCAAAATCTTGTTACCATAAAACTTACCGAAGACAACTTCCTCCTATGGCGAGCACAAATCCTACCATATCTTAGAGGGAAACAACTGATCGGGTATGTGGATAGATCAATCCCATGCCCTCCTCCGATCCTTCATGTCACCTCCACCGATGATGCAAAGATCCACACCATCCCAAATCCTGCTTATTCCCACTGGTACAATCAAGACCAAGTTATTCTTGGTGCCTTAATGGCATCCCTCTCTAAGACTATTATCACTCACATGGTGGGACTAGAAACCTCCAGAGATGTGTGGAATGCACTTGAACGTATATTCTCCAACCATGCTCGAGCTCGTGTGGTTGGGATACGTCTTGAGCTATCGACCCTCAAGAAGGGCAGTATGTCGATTTCTGATTACTATCAGAAAGTTAAGTCCTCAGTCGATACCTTGGCAGGGGTAGGTGAACCTCTTCGTGACTCTGAGTTCTTGACGTACTTACTTGCTGGTTTAGACTCCTCCTACAACTCTATAGTCACCTCTATTGCAACTCGAGTTGATCAGTTTTCTCTTGAGGATGTCTTTGCCCATTTACTTAGCTTTGAACTGCGGTTAGAGCAGCAGAATACTGCTATCGACTTGTCCATTGGATCGGCTAATGTAGCAACTCGCAGTGAGCAACCCCGTGGTCGTAGAGGTAGATTCCATCAACGCTCCTCCTCAAACAATCGAGGCAGGGGCAACCGTAGCCGTGGTCGAGGTTTCCAAGGACAACAAACTAGGGGCTCACCCATTGTATGTCAAGTATGTGGCAAGCATGGCCACAATGCAGTGCAATGTTATCATCGGCTAGACCTTCAGTATCAGGGTATGCAACCAAATATGCAAGCCTTTGTGGCTCACTCTCAGGCACCAAATGATCTCAGTTGGTATACTGACACAGGTTCCACAAATCATCTTACCAATGATTTCCAAAACTTGAATCTGAGTGTAGAACCATTCCAAGGAACAGATACCATCCAAGTTGGGGATGGAACAGGTTTGCCTATTTGCCACATTGGTTCATCAAATCTCTCTCTCCCAAATTCAACCTTTAAACTTCATTCCGTTTTACATGTTCCTCATATTAAAAAGAATTTGATTTCAGTCAGTCAATTTACTGCTGATAATAACGTGTTTATTGAATTTCATGCGAGTATTTTTCTGTGAAGGACGAGTGCACGCAGAAGCTACTGTTCAGCAGCAAAACTGAGGATGGTCTTTATCCGTTCCGACCTATTAAATCGGCTCAAGCTCTTTTGTGTCAGCGTGTTCCGTTAGATGTTTGGCATTCTCGCCTTGGTCATGTCTCTTTTGTGGATCACTTTAGTCATTTTATATGGCTTTTTCCAATTCCTACAAAATCGTCAGTGTATCCGGTTTTTATTTCCTTCCAAAAACACGTTGAGCGATTATTAAATCGAAAAATCAAATGTGTCCAAACTGATTGGGGTGGAGAATTTAGGTCCCTCCATACTTTCTTTGCCCAACAAGGGATCACCCATCGGGTCACTTGTCCTCATACCTCCCAACAAAATGGGAGGGTTGAACGTAAACACAGGCACATTGTTGAGAGTGGTCTATCTCTCTTATCAAAATCTTCAGTCCCTCACTCTTATTGGGATGAGGCCTTTTCAATGGCCAAGTTTGTTATCAATAGATTGCCTACATCTCCCTTGAATGCCATGTCTCCCTTTGAAAAATTGTTCAAACAGAAACTTGATTACTCTATTCTTCGCATTTTTAGGTGTGCATGCTGGCCTTACCTTCGTCCTTTCAATAAACACAAGCTTGATTTCCGCTCTAAAAAATGTGTCTTTCTTGGCTTCAGTAATAATCATCGTGGCTATCAATGCTTAGATTTGGACACTGGCAAAATCTATCTCTCCCGTCATGTTCTGTTCGATGAGAGTCACTACCCTTTTGCACGTTTTCCTGCTGTCCATGAGTCGGCCATGTCCCATACTTCAGCTAAATTCCAAGGTTCCTCCCACATGTCATGCCAAAATCCCACCGCTCCATCCCTTCCACTAATTCAGTCACCTCCCAGTAGTCCACTTTCCATAATTACTCATCCAAATTCTGCACATGGTCACCCACAAATTTCAGCGTCACTTCAGGTCACCAACTCTCCTCAATCAGCTCCTAACGTGTCGCACCCAACTGTAGCAGTGAATGTCAATTCCTTACCTTCATCTTCTCCTTCAGTTTCGAGTATACCATCCCAGTTCTCCACTCCTACCGCAACTCCCTCTCTTGTTAATTCTCATCCTATAATTTCTCTCCATCATCATGACACTGACCCATATTCCATATCTTCTCCCACTCGGTCCACTACCAGTTCATCCGTGAGTCCCTCAGTCGAAAATCCTGCTCTTACTCACCCTCCCGCAACAGCAGCTTCACCTGCACGAGTTCATCCCATGCGTACCAGGGCACAAAACCAAATTTTTAAGCCAAAATTTTGGATGGCACCATTCCTTATCCTAAACCACAGGCTCTTATGGCAAATATTCATCCTGTCTTTGATGACCCTGGTTGCTACTCACGGGCTATCAAATATGAACCTTGGAAGAGGGCCATGGATGCAGAATTTTCTGCTCTTTTGAGGAATGCAACATGGGAAGAACTAGTCCCGTTTCAAGAATGCATGAATCTCGTTGGAAATAAATGGGTGTACTGTGTGAAAAGGGACTCCACGGGTAAGCCAGTTCGTCACAAAGCTCGCCTCGTTGCCAACGGGTACCTCCAACAACCTGGTATAGACTATGGTGATATTTTTAGTCCGGTGATTAAACCCACTACTATCCGAGTAGTCTTGACTTATGCCATATCCCAGCAATGACCAATACGACAAATTGACATATCCAATGCCTTTTTACATGGTTTTTTGGATGAGGAAGTGTTCATGACTCAACCCACTGGCTATGTGGATAAGGCTCATCCTCACCATATATGTCGCCTTACCAAGGCCCTTTATGGTTTAAAACAAGCTCCTCGTGCGTGGTATGCTCGCTTGAGTGCCAAACTTCTTGATCTTGGTTTTCGTAATTCCAAGTCTAACACTTCATTATTTATTTTCCACTCCAATGGCATTCGGCTTCTGGTCCTTGTGTATGTTGATGATATACTCATCACAGGTTCATCCTCCTTAGCTATACAGTCGCTCATCAAGTCCCTCAATGTGGAGTTTGCAGTCAAAGATCTTGGTGAGCTACATTTTTTTCTTGGCGTTGAAGCTGTCCCCACAGCAGATGGCTTGCTCCTTAGTCAAAAACGGTACATTCTTGATCTGCTTCAACGCACCACAATGTCTAATGCCAAAGCCATGCCTTCTCCTATGGCCTCAAGTACTCAGCTTTCTTTGTATGATGGTGCTAGTTTCTCAGATCCAAGCCTTTATCGAAGTGTGGTTGGTGCGCTTCAATACCTATCTCTTACTCGTCCTGATATTGTATTCTCAGTCAATAAAGTGTGCCAATTTATGCACAAGCCTACGGACAAGCATTGGGCAGCAGTAAAACTCATTTTACGTTACCTGCGGGCTACCGCAAACTTTGGGCTCCTCCTTCGTCCAAACAAAAATTTGGTATTATTTGTGTATTCCGACGCTAATTGGGCAGGTAGTCCCGATGATAGAAAATCGACGGGTGGCTATTGTGTATTTTTGGTTCAGTCCTTGGTCTCATGGAGTTCAAAGAAACAGCCCACGATGGCTCGATCTAGTACCAAGGCGGAGTATAAATCTATCGCCAATGCAACCTCTGAACTATTGTGGGTGAAATCTCTATTGCAAGAACTGGGTATTTTCTCCCCTACCTGTCCGCGTCTCTAGTGTGACAACCTTGGGGCTACGTACTTATCGGCGAATCCAATTCTTCATGCACGTACTAAACATGTGGAAATCGATTATCATTTCGTGCGTGAGCAAGTCAAACGCCGTGCCTTATCTGTTCTGTTTTTGCCGAGTGAAGCTCAAGTTGCAGATGTCCTGACTAAGCCCCTGCCTACCGCTAGATTCCAAGCTCTTCGTGCCAAGCTGTGCGTCCGTTCACTCCCGCTCAACTTGAGGGGGGATAATAAGGAAAATACAGATTCTCCCTCAGACCTGCCACCGTGATGCAAGCACCTGCTCTCCATGTTGTCTTCTTTCCATACATAGCTAGCTTAGTCTTCTTACCTTATATAATGTAATCTGTTGACGATTCTTTCCTTTTACATGTAATGTCAATATATATACAATGTACACTAACACTCTGCTGAGGTGAGTTTACAATAATTTGCTATTACACGTCTTCTCTTTAGAGAGTTTACAATATTCTTTGTGCGCTTTGTAAAAAAAGAAAACCTAAAATGAAGAAAACAATAATATCGAAGATTGGAAGAAGAGAGATCACGACGACGACGAAATTGGAGAGAGAGAGAGAGAGCAACAACGAGATCTGTCGAGAGAGATTATCGACTTGAACGGGAGAGGAGGGGGAGAAGAGAGAAGAGATAGAGAAAATGGAGAGGAGAGGAGAATAACGTAGCCTTAACTCAAATCTACGGTAAAACATGTAAATTCCCTACGTATTCATCTTTTATTGAAGGGTGTAAAATAGAAAATGCATTACATCCGGTTTGAAGCTTTTCTCTTATTTAATTCCTGATTTGAAATATAAGTTGTAGTCTGCATAAATATATGAGCATTTCAATGAGAGAATATAGTGTTTTATAGCATGAACTCAATTATTATATCTTGAATGGGCGCAAATAGTAAAATGCCAAATTTGTGGTAATTTAGGAATGATTTATACTTTTCCAGTTTATTATAATCAGTGGGATAAATTAAACTTTACCCACCCCTCAAACTATCTATCTCTTATTAGTGACAATATGTGTTATAATTCGTGAACCCAATATGAATACAACACAAAATAAATATGTTTGAGTTTGATATAAATGAGTTTTGGTTAAAATGTATTAACAAAATAAGACATGACTAATAAATTAATCAACCCGATTAATCTGTAATTACTTAAATATTATTTGAAATTACAATTACAATATGCTTTGTTATTATTTGAATTGTAATATTGATATTATTATAGGTTTGTCTCAAAAATAGCGACTTTTTTTATGTAGTCTTATATTTTGAAGACATTAACTATAATGTAGCTACTAAACATTTTAGATATTAATTTTCTTATGAAATTATATTAATCAAGTCAAACAAGTTATATGAGTAAGTTGAACTCGTTTGCATGGAACAGGTTAACACTGGTCGTGTTGTGTTAATCCAATTATAATTAATTATTAAACGGGTTATACGGATTGTATCATGTTACCCATTATTTATATGAGTCATGTTAGGACTTTAAAGTTTGGCCTATTTAATTAAACGGATTATGTTCAAATTGACTCAAATAAATGAATATTCATAGCTTGACACAATACAAGCACAATTTTCGAACGCGAATTAGCACTCCTACTTCTATTAAGACTATTATTTTTCTCCCTAATTCAAACCATACGATATAAGTTACCATGAGAGGTTAGCAATAGCATGATGCTTCATCTTATCCTTCAAAAGAGTTATAATAGTTAGGATTAGGAAAAAGGCGAATAATAATCCTTCACTAGCTACCATTACTCGATGTATGGAATGTAATTTACCATGTTGATCCTACAACGCATCACGCAGTGTTTACAGGACCGGACAGATTACTTTTAACATGTTGATACTACAATCCGAAATCTTTCAATTTTCAAAACCAATAAAGGTTGGATTTTTCATTTGAAATTCAAGGATGTGCAATATTTTACAGATATCTTGCAGGTATGGATGTGAATGGCTCCCAGCAACAAAAGCAGTCACCTTGTTTCTTGCTTCAATCCAACTACAACCAGGCGTTTTCTTCACACCATGATCCGACATTGCCTTTCTAATCATCTCTGCTTCCTTCCACTGCCCACTTGCACAATACAGATTTGACAAAACCACATAACCTACCTCCTTCTGAGAATCTAAAATCTTTGAAGCTTCCCCAATGTATGTCCCTAAACCTACATCCCCATGCGCATGACATGCTCCAAGCAGAACCTCAGACGAGCAGGTTTCCGTACTCCCTGTTCCTGTGTACATATTAGCCAACTCTGTTGCTTCTGCCAAGAACCCACCTCGGGAAAGCATGTCCACCATGCATGTCACATGATCCATTTCATGAGAAATCCCATGAACTGAACCCATTGATTGAAAGAAAAAGCGACCTTTCTCTATAAGCCCTAGGTGACTGCAAGTCATCAACAGGCCGATGAAAGTCACTTTGTCTGGTTTTACACCAGATTCTACCATTTGTTCATAAAGCCATAGAGCTTGGCTTGCGCGTCCATGTAATCCAAATCCAAAAAACATTGCATTCCAAGAGACCAGGTCCTTGTTAAGAATCTCATTAAATGCACGGCTTGACCCTTCTAAATCACCACACTTAGCATACATGTTGATCAACCCGTTGCCAACATAGACATGAGAGTGGAAACCGGAGTGAATTATGCAACCATGAACCATTTTACCATGCCCTAGTATTGCCAGGCTAGAACATGCATGAAGGACTGCACCAAATGACAAATCATCAGGCTGAGCACCATTTCTCATCATGTCGACAAAGAACCGAAGAGCTCTATCTCCATGCCCACTTCGTGAGTACCCTGTGATCATAGATGTCCATGAAACTAGATTATTCTCAGGCGATTTCTGAAAAACAAGAAGGGCCTCCTGGGTATCCCCTACTTTCATATGGGCATCAATGATCGCATTCCAAGAAACCTGAGTTAGCGTTTCGAGGGACTGAAACACCTTCATAGCATCATCCTGGCAACCTAGTCTAGCATAAAAGCTTAAAACTGAGTTCTTTGCCTCCACTGCAGAGATCCAACCAGTCTTAATAATAATTCCATGCACCATGCATCCGTATGAGAATTCAGATGATTCAGAACACGCATTCATGAGGGCACTCAGTGTCCACTGGTCTGGCCAACACAAACTCTCTCGCATCTCTTTAAACAAATTCAAACATAATTCAACTTCACCACATCGAGCAAGACCAGCAATCATAATATTCCAAGCGATTTCTACTCTTTCCGGCATCATGTAAAACACTTCACGAGCAGGCCCGAATTGACAAGAATTTGTATGCGCAGACAAGAGTGAGCACCATGTTACTTCATTCCTGCTTTGCATTTCTTCAAAAACTTTTCTAGATCTAGAAGGACTCGAACACTTCCCATACATGTCAATTAGCGAGTTACCGACGGGTAATGAAGTTCGGGAACCTGAAACAATAACCAAAGCATGGACTTTTATTCCGTATGTAAGGTCCCACGCAGCTGCACACGCACTCAAAGTTGCGGTGAACGAGTAATGATCGGGTTTGGTGTTGGCGATTCTCATGTCGCCGAAAAGAGACAGCGCTTCTTGGTGAAGACCCAGTTGAGAATAGCCAGTGAGCATTGCGTTCCAAGCGACTGTATCTCTGTGGGACATCTCGTCGAAAAGTTTCCGAGCACATTTAATTCGACCCGTTCGAGCAAGGTCGGCGATCTTAGATGTAATATGGAACAAATCGGAGTGCATATCATTGTATTTCACAAATCAAAGAACCATGTTAGGAGTTTCGAATCTCTCCTTCGCCTCTGTAATGAGGCCAAACTCACTCGTAAACTCTGTGAGTAACAACGGCAGGGCGCTCTGGCGCTGTGAGGAAAGAGCATAAGGCCTTTTTGCCCGGTTACGGAAAACAGCTCACCATTTACGCATTTATCTTTTCGTCCCTTAGTTTTCGTTTTCTTAAATGAGATTAAAATTTGTGAGATGCGTTTGTGAATAATTGTAAGATAAGTTTTAGATTAGGTTTTGAGAATATAGAAAAATTCTTTTTGTAAGTGAGTTTGCGCACTAAATCGTGCATTAATATTGACATATAAGGCATCTATTTAATGAAACAGTACGAATTGAAGACGAAAATAATTTTTATGAGACAGAAGACATTCTTCTTCTCTCAAAAAAAAAATTCTTTTTTTGTTTTTCTTTTCAATAAAAAAAGTCATGTTAGCATCGATACGCGATTTAATGCGTCAAACCGCTTGTACCTAGCAAGGTTCTTTAAGATATTTTAAATTAATAATTTTTTAAAATATGAAATAATTTTAAATTTATTTAAAAAATAAGAAAGTTGAAAATTAATGGCAATAGTGGTAGCCACTGCCTATAGCCGCTACTAGTGACTGCCTGTTGTTTATATTTGGATGTTAAGGTGATCTCAAATAATAGTAAAAAGTAATCAAATAACTTGTAAATATTAGTGAACTGTTTGTAAATAATAATAAAGTAGTATGAGACTATTTCACTTACTAAACTAAGCTGCAATCTTTATATATATATATACATACATATATATACATGTACATTTGTTTAAAATATTATAAACGAGAATTATATTATGAATTTTCCCTCAACTGCCAACCCCAATGTGGAGAAAAAAAAATTTTAAATGTATTTTGTTTTTTGTTTAGATAAAATGCATCTTGCGAGTTGAACTATCAAGTCAGAGGATGGCTCTCTAATATTTATCTACACCAGATTCATCCAAAGTCTGAACTCAAATCAGGGAAAAGCTACAGCACTGCTCATAGGAGTAATGGAAGCTAAGGAAAAACAAATTGAGAAGATTATGATTGCAGGTGATTCACCGGGAACAATACTAGCAATGAATGCACCAAATAACATCCTAGACTGGATTGTCCAGCCTATAATTCATGATATCAAGAATGCATTGCAATCCTTCCAAGTTGGCAAACCAGGAAAATTAATCGAGAACTTAATCGATACGCACATTCTATTGCGCAATGGGCAACTTCCAATAGTCTCTATAAAAGCATACCCCTTATTTCATTTCCCCCTATAGCTGTTAGACTTTCATAGCAGTAAAGATCCATCTACTTGTTTGTAATATTTAAATGTACTACCGTAATAGGCAGAGTTTTCTTTATTATGAATGAAGCTTGTTTGGAAAAAAAAAATCAGAACTTCCACGTTATTTGGTAAAAGTTACGGAAATTGGGGAGATATTATAGCTAGTTTGAGTAGTAGAGTATTCTAAAAATTGAGAATACTTCACTTCTATTCATTAGTTTATTATTATTTTTTACTTACTTTTCATCACTATTCAATACTCTACAATTACTTTTTCATTATTATTTATAGAATATCTGAGATCACCTCACTATCCAAACGCAACTGGATATTTTAAATGAAGTCTTGGGAGGTGATTTCTGATTCGGGTACCAGTTGAAACAACTTGGGCTAGGATTAGTACGTTCAGCATCTTTTAGTAAGTTCAGCACCTTCTTCCGGCCCTAATTTTTCTTCTCTCCTCTTTCAAATAGAGGAGCCTAACTATTAAAGAATTTTTTTTTCAGCGTTCTTTTTTAAATGTTACTTTCATATCTTCCCAGATCACATTTACCAACAGAAGAATTGAATATGACCGGAAAACTCAAAAACATAATTTCATAAAACTTTGAAAGCTTTGAGAACCTAAACTTCTAAGTTGGTTAGAGGATAGATATATAGAGTTACAAAAATACCATGAGATTCTTCTGGGCAAGGTTACTTCATTGTGTGCTTGTAATCAATTGCCATTCCCAACTGTTCCTTAAAAGGAGAGAGAGAGAGAGAGAGAGAGAGAGGAATAAACTTTCCCACAGCAATTGCAATCTATTGCACTGGCTTCCCACAAAAAATCCCCGGCTTCAAGTTTCCAGTAAGGTGTGCTCCTGTTTGATTGACAATTGAACTCAGAGAGCAAGTGTGGTGTAATGATGCTAATGCATTGGCCTGTCTGGGAGGAATTCATACAAAGCAGAGGAGGTAAGAAATGTAGGAAGATCAGGTGACATGGCATAAACCAGGGTTGATAATGCGAGAGTATTGCATGGCTGCAATCACGATGCTAGACCAACAATATGCAATTCTTCATTTGAATTATATTTATACATTAACACACGTATAACATCACACATTCTTCCTGCACCCCCGATAAAGAAGATAAAAGTACCCATTTTATGACAATTGACAGCCAAGCCATCTCATTGGCATGCAACAAAGGAAGGTAGCAATACTAATTTTTGTGATGGATATGGTTCACCAAATGAAGGAGAAAGAGTGGCACATAAATCAAAGAAATAAAAATTTAATATCATTCATGTGAAATAATTGCCAGCGACAGATGAAAATTAGTCGGCGTTAAATCTCTCAAGAACAATTAAACAGAGACAAAAAAAAAAGTCAAATTGAGCTACATGGGAAAATATACTAAGCCCACATGAAAGGAGTAGCCAAACAAACCTCTAGTAATTTGCCATAGTTTTCCTAAAAAGTTCCTTCGGGGCTGCAATTGCAGAAAGAAACAAAATGCCAATAGAACAGAATCAGTTAATAGCCAATGAAGTAGACTGATTACTAAGCAATTTACAATCAACATACCGGGCAACCCAGTGAACCTCTCAAACTGATCGTATGCCTGTCCGATGAACATCTCCAACCCTGAAACAATTACGGCTCCAGATTCCTCTGCTTCCCTCAAAAGTCTAGTCATTTTGGGGGTGTAAACAGCATCAAAAACTAGTGAGTAAGATCTCAGAGCATGCTGCAAAACAGAAAGCCAATTACTCTCTAGCTTCAAATGTGATTGCCAATTGATATCACAAAAAGTTTGGTGCCTTTCTGCAAATTGTGAATCATTAAAGTGCTTACGAACTTCTCAGATACAAAACACTATAGCATGGGCAACTTTCCCTGGTGTATCATAAGGAACAAACAAACTCAATCTCAATGTATTTGATTTGGTTTGTTCATGAGGACCTTTTGTTTTGCATTAAACAAGAGTAGAGAATTCATTTTTATTTTTATTTTTATTTTTATTTTTATTTTTATTTTTATTTTTTGTTTCTCCGCTATCTACTCCGTTGCCTGGTTACTTCAAGGCTCAGTGTCATTGTTATACCTAAAAATCCCTCCCAGGACTGAAGGGCCCATGCCAATCCAAAAATACACAAGAATAGAGTTTAGTTTAAAATAGTTGACATTTGGTTTCATTCTGGGAAAATGATGACCTGACACCCTTACTACAGAGTGCAAGGAAGCAATAAGAACTAGATCAAAACGGGAAACAATTTCATCCAAACAATTTGGGTAGGTTGTGTTTGCCTTATATGAGAACCAAATTAGTGAAGTTCTGAGCCAGAGCATCCTGTAATATAATCTTAGCCTGTATTCTTACCCTAATTATGAACTTACACTGGTTGGTGCTCTACCTTCACACCAGCAAAAACTACCAGCAAACAACCCAAATTGCTTTTTTTTTAATCGTTACATTAGGAAATGTCCATATTATTGAACAATATTGCTGGCAATTCATACCTCTTTCCAAAAACAATTTTATCATCTAATATTTATAAAATAATTGTGATGTTCCTTGTTCTTTGTTTCTTTTCTTTTTTGGTTAATGTTCATAGTAAGCCCCAAAGCAACCCATTATCAACTTTCATTATTTTGGTTTCTCAACACAGCAGTTCAGTCCCAAATTCACGTTAAAAAAAGTGATACCAGTCAGTTGCTGTAGGTTCTTGCCAAACCAAAGGGACCCAAGCTCTCTGTCTCTCTCTAAGGAAACCAATCGCATGTAACAGAAACATCATGGCAGAGAGGCAGACCTTAGGAATGGGCGTTTCATCAACTTTTGGTTGCATTCCAATAGATGTTGTGTTTGCAAGTATCATGCCATCCTCTGGATGGAATTTATCTAGATCAGCAATAGATAAAGCATCTCCTCCAACAGTATCAGCAATCTCTCTGGCTCGGTCTTGAAGCAAAATAAATGTGTAAATCAGAAATCACCATAGAAGTAATTATAAACCTCAGAAATGGTATTCTGGAGGTTGTGGGAAGCATTCATATCACAAACATGCTGTCAATTACAAGCACGGACATAATGTAATGCATGGACACTCCCTGTTTTGCATGCATTTAAGATGCCAGTGCCATAGATAGGATGGACAGAAAACTTGAAAGCACAGAAATCTGATAGTTAAAGTTATCATACTCCATAAAGATTTTTTGAAAGGTTTTTGAGCTTTACCATAAGTGCGATTTGCAATCACAACCCGTGCTCCCTTTTCTTTCGCACCATAAGCAAGTGCCTTGCCAGCACCTCCAGCACCAATGACCACAAATAGCTTACCAGCTAAGGGTGAATCACCAGTATTGTTACTATTATGAGAACCTACAATGAAAAACAAAGCATCCAGAGGACCTTGAAGTTAAACCAGGGAGGGGGAGAGAGAGAGAGAGAGAGTAGAAGCTTATGTGTATAACCATGCATTTTAACTTGTATTTTCTTTGACCATACAAATGATAGATACCTCTTAGTCCATCTTCAATGGCAGAAATTGCACCAACATAGTCAGTATTGTAGCCAATTAACTTCCCATCAGTAGGTCTCCTTATAATGCAATTCACAGCTCCTATTGACTGTGAAATATTATTAGGATGTGACAACTCATCTGTCATACCATTGCTTATGGGAAAAACAAAAAATAAAGCTAAGACATCCCCCAAATACTCTTATTTAATTTATTGATGCCAGAGATTTTGGGCTTGGAAATCACACAAGAACTAAAACATGAAAAGAATTTTCAAAACCTTTGCAACTGGATCGACCTCATCACAGCACTTTAGAGCAGCCTCCTTGTGAGGAATTGTACAACTGCAGTTAGAAAAAGAGTTAAAGGATTCTCATGCTTCAAGTATAGAGTTATTATTATATTCTAAAAAAATCTTTCAGATAGAATTGTCTAGCTGTATTCTAATATATAAAAGTGAAACCATTGGAACAACTTCTAGCAATAACACCATCAAGTAAGCAAATAAGCTACAAAATCCCCATCACTCTAATAAACGGCCCAACCCTCCAAAAACCTTGGCCACTGGAAGAAAATAAATTATCGAAACTGTGATCTTGAAGAAAGTAGACCAATAATACATCATACAAAAAATATAATAATATGCTATAGATCCACTCAAAGAGTACTCAACAAAAAAGAATGAACCTGAATCCGGAAAAATCTGCAGATGAGTATGTCTGGAAAAAATTTGCAACGTCATCCACCAAGAGAGGTACATAAACTCCATTGAAACCAACTGACTTAAATGCTTCATTGTATAAAATAGGTGACTTGCTATGGTGAACGGGCTTCCCAATTATGCCAAACAATTTGGTATCTGGTCCTATCAGTCTGAAGTTGTATAGATGTAAAAGTTCCTTCATGGTTGGTTGACCAGGAGCTGAAACTATTCCTGACTCAATGGTACCAAACGTGAGAAAGCCACCAAATTTTGGGCACAGAATCCGTGAGATGAAACCCTTCTCACCCATCACAATTCCTATAATTGGAACCTGAAATTCCCATTATTAAATAAACAAATAAATAATTAAATACATGAAGAATCTAAGAATACGTGATGTGAAGAGGTTCTACCATTACTGCTCAGAACAAAAAATAAATAAGCAACAGAATAGAAAGAGAAAAGGTCAAAGTGGATATTTAGCTTCAAAATTGACACTAGTCCAACTTAAAAATGCATTGCTTCAGAAGTCTGATGGCAAAAGCCTTATAACATGATTAGCCAGATTTTCCTTATGATTAAGCCAGTCTTATTAGCACAAAGATGAGTCATTTGCAGAGAAATTTCGGTAGGTTTAAAGTGGCATCTTCTAGCAATCAATAATTTATGCACCTTACACCATTCACACAATCCATATATGACTCATTCAACCTTGATTTATATCTGGTGGAATCATAAATGTTAGCAAGAAAAAGTTAAAACAATGATATAAATTTCAATGATAAAGGAGAGAAATTATGGACTAAGGTTATAGAGAAGAACAATCAGATAAATTTCAATGAAGATGGAGAGAATTTATGGACTAAGATTAAAGTTTAAAACAGTGATTTCAGTAATACATACGCTGCTTACTTGAGAATGCACAGTTATTTGGAAAACACGTGCCACATCAGTGATCTCCACGGCAGTTGTTGCAATCTTCACTATATCAGCACCTGTTGCCTGTATTCTTGCCACAAGGTTGCCAAGGTCCTCCACAGATGGAGTGTCTAGATAATTGTGAGAGGATACAATGACTTTGAACTTTTCAGGCTTCTTTCCATAAATGGAATCATTGAATTCACGAGCAACCTTCAAAAAGCAGATAATGAAGTGAAGATAACTTGAAGTTTATTATCTTAGTAAAGAAGGACAGAGATACTACTATTAAACATCTTGTAAATAGCCCTTGGTAAATGACAAATGTAGCCTCTTTGCATATGAGCGGCATTGGAAGTTATTCTGACAAGTTTATCAATAATTTGGTCCATTACATTGAGATCATAATACAACATCTTGTATGAAACTTAGATACTAGTGGGACTAAAAAACAAGACTATATTAGTTCTGCCATTCAAGCTTTTAGTTCAGCAAGAAAAAGCTAATATGTCCAACTCGTTTAGAAGTCACCAATCTTAAAAGAATTAAGAATACAATGAGCACAAAAAATTGAGCAATCAATTACGCAATGGATGCTATTTGTGTAATGCCTCTATCCCACATTGGGAATATGGATAACTCACATAGAATGGGTAGGTTATAAAGGTAGTCACGGGTGCTAAGTCCTGCATTGGCTACTTACTAGGGGAAACTAGGCTTCATAAGTGATTCTAGGAAATTATAGAGAAGATGTGGCTGGCACTTTCCCTGGGTCATTATATTTTAGATTGATACTATATAAATCTGCTGTCCAAAGCATACTTCATATTTTAAAATATATATATAGGGAGAAAAAATCTTTTAGTTGTTGCTTAAATCACAGACCCTAACTCCTTGTTAACATAATCATGCCACTATTTGAATTGATTTGATTTGTGTATTAAATGGGAAGCAACCTGAATCTCAACATCAATGTAATCAGCTCCAAACTCCATGGCTAATCGAAGGGCATCCAATCGCTTCTTTTCATCACCATCATACTGACCACCTTCCCATTTTGGTCTAGAAAAATACATAAAATCAGATAGGTCTATGCTGACTCTTCAAAGTTATGTAACAAGATCAAAATATATTACCTCCCCGATCATGCTCACCCATTCAACCAAATGAAAAATCTTCTTCAAGAAAAATAGCATTTAAACTTATCATGATAGTATTATATGGAATTTTGAAAACAAACACACATAAAGCATAAACAGATCAATCTTAAAAGAATTCCCAGTTCTGGACCTGTAAGTGAATAGGTTGGGCAACGGACACTCTTTAATAAGGTTTTTGAGATCTTCATGAGGATTGAAGCTCTTCAAACTGTCCAATCGGATCTCAACAATGTCAGCACCACCTTGTTTTGCCTTCTCCATATTAGCCACCATCTTATCCACCGATTCCGCCATGATTGGAGCACAAACTAGAGTTGGACTATTCCTTCCTCCTCCACTTGCCATTTTCAGGGCAGAAGAAGAAGCAAGCTGAAATTAAATCAAATAAAAGCGAAGAAAAGAATGTGACGAAAAATTCAGACAATTACAAGCATAATTATGTAGGGATTTGAATATCAGTTTTTTTTTTTTTTTTTTTTACGAGGAAGTGGTGAACAATGCGGCTAATTAAATTGATCGCAATAAAAAAAACATTTCAGATTTTAGATGTTTGTTTGGTTGCTGAAAAAACAAGTGAAAAACTTGGAAAAAAATAGTAACAAAACAGGAAAGAAAACAAAAGGCGAAGAAATGAATACGCAAAACTACTAAACAATAGTAGTAATAATAATAATAAAATCCGTTTGGCTACGGAGAGAACGTTCGAATCTGCAGACTAGTTACACGTCCGTAAGGGACTCGATTGTGAATTTAATAGTTTCCTGCAAGTTTTGCAGCCACCAATCGGAAAAGAAGAGAAAATTCGCGAAGTGAACAGAAGGAGGAGTTATAGTAAGAGTTACCAGAACGTTGCTAGACTCCATTGCAAATTCTCTCGGGATCGACTCGCGCTCTCGCAAATAGAGATTACAATCGCTTGTGGTTTGTTGAACAAAACATGTAGAGAGAGGTCAATGACACAGCGCACAGTAGAGGAGTTGGGCGGTTTGTCGTCCGACAATGTTTGGTGGCGCCTGCTTATCTGGACCTTTTTTCTTTTTCTTTTTCTGTTGCAAATGAAACTAGTGATTAATCTTTGAAGTATATTATTTTCTGAATTAATTTTGTCTAAATGATTTTTCTGGAGCAGTATTAAATTTTTAGTAAACATTATAAGATCCTCATCATCGATCTATATCTCTTTTAGTTTTATTCTCAGAATCCGAGAATGTTTTCTCCACATTTTCTTATATCTTCGAGATGTTTTTCTTTTTCTTTTTTTTTTCCTTTTGTTATGCTGCTCAATTATTAAGATAAATACGTCGAATTAGTCATATAATATTTCGAATATTATTAGATGAACAATAAATATCATGTTATCAACTTCATGTACCTATCCTTATTTCACTTTAGACTCTCAATTGGAATAAAATTTTGATAAAACCCAGGTCCGGATTTAATACAACTTAAACCAAACAAATGAGGAGATTTCGGATTGAATTTACTGGCCCCTAATTGTTGTTTGCGAAGTAGTTTCAAAAGTTGCTGCTGCATCGTGGACGAATGGATAGAGCATTAACAGTAGAGTAGAGACGGCTGAATATTATATTTTCATTACGTACATGATATATACATAGCCATGGCTCGAATATTGTGAAAAATTGACTTCTTACCTTGTTTGTTTTTACAGATGGGATGAATTGAGATTAAAATTAAAAATTTAATAAAATATTATTAAAATATATATTTTTAATATAATTTTTATTTTAAAAATTAAATTA
This sequence comes from Cyclocarya paliurus, assembly GCA_029856935.1. Taxonomy (NCBI): domain Eukaryota; kingdom Viridiplantae; phylum Streptophyta; class Magnoliopsida; order Fagales; family Juglandaceae; genus Cyclocarya; species Cyclocarya paliurus. Next base: position 2,362,972 of record JARVXP010000463.1, read on the forward strand.
TTTATTTTATTTATGTATAAATTTGAGAAAATTATAATAATTAAATGAGATAATTTAAAAGAAATTGTGAAAACAAGCTCTAACAACCAAGGTGGATCCAATAAAAGATTACAAGAGTCAACTTATAAGTCAGTATAAAGAATATATCTTTCGCATGATTTATATTACAAGGCAATATTTGATAGGTAAGAGTTTGAATTTTAAATTTCTCTTGCAAATTAAATTTTGTCATGTCAGCAGCAAAAATAGCGTATTTTACATACGTGTTTGTAAAGAGATTTTTTTTCCCCTCTACAAAACATCCACAAAACTCAAATGGGATGGTCATGCAAACATTATTAAATAATTTTTAATTTGTAATAAAATAATTTTACAATTTGACACGTCACGTTAAATCATGTATAAGAAATTCTTTTATGAAAATCTTTATGAGTCGCACTATATTTACAAATTCTTGAGAATGTAGATTCATAAGAATTAGGATGATATTTTTGTTGTTAGAATGTGCTTAAAATCCATACCCTACTATTTTCTTTTTAATAAAATAGCATTAATTTATTGAGTGATTGCCTATCATGAATAATTTCTTTTATATATATCTATATATATATATATATATATATATTAAAAAAACTAGCTCTTTAAATTTAGATATCATACTTTTGAAGTGAATAATAAGCATGGTTTTGGAAAAATTAACCCGACGATCGGCACTTCTTGAATATTACAAATTCCCGTCCGAGATTCTTATGCAATGAACAAAAAAGATATCAAATGAGATAAAACAGGCCACCAGACCACTGTACAATAAATTTTACAACTTCTTGAATATTATGTACAGATCATAGCACTTGTTACCAGCCAAAATGGCCCTAAAAGGCAGAACCAGAAGGAAGATCAAAGGAATCAATGAATAAAAATGAATCTTATTTATGTTTAGTCACAGGAAGAAACTGATCGTCGTCTTTTCCGATCCACACCATGGAACGGGTCCTTCTAACATGATTTGCAAAGAGGCGATGCCTGCAATCAGGAACGCAATCAACGTTTACCCTCAAAGTGTAGAAATTATGCATTGAGATCAAGTGCAGAGCATCAACAAAGGAGAACTCGGAGAAAAATAATCATAAAAGTTGAAAAATTGTAATAGAATTATATGATATGAAAATTACACTTGCCCCAAGCCATCACCTATTTTAGCAGGAAGTTGCAATTTCATTTGGCCTCTCAAATTGAAACATAAGTTGCAATTTGTGCCCATAGGCAAGAGATGTACAGTACAACTTTGCTTCTTAAAAGAAAATGCTAGAAATTATTGAAGACATCGACAAGTTGACGGCTAAACTATCTTCTACCTTCGATAAAAGCATTTATTTATGCAGAAATCATTTACTTAACATCATATAGGTAATGCTCTAGCTAAAATAAAACCAACCTCTCATACTCCAACCTTTGAGTGACTATACCATTCAATAACAGCTCTGAACTGTACACTGCTGCCCCTGCAAGTAAAGCAATGTTCCCCATTCTTAGCGAAGTTTGCATCTTGAATGGATTATTTTGAGACTAATGATTTTTACCGTTACAAACCTTTTTCAAGGAAAGGAACACACATAACATAATCTTCTTCACAAGATAGAACCAATAAATTCTCTGGAATGTCATCTTTTTTCAGAGTAGATCTGCAAGTTCTCTCCACCGCCTGGGGAGCATTTGAAGGGAATCCAGCAACAAGACAACGATTAATTTTAAGCGTATCTGAATTCATTTAAAGTTACCAGAAATTATCTGCTCAAATTAGAACGGAAGAAAACTGAACAGATTCAAGATTTCTATCTGCATGCATGTCGGTGAGTGAGACAGCTAAAGAGTTCCAGAAAAGGAGAAGAGATAAAAAAGAAAGAACATGACGACTGCCAGGTGAAACCATTGCCCACCTTAATAATAGTAGACAATTGAACCTGCAAAAATTGCATACCTGGCCCTGAACAGCTTTAACCAAACTGGAAATTGTTTCTTTACTAGGCTTTATATTTGGGGTAATAAAAACTCTTCGACCCTGTGGAGATATCATCAGTTGAGATTGGATAAGGCAATGGATCTTGTTAAACCAACATAGTCAGAGATTTACCTCCAAAAGTGGATGCTGGGATGCACGTGCCAATGAAACTGGCATGCTAAATCCAAACTCCCTTTCCTTCTTGGCATCCCTCAGTATGTAGTTTTTCTCATCAATGAAACAGCTAGCTTGTCCACAGCTCTCGAGCCATAAATGTGTCACTACTGGTTTTCCAGAAGCAATTGCCTCTAACATATTCCTTGTACGAACAAATTGATCAGCTATGAAGTGTGTGGCATCCATAATAGAAGACACAGTGGTAAATCCTAGCCGAGCCAAAATCTGTGAGACAAGAACACCATGCAAGAAATTGTTTAAACCAATTTGCGCATTGCTAAAAAGAGACAAAATCACCAACTACCTTCTTCTGCTGCTTCATTATATCCTCATCCAAGTGGTGGCTGTACAAGACTCGAACATCACTCATATCTCTCCTCTTCCTTGAAGCTTTTGAAACAGAAGCAAGTTCAGGGACAGCAGCACTTAAGCTATGGATTTCTTTCAGAAGGTTTGGTCTTGACAGGTTCCTTCTACATGACAGTTTGAAGTATTCACTACCCATACAAACAGGTGATGCAGCATTCTCTGGTGTCTTACAGTTAACTGGGGTAGGAGTAGTACAGGCAAAATCAGATGGTTTACATTTCTCTCTTGGCAATTCATCCAACCTGGAATTCACCTTTCCAGTAGACGAAGGGCAACTTGCATCACTATTTCTCTCTGAGTCTTTTCCAGCCTTTGCGTCAGTTAGATCTTTAGTTATAATTTTGACATCTACATCACCAGACTTTCGATATATAGAAGCATGCCCTGAACGTGTTTTCTTCAGGTTTGAATCAACAAAAGGAATTTTAGCATCACCCCATGACCTTTTGCGCTTGGATACAGAGTTTTGAATGCATTTCAGCTGAACAGATGGTTCAAGTACACCATCCAAGCAATCAGATCCATTTTCCAGACCAGACAGATTTCGATGAGATCTTCTCCTCCTGGGATATCTCAATGAATCAATTGCAGAACCATTGTTACAATCTATCAACTCTGGAGCCAATAGATCGTGTTGACTTGATTTTCTACGTCTAACTTTTCTGGATTGATTAGAGCCCAATATAGATGATCTTTCCTCCAACACTTCAGAAGCTTGGATGGCTGAACTAGTATTGCTTTTCTCTATCAAGGCACATACCTCAATCGGATAGTTCAGCTCTTCCCTACAGTCACCAGATGCATTCGCAGCCTTCTTCAAATGATTAGCTACCAATAACTTTCTAGTCTGACGAGAAACAGATGCACAAGCACCAACCTCACCTTGTAAATGCTGCTTCTTAACTGCACTAACTCCACTTCCATCATATCTGTTGGACTCGTTAGTGCAACTTCTGTCAAAAGTCCCTCCAGCTTTTCTTTTCTCAATAGTCTTAGACATCTTTTTTTTCGAGTTTCCATTCCCATTGGCGGTAGCAATCAAGTGAACCCTCTTCGATTGTTTTCTGACCAGCTCAATTCCACTCTGCTTCCTGACATTATCAGAATGTTTCTCCAATGAAATTGAAGACTCTTTTCTTAGATTGGCACTCATGCTCTCCAAATTCTTAAGTGAAGCAAACCCTATATCAGATAGGCTTGCCCCCTTACGACAAAAGGGTTGCCTCAAATGAATTTTCTTATTCGTATTTCCTCCAAGAGAACCTCTGCAAGAACCCTTTACATTGTTCTCATTACCTTGATAGGCATCTTTATCATCATGGTTATCAATGCTCTCACCACGGAACAAGGCTTCCATAGCTTCAGCAGCCATTTGCGTATCAAAACCTATGTTTGACATTTCTGGCACATCTGTCTCAGTAACATTATTTTCCGACTGTCCCCAGGGATGGTCACTAAACTCTTTGTCCGACTCACTGACTAGAGGTTTTTTCAATTTCATCGTTTGCACTGTCTTGTCACTCACTTTTGGGTTATGCCACATAAATTTTGACTCAGAATAAGCTAAACCTGTTCTATTGTTATCGAAATCTAAATTTTCTTCATGGTCTCTATACTCATCTAGTCCGCTTCCTTCAGGCTTCCAGGGTAGAGTAAAAGATTTTCTTCCATGGCCCCCACCATAAAAAAACTCTTCATTTCTTCTGCAGAAGATTTCTCCACCTCCTTCATGCTCACGACTATCATCCCAGTCAAAAATCGCTGCTTCTCCAATTATGTTTCTATCAATGGCTTTCTTGGCAAAACTTTGCAGGCCCTCTGTACTTGAGACAGAATTTGGTTTTCCCCCAATTTTCTTTACACGATCAGCTTGTTCAAACTCCCCGGCATTATCTTTCAGGAACCCTTCCAAAAAGTTCAATGCATTGGCCTGCGATAACTCTCCAGGTTCTTGAGAGTCCACGTAGCTTAAACCTGCCAATCCATCATCACAAGCAGGCAAATGAGCCAACTCTTCTCCTTCAACATTATTCAAGTTAAGAGGAAGTCCCCTGCAGTCATCATGTGAATCCTCAGTAAAAAGTTTTCTAGCAGTTCCACTGCCAACCCATAAGTTTTTATTTGTTGACCCCCTCATTTTTCCATTGCATTGCCCAATATCATGTTCCTGATCTACTTCCTCCCCAACTTCCAAAGACCGATTCCTACTTGGGGGAGAACAGGATCCATTGTTGATTCCTTTCAAAGCTATGCGAGCAGCCAGAGCAGACGCCCGCAACGACGCTACACGAACTGAAGTAAACCCCAATCGTAGAGGTCCTACGTGAAACAGGGAAGCAAATAATAATGGAATCCCTGGATTGACACTACAGTTCTAATAAAATACTTATTCATCAGACTAAATTCTATGTATTTTAAACTTCCCTATAGTGGCAAGAGAGCATGCACAATCCACCATATCTGGAATGAGAACTGCTAGGTTTACAAAAAAGTTACAAAAGGAAAGCTTGTAAACTGGTGCGGATTGATGTGGTACGTAAGATCTACTTTACAATAAAAGTAGTTATACAATCTGAAACACCACATCAAATCACGTTAGTTTGTAAAGTAAATTTTTGTAATTCTTTTTGTAGACCGAAAATTCCTATTTTAGAATAAGAAAGCAAAAGAGGGGGCAGGTTCCAGCAGTGAGAAATCAACTTCTTTCAGGTAATTTCTTTTAAAAATCAATTGCACGGTAGTCCATAGAAAATCAGGGTTCCCAGTTGAAATGAAGTTGGAGGACAGACCAATGATTAGCTCTAGATGTGAACTAGCCCTACAAACAACATTAAAAATATTAAACGACAACAAAGGTTGACAATAGTCAAAAGTAACATGAAGATCTGAAAGTACAAAAATCCAACATGAAAACAAAAGTGGACTGATACAGAAACCAAAAGAAAATTAAATTTCATAAGAACAATAGTTAGTGGCTTAATATCAACTTCTTTTGCTGAAATATATAGCTTGATTATTATTATTTTTTTTTTTAAAATAAAATCTACATATTCATTGCACACAAAAGATATTCATGCTATTCCACAGCATCTTCCTCAACTGAAAACAGCATTGCTTCTTCATCAAAGGTGGCCTATTTTGGAAGTTTTAAACATATCTGCGGAATTTCACAGCCACAAAATCTGAGACAAAAGCAATTACAACCACATAATGACAAAGAAATGGACAATTTCACCAGAAACTGGCAATCCATTTCACACATTTGTATGTGATGACATCACGTGAAATATGAGATCTTACCAATGTTTATTTAAATTAGAAAAAGTTCTGTTTCCAGGAGTCTTATATATAATTGGACAAAACCATGCATATTCTATAAATGAATTGCAGGAGCAGAATAAATACATACCAGGTTTTGGTTTTAGGCTGCCTTCAACCACACATGTTGCAGTTGAAACATGGACTTCTGAAACACAAACGGTGAAAGAATTATATTCATTTTCAAGTCTGGTAATAGCTCTACCACATACAGAATTTTATAGATGCAAAAGAAAATTTTAGCTGAACCGCTGAGCTTCTCCTCATTAACAAGCTGATGCAAACACATACCCAATTAATCGTATGATAAGAGTTTTGGCAAAAAGTAAGAGTCAATCATATGATGCATAAGATAGTCTTCTTTTTCCCCTCCTCTTTTTCATCAAAAGCATATTTGAATGGTAGAGAATAAACCAGGATGAGACAACAAATAATATAATCATACCAAAATTGAGCTTCAGGAAAAATCTATTAAGAACCTGTCACGTTCTAAGAAAAGACTCACCTGTAATATGCTCTTTATCAGGTAAAGGATCAAATCTCTCCAATAATCCCTTATTATGATGTTCATGAAGAGAATTGTAAATCTTCTCCCCATCCACTGACTGGCCACTGCCACTTCTTATTAATTCATCATCAGACTGCTCATCACTATCACCAAAATCTCCAGCTTCTTCTGTTCCTTTGCCTTCCATAACACCAGCAACTTGATTATCAAACACGTCAAATAACTGGGTGGCCATATTTTCACTGCAATCGGCATCATCATATACTTGGGTTTCGCCAGCAATACTCAATACTTGGGTTTCCCCAGTGAGATTCACTAATTGGGTGCCAAATGCATAGTCAGTGGTAACAGTAGCATCAAAAGGCACAGTGCTTTCCAGATATTTCAATTCATCAGCATCCTCAGTTTCAACCTTTTCACCTACTTTCCAAACGATCATATTTCTTTAATTATTTAAAGAATTAATATGGGAATGCAATTGGCTTACCGGAATACAATGTTTGTTAGGGAAGATTCTCAATATATTTATAATTAATATAACATATAACTTGAACATATATAACAAGTTAACAACAAAATCAAAGCCCAAAAACCACAAAACCAGTACCAGAAAATGAAGGAAGCGAATATTGGCTATCAAGGAACTGAGTCTGGATATCGGGAGTATTGACATTTGGCTCCATCCTGATCAATTTAATTTAACGAGCGTGCTTCCCAAGCGAAGCCATCTTCAAATCATTCAATTCACCTGCAAACAGGATCAAATATTCATAAAACCCAAACAAAGAAATGAACTTTTTTTCCCCATGGTACGCTGTAATGCAGATAATCAAAATTAGAGTAAAACAACCCACAAAGTTCGGGAGTTACCGAAGATGAATGGGATGAAGAGAAATTAATGGGGGGAAAACTGAAGATCAAAAAGGAAAATATACTCAATAAAGAGACAGAGGCAGAGAAAGGTAAAACGAGGATGCGATGCAGTGGGGGGAGCTTTTGGAGAAAATTGACTCCAATCTTTGCTGATTTTTCTGAGAAAGTTGATCCTCCCCTGGATTTTACGTATACCGTGTGAAGGGAAAAAATTTATTTCGCTAGTTGAATACTTCATTTCTTCAACATTCCAAATGTTTTTCCAAGTCCTTCTGAGTTTTTTTTTTTTTTTTTTTTCAGTTACCAACAACGCAACGCTTCAAGACAAACCCTCCCCCAATCCGCCATCTGGCCCTCCAAAGAAACAAAAAATTTGAAAGAAAAACAGGAGTTGGGGGGGGGCATTCCGAGAATCGAACTCGGGACCTCTCGCACCCAAAGCGAGAATCATACCACTAGACCAAATGCCCTAGGTTCTGACAGACTTCTTTATACAAATAATTTTCATAACTTCTTACTATTCACCTACACTCCATACTCCACATTTTTTTTTTATTTTTTCTTTTATCAAATATTTTTTATATGAATAGTGAATAAAAAATTTCAAATAGTTTTAAAAAAATAAACTCAAAAAAAATTTTTAAAATATATTAAAAAATTTAAAAAAATGTGGAGTGTGAAGTGTAAGTGAATAGTAAGAGGTTGTGTAGTAAAACCCAAATATTTTATCTCATCTCATTATTATAATTTTTTTAAATTTTCACACAAAATATAATAAATAATTTAAATTTTTCAAATATCAAAACAATAATAATATTAAAAAAATAATATTCTAATAATATTTTATTCAATTTTCATCTAAAACTATCTCATCTTATTATGCAAACCGCACCTAACTTAGGACTACTATGCTTACGAGCAACCAACTACCAACTACTCTACATTGGAAGAGGCCATTTCTTTGAGTCGGGGTACTTGACACTTGCTCAATTCCAAGCATTGTTGTAATGATAATTTTTTTCTTATTATTATTAGAATGCCTCGACATCTTATTATTAAACCCTTCTCTCGTTTAAGGGCAAGTCTCCCTATTTAAAATTTGAAAGCTGCTAAAGTCACAAAGGGATCCTACAAACTGATGTGACATCGTCGGTTAAGTTTTTTTTTCTTCATATTTTCTCCCTCCTCCTAGCCCCAATCTCCCTTCCCCTGCCACAGACCTGCATCTCTGTCCCAAATAAAGAGCCACATTGTTTGTCGCCAACCCAACAAGCAGTAGACATTTCCCAGCATTTCTCCCTTCTCCCTCTCTTTCTTTGTGATTTCTTTCATTTTCTCATCAACCAAACAAAGAACAAGTTGCAATTTTATTTTCTCAACAACCAAACAGAGATAGAGAGACCTAACAGTGGTTGTTTTAATAATGGAAAAAGTTCTCCAATTAGCTCCAAAAACAACAAGAAGAAAAGGAACTAGCTCCGACGATATCATGGACATGCTCGATTTTTGAGAAAGAGGTACCTAGGAAAGGAAATAGTGGTCTTTGCAAATATGGCCCGGTTTAAGAAGCCATGAAGATCTTCAATTTATGCACAAGAAGGGGACCATTTTGGAGAAATAGATACATGGGAAAGGAAGGGACGGGGACGGGGACGGGGGGAAGTGAGGAAAAAAGAAATTAACTGGCGTGGCACAGTGTCACATCAGTTTGTGAGATCCCTTTGTGCCTTTAGTGTTTTCTTACAATTTTTCTTAGACCTAGATAAAGAGTACTCCAGCCCATCAAAAGACCCTACTAGAATACAACATGAGAAGAGGAAAGAAGAAAGAGAATGAATGAGGGGACAAAAGCTGATGAAGGACATGGTGTCAGGAGAAAAATGAAAGGAGAGAGGAGGTGACATAAAGAAAGGAGAGGGACTGAAAATAAAATGGGGCTTTCTCCAAGGGACGGAGGGACTTCTTCTTCAACTTCTTCAACCTCACGAAGAGATGTCAGCCTAGAGTTATTTATTCCTTTTTTACATGCGAAAGAAGAAAATTTAAATTTAAAAAGCAAGCAACATAAAGTTACTTTACCCCTTTTTACTTTTCACAATAAATTGGCCGTCCTACCTGAGACAAAATTTGTAACTTTCTATCCTCTTGCCCAACAGGCAAAGATTTACCTCTGTGAAAAAAATGATTCATTCGAATCGACATGAGAGTCCAACTACATTGCATTGCCGGAATCCATGTTGTATATTTAAAAGAGGTTGATATCATTGCTTTTCTCATGTTACAACCCTCTTCCAGTTAAGTCCTGTTCTATCCATTTATTTACTTAATCCAATTTTAATCCTTTTTTTTTCACGTCAAGAATTCAAACAAGATTTTGTATCGATTCGATAACATGATGAACTCTCCACCATAAGATAGAGTTCAGATCTCCATTGTACAGTGAGAATGAGAGATCATGAGAGACTATAAATAAGCATATTATAGTGGATCCTTCCATTCCCAAATCCTTGTGAACACAGGCATTACGCCGAGTCACGTAAATTTGTGTGTCATCGTCTCTCTATTTTTCATGCATTTATTTAATTATAACCATCATATATGTACGCATCGACACTATACAGTCGCACTGGACCACCGATGGGGGCTTCAAACTGCACTGATCGAGGCCCAGACGACCTCGACAGGCCAGAAATGGATCTTTCTCCTTGGGATCTACTTTCGAACTGTTGTGCCGTTTTTATAACATTCCTCGTGAAATAAAATTTTCGATGTTAGAATGGATGGCTCACATTTTTAAAAGAGTCTTGTTATTTAAACTATTTGAAACTGTCAGATAATTTTCTTGATGTGACACCACTAAATAGTGCCACATAATTTATTAAAAACAAAAAAATATATTCAAACTAAAATAATGTCCAAAAATACAAAAAGAGAAATGTAGAAACTCTAAATTTTTTCTACCCTTTTCGTTTGTATTTTTCTTTTTTTAATAAATCACGTGGTATCATACATAATAATGACACGTTAAGAAAGTCATCTGACAAATAAATTTCAGCTGACCAAGTAGAGCATTATTCTTTCGGAAAATTCATTCCTTTCGTTGTGAGTGCACCGCTTTGGCCGTAGTCTGTCATTCCATTGCTTAATTTAGAATGCACTTCCAAGGATGTATTACACTGAAACAAACTTGTGATTGGCAAGCATTCATGACCTACACAGCTAATTTAATGAAAGTGTTAATTGCTAAGCAATTTAGAGAGAGAGAGAGAGAGAGATCCCCATTTTGGATGCGCATCCCAAATTGCACAGTCAAACATAGTTGGATTAACTATACATACATGATGTAAAACCACAAAGCAAGCCGAGGGGATTCACTGCATCTACGAGGAGTTGCACGGGAAAAACCAGACAAAACTATATACACTTTGCAGTGAGTAAATTCGCATTTTTCATGTTCGGCACACATTCCACCCTGATTTGAAATTGATGCATAATTAGCCAAGTTACATCGCATCATTCAGATGGACTATAAACTGAAAGAACGAATGCACAGAACCAGTATCTGCAACCTTTTCTCTCTCCAATGCAGCCGAACTGAGACAAAAAAAGTCATTGCATGCCAAAGACTCGCATCATATGCACTTGATTGCAGTACCAATGCAGAGCATCTTCTCCTTTATCATCCATTCTATTTACCACACCAGTGTTCAGTGGATAAGACACCGGCTGGAGAGGCAGTGCGTGCATGGATTAAGATCTTGAAAGGTCTGTGATCCTGCAACTTCAATTTAAAGAAAAGCACTTAGCAGGCAATGCTGCAGGATCGAGTTCCCAGAAGCCTCTTAGGCTGCCATCTCTCTCTTGTGTCAGACGGAAAGCAGGTATTTGATGGGAGAACTGGAGAAGCTCATTACGCGGGATCCCAATAGTTACATCTGAACCCTCTTTTATATGAGCCTTGAAAACTGAGTTGAAACCATCTACGCGCTCCAAAATCAACACTCGTATTTGCAAATCATCTTCCTCGATGACTTCTACAACGTCATATTCACAATTCTTCATGTCAGAACACTTTATTCCAGCAGTCCAGCTCCTATATAATGCCCAAACCTCACCTTTCCTGGGAAAGATGGCATATTCATGCCTACTACCAACAGGATCAGCTCTCATCTGATGTGAAAAGGAATCAGTGGAAGTATAGGTCTGTGTTTTATCCTTTCTAATCTTAAATTGGCCGCAACAAATGGGCATGCCTTTGTCATGCCATTGGATGGTGTCCTTAGGCAGCGAGCAGGACGCCAGCCATGAAAGATGCAATTTGAAAGACAGTGAAGAATCAATTTTCTTAATTTGACCATAGTACTTTGGCAAGCCATCCTCATCACTGTATAGAACCCAAATCTGACCGATCTGAAACTTTCCCTCGGTTTTCTGAGCATCAAAGTTGTAGAATTCAGGTTCTGGAATTTCAATAGCTTCTGGGGAGGAAGCAGGAGAACTACTACGGTCCTCATTAATGTTACCATATCGGCTCTCCCCAGGCCTCCAGACATCCGCCTGGCACATGGATGCATTTCCATCAGACTTCACCCCATGTCTCATTTTCTCTGAAGGCCTCAAACACGGACCATTGCGATGCATATTTTTAGCTTCCATGTCCAGATCTTCCGGCATAACACTCTCTTCAAGATTAGGGGGTAAAGATGCAGGATCAAGTTCAAAAGATCCTGCTGGAACACCTCGTCCTTCTGCACCAGTCATTTTATAAGATGGAATCCGGTGGGCAAACCTAAACAGTTCTGCCGGTGGAACTTGAAATGTGCCCGTTTCTTCCTTAACCATTCGATAGAAAAGACTTGCAAAACCTTTCACCTTAACCAACAACGCGACGGATATACCCACACCCTGTGCATAGTCTGACACGATTTCAACAAATTCATATTCATACTTACGGTGCTGGTCAGGTTCATTGTACCATTTGATATCCCAGTTCTTGAAGAGGGCCCAAGTTTCTCCCTTCCTTGGCAAAATTCTGTACGTATCTCTCCTGCTCCCCTTCACCCAAGAAATCAAGTGAGAAAACATAAGATGATCTCCAGTGTCTTCTGAGTTACCATTTCTGAACTTACCACAAGACGTAGGCAAGTCCTCATTGACCCATTCAATTTCATTCTCATCATCTGGGTCTGGCTCTAGCCAGGTTATCCTCAGCTTAAAGTCAGGAGAGAGAAGAACTTTCTTGATCCGTGCATAGAATCTAGGCATTCCATCCAAGATATCATAAACAGCCCAGATCTGCCCGACAGCAAAGCATTCCTGTTTCCTGTCATTGTCAAAGTCATTGAAATCTGGATCAGGATATTGATGATACTCAGGATCTGGAGTCAATTTGGATCCTGAATTGGATGCAAAATTGACATGAGCTTCAGGACGTTGCTCAAGGCCATCATTGTCAACAGTTTCATTTTTGCTCACTTTCTTGGTTTCCATGTTTCCATTCGGCACTCTCTCCTCAGAACAAGCCCTCCCATTCTGTTTCACCTGTTTCAGATCTTTCACATTAGCAGCTAAATCAGATGGATTAAATTTAACTGCCTCTGTAGATGCATCTCCACTCTCTTCTTCAGAGGCACACAATGATTCACTTCCCTTAACTCTTTTTCGACTGCTGATAATTTCATCATCATCATCACTTAAGTTTTCCTGGTAAGTAACCTGCTGCTTGTTCCGTGTAGATCTCCGTGGGTTTTGGTCTCCATTGCAAACATTCGAAAGATTACCATCAGTGCTACTATTGGAGTCACAACTCTCGCTGGATTCCACTACTTGCTTCCTCCCTCTCTTACCACTCACCTTTGCAGAACCAAACTCAGAATTGCGACGTTTCTTCTGGAAAGGTTCTGGTTTAGATTTCTGAGCACCAAGATTCCCTTTACATCCCACCTGCACTTTGCAAGAACCATCTTTCCGTGGTGCAAATGTGGACTGACTCATGTTTGTAGCTGGTGGTGTATGCCTTGTGTTGATAGTTGGTGAAGCAACATTCCCATTCACATCATATGCAATGAATGGCTTATTACAAGAGTGACAACGAATATATCTATTGGCGACTCCTCTGGAGTACTGGTACCTTACCGAACAAAATGGGCAGACAGTCCAGAAAGTTGGTCGGACGCTAGAATGCCATGCTTGAGCTGGCTGTGACTGCTGCTGCTGAGGATTCAAGGCTGTAAATTTGCCCCTGAATACATTTTGAACCCTGACATTTATGTTCCAGCTCGCCTTTTGAGGGGGCCGATGTGGAGCTGCCGGTCTACTCCCAGAAGCTTTGTGTCTCATGTCATACAAGGAACGCTTGTCACGGTCTAGAAGCACTCTTTGAGCTTCCCCAATCAGCTTAAAAGCAGCTTCTGCACCGGAAAATTTGTTTTTATCAGGATGAAGTTGGAGAGCAAACTTCCTGTACTGTTTCTTAATCATTGCATCATTTGCAGTCTGCTCAATCTGAAGGATGGCATACCAGTCTGTCTCATTCCCAAACAATTTCTTGTCAGCAGCACAATGCACATCACAAACAGTAAGCATCTGAGAAATATTCTCCAGATCAGAACATAGGTGTTGGGCCTTAAGAGCAACCCTACGAGCCCCTTCAAAGTCCTTGCTTTCCATTTTCTTATCAGCAATCCCCTTGGCCCTGATGGCCTCTTCTTTATTCCAATCCATCACCAATCAAAACCAGAACCTGACTCAACTTGCTTAAGTGGAAGTCATACAACAAAACAGCTACATGAAAAACCTATGAATGCTTCAACATATATTAAGATAGCCAACTTAAAATGCCAAGCCTTTATTAGCCCTCCATAAACCCCGCCCATCGCCCAAGATATTTTACTCTCCCGCCCTGCAGATTTTGTACAAATTCACAGAAATTAAAAGACGTATTTATTATGAAAAAAAAAACATAAGGAACAACTGACACGAATGCATCAGTGGTTGGAAGCTTTTTTATTAATTGAATCAGAATATAAAGAATAAGAAACTTACTCTTGATTTTGAGATATGTTATACATGTTAATCCTAGATGTGAAAATATGCAGCGTTCATCTATGAAAAGCATGAAAATAAAGGCTATAGGTATTATAAAAAATAGGCTAGGCATAAATCACTAGAAAGGCTGAAATATGAAATAAGAAATAAAAGCTAATAAGATAAGAAAAATAATAATTCATAAATACAGTTCTGGCTCAAATTCAATAGGAAATATGGATGGTACTTTTCTATAATGGTAGTCGAATGAAAGACTTTCTCAAGACATATATATTCATCAGCTTGAGATTTTGAAGATGGGTTAGTTGAACTTGAAAACTCGCAGAATTTGATTGGAGAGTATAACAAAATCGCTCCGTGTAGCATCCTTTTTTTATTAACTTCTTTTCAACATACTCACTTTGTCTTCCTTTTCAACAAGTAAAGATATTCACTTTGTCTCATCGGTGAAATTCAACTTGCAACACGAAGTAAGGGAAAAACAATCTTTTCGAAAATACTAACCAGAAAAAAAAAAAAAAAAAAAAAAATCCTTGCTAATGAAGCGGCAAGACCTCATATATCACAAACGCCGAATTAGGGTCAATTAGTTTAGCAGACCACAAACCCATGAAAGATTTTACTAAGAAAGTAAAACGAAAAATTAAAAAATAGAACAATAGAAAAAAAAATAGAAGTAAAACATACCAATAAATATGCTTTTACATGAACAAAATCAACGACCAACGTTAAGAAAATTTACAAAATAAACGCAGTGCATTCCATTGATTCCACAATCTTCGAAAGCTGTAAAATGACCCACTAAACGCAACGGTGTCACATAAACTCCCGCCCCTCATTGCCCATAGTGTGAACCAAGTCCCAATGACTAGGCCCCTGAGACATGCAAATTGCTTTAACTACTGAACAATACCCGCATCAAAATCGCTGAGAGTAAGATAGTAAAAGCAATTACAAACTCTAAAAACCGAGCAAAACCATAATTACAAACGAAAAAACAGAAGAGACCCAGAAACCCTAATTTCACTCGAATGTTACGCAAGACCAAACTACGAAACTTGACGCACCGAAACAAACTGAGAACAATACTGCGAATATTCTAAGATGGTTCGCTCTGCATTTAAGTTGAAAAACAAGGGAATGAACGGTTAGAAAAAACAAGTAAAAAGTTATTGCTTTTTGGGTTGACAAGAACAAAACTAAAACTCTAAACTCGCGAATCGGTTCAGCCCAAAATGGGTAAAAAAACAAACAACCAAAGGAGAGAGGGGAGGCGGGCAGGAGCGCTTACTTGTTTTGGTTCAGGAGAGAAGCCACAGGCCAGAAGGAGAGTGAGGGGGAGGGAGAGGCATGTAGAAACCAGCGGGATGTTTAGAGAGGAAAATGAGGCCCGAAGGAATAATCTGGACTTAAAGTACTGTCTCGACGATTTCATATTCAGTATGGCAAACCTTGTAATTCTGCTCGGCTTCAAGGGCTGTTATGAATAAATTGTTTTGTCAATATGGCCCTGTATTCTTCATGCCGTGACCAGGATCCGGCCCATTTGTCCAAATAGCCAGGCCCGTTCGCTAGCACTACCTACCCAAAGAAAAACTCTTAACTAAAGCATGCTACATGATCCATTTCATGAGAAAGAAAGAACAAGCGACCTTTCAATATAAGCCCTAGGTGACTGCAAGCCATCAACAACAGGACGATGAAAGTCAGTTTGTCTGCTTTTAAACCAGATTCTACCATTTGTTCATAAAGCCATAGAGTTTGGCTTCCGCGTCCATGTAATCCAAATCCAAATCCAAACAACATTGCATTCCAAGAGACCAGGTCCTTGTATATCACCACAGCAGGTGCAAGGAGATATCTGATTAACAATGTTCACATTCCGAGAACCCAATATAATATAATATATAAATGCCCTGAAGACGTGTTAGATTGCTTTATACAACGATGCTAACTGCAAAACAGGTGATAACTTAATTACATATGGTCTGATTGATATAAGCAGTTAATGACAATAAAAACTGTACAAGTAGATTCTACATTTACACCCGCTTCGCTTCAGAAAGTTTTGATTCATCCACTGCTTCTGAGCTATCAACGGGACCCTTCTCAAACGATTCCTCGTCATTTTCACTTTCTCTGGTTGATGAACATACGGGAAAATCCATCTTCTTCAAAACATTGTCTCACACAATTTTGTGAACCTGAGAAGCATCCATTTCATCACCTGTTGGTGAAATTCATAATAATATAATAAAAAATTACAATAAAATTAAATTTAAGACGAAGCCAGGTTGGACGGAGGTATGAAAATCTCGATCTCTTTAGAGAAATTCAAACCCTTTGCGGTGTACAAAGTCTCAAATTAACCGGTGCAGCAGAACTCATCTTGACTTGATTCCTCCATGATACAACAGCCCAACTGATCGTCGTATAACTCAAGCCTACTCTGTACAAGTAGTTGAGTCCAAAACTCCACCAAAAGAACACTTTTCTTTTATCTGAAAATACTCTCAAAAATATATAATCTCTAAACTTATTTTCTTATCTCACTTTTTCTCTAGTATATATCACCATCGTACAAAGGACCAAACAAATATATGTATATATCTTTTTATTATAATAAGCGCCTATCGCGCTTCTACAGGAATGAGCTGTAAATTTTCACATTCTGTTTAAATCATCCGTGTTTAACATTTTGTGACTTTTCTATCCTTTTATTGTAATCTTATGTGTCCGTTTATATGAGGTATTTTTAGTCTTTTAATCAGGTGTCGGCAACTTTTAACTTCTTTAATTTTTCAGCCTTTTGCTTTCCTATTTGTTTTTAGTGTTTTTAATCTTTCAGTTATCTCCCTCCCGAGCTTTCTCTCTCATTTCAGAACATCTCTCTCTCAAATCCTCGAAGAACAAAATTTAATAGTGTAGATCTGAAGAAGAGATGCCGAGATGTCTCGTGGTGCTGCTGTTGAGTAAGAATATATGATGTTGTGGTGGTCGTACGGCGGTGGATTTGGGATCCCGTGAAGAGGGAGGGCATGAGAGGAGCTGGGGCTTCGGCTGGAGGAAAGGAGGAAGAGGAGACGTTGTTAGCGAGGAAGGAGGCTGCTGCTGCTGGTGCGGTCGCGTGGGGGTGGCTTACGGCATCGCTACGGGGAGAAACTCATGCCTGCAGAGGGGCCACGTGCCTGTGGCTAGGGAGGAGCTACGGGAGGTTGGTTCCATGAAAATGGTCAGCGGTGTGAGGGGAACTTGGTGGTGGTTCTTGGTGGAGCTTGGGTTGAACCGCGGTGGCGCAAAGGTGGAGAACCCGTGCATCGAGATCCATTTCGAGTTGCTCGCGTGCGGTTAAGTGAGGAGCTGCCAAGGGGTTTCGACGGTGGGGTTTGGTTGTCAGCGTGAGGGAAAGCCGGTGGAGTGGTGGGTGACGCAGCTAGGTGATGCACGGCGGCGCTGAGCTGCTAAGGAGATCAGGTGAGAGAGACGTAAAACGTGCATTTAAAATCAACTTAATTTCTAGATCTCTTCTTCGCATCTAGAAATGTTAATATTTACTTCTTTTTGCTTGTATATATTTTTTTTTTCTATTTTTTTAGGTTCAATATGCATTTTCTCAGGCATGGAATTGGAATAAAGAAATGCTACATTATAGTGGGAGATGGTGAAAATGTAGGGAGGATAGGTGTATGGTGCTGGTCCCCCAAGGAGACTTCAAATGAAAGAACGTGGTTATACACTAACATGGTGTTTGTTTATCTGTTTATGAGTAATGCATATATTTTAAGAAGAGGACCGAGGGTTGAATCAGTCGATGCTCAAACACACACACACCCACACAGAGGGGCTTGATCTTTAATGACAAAAGTGGGCTAGTGTTAACCCACGCAAGGGTAAGTTCCATGGATAATTTTGGATGTTGACAAAAGAAAGAGGCGATCTAAAATTTTCTTAGTTAATAGTTCCATGGACCGGATCGGTCATTTTGGACCGAACCGGACCGGATCGGACCAAGTCCGGTTCGGTCCGGTCCAAATTTTTTTTGGATCGAATACATTCGGTCCGGTCCGCGGTCCGGAGGTTTTTCGGACCGGACCAGACCGAATGTACCTCATTTCTATATATTTTTTATATTTTTTATATATAATTAATTATATATATATAATTATACTATATTATAATTAAGTATAGACTAATAGTCTAATACTTTATATTAATACTAGTATATAGTTATATTAATAGTTATATTAGTTTAGTTATACTATATTATAGTGATTTATTATAACTATATTATATATTAGTATAAGTTATAATGATTTAGTATAGTTATAACTATTAACTATAGACTATAGTTATACTTATACAATTATACTTATACTAATATTACTAATATATAGCTATAACATATACTATATTACTAATACTCTAATACTTTATAGTTTATACTAATATTATTATGTAGTTATAATAATAGTTATGTTAGTTTAGTTATACTAATTTATAGTGATTTATTATAATTATATTATATATTAGTATAAGTTATAATGATTTAATATAGTTAATAAGTTATAACTATTAACTATAGACTATAGTTATACAATTATACTTATACTAATATTACTAATATATAGCTATAACCTATACTATATTACATTATTACTAATACTCTAATACTTTATAGTTTATACTAATACTATTATGTAGTTATAATAATAGTTATATTAGTTTAGTCATACTATATTATAGTGATTTATTATAACTATATTATATATTAGTATAAGTTATAATGATTTCGTATAGTTATAATTATAGACTATAGACTATAATTATACTTATATAATTATACTTATACTAATATTACTAATATATAGCTATAGCTATTAGCCTATACTATATTATAATTAAGTATAGACTAATAGTCTAATACTTTATATTAATACTAGTATATAGTTATATTAATAGTTATATTAGTTTAGTTATACTATATTATAGTGATTTATTATAACTATATTATATATTAGTATAAGTGATAATGATTTAGTATAGTTATAACTATTAACTATAGACTATAGTTATACTTATACAATTATACTTATACTAATATTACTAATATATAGCTATAACATATACTATATTACTAATACTCTAATACTTTATAGTTTATACTAATATTATTATGTAGTTATACTAATAGTTATATTAGTTTAGTTATACTAATTTATAGTGATTTATTATAATTATATTATATATTAGTATAAGTTATAATGATTTAATATAGTTAATAAGTTATAACTATTAACTATAGACTATAGTTATACAATTATACTTATACTAATATTACTAATATATAGCTATAGCCTATACTATATTACATTATTACTAATACTCTAATACTTTATAGTTTATACTAATACTATTATGTAGTTATAATAATAGTTATATTAGTTTAGTTATACTAATTTATAGTGATTTATTATAATTATATTATATATTAGTATAAGTTATAATGATTTAATATAGTTAATAAGTTATAACTATTAACTATAGACTATAGTTATACAATTATACTTATACTAATATTACTAATATATAGCTATAGCCTATACTATATAACATTATTACTAATACTCTAATACTTTATAGTTTATACTAATACTATTATGTAGTTATAATAATAGTTATATTAGTTTAGTCATACTATATTATAGTTATTTATTATAATACATTGAATTTGAGTCATTTACATACTATACTAATACTTTATAGTTATACTAATAGTAACAAATTAGCAATTAACATTTAACATTATAACTATAATTATAATTAATTATTTTTTAAATGAGTTAATTAAATAATCCACATTAAATAGTTTATTTAATTTTAGTTTTAGTAATTTAAATAAATTTTTAATTCATCTATGTGCCAAAAAGATATAAAAATTATAAAAAAAATACATGGGAGCTGCCTCAACAAAGAATGGCGCCATTTGATTCAAAATGGGTCCCAAACGGCGCCGTTTTAGTCACTGCAGGCCAAGCAAAGAACTGGGTTGCATGAAACGGCGTCGTTTCTCGCAACCCAGTTCTTTTTTTTTTCAATTTACTTACTTGAAACGGTTTGGGTCTAATTCAGAACCAAACGATGCCGTTTGGTTCGACGCCCTGGAGTCGTCTTCCCCCCCCCCCCCGAATCGATTTCAGTGTTTCACTTTTCCCGAATTCCCCCCAACTCCTCCAGCGAAAACCCTAGGATTCCTCAGCGAAAACCCTCCGTCCCCTCCGTCGCAGCAGGCTCGCCGCCACTCGGTAGTCGATACTCTCTCTCTCTCTCTCTGTGTCCGATTTGTTCAAATGCTTGACGGGGATTAACATCAATGTTTATTATAATTTATTTCATTACAAAGCACAACAGCTTCTTCTGCTAGCTAGTGTATCGGCACTTTTTAGTATTTACAAAGAACATAGTTGAGATGGTAAGTACTTTTTATGGGAGAACAATAAGAACATAGTTGATGTTAATCCCCGTCGAGCAGAACATCGAGCGGGAGTCGAGCGGAACATCGAGCGGTAGTCGAGCGAAACACTCTGCCTGATTTCGCTCGAGCGGACCCAACTGGCGCTCGAGCGAAATCAGGCAGAGTGTTTCGCTCGACTCCCGCTCGACTAGCCGCTCAAGCGAAATCAGGCAGAGTGTTTCGCTCGACTCCCGCTCGATGTTCCGCTTGAGCGAATTTTTTATTTATTTATAATTTTATTCATTGTGGGTATACTTTCTATTTTTCCACAAAGAACTGATGTATCAATTTTCTATTAATGGATGTAAAATTGTAAATGACCTAATTAACATGATGTGTCAATTTTCTGTTAATAGATGGAGTCTTCTACACATGATGTGCAAGAGTCAACACAAGACATGCCTCCACCCCCACCCCCACCCCCATCCAATGTAAGTGAACAATCAGTTGGTGGGTCACAAAGAGGTAGAGTTAGGTCTTTGTTTGGGATCTTTTACAATCATACCAAAATGTGATCCAACTAAACCTAGGGCTGCATGTCATTATTGTGGTGCTACGTATGCATGTGATACGAAGACCAATGGTACGAAAAACATGAAGAATCACATTGAGAATCAATGTAAGAAATCTCCGTTTAAGAAAACGGATAAATCCCAGACGACTCTAGGTTGGAAGGTGGAGGGAGGAAGTAGTAGTGTTAGTGGGGGACTTGTGTCTATTGCATTTAGTGTTGAGGCTTGTCGACAAGCCTTAGCAGAGATGATTATTCTTGATGAGTTGCCCTTTAGGCATGCTGAAGGAGAGGGTTTCAGGAAGTTTATGCTTGTGATTTGCCCTAAGTGGGTAGGGATTCCATCCCGTATGACGGTTGCCAAGGATTGTTTTAATTTGTTTTTGAAAGAGAAACAAAAGTTGAGAAATGCTCTTCGAGGGCAGCGAATTTCCCTCACCAAGGATACGTGGACATCCGTGCAAAACCTAAATTATATGTGCCTCACAGCACATTTTATTGATGATGACTGGAAGTTACACAAGAGGATTCTTTCCTTTTGTTTGGTTGAAAATCATAAGGGTGATACACTTGGTAAGGGTATAGAGATGTGTTTGATTGATTGGGGGCGACCAAAATTTCTTACACTCACTCTTGATAATGCAAGTTCTAATAATGGGGCTGTTTCTTATTTGAAAAAAAATACCAAGTATAGGAGAGACACGATCTTGGAACATGAATTCTTGCATGTTCGATGTTGTGCCCACATTTTGAACTTAATTGTTCGTGAAGGGTTGAAAGAATATGATGAGTCTATTGCGAAGGTGAGGGGTGTTGTGAAGTATGTTAAATCCTCCCCTCAAAGGTGGAGTTTATTTAAAAAATGTGTGGGGTTGGCAGATATTCAATCCAAGGGCCAAGTTTGCCTAGATGTACCGACTAGGTGGAACTCCACCTATCTTATGTTGGAGAGGGCTTCCAAATTTAGAATGGCTTTTGATCGGTTGGAGGAAGAAGATCCGTGCTTCATTGGTAGTTTTGGAGATGACGAAGATGACGATATCGACAATGAGGATGTGGACCATGTGGCGAATAGGAGAAAGTCAAAGAAGTTAGGGCCTCCCAATGCATCCGATTGGGAGAAGGTAAATGTGTTTGTGAGATTTCTTCAATTATTTCATGATGCAACTTTACGCTTCTCGGGGGGTGAATATGTAACTTGTAATCTTTTTTTCCGAAGTTGGTTACTATTAAAGATGCCATTAGCATGGAGTGTGAAGAACGAAATCCCGTTGTGGGATTAATGGCCACAAATATGAAGAGAAAGTTTGACAAATATTGGGAGAATTTCGAAAATCAGAATATGTTGCTCTATGTTGGTGTTATTTTTGATCCTCACTATAAGATGCGATATCTTGATTTTGGATTGGGACAAATGTATGCACATGATAATACAAAAAAAATTGATTTTAGTTGGAAGATGATAAATGCATTTATCCGCATGTATGAGGCATACAGAGAAAATGAAGAAGGGCATTCTCCTCAGCGCACAAGTTCCCCACATGAAGATGTATCTCCTTCAGCTGACAAGATGGCGAGTAGAAAAGCAAATTTGATGGCCCAATTTAAGCAACAGTTACAGTCAAAAGACAGTTTAGAAAGTAAGTCAGAGGTTGATAGATATCTAGCTGAAAGATGTGAGGATCAAGATGATAGTTTTGACCTTCTAATTTGGTGGAAGGTGAATTCAGCTAGATATCGCGTGCTTTCAAAGGTTGCACGCGATGTACTTGCAATACCGGTATCTACTGTCGCCTCTGAATCTACATTTAGCACTGCGGGTCGTGTACTTGACCCTTTCCGAAGTAGTTTAAATCCAATGAGTGTTGAGGGTCTCATATGTGCACAAAACTGGCTTCGTTCTTCTTCTACTCTAATAAGCCTTAGGACTTTAATGGATGAAGTGGAGGAATTTGAGAAGCAGCTGGATATGGGTATGTAATAAATTATCTTCTATAGTTCTATGTGCTGTAATTTTATTTTGTTTTATTTTCTATGTTATGTAATTTTATTTTACTTGTTTTATTTTAAATTTTTATGGATAGAACTTGTTAGGGACCCGAACATTGTTGATTCTGTGGAGGCGTCAAATTCAATGCCTACTGGCCCTACACCCAATCTTGATTAAAGGCTAAAGAGGTAAGAAGATTGTTGCTTTACTTGAAAGGCTGAAACGAAATTTGTCATCAATCATGTTTAGTTATTTTGAAAAAAACTCATGCATTAATATTGGTTATTCTCTTTCTAATTTATTAATAACCTGTTTTGCTGGTTTTTTTTATGTATCACAAAGAGCCATGCTATTTACCATCAGTTTGGGATTTAATTGTATTTTTTTTAAGAAAAAAAGGAAAGGAAAGAAAAGTAGACCGACCATGTAGAACTTGTAAAAAGCAGCTGCCTTGATTAAAATTTGATTTGATATTATCAAACACATTTTAGTCTTTTAGTTTGTTTAAATTACTATTATTCACCTGTTTTGTTTGTTTATTTTCTTGGCAATGAAGTAGTACTGAAAGCTAATCACGTGGATCAAATTCAGAACAGATAAAAGCTGAAATTTCAAGGTTGAAGATTACGTAATCCCAAGAAGCTGCAATTTTAATTAGTTCTGTTTCTCAATTGCTTAGAAGTTAGGTATATAATATAATTAGACACCAGTACTTGTAATAACTTTTGTATTAATTAGTTTTGTTTCACTTCAGTTTATAATTTGTAATTTGTAAGTAACAACTTTTGTATTATTATTTTGTATTATTATTTTGTTTTTCTAGTTTTTTATATAGATTAGTTTTTTTTTATCATTGCATTTTTCAAGATCTGTGTTTTTTTTAGTATTTTTAGCTAAAAACTGTACAAAATTTGAAGTAGGCCGAAAATAATTGAATTTGAGCCCAACAAAAGTCAAATATAGATGGGCTGAATGACCCATTTGGAGCATGTCCAGACCGACCCTGGACCGGACCGGACCGGACATGTCTATACTCGGTCTGGTCCAGGGTTGAAAATATCTGGACCGAATAGGTCCGGTCCGGTCCACAAAACAGCCTAAGACCGGACCGGACCGGACCGATATCACCCCTAGTTAAAAGACAACTTATAATTATAAAAGAGAAGGCCCCATTGTTTATGAGTTAATTCCACTGTTCAGTTACATTTGTTTTTTGAATACAAATTGTCAACAAGTGTCGTAAATTTCGGAATCCAACAAATGTCATAAATTAACGAGTCTTTCGTCCCTGATTTGTGCTATAAAGCTCAAGCTGACAACGCTTTAGAGCCTCGAGCTCTACCCCGAGTCCTGATTCGTGCTGTAAAGTGTGAGTTGACAAATGTTTTAGAGTCTCGAGCTCAGCCCTGGATCAGCTTTCGCAGATCCTTGAAGGCTCTGGGTGTATATTTAAAAGACCATTCTCACCCTTCAAAATACATATAGACCAATTCGTCTGCATTTATCATATTTCCCACAATCTCTCAAATGGCCGAGCAACATTCTTCAAATAATATTCCCGATTTGAATCATGAACTATTTATGTCTCAACCACTCATCTTTAATCTTGAGGTCGTCAACGCCATGATAGGGTCTGAGATGCATTTTTCTAGCAAGACTGACGCTGAGGTTGTTGCAGGATCGAGAATGCTCAATGCTCAATATGCTGGCGCTATTACAACCATGTCTCGTAGGTTATTGTCAAGGGTTAGTGAGGTTGATCAGTTTAAAATTCAAATAAGTGAGTTGCGACAAAGGCTTGCCAATAAAAGGAAAAAGAATAAAATATTAAAACGCGAAAATATGAAGTTGAAGAAATATGTGGACCGTGTATGCATAGAGGGCTGGACCAAGAGAGCGTACAAATACAAAGTGAACAGCAGTGGTTAACAACAGAGATTCAGCGTTTACTAGAAACATAGGGGTAGTTTACAGCTAATCTCGCTGGTTTAGCTAAATAAAATATGTACCTAGCATATCCTGTAATCTGATAGTTTGTCTTATTCTCATTTTCATCCATATAAAACCAGTCTTGAGTTTCATTTCATTTGCATCAACTTTTTTTTGTTCTTTGAAATCCATCTACATTCTTGCTTTCTAAGTTTTTTCTTTAATGGCTCAGCAATCTTTTTCCAATAATCCCTTTGTCATCATATGGGGTATTCTCCATCTTTGTCACCAATTATTTCTACATCCACCATATGTGTCATGCAGCGTGAGAATGATTTGACTAACAAGTCAAGTGATGACGTCATTTATGAACTGGTGAGTCTCGATACTCGATACTCATCAGCCATAGTTGGATTTTTCCGGTGATTGCAATCCAGAACTCGTGAGGTTGAAAAGCTTAACGAGAAGATTTATGAACTTCAACGACTTGTTCATGAATCTAACAAAAAAATATGAGACTTAAAACAGGAGAATAAGAATTTAAAATCCTAACTTGCCTCTTCATTTCAACTTCCTGCTCTTTTAGATAAAGATAACATGTTGATTTATGAATAATAAGAGCGCTTGAAAAGTGAGGCTAAAAGTTTCAAAGTTTTGTAAGTCGTTTAAGATTTTGAAATAAAAATGTTTTCATGCATGCATCATTCATGTTTATCTCTAAGCTGTGTATACTCATTTTATCTCTCACTCATGACATGAAAAATCAGTTCAAACCGTATAAATAAAATTCAAACAATTGAATAGTAATGTTTTTTTTTTACTCAACTAGGCAACGTGTTCCTTCGGGAGTTGTTGAATCGACACCAATGATGTAAAAAATGGAGTTAAAGTACCTGCATCGAGCAGAAAGAAAAACTGTAATCCGGTCGAGCCACTGGAACGAAATATTCCGGTACTGGTACCGTTTCGTCTACCGTTTCGGAATAACATTTCGGTATATGAATAAATTATATTTCAAAATAATAGTCTATATATAAATAAATTATATATAAATATATAGATATATAAATTATAAATAGCCTAATCTGAATTAAGGGTCAAAAAATGAACTTGTAGTTTGAAAATATGAAAAATAAAATAAAATAAAATAAGGCCGAAATATCGGCCGGTACAAACCGGTACACAAGCCGGTACAAACCGATACACAGGCCGAAATATCGGCCGGTACCGGCCGGTATGACCGGTATTTCAGCCGGTACGGAACACAGGGTGTACCTGTACCAGTCCGGTGGCCGGTATGGAAAATACCGGCCGTACCGGCCGGTACGGTACGGTATTTGAAACTTTGGCTGCTGGAACCCGTGAAACCTGGAACCTGACAAAATACCGCAAAACCCGAAGCTGCCTAGGTCCCAACATATGCTATAAAATTGGAGCTCTCTGAATTCACAGAAATAAAGCGACAGAGCTTCGAGCCTTTGAATCGAGATCCTTAACAAAATTAAAATTAAAGATAAAGTGGAGGGATATGGATCCTCAACAAAATCTTAATCATGAAGGTATGAAATGCTTTGGTGACAATTTTATGCATTCCTTTGCCAGCCAAGTAATTTCATTCGTTAATATTTCTGATTTGAATCAAGAACCATTTCAATGGGAGGGAAATGCCAATTCAATGCGAGACTTCGACTGGGAGGAAGACGCCAGCTCTCGTACTTCTCTACCTCCTTCGGAGCCAGTCATAAAGATGACAAAGCGCCTAAGAAGAATGTTGTCTCCAGTAAGGCTCATTTTTCCTTTCATTTGTTTTTTTTTTTGCGTGTACTTTGTTCAGCATGTGTCAGATTCTAACTTTATTGTGCTTGTGTAGAACATTGATGCCCTGGTGTCTTGGATCGTGGAAAGTAAGGCCAGTTTGGAGCAGGCTGATGGTTACGCCCGATCCTTAAAGGCTGACCTTGATTCTCTTCGTGAGAAATCATCCAACCTTCGATCCGAACTTCTCCGTGTTGAGAGTCTCCATGCCCAGGCCAGTTTTGCTCTGCATGTGGCTGATTTGGAGAGGGCTAATACTCAGGCAGAGGTTCTACGTCTTCAGGGGATGTTGGAATCCTCTGAACTCTCGCGGGTTGATGCTGAGAGGAAGTCTAAGGAGGCAGCAGCTGCTTTGGCTTCCTCTGAGAAAGAGCGCGAGAGGGTGGTCAAGGAGTTGGTTAAAAAGAAAGAGTCGTTCTGGAAAGAGCGTCATGAGAAGGACACCAGGATCAACGAGCTGCAAGGGGAGTTGGTTGAAACTTTGGCCACTTTTGAGAGGTATAGAAGGAGCGTGCTGATGTTGACGCTCGCCAAGATAAGAATATGACGAGTTTATTAAGGATGTCTCAGAAGTTGAATGAGTCGAGGGAGGCGCGAGGAAGATTAGATGCTGAGCTAACTGCTGCGAACAACGAGATTGTCCGCTTGCATCCCCAACTCTCCGTCGCTCGAACTGTCCAGGATAGGGCCTTTGCATATGGGTATGGTGCAGGGTTGGCGCGTTTGAAGATGTACCTGCTGGCCAACCCTCAGGCTGACCTGAGGAGTCTCAACTTGAAAAACTTCTAGCCTAATGCTGACGCCTATCAATATACTGATTCCATGGGTCGGGACATAATGCCAGACGCTTTCCCAAATGAAGACTGTACATAGCATTGCTCTAATTTTGAAAGTGAATTTGCTACTTTTGAATTGCCTACTTGAATAAAAGGCTAGATCAATATTTCCCACACGTTGGTCAATGCATCATTACATACCCATAAATCGTGGACTACATTTAACAAATCGTGCAATTGAGCCCATGCACAATTGTCTTATTAAAAACGACAAATTTTGATAAAGAAATTCTATTTCAGTCAATAAGGACAATCGTTCATTAAATATAAATGCTTTTTATAAAGAAATTCTATTTCAGTCGTTTGAGATTGCTAAATAAAAATGTTTTCATGTTTGGTTTGAGATCAAAAGTATATGATCAATGGTTTGAGATTAGGTCTTCTACATTTTATCGAACCGCATGCATTGTTTGGTTTGTGACCGAACACATCATGCATTGTCTGCCATTATTAATGGAGGCACCAAAGTAATATAAAAAACATATACATGAATATTGTTCGTTGTGACTTTGCATGGGATATTGTGCAGCTCACTCTTGGGATTCCCTCTTATCTATCTATATATCTATTCACATGTGTATTTGTAATTCGGCCAAAGGGAACACAGGAAAGATAAAAAATCTAAAGGGTGATGATAAGTGTGGTTGACATTGCCTATTATTGGGTAGGTGGAAAAAGATAGAACAAAAGTAAAGGAAGAAGACGACACCGGAGTCATACTGTCAATTGGAAAACGACAACTTCTTTAATCAAATACTAAACGCATATATGTCTCCACTTCCATGATGGTCGAACTGTAAAGCCGATGCGCATGATCCGATTCTCCTATTGTTTCTTTTTATGGCATGTGAATATTACGGAGATCAAAACTGTGTTTTTTGAGATTATATTTGACAGAAAGTAACATTAAAGTGGATTAAGAAAAACAAAACATACTTACCTTGATTTGACATGTACGAGAATACTAAGAATAAACTAATTAAGTTAGAATTTAAAAAGATACCCTAGATATTGCATGTCAATGTAGAGAAAGAAATTAAGGTCTTATATATTATAAGGTTTTTACTTCATTATCATTTATATCATTATCTTAACGGTAAAGGAAATTATTTTATTTTACCCTCTTTTGGTGTTATTTATTACACTTTAACTAACTTAATTTGAAAATTATTCTTTAAATTTTTGTGATATAAGTGCCGAAAGGTGCAAAGGGTAAAAAAAATACAATATGAGAGAGAGAGAAAGGTGTTTCTGGAATAAGTCAAAACCAATATGTAAAACATTTCATCATAGAAAGTAAAAAGATAGTGTACGTTCGTTTAGATTCTCTTTCTTTTTTATTTTTTTATAAGAGATTCTCTTCTTTTTTATCAATGAGAGGAATATATATTTGATGCCCACAATGCATTATCTCACTATCATCGATACAGCCATTATAACACCCCGTATTTTAGTGTATTTTAGTAAATGATTATTTTAATTTATTTAAATATTGATTCTCTTGTTTTAGAATTTTGGGAGTTTTAGAATATTATTTTATAATATTTTAAGTTGTGAAAATTATTTTTATTGGGCTTTTTTATTATTAATTATTGTTTTGGATTTAAATTGATTTTTAATTTAAATTGGTTTGTTTATGGGTTTTAAAATTATTATTGTTTTATTAAAGCATTTCACTGCGTTTGATTAATTTTAATTAGTGTTCTGCAATTTAATTGCTTTTTATTTTAAAGAATTTTATTGTTGGAGTTTAATATTTTACTTTAACTAGTTTTGAGTTTAAATTGATTTATGTAAATTACTGTTTTAAAAATAGTTATTTTGAGAATCAGTTGTGACCTAAAAGTTGTGAGAATTATATCTCATTTCTTTTCCTTCCTTTTTCTTTTTCCCTTTCTTTTCTTTTCTTTTTCTCCTTTTCTTTCTTCTTTCTCGTTCAGCCCCTCTCTCCCGCTCGATTTTCTCTCTCCCCCCACGCCGTTTCGGCTCCTCAGCCCCAAGCACCGCCGCTGGCCGTCCGTGGCCCTCACCGCCGGCACCATCAGACTGCCCAGCTGCCGGCGACCAACCCCCTCCAATCCCAACCCCTACCTCGCCGGCGTTAGCCTCCGCGAGCCGTGTTAGAATTTAGTTATTAAACTTTCAGGTTTAGATTGTCGATTAGAAGTCTATAGGCGCTCTTATTGATTGGCCGGGTTAGATTTGAGACTTTTAGGATATGTTCCTTATCTTAGTTGAGACGGGTGTATTTTGTGGTGATGCTATTTGTTTTCAAATTGGGATGTTCAGGTTGGTTGATATTGGTTTTCTGTCAATGATCCTGGTTGTATTTTGTGGAATATTAATTTTAATTAAGGTATCAGAAGTTAATTGAGGAATGAGTGATAACTCATGGTTTTGGGAAATAGAGTATTTTCTACTAAAGTATGGTAAGAGTTTTTGGTTAGTAGGTATGGAACCACCTTGTACTCGATGGTATTAATTTTTATGAGGACATAAATTTTAGGCATGTGGCGAATATCAAAATGCGCAATAGGAGCGTGATATTTTTAGTTGTAATTAGGAGTTCAAATTTTGTGCTAATTTTGAGGAATTAGTGATGACTTGAAATTTTGAGAAAATACCTGTAATTGGAGATTAATCAGTTGTTTATGCAATTTCGTTATTGATGATTAACTTTGGAAGTGACCATTAGGTTACCAAAATGTAATTTACAACGAAGGTTTGGAAGTTTTACCGTAGGAGTCAATAAAGGTTAGTTCAGATTATCAAATGGAGCTATTAATCATTGAGATTCCTTGGGTGTTGTATTAAGGTTTTGTGGATATATAAATTTTGGATTACATGGCCGCTCTAGGAGTAATAGTCATGAGGTGCCATTGGAAGACTAGTGCAAGTAGGTTGGTATTGCCATGTTTATTGAGAAATGTGACATGTGCCGGCAAATTAAGGATGAGCATCAAAGACCCGTTGGTAAACTTCAACCTCTCCTTATTCCTGAGTGGAAATGAGATGACATTTCTATGAATTTTCTGAGGACTCCTAGAGGAAAGAATTCAATTTGGGTAATTGTGGACATGTTGACCAAAAGTGCTCATTTCTTGCCTGTAAATAATGCCGACTCTTTGGGTAAATTAGCGCGGTTGTATGCTAAAGAGATTGTGAGGTTGCGTGGAGTACCTAAGAGTTTTGTGTCGGATCGGGACTCGCGGTTCACGTCCCATTTTTGGAAGAGTTTACAGGCAGTTTTAGGCACTAAGTTAAAGTTTAGTACTGCATATCACCCTCAAACTGACTGTAAATCTGAGCGTACCATTCAGACTCTTGAGGATATGTTGTGGGCTTGTGTCATGGAATTTCAGGGAAGCTGGGAAAGTCATCTACCACTTATAGAGCTTTCTTATAATAATAGCCTCCATGCCTCCATTCAGATGGCTCCGTATGAAGCGTTGTATGGGAGGAAGTGCAGATCGCCTTTGTGTTAGGATGAAGTTGGTGAGAGTAAATTAATTGAGCCCGAGTTAATAAAAGAGATGTTAGATCAAGTTCGGATGATAAGAGATAAAATGGCGGAAGTGCAAAGTCGTCAGAAAAATTATGCAGATTCAAGGAGAAGAGACTTGTCTTTTGAGGAAGGTGATTGGGTTTATCTCAAAGTCTCTCCTATGAAAGGCGTTAAGCACTTTGGTAAGAGAGGAAAGCTTAGCCCAAGGTATTTTGGGCCTTTTTCAGATTTTGGAGAAGGTTGGGGCTGTTGCTTACAGAATTGTCTTGCCAGAGTATTTTGGAGAAGTTCATGATGTGTTCCATGTGTCATCGTTGAAGAAAAGTTTTGGTCAGCAAGAGCCGCGTTTTGTCGACCTAGGGCGCATTCAACTTTAGCCTGACCTTACTTATGAGATTGCCCCAACGCAGATTGTAGATTAGAAGGAGCAAAGGTTGAGATCTAAGTCGATACCTTTGGTGAAGGTAGCTTGGGGTGATCTATTGACTCAAGATTTCTCTTGGGAAAGAGAAGCAGTCATGATGGAGCAATACCCGTATTTGTTTGAATGAATGGCGGTATGTCTCTTAAGCCTACTTTTAGTCGCATCTCATGCATGTCTTTAGCATTTATGTTTGACCCTACAATTTCAAGGATGAAATTTTATTTAAGGGGGGGAAGTTGTAACACCCCGTATTTTAGTGCATTTTAGTAAATGATTATTTTAATTTATTTAAAAATTGATTCTCTTGTTTTAGAATTTTGGGAGTTTTAGAATATTATTTTATAATATTTTAAGTTGTGAAAATTATTTTATTGAGCTTTCTTATTATTAATTATTGTTTTGGATTTAAATTGATTTTTAATTTAAATTGGTTTGTTTATGGGTTTTAAAATTATTATTGTTTTATTAAAACATTTCACTGCGTTTGATTAATTTTAATTAGTGTTCTGCAATTTAATTGCTTTTTATTTTAAAGAACGTTATTGTTGGAGTTTAATATTTTACTTTAACTAGTTTTGAGTTTAAATTGATTTATGTAAATTACTGTTTTAAAAATAGTTATTTTGAGGATCAGTTGTGACCTAAAAGTTGTGAGGATTGAACCTCATTTCTTTTCCTTCCTTTTTCTTTTTCCCTTTCTTTTCTTTTCTTTTTCTCCTTTTCTTTCTTTTCTTTTCTTTTTCTCCTTTTCTTTCTTCTTTCCCGTTCAGCCCCTCTCTCCCGCTCGATTTTCTCTCTCTCCCACCCACGCCGTTTCGGCTCCTCAGCCCCAAGCACCGTCGCCGGCCGTCCGTGGCCCTCACCGCCGGCACCATCAGACTCCCCAGCCGCCGGCGACCAACCCCCTCCAATCCTAGCCCCTACCTCGCCAACGTTAGCCTCCGCGAGCCATGCGAAGCCGCGGCCTTCCTCCTCTCGTTCCGCCGCCGTCCGGCCACCATTATCCACAATTTCTTCACCACATCATCACCGACCCTTTAGCAACCCAATAGATCCAATCCCGGCCTCGATCCGTCACCGGTGAAGCCCAACCAAGCTCATTTCTGATTTGACCTTTTGGACATTCTACCGCCGTTTCGGCCGCTACCCACGGCCAACCGTCGATTCCACTAGCTTCACCACCTTCCATAGGCCCTACCCTATTAATTTCAAGTCTTCGTTTGACCCCGTTTGAATTTGGGTATACTGTGTATTTCGGCCATAATTTTTTACACTGTTACGTTGCCTTCCAGTCACCTTTTGTGCCTCCGTGATTCTCCTAAAATTACTTTTTAGCGCTGTAAGTATTTCTCCAAAAGACTTTTAAGACTTACGTATATTTTTGCACTAACCTGTTTTATAAACTGTATTCTGGTTGGTTTTCGAACTGAGTCCGAGGAGTACGAGGGTGGATGGATTGAGAACAGAGTATTTGTGTGTTGATTATATTGTGATATGTTTGATAATTAGTCAATTTCATGGCATTGTGAACGCATGCGTGGATGTGTGTTTTGGAAACTGTATTTTACGTGAAAAAAGGCTTTTCAGGTGCTTGTGTATCACCCCCAAGCCGAGATGGGGTATTATCTCGGTGGAGTTCCTCTGGGCACTCGGGAGCGGAATATACTGAGTGTCGTCCCCTGAGGCTGTTGCCCGTGACTTGGACGAGATGGTAGCGCTCTCGATCCAACTCCGTGGCCCCTTGTGCTGGCCGGGGTCAGAGGATGCCTGGCTATGTATACGGTGGGCACGAAACTGGACATCACTCGTTATGCATCACTCGCACGGTCGTTACCCGTGGAGTGACGAAGGGAGCCAGGGTATGTGGATGGTCCCTAGGGGAGGCCATGATGCACACGGTTAAAAATTGAAATTAATGGATTTATTCCTGGATTTTAGTTTTGTGCCAAATGGTATTTTTGGCGCGCGTGAAAAAATTGTGATTTTCGAGAAATGATGTTTTCTCGGGTTTTGGCGCTTTGGTCATCATGTGCATGCATAATGTTAGTTGTTTTAATATATTTATATCTTGGAGAATTTTGGGTTTTACTTACCTGCGGTACCATTTTTTGGTACCGTAGATTTTGATGTTGTTGATGCAGATGCAAAACCTGAGGATTTGGCTTTGCCGGAGGAGTGATCTGGGATCACTCGGGTTTATTTCTTTTCAGCCTTGTATTATATTTTGGAGACATTTGGTTTTATGCTTTTAAACGCTTTGTATTTGGGATATTTGTATTAAACTAAAATTCTGGTACTAGTGACTTATTTATTATTATCCGCTGCGTATTATTTATTTGTGCACTGTTTGTTTGTTGCACACACTTGGCACTTGTCGTTGGGATGCGTGGCCCGTGTTGTCATCATCCTGACGTCACGATTCCCGTGTTGTTTTGTACGTGGGAGTCGGGGCGTCACAGGCATTCTCATCACAACTTTTTAGCCATAAAGTAATATAAAAAACATATATATGAATATTGTTCGTCGTGAGATATTGTGCAACTCACTCTTAGGATTCCCTTTTATCTATCTGTATATCTATTCACATGTGTATCTATAATTCGGTCAAAAGGAACACAGGAAAGATAAAAAATCTAACGGGTGATAGTGTGGCTGACTTTGCCTGCTTGTAGGTAAAACAAACAAAAAGAATAAATCAAGAATAACTTCATCATAAGCGCCAAAATGTGCAAAGGCTAACTTTTCAATGTTTATCCTAAAGTTCAAATGTTCCACTTAATTCTGACAAATAGAGATTTTTTTTTTAAAAGAAGTTATGTTATCATCCATATCAAAAGAGTCCAAACACTTAATAATCAACTGACAAATTAAGTCTTATAAATAAAAGTTATCAGTATATATAGCACTACTTAAATACGAAATATTTTCTTAGAAAAATGGATTAAACACTTTTTTATGATCAATGGTTTGAAATTATGAAAGTATATATACTGATAACTTTTGAAATATTTTGAAATTATGAAATAAAAATATTTTGCGTCTGGTTTGAGATCAAAAGTATATGATCAATGGTTTGAGATTAGGTCTTATGCATTTTATCGAACGGCGTGCATTGTCTGGTTTGTGATCAAACACATCATGCATTGTCTGACATTATTAATGGAGCTGGACCCTTTTTTTGGAATATGGTTGGGCTAGATCAGTGTTTTATATGGCTGAATCTTATGACCATTAATATTGTCAATTAAAAACTTACGCATGCTGCTGAAAACCTACTCATGCATATTATGTAGACATCACCATTAAAATTTTTAGGAGGCATCAAAAGTATTGATCATATATATGTCATTACTACATAGAGACAAAATAAAGGAAAAAAATTGACCGACTTTTTGGCTCAACTGGCGAGATAATGATAGCATATTTAATTATGCTTGTCTTTTTCTTTGTCCATTAATTGGGATTGTAAAAAAGAGTTGTGTATTTATTATTACTATTGTAACATTATTGGAGAAAAAAGGCAGTAATTGAAATAGAAGCTTTTATTAAAGTCTCAACACATGGGAAAATAACGAAAAAAGAAAAAAAAAGATTACACTCTTTTGTGGTGGGTGATCATTTAAATAGGATACCAATAGCATGCATGCAACTGTCTTCCTACAGGCCTCTTATGCATGCATGTTTAATTACCATATGCATCTAAAGTCTTCTTAAAAATAAGAGAGATGGAGAGGGGGGGGGGAGAGAGAGAGAGAGAGAGATAGGTGTTTCTTAACAAGTCAACCCTAAACAAAACATATAAAGGAATAATTCAAAACCAATAATAAATTGCGTAGAGTTGCAACAATAATAAAAATTAAAAATTAAAAATTAAAAAAGAAGAAGAAGAAGAAGAAGAAGATTTGTGAATGGAACAAAACTCAAAACTAATTTTATAGAGATGGAAATGAGAACAAAACAAGGTAAGCCAAAAAAAAATACAAAAAATAAAGTAATATATATATATATATATATATATATATATATATATGAATATTGTTCGTCGTGACTTTGGATAGGGTATTGTGTAGCTCACTCTTAGGATTCCCTTTGCAAGAACATCTACCATATATAGAAAATCTTGTAGCACAAGTTTCACAGAAAGAGTGGATGATTGAACTTTTAGTAGGCCCCAATCGACTCAGCCAACAGCAGCACAAGAATTTCAATATCGTATCTATTGATTCAGTACAAGATGATACAAAATGATGGATCATAGTCAAAACATCAAAAGACTCATATTTTGAAATGATGTTTTTGTTAGG
Source organism: Cyclocarya paliurus (assembly GCA_029856935.1). NCBI lineage: Eukaryota > Viridiplantae > Streptophyta > Magnoliopsida > Fagales > Juglandaceae > Cyclocarya > Cyclocarya paliurus. Next base: position 2,399,088 of record JARVXP010000463.1, read on the forward strand.
TTTGTTGCTAAAACTATCGATGTTATAAATATGTGTTGAACTATGTTATATTTTGAACTAATGTTGTTATCTTCTAATCTATGCAAGTATGTAATTATTATACTCTACTTAACTATCATTACCCCTAAATATTTGCTAGATTTCATAGTTTTTCCCATATGCCTTAAATTATTGATTAAAATCAACTTTTTTTTATGAAATATATACTATTTTTTTAAAATAATTATTTCACTAAACTAGGAAAACGTGCTTTGCACGTTGTTCCGACCTAGTATATATATATATTTAGAAAAACAATTAAAAGACCTGAACGTAAAACAGGAAAAACTATTAAAGCAACCAACTTTAATAACCCCTTAAAGACCCATCGGCCTTCAATGACAACATCCTTCCCAGAGAAATAAACGGAAATGAACTATAAAGGAACTAAAGCTTTAGAACGTTAAAGCAATTAAACTTACAATGTTTAAGGCATAAAAAAAAGAACGGTTTGAAAAATTAAGACACTCTCCCCAATGGCAATGTTAATATTAACTACCAACAAAATATGAAAGAAACTCAACGGTAAATAATAAACATTATTAGAAAATACCAACATCACCCATTTCAGGTTTAAAACCATTTGAGTCCACAATTGCTAATATGCTGCCAATTGGACCATTCTCAGATAATCCCTCAATATTTTCATTCTATGTTGCTGATGGACTTCGAGACAAATCTAAGTTTTTTGAAACATTTTCAAGCACAATCCCACAAACTTGAGCTTCTGGCACTTTTGATTCCTCCACTGCCACTGAGCTGGAAATTGGACCCATTTCCAAGGAGTCGGCATTTTCTTTCTTAGTCACTGTGGAAGATGGAGGCAGATGATCATCTTCCAGTATATTTTCTCCTTCAAGAATCCCACAAAACT